>JAQGDQ010000044.1:220000-928634 GCA_030141605.1 Tubiluchus corallicola | reverse complement strand
CACACACACACATGAAGCCTTATACTTACAACAATAATAACATCAATGACTAATGAATGAAGAATGAGACAATGAAAAATTTTCATCCAATCAGAATTTGAACCCAACAATGGACTGAAACATAGTGTATTTTAAATTCTTTTTCATGTAAGTAGAGCTCCTGCCAAAAGTTAAAAAGTAGACTGTCTTCAGCTTTTGTTAATTGATTTCTACACATAACTGTACATATCCCATAATTCAATGGGGAGTGTGATGTATTAGCAACTTAATAGACCAAATTTGAAGTTAAATAAGTAAAACAGGACTTTATAGCAAACAAATAAACAAACATACACAAACACACTTCATAGAAATAGAGATTAATTGCAGATTTGTACAATTTGCAGCAATTTTATAGTATGTATAATAACATGAAAGCTAATGAAAAGTGCAAAACGAATGACACACGACAAACCAAATAAAAAATTATCAACATGCACACCTGGACACAGAATCTTGAAGACACACAATCATTTGTTGTATAACAGGAGCATACTCCACATCAACAATAGGTAAATCTCCAACAAGTACCTGTATTATAAAAAACATTCACATAAGATTCTACAGTGTATTAAAGTTCGGACCAAAATACTTTTTACAAAGAAGAATTTAGATGACTTGACTGTTGCAAGAATGTTGATATTTTGTCGCACTGCTTTTGAGAGTAATGAAGCATTCATACTAACAAATTTTCTCGCCAAGTAACTCGCAAGCACGTTCAGACTAAAGAACAAAATTCTCCAACATGAAGTAAGCACCAGCTGATACTCCTCCTCTATTCACTGGGAGCCGTGTCAAGAGTAACTCGCTGAGACTGTTCACACTAAACAGGAAATCATTTCGTAGCAACTGTCTGAAAGTGTGCAATGACTTGTCGATAGTAACTCGCAAAGCAGTTCACACTTGCAAGTTTGGTGTTAGAGAAAAACTCCCAACAGAAAACTCGCTAGTCTGAATGCACCCTTAGTTTTATCATAGCGGCATTGTCTCGTATCTTTAATCTGTGGATTTCTAAATTTAATGCACAGAATGTCAGGTTAGTAATTGTGATAGTTGTTTGCTAAACTTCAACTAGTCCTATTGTAGGAGTGCTATGCAATCTAGAATCACCGAAAAGAGTGATATGATATATTTTACTATATTATGTAACAGTGCGTGTGTGTGGGTGTGTGTGTGCGCGTGCGTGCATGCACGTGTGTGTAACAGCCAGTAAAAAGAAACATTAAAGTAACAGCAAGTGCTTCACTGCCACCATTACTGTAACCCCCCACCCCCCCCCACCCCCGTCCCACCTTTGAATAGTTTCCATGTTCCTCTCATGCTGTCTCCCCTCTTCAGGCAAATTCGAAAACTGAATAGGATTAATTAAAACACCAAAAAATTGTCATAAAAGGCAAGAAAGCCCTTTACTTACATAAAGCTAGAAAATGTGTCTTTTCTATTTACATGAGTATTGCAGGCAAGAAAGCGTAATACTAAGTAATACAAGTAAGATAATACTAAGTAATATGCCTTCAAAAAAGTCTGTGCAAAGATGCAATTTAGCTATTGGCCAAAAAAAAACAGCCCATATGATACATTTGAAAAACATGGCCAGCACACACAGTTAAAACAAGTAACGCCGGAAATTTCCTAAAATACATAAATATACCAAGGCGTCAGAATGTCTTCCAAACTGTCAACCACCTACCTGCTAAAAGCTTCAATGATAAAATTACTTACAACAAAAACCCAGGCAAACTTGTTTTACAGGTCATTCAAAACAGTAGGTACCTTTAAAAGATCTTTAACATTTTCCTTGTTAACACTAATAGTTGGATTAGCAGGAAAATCTAGCAGAATAAAATTGTCCTCTTTTTTTCTGGCAACAAGTGGTCCACTTAGCGTATCAAATGTAATCTCTGTAAATTCGTTACCTGTAATAATTTACATAGCTGTAGATATATTCACTAGCTGCCTTTTAATTTCAGACCCCCCTATCATAATGATTATCAATTTCACAAATATTTAGAGCCTAATCGTAGCATTAGTGGATTAGCAATACAATCAAATATTGCAATGCCTAATTGTAATTTCATTATTGGAATAGAATATGGTTTAGAATATGGTTAACAGGCACTATTTTCCTTTTCCAATTTTTTAAAGTGCAGATGAAAAGAAGGGAAAGCTGACAGTCTCCTAAGAAAATGCCAAATATGATGAGAACTGAAAACAGCGGAATGCTTTAAGTCCTAAAATGCAAAAAAGGCACACAATCTAAAAAAACAATAGAAGAAAAAAAGCAAAACTGCATGGAAGCTTATTTGAAGTAAACGCATTAGCACACAAATAAATTCACAGTGAATTCGTTTGGTATTAGGTTGGCAAATAAAAACTCCCTGATTTTCAAGACAACGTGAAAAATACTTAAGGGATCGACATAGAAGCCAGAGCCATACCGCTTCAGCTCAGCTCCAGTCGGTTTATTTCTACAGGCGACCTAGCAGATAAGAAACCCAGCTTTAGTCGTGCCAGCCGCTCGGTGACGGAAGTCGAGGTAGCTGACATTTTTGCCAGCTGTGAAGATTTTTGCTCTTGCGAACAAGTCACTGGCATAGCAGTGTCCAGTTTTTTTGCTAGATTACTGCTGTGTTTACCTGTTTTGAGGGCAGATTTCTTTTATTTTAGAGTTCTGCCTGCCCAATGTCTACAATTGACATAACGGGCTTATGATGATGATGAAATCACTGGTCGCAATGCGGTCATATTGTACGTGTGCTGGCAGAGATACTAAACTTCAGAAATATTTGAATGAGAAAGCAGTCAATTCAAAATTAAATAAAATGCACAAATAGGCAACATTAGCCACACGTATTGGATCATTTTGGTATTTTAGTATTGATTTGTTGGTAATCCAGATAAGCCTTGCCAAGGGTTGGATTTAAATTATATTTGCAATAAATCCATTGCTAGAGTTGCCAGATTATAAGCCAGGAGATTTTTTTTAACATTGTGAGTACATAAAATATGAGAGATATAGAGAGATATATGGCATATAAAGGGGTGTGCTGTCGAATCACTTAAGCCAGTTCACAAATAAAACTATTCAAACTAACGCTAAATTGTTGCTGCAGGACATAAGAATCAAAATCTGTCATTCTTAATGGTGAACTCCAGCTGGCTGATTTACTGTGAGTGTCAGCTGATGTAGTAGCACTGACTCAGGTTCAGCTTCTAGATTTACATTTCTGTCCTGCTTAGCAAACTTACCAACACAAGAGAAAAGCACCGTGGCAGCAGCAAGAGTGGCATGACCACACAGTTGGATTTCACAGGCAGGGGTAAACCATCGCAGGCCAAACCGGGAAGAATTCTTGAACGAATCGTTTTCTGTTGGCAGTGCAATGAAACAGGTTTCCGACAAGTTCATTTCGAAAGCAATTTTTTGCATTTTTGCATCGTCGATTACCTAAAATAGAATAACCGAATGACTATATACATCACAATGTCTACAGCCATTTAATAATATAACCCAAGAAATGCAGATTACACCACAATTCAACTAATAAAAACAACACAGCCTTCGGACTGTTTGGAATAGATTTTGAACATATAACATATCTCCTGTTTTGTACAGTTCAAATAATACTCAGAATATCTATTCGAATTGCAGAAAGAAACTACAAAGCCTCCGTAGAAACGGAAACAACAACAACAACAACAACAAAATGCATTTTCTGCATTGATACTCATTGTAATTGTCACTTAAAATTATACTAAATCTTCATGAAAAACACCTACTATTATAATAGATCCAAATACAAACATAACTTAAAGGCACAGTCACCATTATCCTGACATTATTATGACTGATGTTATAAGTTTAATTGATTACAAATTGATTTCAGCTGTGACTAAATGGACACTTTTGTTTTCAACTAACTTGTTAAATTTGTTTCAATATTTCTAAAAATAAACCAGTGATTTTTATTATGCAAGCCTGCGATTTAAATATTATAATATAATGATTTATTTATTGTAACACAGTTAATTCATTGAGTTAATCACATAAATAAATAACAAAAACATTATCAGTTAGTAGTTAAAAACTCATATCTTTACATAAATAAGAGTGCGATTAAGACACATACATTGACTGAGTTTGTGCTACAGGACCACAAGTTATTTGCAGTGAAGAACAGTGCAATAAAAATAGCTGAAAACAAATTAAGACGAAAAGTTTGTTAATGACAGATCATCATTAATTTACCTGATTGTGTGACACTAGACATACAGCAGCAGCATTTCCAGCAAATGCCTGGCTTGTGAAAGCATCCACCACATATAAAGGCAAAGTGCATCCCTTATTTAAACTTGTCATCTTGGTCTGTTGAGTAGAAACTAATGGCAAATATGCAGCTACAAATTTTGAATATAGTATGATGTCTGTATCAAATTGCCTAATGTACATGTTAGATCATAAATCTGTACCAAAAACCTAAATACGTCAGCCTAGTTGACAGCCTCTTGGTTTTTTGTCGTTTCAAGAGCTTTATGCAATACCATAGGAAGAGGAGGTAATCTTACTGTTAGTGTGTGCCCAATCCAAAGCAATTTTCTTACTTGTATTTGTCTACTACCAGGAATCTTCTTGACTGCATTATACAGATCATCATTGGATATTCTATCAGGCGATTTAATTGCGAGTAATTTCCTATAGAGACGTCTTCGAAAAGCATCAACTGTCCTTCTGTTGCTTAACTTTTATTGTCCATAGCTCAGCAGTGTACAAAAACACAGATTCAACTAAAGTTGAAAGAATCCGGACTCTGGTTTCAAGAGAAAGTCTATTGTTATCAAAAATCATTGAGATATGTGAATAAGCAGACAATTTAAGAATTTTCCTTCTTTGTATGTGGGCATCGGTGTCTTACAAGTTACCAAGTTATTTACATCTTTTCCACGAATCATTACCGCATCTTCAATTTCAATTTTGTTCTATTGCACAAATACAATAGCGTATCATGGCAAAAAATTACAATTGCAAAAAAGTCAAAGTACAAGAAACACGAAAAACAACAAATACAGATGCAATTATGCAACATTGCAAAACCACGAGTTTGTACAACTTACTTAAATCTAATAAGAAATTATGTGCTCTTATGAAATAAAACTTTATGCTACAACTACAAAGTAGTAGTAAAAACACAAAACCTAAATAATTAATATAATCACAAACGAGATTAAATTACACAATCACAGCACAAGGTTTATCCAGCACTCACAGATTACCACCAAGATATAACTGCCTTTTTTATCACATTCATTTAAGCAGTTTCCAAAGTGAATAAGGTCTTCTGGGTTTGCAATTAGAAAAAAACCACATTACTGAGTATATGTTACCTTTTTGCAAAGATATATTTATGCTCATATTTTTGTCTAATATCTTTATACAAAAGACAAGTAAAAAGGTAATATAATTTGTTTTCTACTAATTTTGAGCTATTGTTGTGACAGTATTGACAAAGCCTTTCACGCCCTTTTTTATTTTGATATCTAAATCATTCTATTTCCAGGTCATATTCGCTGTTACGTAATTTCGTAATCATTTGTCGCTGTTTCTCATTAGAAATAATTTTGAAATAATCTTCTAATTCATTACTGATTTTTACATATCTATAAAATCTTAGTTTGTTTTTGCCATCACTGTGTCTAGGATCATTATGTAGCTTTGTAAAAAATAGTTTTCTGTACATTGATTTAAGTTTATTACAAAATTCTTTTAATATGCAATTCAGATGCATTTTATCAATTTCATCTACACCACATGTTTGAAATCCTGGAAAATTTGCCCAATTTGTATAAAGCTGTTTCACTTCTTCATGAGACTGGTAACTATACACATTTTTAAATAATGTATTCCTTGACTTTATCTGTGTCATTAAAAGATATTTAGGAAGAATTGTTGATGTTTAAATTAGCAGTGGGTATAACGTATTCTTTGGTCTTTGTATTGTTCACTTTAAGATTATATTTTTCTATACGATGAGTGTTGTACATTTTACATCTTGCAGTTCCTCAACTTCCTCTATGTCATGTCGCTGCAGTTGCGGTTCTCCAGTAAGCACATGTTGTTTCGTTGTTTCCTCGGTGTTAACTCTATCTGGTTAGATAGGCACAAAGGAATATTATCGCGCAAGACACAAGTAACGTAATCAGCATTGATGTTAATCAACCATTTATGACTGTTACTATTTTGGCTAAATTCCCAGCACGACACCTCTTCTTTTTCTTGTTTCCATTGCTATTTGAACAAATTCCACCTACTGCTTTGCTATTTGTGCATCTTCTGACTCAATCAGACTTTGGAAATTTACTTCTGTAGTTGGTAGCACATTTCTTATAACCGTCTGAATAGATCCTCTGTCTTTACCACATAGCGGACACCATATATCTCCTTTAAACTTACTTCTATAATTACATTTTAGTGGTAGCATATTAAGCTTTATCTCTAAAACCCTTTTTGTCTGTTCTAGTGTTAACTCAGTTATATACTGCTTGGGTTTATCATGCTCAGCTCATAAGATAAGAACCTTAACTTAGTTCTTGAGTATATCTGGTGATGTGCAGTAATTTTAATAATTTTTTTACGTTTTCTTTTACACGTTTCTTCCAGGCTGACTTTTTAAGAGTCTTTATATGTACAAACTGTATACCTACAGCATATACTTATGTACAATGTTCTATTAGCATACCCCTATAACTAGTTGACACCTTCTGTGATAATACTAGTTTTTGTAACATATCCTTCTGAATTTCTTCCATCCTACCCATTTCTACTTTTGTTACTTCACTCCATGTTTCTGTATTATAAATCACTGGTATCATAACTGACTGTAAGAGGTTCAGCCTTATCTGTATTGCAAACCTACCAATTTTGTTTATATCACTCAAATTTAAAATATCCCTCACGATGCATCCCACTTTTTCACACATCCCACAACGGGATATCTTCAACAGGAAAACCGATCGTTTGGCAACGCGTTGACAGCGTATTTACGACGACTCTCATATCAGACACCACACACCACAAAAGTATTAACAATGTTAATTTTTTTAACGATAAATTGCTGTGATTGTTCATTTATTAATTTTAGCAAGACTTAAATAATTGCTTGCATAGTAGGTGAGCATTTCTCTTATTTGTCAATAAGCAGCCTAATACGAAAAAACTTTACCATAAATATGTATTATGCACATAAACAGACACCTAAAATGAGATTAAATAAAGTAGAATGTTAACAAACTACCACTTCTTCTGTAAAAAAACAAAACAAATTGCATGACTGTATAACAAAAATCACAACAAATTACGGAAAAATAACATCAGCTAACAACAAAAAGAGGCTGTGATTAAGTAAAGTGCATGAAGGAAACAGTGAAAGTGCATTTGATAAGTCACATCAAATGAGACAGCAACAAGATTTATCAACTTTTTGACTTTTTCCAATTTTTATTTATTATACAATGAGTAGCATCACCTGCACTTAGTATGATATCTTATGAGTTCACTTGTTCATTTCTATACATTGTGGTACTCTGTCAACTGGTAATAGTAAATCATTTTATCGTACAGTTATTGTAAGCTATTATATAGAAAACTCCCACATGTAGCTGTTCTTACTGTTGAGACAGACCTCATGCAACAATTTAAGTGTTCTTAGAGATTGTGTACATGCGAGTTTGATGTGACAAGAGAAACAAGCAAGATTCTAGCATATTACTGGCTGCATATTGTTTGCAAATTAAAGTTTTTATTAAATAAAATATGCAGTAATATAACTTTTGATCACTGACTTCCAGAAATCTTAAGTGTGTGGCAATGAGCTATTCTGATAAATTGATATTGCTTCATGATATCTAACATATACAACATTAGAATTGTACTATAAAATGCCCCCTTATTCTTGCCAGGAATTTAAACATATAAGGAACTGCATTTTCTGCTTTGAGTTCATTTATTGTAACACAGAAACATAGTTAAAGTTTAAATAAACAAGAATAATCTCATTAAAGAAACGAAAATAATTTCATTTTAATTATTCAATCCACGATTTATACAGCTATAAATATGACTGTAATCAAAAAGTATAGCTTAGTGCATCTGTAACTTGGTAATCTGCTTTAAGCAGAAACCTGTTAACTTATTTCCTATCCTGTTTCATCCTGTTTACAAAAAATATAATTTCATCTTAATGTGGACTTGGTCCACGATTTATAAAGCCACAAAAATTACTGTAATCAAATAACACAGCAGTAACTTGATAATCCACTTTAAGCAGAAACGTATTAACTCATTTGGCACAATTAACAAAATAATGCTGTATTTTCATTCAAATATAGAAACTGCATGGCGCATATAACCACCATTATTATAGTCCTAAGCCGCTTTAAGCGAGAACAAGATAATTTATTTGGCACAATTGATAAAATATTACTCAATCCTCTACCCTAATAAAGGAACAATGTGGCACATTTAAATTCTAAAATATAAAACCTACAATAATTAACTTCAGAAATGGGCAAAAAAGGCAAGGTCAACTTTGGTCCATAAGTAAAACTTCCCAAATGCATAACAATAGTGGTGTAGTTCTAGCTGGTATATAGAGAAAAGATAGTGTATATCAACAACAACAAAAACGTCCATCCCACTTAGTGCATAGAACATAAAATAATATTTCTATTAAAACTGCACATAATCCTTTGACTAAAATTGTAAAATTATTATAGGGAACAACACTATTTCAGAATTCCACTCAGTCCATTACATGCTAAAAGCTTATTTTAATTTTCCCTTAAAAGGAGCATTTCTAAATAAAAACATAAAAATGATAAAATAATCACTGATCATAAGAGAACATTATACACCATTCTATTTTCCCTTAAAGGAACTCTTTTTTATATTAACTACACACTGCTACAGTCTACCTTCGTTCTATTTTCTAGCACTTACCTGACATGAAAATGATAAACAGGGTTGCTTTTTATATGAAATTTATTCGAATATACGATAATTTGATGCTTCATACCATACAAAAAAACAGACTGTATGATAACAGATAATTACAGGATAATTTAGATATGAAAATACATTACTGCTTACCGTGGAAATGTAAATAAATTTTGATTTTGTTGTAGTTCAAACCATGCTGGTTGCAAATTAGTGGTAACAGTTTTCAGAAAACAGCAGTAATTTCAAAAGAGAGTAGTTTAACAAACGGTAAAAATTAAAGAATAAATTTTATATTACGAAATTTTTTATCAGTCATAGGATCTGTGGAATGGTTTACCTCAAAGGGAAGCAGTTACAGTTAATCAGTTTAAAGGGGCCATTCATAGTTGTCAAATGGCCATGATGACAACGATCAGGCTTCGTTCTGCACATGCAGGAATTAGCAACATTCTATTGTGTTTTGATAAACTTAATTTTACACTTGCTAATGGTACTTTTTGGTGTTATGGTTACTTATTAAATGCATAATTATACAATGATAATAATAATTTGCTGCAAATACACAGTAATTTTGAATTTTGCATGAAAATGCGATAATATGGTGGAAAATACTATAATTTTTAGCCTCCAAAACAATAATCTTTATCAACCAGAATGGCAACACTGTGATAAAGCAATCAGATTAAGTACGATTCCATGATTTAGACTACAAATGGATCTTTCCTTCTATAATGACTACAGACTTGCCTCCAATCTCGACTCTTTTGTCTTCTCGTACATTCACGTAGACATCTCCTCCTCTTTTTGAGCACTGACGAGCTACAAAAACGCACAAAGCACATGACAAAATAACAACTTTGCAACTTTACTTTGGTATTGTTCATAAGAAACAAAGAGATGATTTCAACAAGCGAAATAAAAATCAATGATGCACCCACCTATTCATTCATTCATTCATTCAATCAATCATTACATTCATTCACGGAAATTTATTAGGCCTATATATTTACTTACTTGTTTATGTTTTATATTTATTTGCAAATGAGGCAATATGGTGATATGAAACTGCACATGAAACTGAATTTAGATCAATAAATGAACCTCCAAAGCAAAATTATAATGTCATGCAAGTGAAACAGCTTCAGCACCTAAATTCAGCCCGAAAATCAACTTGTGCAAGTCACAATTAATAACATATTTGTTTTGGTATACATTTATCAAAAGTAAAATACATGCAAAAACCAAAAGCCCTAAAATCACGTAGAATTGTGTACAAGAATAATAATCCCTTTACAGATCATTTTTATATATCTACCAAGAATGTTTAGAACATATATATATAGGTCCATCGTCTGGAAAATAAGTAAGAGAGTGTGCATATGCATTAAAACCTACAAAACTATCAAATCTTTAAACTTTTTGCTGAAAATTGTCTTAAAATCTCTAAATCTCTTGTTTTTTAATTACTAACAAAAATTATTTTTCATTGTATTAATTATTTATACTAAAACTACATTGCTGTATAAAAATTTTTATACGAATAAAAGATTATTATTAATAATAATACAAATGTGCAAAAACAGCAAATTTCAAATGATGCAGAACTCACAGTCGAAGACATATATGTACATAGCAGATGTGCTATGTAGCCAAGGAAATAAGGTCAAACTCAGTTCACACATATTCCTGGAGCTGTGCTGGGCCCTGCTAGCTGTCTAAACGTACTAGACTAAGCGATAATACACTTCGCCAGAGTTTAAATGGAGTGCTAGATATTAATGATAAATATGTATGTCAAATAGGCATAAGCCAGTTCAAAAAATAGACATAATAGTACATCATGGAGGCGGTAAAAGGGTTAAGCAAGATACTGTTCCGGTAACATATGCTGCACAAGTCTATGTGATATGGTATTGCAGGGCAGTAATTATACTTTGTGACTGGCCACTAAAAATATATATTGTTCAAAATAACAATTATATTTTCTAGCATTCTGTAATTTTTTGTGAAAAATTGTGTCAATTAAGATACAGTTATTTACAATGGCTGGAAATTTTCATTTTTTAACCTTTCGAGGACTTTACACACATTGAATTACAGTGTGCTGCACAATATTAAGTAAATCGAACCTATATCGCTCTTTGTCAGCATGGTAATAATCTTGCACAGAATTTAAATTGAGATCTACTGACATACTGAAAAACACACAAAATCAGATCATAAACGAATAAGCATCATAAGTTAAATTACAATAAACGTCATAAAGCACCAAATTATCCTACCTTGAAAAGTTGATTTTCCCAGCACTTTTTGCCAGTAACAACCAAATACAGTGTGAGCCGACCCTAACATAGTCAGAAATTAGTTGAAGATTACTGGCATCAAACATTGCAAACTTTAAACATGCAAACATAATGAATTAAGATAGGCTTTTCATGTTTTTGAAAAAAACATTTCATGTTTTTGAAAATCAGGCCTACAATGTATACTTTATTCACTGGAACTATTACCACATTAGTCCTTCTGCACTAGAACAGAAAAACCATAAAACTGGCAACTCCTTCAGTGACATAGTGATTTTCAGTCAGACTTAAGACAGAAAATGTAAGACTAAAACAGAACAAAACTAAAACTAATCTTCATCTTAAAACTAGAGGCCAGAGCCATGTCGTTTCAGCTGAACTCCAGGCAATTCACTTCTACAGTCGACCTAGCCGATAAGAAACGCAGCTTTAGTCGCGCCAGCTGCTCAGAGATGGAAGTGGAGCCAGCCGACATTTTTGCCAGCTGCGAAGATTTTAGCTCTTGCGAACAAGCCACTGCCATAGCAGTGTCTAGTTTTTGCTGGATTACTGCTGTGTTTACCTGTCTTGAGGGTAGATTTCTTTTATTTTAGAGTTCTGCCTACGCAATGTCTACAACTGACATAACGGGCATGTGATGATGACGAAATCACTGGGTGAAATATGGCAAATGCAGTATGGATTCGTGGTCATACTGTGTGCGTGTGCTGGCAGAGATACTAACTTTGAAAAATTTTTTAATGAGAAAGCAGTCAATTCAAAATTAAACACACAAATATGCAACGTTAGACACACGTGTGGGATCATTTTAGTGTTTTGGTATTGATTTGGGCACCCTTGCAGTTTAGGTGGTTCTCTTCACACCCTACAACTTTCCTGTATCAGTCCCACTGCCGATACTCTATCTGTTTTCCACTCCAAACCTTGCCTGTGTCTTTCGCCCCGGTTACAAAAGAACACCAGTAGATACGCCACTTACTGGCAAACATAGACACTGCAAAATGGAGCACATCGAGAACATTCCCCAGAAGCTCTTTTTAACTTTTTACTCAGCTAGCTAATTTACTGTGTGAGTCAGCTGGTGTGGTAGCAACTGACGGTTGAATAATAAACATAATTTCTTTTGTTTAGCTTTACTTTAAAGCAAAGATAATTATAATTAATTCATATATTTAAATAGTATGTCCATTCATTCTTACATAAACAATGCACATTGTTTACCACAAACTGGATCTTCAAGCAGTCCATCCCAGGGAAAAAAACAGCGGGAATAAAAGTCGTAGCCGGAGTCGGCCGGAGCTTTAACCGTCAAGTGGACACCGTGCAGTTTCATCTGGGACGTGTTAGCTGCAGGAAGAGCAAAACTATCCGGTGCTCTTGCCTCCAACATCTCCCTGAAAATAAATGTATCTTTATTGCTTCATCATGAATGACAGAATTAGCTTGTTGCTCACAGTGTGTCATTAGCTGCAAAATTAAGCAACATGGGACCTGCTCACTAAATGAATTGATAGTCATTTAAAAAACTGGTTGCCGGTTGCCCCCACTCACTATTAACCTGAGTGACAAAGAACGTACAATGTATATGCATTCGAACATGGTGATGATACTTTTATTCATTAGTATTGAAGATACTAATCTTTGCAACTGTCGTATATGTTAAGTATATTAAGCATTATACAGACAATGGCATGTTTGTGGCATTGTAAAAGGGCAATGGTTCAGTGTTCGACAAAGCTAAGCAAGTTACTGATAGCCAAGGCATAGTACTTTCATGTTTTTTTTCGTTTGAATAGATGGCGCTTCCTGCAGGAGTAACTATTTCTCAAAAATAGACCTCTTTTGATGATTTTTGGGTTATAACTCAGGAGGGTCACAGGGTCACAACCTGAGGTGGCCCTCTACCCTAACTACAAGCATACTAAATTTGGTGGACTAGCTATGTATATTTTTAAGTTATTCCAAAAAGGTGCATATCTCGGAAACTAAACATCTCAGAATGAAAATAACAGCAGATTCTGAATGTTAAATTTTCGATTGGACTCGCGATTTTGGCACAGTGCATCAGATTCATCATTTCAGTGCAAATCCAGTGATATATGGCACGCTCTGTAGGATTTATATCTTCCGTTCACAAAGCATTTAAAGCGTCAAGTCTTCATTGTTAATCATTATTAACCTAACGAAGTGGACTGGCAAAAAAGTGGACCGGCAAAAAAGAAGACTGGCAAAAAAGAAAACTGGCAAAAAAGTAGAATGGCGAAAAAGTAGACTGGCGAAAAAGAAGACTGGCGAAAAAGAAAATCGGCGAAAAAGAAAACCGGCAAAAAGAAGACTGGCGAAAAAGTGGACCGGGGAAAAAGTGGACCGGGGAAAAAGTGGACCGGCAAAAAAGTGGACCGGCGAAAAAGAAAACTGGCGAAAAAGTAGACTGGCGAAAAAGTAGACTGGCAAAAAATAGACTGGCGAAAAAGAAGACTGGCGAAAAAGAAGACTGGCGAAAAAGAAAACTGGCAAAAAAGAAGACTGGCAAAAAAGTGGACCGGCGAAAAAGAAAACTGGCGAAAAAGTAGACTGGCGAAAAAGTAGACTGGCAAAAAATAGACTGGCGAAAAAGAAGACTGGCGAAAAAGAAGACTGGCGAAAAAGAAAACTGGCAAAAAAGAAGACTGGCGAAAAAGTGGAATGGCGAAAAATAAAACTGGCAAAAAATAGACTAGCAAAAAAGAAGACTGGCGAAAAAGTGGAGAGGTGAAAAAGTGGAATGGCGAAAAAGAAAACTGGCAAAAAATAGACTAGCGAAAAAGTAGACTGGCAAAAAAGTAGACTAGCAAAAAAGTAGACTGGTGAAAAAGTAGACTGGCAAAAAGATAACTGGCAAAGTGGGGGATTACCTTTCTGGACACTGTACAATACAACCACAAGCAGCACAGCAAAGATTACAAAAGAAGTAGACTAAAAATAACACATTTTAGCACAATGCTAAGAGCACCAGACATGCAGCAAACATGTACTTGCTACTCACATAACTTTTTCCTTTTACCTGAAGGTAAAACACACACACACATGAAGCCTTATACTTACAACAATAATAACATCAATGACTAATGAATGAAGAATGAGACAATGAAAAATTTTCATCCAATCAGAATTTGAACCCAACAATGGACTGAAACATAGTGTATTTTAAATTCTTTTTCATGTAAGTAGAGCTCCTGCCAAAAGTTAAAAAGTAGACTGTCTTCAGCTTTTGTTAATTGATTTCTACACATAACTGTACATATCCCATAATTCAATGGGGAGTGTGATGTATTAGCAACTTAATAGACCAAATTTGAAGTTAAATAAGTAAAACAGGACTTTATAGCAAACAAATAAACAAACATACACAAACACACTTCATAGAAATAGAGATTAATTGCAGATTTGTACAATTTGCAGCAATTTTATAGTATGTATAATAACATGAAAGCTAATGAAAAGTGCAAAACGAATGACACACGACAAACCAAATAAAAAATTATCAACATGCACACCTGGACACAGAATCTTGAAGACACACAATCATTTGTTGTATAACAGGAGCATACTCCACATCAACAATAGGTAAATCTCCAACAAGTACCTGTATTATAAAAAACATTCACATAAGATTCTACAGTGTATTAAAGTTCGGACCAAAATACTTTTTACAAAGAAGAATTTAGATGACTTGACTGTTGCAAGAATGTTGATATTTTGTCGCACTGCTTTTGAGAGTAATGAAGCATTCATACTAACAAATTTTCTCGCCAAGTAACTCGCAAGCACGTTCAGACTAAAGAACAAAATTCTCCAACATGAAGTAAGCACCAGCTGATACTCCTCCTCTATTCACTGGGAGCCGTGTCAAGAGTAACTCGCTGAGACTGTTCACACTAAACAGGAAATCATTTCGTAGCAACTGTCTGAAAGTGTGCAATGACTTGTCGATAGTAACTCGCAAAGCAGTTCACACTTGCAAGTTTGGTGTTAGAGAAAAACTCCCAACAGAAAACTCGCTAGTCTGAATGCACCCTTAGTTTTATCATAGCGGCATTGTCTCGTATCTTTAATCTGTGGATTTCTAAATTTAATGCACAGAATGTCAGGTTAGTAATTGTGATAGTTGTTTGCTAAACTTCAACTAGTCCTATTGTAGGAGTGCTATGCAATCTAGAATCACCGAAAAGAGTGATATGATATATTTTACTATATTATGTAACAGTGCGTGTGTGTGGGTGTGTGTGTGCGCGTGCGTGCATGCACGTGTGTGTAACAGCCAGTAAAAAGAAACATTAAAGTAACAGCAAGTGCTTCACTGCCACCATTACTGTAACCCCCCACCCCCCCACCCCCATCCCACCTTTGAATAGTTTCCATGTTCCTCTCATGCTGTCTCCCCTCTTCAGGCAAATTCGAAAACTGAATAGGATTAATTAAAACACCAAAAAATTGTCATAAAAGGCAAGAAAGCCCTTTACTTACATAAAGCTAGAAAATGTGTCTTTTCTATTTACATGAGTATTGCAGGCAAGAAAGCGTAATACTAAGTAATACAAGTAAGATAATACTAAGTAATATGCCTTCAAAAAAGTCTGTGCAAAGATGCAATTTAGCTATTGGCCAAAAAAAAACAGCCCATATGATACATTTGAAAAACATGGCCAGCACACACAGTTAAAACAAGTAACGCCGGAAATTTCCTAAAATACATAAATATACCAAGGCGTCAGAATGTCTTCCAAACTGTCAACCACCTACCTGCTAAAAGCTTCAATGATAAAATTACTTACAACAAAAACCCAGGCAAACTTGTTTTACAGGTCATTCAAAACAGTAGGTACCTTTAAAAGATCTTTAACATTTTCCTTGTTAACACTAATAGTTGGATTAGCAGGAAAATCTAGCAGAATAAAATTGTCCTCTTTTTTTCTGGCAACAAGTGGTCCACTTAGCGTATCAAATGTAATCTCTGTAAATTCGTTACCTGTAATAATTTACATAGCTGTAGATATATTCACTAGCTGCCTTTTAATTTCAGACCCCCCTATCATAATGATTATCAATTTCACAAATATTTAGAGCCTAATCGTAGCATTAGTGGATTAGCAATACAATCAAATATTGCAATGCCTAATTGTAATTTCATTATTGGAATAGAATATGGTTTAGAATATGGTTAACAGGCACTATTTTCCTTTTCCAATTTTTTAAAGTGCAGATGAAAAGAAGGGAAAGCTGACAGTCTCCTAAGAAAATGCCAAATATGATGAGAACTGAAAACAGCGGAATGCTTTAAGTCCTAAAATGCAAAAAAGGCACACAATCTAAAAAAACAATAGAAGAAAAAAAGCAAAACTGCATGGAAGCTTATTTGAAGTAAACGCATTAGCACACAAATAAATTCACAGTGAATTCGTTTGGTATTAGGTTGGCAAATAAAAACTCCCTGATTTTCAAGACAACGTGAAAAATACTTAAGGGATCGACATAGAAGCCAGAGCCATACCGCTTCAGCTCAGCTCCAGTCGGTTTATTTCTACAGGCGACCTAGCAGATAAGAAACCCAGCTTTAGTCGTGCCAGCCGCTCGGTGACGGAAGTCGAGGTAGCTGACATTTTTGCCAGCTGTGAAGATTTTTGCTCTTGCGAACAAGTCACTGGCATAGCAGTGTCCAGTTTTTTTGCTAGATTACTGCTGTGTTTACCTGTTTTGAGGGCAGATTTCTTTTATTTTAGAGTTCTGCCTGCCCAATGTCTACAATTGACATAACGGGCTTATGATGATGATGAAATCACTGGTCGCAATGCGGTCATATTGTACGTGTGCTGGCAGAGATACTAAACTTCAGAAATATTTGAATGAGAAAGCAGTCAATTCAAAATTAAATAAAATGCACAAATAGGCAACATTAGCCACACGTATTGGATCATTTTGGTATTTTAGTATTGATTTGTTGGTAATCCAGATAAGCCTTGCCAAGGGTTGGATTTAAATTATATTTGCAATAAATCCATTGCTAGAGTTGCCAGATTATAAGCCAGGAGATTTTTTTTAACATTGTGAGTACATAAAATATGAGAGATATAGAGAGATATATGGCATATAAAGGGGTGTGCTGTCGAATCACTTAAGCCAGTTCACAAATAAAACTATTCAAACTAACGCTAAATTGTTGCTGCAGGACATAAGAATCAAAATCTGTCATTCTTAATGGTGAACTCCAGCTGGCTGATTTACTGTGAGTGTCAGCTGATGTAGTAGCACTGACTCAGGTTCAGCTTCTAGATTTACATTTCTGTCCTGCTTAGCAAACTTACCAACACAAGAGAAAAGCACCGTGGCAGCAGCAAGAGTGGCATGACCACACAGTTGGATTTCACAGGCAGGGGTAAACCATCGCAGGCCAAACCGGGAAGAATTCTTGAACGAATCGTTTTCTGTTGGCAGTGCAATGAAACAGGTTTCCGACAAGTTCATTTCGAAAGCAATTTTTTGCATTTTTGCATCGTCGATTACCTAAAATAGAATAACCGAATGACTATATACATCACAATGTCTACAGCCATTTAATAATATAACCCAAGAAATGCAGATTACACCACAATTCAACTAATAAAAACAACACAGCCTTCGGACTGTTTGGAATAGATTTTGAACATATAACATATCTCCTGTTTTGTACAGTTCAAATAATACTCAGAATATCTATTCGAATTGCAGAAAGAAACTACAAAGCCTCCGTAGAAACGGAAACAACAACAACAACAACAACAAAATGCATTTTCTGCATTGATACTCATTGTAATTGTCACTTAAAATTATACTAAATCTTCATGAAAAACACCTACTATTATAATAGATCCAAATACAAACATAACTTAAAGGCACAGTCACCATTATCCTGACATTATTATGACTGATGTTATAAGTTTAATTGATTACAAATTGATTTCAGCTGTGACTAAATGGACACTTTTGTTTTCAACTAACTTGTTAAATTTGTTTCAATATTTCTAAAAATAAACCAGTGATTTTTATTATGCAAGCCTGCGATTTAAATATTATAATATAATGATTTATTTATTGTAACACAGTTAATTCATTGAGTTAATCACATAAATAAATAACAAAAACATTATCAGTTAGTAGTTAAAAACTCATATCTTTACATAAATAAGAGTGCGATTAAGACACATACATTGACTGAGTTTGTGCTACAGGACCACAAGTTATTTGCAGTGAAGAACAGTGCAATAAAAATAGCTGAAAACAAATTAAGACGAAAAGTTTGTTAATGACAGATCATCATTAATTTACCTGATTGTGTGACACTAGACATACAGCAGCAGCATTTCCAGCAAATGCCTGGCTTGTGAAAGCATCCACCACATATAAAGGCAAAGTGCATCCCTTATTTAAACTTGTCATCTTGGTCTGTTGAGTAGAAACTAATGGCAAATATGCAGCTACAAATTTTGAATATAGTATGATGTCTGTATCAAATTGCCTAATGTACATGTTAGATCATAAATCTGTACCAAAAACCTAAATACGTCAGCCTAGTTGACAGCCTCTTGGTTTTTTGTCGTTTCAAGAGCTTTATGCAATACCATAGGAAGAGGAGGTAATCTTACTGTTAGTGTGTGCCCAATCCAAAGCAATTTTCTTACTTGTATTTGTCTACTACCAGGAATCTTCTTGACTGCATTATACAGAT
The DNA here is from genome assembly GCA_030141605.1 of Tubiluchus corallicola. Lineage (NCBI taxonomy): Eukaryota > Metazoa > Priapulida > Priapulimorpha > Priapulimorphida > Tubiluchidae > Tubiluchus > Tubiluchus corallicola. Next base: position 909,559 of record JAQGDQ010000044.1, on the reverse strand, counting down.
CATCATTGGATATTCTATCAGGCGATTTAATTGCGAGTAATTTCCTATAGAGACGTCTTCGAAAAGCATCAACTGTCCTTCTGTTGCTTAACTTTTATTGTCCATAGCTCAGCAGTGTACAAAAACACAGATTCAACTAAAGTTGAAAGAATCCGGACTCTGGTTTCAAGAGAAAGTCTATTGTTATCAAAAATCATTGAGATATGTGAATAAGCAGACAATTTAAGAATTTTCCTTCTTTGTATGTGGGCATCGGTGTCTTACAAGTTACCAAGTTATTTACATCTTTTCCACGAATCATTACCGCATCTTCAATTTCAATTTTGTTCTATTGCACAAATACAATAGCGTATCATGGCAAAAAATTACAATTGCAAAAAAGTCAAAGTACAAGAAACACGAAAAACAACAAATACAGATGCAATTATGCAACATTGCAAAACCACGAGTTTGTACAACTTACTTAAATCTAATAAGAAATTATGTGCTCTTACGAAATAAAACTTTATGCTACAACTACAAAGTAGTAGTAAAAACACAAAACCTAAATAATTAATATAATCACAAACGAGATTAAATTACACAATCACAGCACAAGGTTTATCCAGCACTCACAGATTACCACCAAGATATAACTGCCTTTTTTATCACATTCATTTAAGCAGTTTCCAAAGTGAATAAGGTCTTCTGGGTTTGCAATTAGAAAAAAACCACATTACTGAGTATATGTTACCTTTTTGCAAAGATATATTTATGCTCATATTTTTGTCTAATATCTTTATACAAAAGACAAGTAAAAAGGTAATATAATTTGTTTTCTACTAATTTTGAGCTATTGTTGTGACAGTATTGACAAAGCCTTTCATGCCCTTTTTTATTTTGATATCTAAATCGTTCTATTTCCAGGTCATATTCGCTGTTATGTAATTTCGTAATCATTTGTCGCTGTTTCTCATTAGAAATAATTTTGAAATAATCTTCTAATTCATTATTGATTTTTACATATCTATAAAATCTTAGTTTGTTTTTGCCATCACTGTGTCTAGGATCATTATGTAGCTTTGTAAAAAATAGTTTTCTGTACATTGATTTAAGTTTATTACAAAATTCTTTTAATATGCAATTCAGATGCATTTTATCAATTTCATCTACACCACATGTTTGAAATCCTGGAAAATTTGCCCATTTTTGTACAAAGCTGTTTCACTTCTTCATGAGACTGGTAACTATACACATTTTTAAATAATGTATTCCTTGACTTTATCTGTGTCATTAAAAGATATTTAGGAAGAATTGTTGATGTTTAAATTAGCAGTGGGTATAACGTATTCTTTGGTCTTTGTATTGTTCACTTTAAGATTATATTTTTCTATACGACGACTGTTGTACATTTTACATCTTGCAGTTCCTCAACTTCCTCTATGTCATGTCGCGGCAGTTGCGGTTCTCCAGTAAGCACATGTTGTTTCGTTGTTTCCTCGGTGTTAACTCTATCTGGTTAGATAGGCACAAAGGAATGTTACCGCGCAAGACACAAGTAACGTAATCAGCATTGATGCTAATCAACCATTTATGACTATTATTATTGTAGCTAAATTTCCAGCACGACACCTCTTCTTTTTCTTGTTTCCATTGCTATTTGAACAAATTCCACCTACTGCTTTGCTATTTGTGCATCTTCTGACTCAATCAGACTTTGGAAATTTACTTCTGTAGTTGGTAGCACATTTCTTATAACAATCTAAATAGATCCTGTCTTTACCATATAGCGGACACCATATATCTCCTTTAAACTTACTTCTATAATTACATTTTAGTGGTAGCATATTAAGCTTTATCTCTAAAACCCTTTTTGTCTGTTCTAGTGTTAACTCAGTTATATACTGCTTGGGTTTATCGTGCTCAGCTCATAAGATAAAAACCTTAACTTAGTTCTTGAGTATATCTGGTGATGTGCAGTAATTTTAATAATTTTTTTACGTTTTCTTTTACATGTTTCTTCCAGGTTAACTTTTTAAGAGTCTTAATATGCCCAAAGTGTATACCTACAGTATATACTTATGTACACTGTTCTATTAGCATACCCCTATAACTAGTTGACACCTTCTGTGATAAATTACTAGTTTTTGTAACATATCCTTCTGAATTTCTTCCATCCTACCCATTTCTACTTTTGTTACTTCACTCCATGTTTCTGTATTATAAATCACTAGTATCATAACTGACTGTAAGAGGTTCAGCCTTATCTGTATTGCAAACCTACCAATTTTGTTTATATCACTCAAATTTAAAATATCCCTCACGATGCATCCCACTTTTTCACACATCCCACAACGGGATATCTTCAACAGGAAAACCGATCGTTTGGCAACGCGTTGACAGCGTATTTACGACGACTCTCATATCAGACACCTAGGGCTAGGCTTGGTTAAGCTCATTTTGCTAGTAATTTAGTATTAACAATGTTAATTTTTTTAACGATAAATTGCTGCCATGATCATTTATTAATTTTAGCAAGACTTAAATAATTGCTTGCATAGTAGGTGAGCATTTCTCTTATTTGTCAATAAGAAATTTTTTTAAAGCAGCCTAACACGAAAAAACTTTACCATAAATATGTATTACGCACATAAACTGACACCTAAAATGAGATTAAATAAAGTAGAATGTTAACAAACTACCACTTCTTCTGTAAAAAAACAAAACAAATTGCATAACTTTATAACAAAAATCACAACAAATTACGCAAAATAACATCAGCTAACAACAAAAAGAGGCTGTGATTAAGTAAAGTGCATGAAGGAAACAGTGAAAGTGCATTTGATAAGTCACATCAACTGAGACAGCAACAAGATTTATCAACTTTTTGACTTTTTCCAATTTTTATTTATTATACAATGAGTAGCATCACCTGCACTTAGTATGATATCTTATGAGTTCACTTCTTCATTTCTACACATTTTGGTACTCTGTCAACTGGTAATAGTAAATCATTTTATCGTACAGTTATTGTAAGCTATTGTATAGAAAACTCTCACACGTAGCTGTTCTTACTGTTGAGACAGACCTCATGCAACAATTTAAGTGTTCTTAGAGATTGTGTACATGCGAGTTTGATGTGACAAAAGAAACAAGCAAGATTCTAACATATTATTGGCTGCATATTGTTTCCAAATTAAAGTTTTTATTAAATAAAATATGCAGTAATATAACTTTTGATCACTGACTTCCAGAAATCTTAAGTGTGGCAATGAGCTATTCTGATAAATTTATATTGCTTCATGATATCTAACATATACAACATTAGAATTGTACTATAAAATGCCCCCTTATTCTTGCCAGGAATTTAAACATATAAGGAACTGCATTTTCTGCTTTGAGTTCATTTATTGTAACACAGAAACATAGTTAAAGTTTAAATAAACAAGAATAATCTCATTAAACAAACAAAAATAATTTCATTTTAATTATTCAATCCACGATTTATACAGCTATAAATATAACTGTAATCAAAAAGTATAGCTTAGCGCATCTGTAACTTCGTAATCTGCTTTAAGCAGAAACCTGTTAACTTATTTCCTATCCTGTTTCATCCTGTTTACAAAAAATATAATTTCATCTTAATGTGGACTTGGTCGATTTATAAAGCCACAAAAATTACTGTAATCAAATAACACAGCAGTAACTTGATAATCCACTTTAAGCAGAAACATATTAACTTATTTGGCACAATTTACACAATAATGCTGTATTTTCATTCAAATATAGAAATTGCATGGCGCATATAACCGCCATTATTATAGTCCTAAGCCGCTTTAACCGAGAACAAGTTAATTTATTTGGCACAATTGATAAAATATCACTCAATCCTCTACCCTAATAAAGCAACAATGTGGCACATTTAAATTCTAAAATATAAAACCTACAATAATTAACTTCAGAAATGGGCAAAAAAGGTAAGGTCAACTTTGGTCCATAAGTAAAACTTCCCAAATGCATAACAATAGTGGTGTAGTCTAGCTGGTATATAGAGAAAAGATAGTATACATCAACAACAACAAAAACGTCCATCCCACTTAGTGCATAGAACATAAAATAATATTTCTATTAAAACTGCACATAATCCTTTGACTAAAATTGTAAAATTATTATAGGGAACAACACTATTTCAGAATTCCACTCAGTTCACTACATGCTAAAAGCTTATTTTAATTTTCCCTTAAAAGGAGCATTTCTAATTAAAAACACAACAATGATAAAATAATCACTGATCATAAGAGAACATTATACACCATTCTATTTTCCCTTAAAGGAACTCTTTTTTATATTAACTACGCACTGCTACAGTTCTACCTTCGTTCTATTTTCTAGCACTTACCTGACATGAAAATGATAAACAGGGTTGCTTTTTATATGATAATTATTCGAATATACGATAATTTGATGCTTCATACCATACAAAAAAAACAGACTGTACGATAACAGATAATTATACGATAATTTAGACAAAAAACATTACTGCTTACCAGGGGAAAGTAAACAAATTTTGACTTCGTTGTAATCCAAACCATGCTGGTCGCAATTAGTGGTCAAAGTTTTCAGAAAAAAGCAGTAATTTCAAAAGAGACTGGTAGCGACATTCTACTGTGTTTTGATAAACTTAATTTTACACTTGCTAATGGTACTTGTTATCTCTCAGGCCAGCTTGGGTACAGTGAAGCCAGGTGTTTTGATTCTAGAGTGTCATTATTCATTTTGCATTACCTGTAGAGTTTGTTTGACATGCTTGGCCGCTCTTGTATGAGTGGTTAGATAGCCTTAGAATAGGAAAAAATTGTGTTTTTAGTGGTATAGTAGTTGTGAAGTCAGTATGCCACCGTTGTAGAATCAGTATGTCTCTGTTAATTTCTGAAGACTGGCTTAAAGTTTTTTCTACAGATCCTCAAACGTTTGTAAGTTCTTATGTTTCTTCATTTTTATGCAGAACTTTGCAGTAATTTATTTGTCAGCTTGGTAGTTTCTAATAGTGTTACGGTGATGCCTAATTATTGTTTTTTTTTTGCAACTGCATATGCATATGCGTGTTTTTGTGTAGGCGTGCATGCTGATTTGTGATATGTCAGGAAGTTTATTTATTAGTAAATTCTGCTTCAGTATGCTTGTTAATTTGCTAATGCTTGTTCCTTTATTTATTTTTTGCATGTCTGTTATGGATTTACTTTTGTTTCATGTTCTTTTTTCTTGTTTCTCTTGCAGTTTCACCTTTTTTACAATGAGTGGAAAATAAAATCTGTAAAACAAATAGCCAGTTTTCTACAGTACTTTTTGGTGTTATGGTTACTTATTAAATGCATAATTATACAATAATAATAACAATTTGCTGCAAATACACAGAAATTTTGAATTTTGCATGAAGATGCGATAATATGGTGGAAAATACTATAATTTTTAGCTTCCAAAACAATAATCTTTATCAACCAGAATGGCAACACTGTGATAAAGCAATCAGATAAAGTACGATTCCATGATTTAGACTATAAATAGATCTTTCCTTCTATAACGACTACAGACTTGCCTCCAATCTCGACTCTCTTGTCTTCTCGTACATTCACGTAGACATCTCCTCCTCTTTTTGAGCACTGACGAGCTACAAAAACGCACAAAGCACATGACAAAATAACAACTTTGCAACTTTATTTTGATATTGTTCATAAGAAAAAAAGATATGATTTCAACAAGCCAAATAAAAATCAATCATGCACCCACCTATTCATTCATTCATTCAATCAATCAATCATTACATTCATTCACGAAAATTTGTTAGGCCTATATATTTACTTACTTGTTTAAGTTTTATATTTATTTGCAAATGAGGCAATATGGTGATATGAAACTGCACATGAAACTGAATTTAGATCAATAAATGAACCTCCAAAGCAAAATTATAGTGTCATGCAAGTAAAACAGCTTCAGCCCCTAAATTCAGCCCGAAAATCAACTTGTGCAAGTCACAATTAAAAATATATTTGTTTTGGTATACATTTATCAAAAGTAAAATACATGCAAAAACCAAAAGCCTTAAAATCACGTAGAATTGTGTACAAGAATAATAATCCCTTTACAGATCATTTTTATATATCTATCAAGAATGTTTAGAACATATATATATATATATATATATATATAGGTCCATCATCTCTAAAATAAGTGGGAGAGTGTGCATATGCATTAAAACCTCCAAAACTATCAAATCTTTAAGCTTTTTGCTGAAAATTGTCTTAAAATCTCTAAATCTCTTGTTTTTTAATTACTAACAAAAATTATTTTTCATTGTATTAATTATTTATACTAAAACTACATTGCTGTATAAAAAATTTTATACGAACAAAAGATTATTATTAATAATAATAAAAATGTGCAAAAACAGCAAATTTCAAATGATGCAGAATTCACAGTCGAAGACATATATGTACGTAGCAGATGTGCTATGTAGCCAAGGAAATAAGGTCAAACTCAGTTTACACATATTCCTGGAGCTGTGCTGGGCCCTGCTAGCTGTCTAAACGTACTAAACTAAGCGATAATACACTTCGCCAGAGTTTAAATGGAGCGCTAGATACTAATGATAAATATGTACATCAAATAGGCATAAGCCAATACAAAAAATAGACATAATAGTACATCATGGAGGCGGTAAAAGGGTTAAGCAAGATACTGTTCCGGTAACATATGCTGCACAAGTCTATGTGATATGGTATTGCAGGGCAGTAATTATACTTTGTGACTGGCCACTAAAAATATATATTGTTCAAAATAACAATTATATTTTATAGCATTCTGTAATTTTTTGTGAAAAATTATGTAAACTAAGACGCAGTTATTTACAATGGCTGGAAATTTTCATTTTTTAACCTTTCGAGGACTTTACACACATTAAATTACAGTGTGCTGTACGACATTAAGTAAATCAAACCTATGTCGCTCTTTGTCAGCATGGTAATAATCTTGCACAGAATTTAAATTGAGATCTACTGACATACTGAAAAACATACAAAATCAGATCATAAACGAATAAGCATCATAAGTTAAATTATAACAAACGTCATAAAACAGCAAATTATCCTACCTTGAAAAGTTGATTTTCCCAGCACTTTTTGCCAGTAACAACCAAATATAGTGTGAGCCGACCCTAACATAGTCAGAAATTAGTTGGAGATTACTGGCATCAAACATTGCAAACTTTAAACATGCAAATATAATGAATTAAGATAGGCTTTTCATGTTTTTGAAAAAAAAACATTTCATGTTTTTGAAAATCAGGCCTACAATGTATACTTTATTCACTGGAACTATTACCACATAAGTCCTTCTGTACTGGATAGAATATTTTGTGGCCAAAATTTCATTATTCTCATAAAAACTGCAAAGTTAGAAACCACCTCAACAGAAAAACCATAAAACTGGCAACTCCTTCAGTGACATAGTGATTTTCAGTCAGACTTAAGACAGAAAATGCAAGACTAACACAGAACAAAACTAAAACTAATCTTCATCTTAAAACTAGAGGCATGAGCCATGTCGTTTCAGCTGAACTCCAGGCAATTCACTTCTACAGTCGACCTAGCCGATAAGAAACCCAGCTTTAGTCGCACCAGCCACTCAGAGATGAGTGGAGCCAGCCGACATTTTTGCCGGCTGCGAAGATTTTAGCTCTTGCGAACAAGCCACTGCCAAAGCAGTGTCTAGTTTTTTGCTAGGTTACTGCTGTGTTTACCTGTCTTGAGGGCAGATTTCTTTTATTTTAGAGTTCTGCCTACCCAATGTCTACAATTGACATAACAGGCTTGTGATGATGACGAAATCACTGGGTGAAATTTGGCGAATGCACTACGGATTCGTGGTCATACTGTGTGCGTGTGCTGGCAGAGATACTATCTTTGAAAAATTTTTTAATGAGAAAGCAGTCAATTCAAAATTAAACACAAAAATAGGCAATGTTAGACACACGCATGGGATCATTTTAGTGTTTTGGTATTGATTTGGGCACTCTTGCAGTTTAGGTGGTTCTCTTCACACCCTACTATCTTCCTACATCAGTCCCACTGCCGACACTCTACCTGTTTTCCACTCCAAATCTTGCCTCTGTCTTCCACCCCATCGCCAAGCCTCCAAGAATGTAAAGCCGCCAAGAGTGCCAAGAACACCCAGCTGTCCAACCCAACATGCCATACTGAAAACTTGCCAAAACTAACTGATTGACTAACTGACTAGCTTATATAGCTAACTAACTAATTAACAATCTTCGTATAGCTACCTCTTTTGTATGGCATGAAGCCTCAAATTATCGTATGTTCCAATATTAATTATTTTACTGTATAAACCACAACCCTAGTTGTGCTGCATTTCAAAAGAGAAAGAAAAGTTACAAAACAACGCCAGTAGAGTACGCCACTTACTGGCAAACACAGACGCAGCAAAATGGTGCACATCAAGAATAATAAACATAATTTCTTTTGTTTAGCTTTACTTTAAAGCAAAGATAATTATAATTAATTCATATATATCAATAGTATATTCATTCATTCTTACATAAACAATGCAAATTGTTTACCACAAACTGGATCTTCAGACGTTCCAATCCAGGGAAAAAAACTGCGGGAATAAAAGTCATAGCCGGAGTTGGCTGGAGCTTTAACCGTCAAGTGGACACCGTACAGTTTCATCAGGGATGTGTTAGCTGCAGGAAGAGCAAAAATATCCGGTGCCCTTGCTTCCAAGATCTCCCTGAAAATAAATGTCTCTTTATTGTTTTATCACGAATGACAGGATTAGCTTGTTGCTCACAGTGTCCTTAGCTGCAAAATTAAGCAACATGGGACCTTAAGCCACTGTTGGGCATATTTTCACTTCATCCACCAATAGCATACAGTGTTTCTGCTCAGAGCTTTTTACTTTCTGAAATGTTTTACCTAGCACCTTGTCAATATCTGTCGATGAAATAACTGACTGCAGCTTTCTTTTGCTGGGTAACACTAAAAAGTCACGCAGTTGTTCGTAATTGCAATGGGGAAATGACTCTATTGCAAAGCAATAATCAGACACTGTGAAAGTCTTATCACATAATAGTCGAAGCTGTCGTGTTAGAAATTTGAGCTTCTTGGCTTTAGCATTAACACTAGGAGATTGTTCTCGATTTTGAGCTAGTTCAAGTTCAAGAGACTTTGTCACTTTGTTGACAATATCATCAACATGATGAATGTGGTTGACAACAGAATTCACAACCGCGAAAAATTGTGAGTAAGAGGACAGTCCATTGTTCGGACTGAGGATTTTAATTAATGGCACACTGATCCCGTTTTTGAAAGCATACAGAGTAAGAGGGGAACACAAGGTAGGCTTATTGTGAACAATAATTGACATATAACATTGACTGTGGTCCTCTTCCATGAACATGCACACAAATTTGTCTTGTGCGCGAGATATAATGAGGTTCTGATACGTCTTATGCAGGTCTTTCTCAGGAGTGAATTCATTGAGATAAGTTATTTTATCCTTTTTAAAGAAATAATTCAGCTGCTGGTCCTCAGTTTTTGGAGGGCGAGGTGGTGGCTTTGGAGTGGGCAAGCATGATGTTGGAACGTTGAAAATACTGGGTGGATCCACTGGCTGGTGTGACCACCTGGAATTTTGACTATTTGAGTATCCGATGGCCAATGCTTTTCGCAAATGAAAAATTTCGATGGATCAACAACAAAGCCTTCGCGTGGGGGAAGAACACTTAGCCATTTCTGTTTTTCTACATGATCTCTTGGCAGTCTGAACACACGACACTTGTTCTCCGTGTCATAGTTACCTTGTTAGGCATGCTGCTGAGCACAGATGTATAAAATCCACGAGAAATTTTGAAAATAATCCCAAAAGAAACAAACACAAGCACGAAAACAACGCTTCACTTGACTTTGAACAATGACACATTAACAATGACAAAGCACTACTTCCGGTAAAACACACTTACGCCTAAAGTAGTGCGCTATTTAAGAAGTAAAAATGAACACTAATTTCCTTTGATACATAAAATAAACAATTGGAACTTTTCTCCCGTAATGTAAAGAACCAATTAAATGAAAAATAATACTCGCTATCTACCGATCCGTCCATTCTTTAATTTCCAAGATCACTACTCTCTAAAGCGCACTATTTCTAGATTACGTTCATTACAAGTATTGATCGCCTCCGCTGGCGGAATCAGAGATCTGACTGTGCACGTCCTGTTGTATAGTAGTCCTTGCCTGAAGGTAAAACACACACACACACATGAAGCCTTATACTTACAACAATAATAACATCAATGACTAATGAATGAAAAATGAGACAATGAGAGAATGAACCCAACAATGGACTGAAACATAGTGTATTTTAAATTCTTTTTCATGTAAGTAGAACTCCTGCCAAAAGTTAAAAAGTAGACTGACTTCAGCTTTTGTTAATTGATTTCTGCACATAACTGTACATATCCCATAATTCAATGGGGAGTGTGATGTATTAGCAACTTAATAGACCAAATTTTAAGTTAAATAAATAAAACAGGACTTTATAGCAAACAAATAAACAAACATACACAAACACACTTCATAGAAATAGAGATTAATTGCAGATTTGTGCAATTTGCAGCAATTTTATAGTATGTATAATAACATGAAAGCAAATGAAAAGTGCAAAACGAATGACACACGACAAACCAAATAAAAAATTATCAACATGCACACCTGGACACAGAATCTTGAAGACACACAATCATTTGTTGTATAACAGGAGCATACTCCACATCAACAATAGGTAAATCTCCAACAAGTACCTGTATTATAAAAAACATTCACGTAAGATTCTACAGTGTATTAAAGTTTGGACCAAAATACTTTTTACAAAGAAGAATTTAGATGACTTGACTGTTGCAAGAATGTTGATATTTTGTCGCACTGCTTTTGAGAGTAATGAAGCATTCATACTAGCAAATTTTCTCGCCAAGTAACTCGCAAGCACGTTCAGACTAAAGAACAAAATTCTCCAGCATGAAGTAAACACCAGCTGATACTCCTCCTCTATTCACTGGGAGCAGTGTCAAGAGTAACTCGCTGAGACTGTTCACACTAAACAGGAAATCATTTCGTAGCAACTGTCTGAAAGTGTGCAATGACTTGTCGATAGTAACTCGCAAAGCAGTTCACACTTGCAAGTTTGGTGTTAGAGAAAAACTCCCAACAGAAAACTCGCTAGTCTGAATGCACCCTTAGTTTTATCATAGCGGCATTGTCTCGTATCTTTAATCTGTGGATTTCTAAATTTAATGCACAGAATGTCAGGTTAGTAATTGTGATAGTTGTTTGCTAAACTTCAACTAGTCCTATTGTAGGAGTGCTATGCAATCTAGAATCACCGAAAAGAGTGATATGATATACTTTACTATATTATGTAACAGTGTGTGTGTGTGGGTGTGTGCGTGCGTGTGCATGCATGCACGGGTGTGTAACAGCCAGTAAAAAGAAACAATAAAGTAACAGCAAGCGCTTCACTGCCACCATTACTGTAACCACCCCACCCCGTCCCACCTTTGAATAATTTCCATGCTCCTCTCATGCTGTCCCCCTCTTCAGGTAAATTCAAAAACTGAATAGGGTTAATTAAAACACCAAAAAATTGTCATAAAAGGCAAGAAAGCCCTTTACTTACATAAAGCTAGAAAATGTGTCTTTTCTATTTACATGAGTATTGCAGGCAAGAAAGCCCTTTACTTACATAAAGCTAGAAAATGTGTCTTTTCTATTTACAAGAGTATTGCAGGCAAGAAAGCCCTTTACTTACATAAAGCTAGAAAATGTGTCTTTTCTATTTACATGAGTATTGCAGGCAAGAAAGCCCTTTACTTACATAAAGCTAGAAAATGTGTCTTTTCTATTTACATGAGTATTGCAGGCAAGAAAGCCCTTTACTTACATAAAGCTAGAAAATGTGTCTTTTCTATTTACATGAGTATTGCAGGCAAGAAAGCGTAATACTAAGTAATACAAGTAAGATAATACTAAGTAATATGCCTTCAAAAAAGTCTGTGCAAAGCTGCAATTTAGCTATTGACCAAAAAAACAGCCCATATGATACATTTGAAAAACATGGCCAGCACACACAGTTAAAACGAGTAAGCCTGGAAATTTCCTAAAATACATAAATATACCAAGGTGTCAGAATGTCTTCCAAACTGTCAACCACCTACCTGCTAAAAGCTTCAATGATAAAATTACTTACAACAAAAACCCAAGCAAACTTGTTTTACAGCTCATTCAAAAGAGTAGGTACCTTTAAAAGCTCTTTCACATTTTCCTTGTTAACACTAATAGTTGGATTAGCAGGAAAATCAAGCAGAATCATATTGTCCTCTTTTTTTCTGGCAACAAGTGGTCCACTCAGCGTATCAAATGTAATCTCTGTAAATTCGTTACCTGTAATAATTTACATAGCTGTAGATATATTCACTAGCTGCCTTTTAATTTCAGACCTGCCTATCATAATGATTATCAATTTCACAAATATTTAGAGCCTAATCGTAGCATTAGTGGATTAGCAATACAATCAAATATTGCAATGCCTAATTGTAATTTCATTATTTGAATAGAATATGGTTTAGAATATGGTTAACAGGCACTATTTTTCTTTTCCAATTTTTTAAAGTGCAGATAAAAAGAAGGGAAAGCTGACAGTCTCCTAAGAAAATGCCAAATATGATGAGAACTGAAAACAGCGGAATGCTTTAAGTCCTAAAATGCAAAAAAAGGCACACAATCTCCAAGCAATAGAAGAAAAAAAAGCAAAACTGCATGGAAGCTTATTTGAAGTAAACACATTAGCACACAAATAAATTCACAGTGAATTCGTTTGGTATTAGGTTGGCAAATAAAAACTCCCTGATTTTCAAGACAACGTGAAAAATACTTATGGGATCGCCATAGAAGCCAGAGCCGTACCGCTTCAGCTCAGCTCCAGCCGGTTTATTTCTACAGTCGACCTAGCCGATAAGAAACCCAGCTTTAGTCGTGCCAGCCGCTCGGTGACGGAAGTCGAGGTAGCTGACATTTTTGCCGGCTGTGATGATTTTTGCTCTTGCGAAAAAGTCACTGGCATAGCAGTGTCCAGTTTTTGTTAGATTACTGCTGTGTTTACCTGTTTTGAGGACAGATTTCTATTATTTTAGAATTTTGCCTGCCCAATGTCTAGAAATAATGTAACAGGCTTATGATGATGATGAAATCACTGGTTGCAATGCGGTCATATTGTACGTGTGCTGGCAGAGATACTAAACTTCAGAAATTTTTGAATGAGAAAGCAGTCAATTCAAAATTAAATAAAATGCACAAATAGGCAACATTAGCCACAGGTATGGGATCATTTTGGTGTTTAGTATTGATTTGTTGGTAATCCAGATAAGCCTTGCCAAGGGTTGGATTTAAATTATATTTTCAATAAATCCATTGCTAGAGTTGCCAGATTATAAGCCAGGAGATTTTTTTAACATCGCGAGTACATAAATTATGAGAGATATATGGCATATAAAGGGGCGTGCTGTCGAATCACTTAAACCAGTTCACAAATAGAACTATTCAAACTAACACTAAATTGTTGCTGCAGGACATAAGAATCACAATCTGTCATTCGTAATGGTGAACTCCAGTAAGTAAGCCACTGAAGGAGTAATCATAAGTGTCAATTCCTGAACCAAGTTCACTTAGGAAAATTTAGGTTTTGGTCAACTTGGCCTAGTGTTTATGCAGCACAGTGGCGGTTGTGTATAAGTATCAGAACTGCAGCGCCCCCTATTTTCACTCAATATTATCGATAATATTCAATACAATAAGTCTTTTTTCTTTAGTTCTTTCTTTATACTTGTACGGAACCAGAGCACATGATGGTGCTGCACTGCTAGCATCTGCAGTAAGGTAGAGAAAGTACTGTCACTCACACAGTTGTCAGTTGTCACGTTCTTAAAAACCATGTACCGGCATATTCTTGAACTGCAGCAATTTAGGCTATTCGTAAGCAAAGATTTTTTTGTTTAGGATTTTATCAAGTTTACGTATGTTTTTGTATGCTTGTTTGTTTAAAATTACAATTACAACATTAAAATTACTTCAGCCGAGCTAGCTGATTTACTATGTGAGTGTCAGATGATTTAGTAGCAACTGACTCAGTTTCAGCCGAGTTAGCTGATTTACTGTGAGTGTCAGCTGATTTAGTAGCAACTGACTCAGTTTCAGCCGAGCTAGCTGATTTACTGTGTGACTCAGCTGATTTAGTAGCAACTGACTCAGCTTCAGCTTCTAGATTTACATTTCTGTCCTGCTTAGCAAATTTACCAACACAAGAGAAAAGCACCGTGGCAGCAGCAAGAGTGGAATGACCGCACAGTTGGAATTCGCAGGCAGGGGTAAACCATCGTAGACCAAAACGGGAAGAATTCTTGAACGAATCGTTTTCTGTTGGCAGTGCAATGAAACCGGTTATCGGCAAGTTCATTTCGAAAGCAATTTTTTGCATTTTTGCATCGTCGATTACCTAAAATAGAATAACCGAAGGACTATATACATCACAATGTCTACAGCCATTTAATAATATAACCCAAGAAATGCAGATTACACCACAATTCAACTAATAAAAACAACACAGCTTTTGGGCAGTTTGGGATACATTTTGAACATATAACATATCTGCTGTTTTGTACAGTTCAAATAATACACAGAATATCTATTCTAATTGCAAAAAGAAACTACAAAGCCTCAGTAGAGACGGAAACAACAACAACAACAAAATGCATTTTCTGCATTGATACTCATTGTAATTCTCACTTAAAATTATACTAACGCTTTATGAAAAACACCTACTGTTATAATAGATCCAAATACAAACATAACTGAAAGGCACAGTCACCATTATCCTGACATTATTATGACTGATGTTATAAGTTTAATTGATTACAAATTGATTTCAGCTGTGACCAAATGGACACTTTTATTTTCATCTAACTTGTTAAATTTGTTTCAATATTTCTAAAAGGAAACCAGTGATTTTTATTATGCAAGCCTGTGATTTAAATATTATAATATAATGATTTATTTATTGTAACACAGTAGATTAATTGAGTTAATCGCATAAATAAATAACAAGAAACATTATCAGTTAGTAGTTAAAAACTCGTATCTTTACATAAATAAGAGTGCGATTAAGCCACATACATTGACTTTGATTTTGTGCTATAGGATCACAAGTTATTTGCAGTGAAGAACAGTGCAATAAAAATAGCTGACAACAGATTAAGACGAAAAGTTTGTTAATGACAGATCATTAATTTACCTGATTGTGTGACACTAGACATACAACAGTAGCATTTCCAGCAAATGCCTGGCTTGTGAAAGCATCCACCACATATAAAGGCAACGTGCATCCCTTATTTAAACTTGTCATCTTGGTCTGTTGAGTAGAAACAAAATGCAAATATGAAGCTAGAAATTTTTAATCTAGTATGTTGTCTGTATCGTATTACTTAATATACAAGTTAGTGTTGTGTTTAGTTTCTCTCGAAAGGCTCGTAGAGAAAACCAGAAAACACGCCGTCAAATAAAACTGCTTTATTTAGCGAGAATTCTACTATACAAAAGATGAAGGAACGTTGAAATGATTACAATAAACGTGAAAATCTGGAAAACGTTTAAGTAAGTATAAATGCGTAAGTATAAGTCCGTGTTAGATCTGCGTGCGATCCCCTGTCGGCAGCCTGCTTCGCCTTATATAGCGCACTGCAGAAACTTCTGGAACAAATGTTCGAGAACAATCCAGACGCTAAAGCGGTCATCCCGACAGAACATTCTACGACGTTCTGTGCAATTCTACTTGACGTCAGCGATCTCCACAACAGTTAGATCGTAAACATCTACCAAAAAACTTAAAACATTTAACACTTCACCTAATGATTTCAGACGCCTTAAGCCTGATTTTTGCACTCTGACTGCACTCAGTGCAATGTTCTAATTTTAAACTTCCAAAAGTTCAAAGAGGTGCTGTTATGTGGATCACGACATTTCTAAAGTTGACATACTTAAAAATGTAAATTATATTTATGTTCTAGTGGGCATGGTAATGATAAACAGACAAAAAATAATGATGAGCAAATTAAATCGCTGGAAATACCACTTGTGATAACATATGCAGGTAATCAATTGTGGAGCTATGTGCACATGTATTCTATCTATGAACGTATGTTATGTATGTACGGCGTGTATGCGGCATGTACTTCTGGATTCTTAGCATACTGCTGGTTTGAGTTGAGCATTGGGGTGAGCATGTAATCTGTGTCGTGTAGCAAACTGATACAGCGTATTTGTAAAGGCAAACTTCAATAGCCAGAAACGAATGTTACTCTACATACTAATTATTCAGATCTTTATGAGAACAGGACATCTGTGTACTCTACTTTGTAATCCCTTTCCTCTCCCTCTGTATAAGGCAATCGTCCTAAACACCTTTCGACAGTCTTTTATTATTCAGGTCTGAGTCAGGCTTCAATTTGGCAGACACTGATTACACTACTAGCTCATATGCACAAGCTATTGCACTGTTTTATGTCAATGACTATACAAAAATGAAGAACAAATACTATGTTACAAATAAACATTTTGAAAAACCAGCATAAATATTTATTAATGAAGTGTTACAATCCCAATCAATGACGAAGATGTATATGAAGTATATGTACTATCTGTTGAAATGTCTGATGAATGCTAGGAGTGGGAGGGATGGGGGCATATATAGCACAGAAACTTATAAAAACTACAAAATCGTAAACTTTCAGTAATGTTTTAGTTTAACATTTGTATCACTAGATTGTTGTTGATGCACTGTCGCTGTTAAAATGTGGATATCTGAATGTAAATGTGTGAACATTATATTATAGTACTTACTCATTCCTAAGGCGGAATTAATCAAATAGCCTATCGTTAAACCTAATTACGACTCTCATATTTAATAACGTAGCACAATTATGTTAAAGAACCGCTTAATTAACGCGAATTAGTAGGTCAGATGAGAGCAGATCAATCATACTTGTTATTTACCTTATTCACCTTGATTGTAATTTCACCACAGATTTGACAATGGAAATTATTCAAGTTTATTACGACACTGATCTAGTTTAATGATCGGTAGGTTCTTTTCACGGTCTGTACAGTTTAAGCGCTACTAAATCTCAGCTGGACGTTTCTCAATGTTCGAAGACAATTAAAGCAAATAAAGGCCCAAGCATTATTTCTGACACTTGTTTAAACTGTTTTAAATATGTGCTTATATGTGCTTGACCCTCGTATTTACCTAAACACAGTAACTGCACAATTCCTTACTAATGTTTATCAATCAGATTTTTTTTAATACTAAAGGTCATGAAAAATAAAATGTGTTTATATAAAACCTCAACTGCTGAATTTTGGTATCAAACTTGACTACACTGAGCCTGGGTTTGAATCAGTGACCCACTAGGCAGTCAGAATTCTAAAATAAAAGATGGTCTTCAAAGTCTCTTCCATCTGTTGTAGACATTGAGGCATTACCATTCATTAGAGCATTCCATCTACTCCTATCTGCAGCTAGTGCGGTAAGTTCTTCTACTCCTAAAGATAAATGGGTTAAAGTTATTGAACATCTTTATTTATCTTACTTAGCTGTCCACGTTGTTTTTCATTTGACATATGGTTTTTTGCAAGGTTCTTTAAGGATTCCTTTAAGGCAATTCTTACTTATGCTTTACTTGGTAATTAGAGAACATATGCTAGCCATCTTGATGTTCGGAGCTCGACTTTTGGACTAAAGTCGTTTGAACCAAGGAATATTAAAATATGTTCGTCGTCGTTTCTGTGCTGCTATGTTCTAAAAATAACACGGCCCATCTCACTTGTTGATGCCACGCATTATGCACTGCTGCCACCAAACCAAAGCAATCTTCTTACTTGTATTTGTTTACTCCAAGGATTCTTCTTCACCACATTATACTGATCATCAAACGCTATCGATAAATTTAAAATGAATATGAGAAGGGACCTTAACGAGTTGAACTCTAGGTCCTGATGTCATTGTAAAAAAGACTGTAAAGCAGATATTCAGTCAGGCCATTTAATTGCGAGTAATTTCTATAGAGATGTCTTTGAAAAGTGCCAATTTCCTTCTGTTACTTAAATTTTATTGCCCATAGGTCAACACTGTACAAAAACACAGATTCAACTAAGATGAAAGGATCTGGGCTTTGGTTTCAAGAGACAGTCTATTGTTTTCAAAAACCGTTGACATCTGTATAATCAGACAATGTAAGAAATTTCCTTCTTTGTATGTCAGCTTCGGTGTCTAACAAGCCACCAAAGTATTTACATCATTTCCATGAATAATTACCTCCTCTTCGAATATGGTATTCTTCAGTCTTTCTATTGCTGACTTTAAGATTATATTTTTCTAAACGGCAGCTGATCGTACATTCTGCATCTTGTAATTCCTCTATGTCATCATCATCATCATGATCCAATGAATCACACATCCAGTGACATGATTCTGTTCACCTCCCTATGCCAGGACTCCCTGCTCGCCGCAATGCCCCAAGTAGATTTATTTCTAAGGATCAATGCTAAAGTGTTTAAATCTTTTTGTGCAAAATCTAAATATGTTAACATTTGTCCTCCTGCAGGTTTTTTAGCTGGTTCTATGGCTTGTTGAAGAGCTATCTTCACTGGAGTATCATCAGGTAGTCTAAGCATATGCCCAATCCATCTTAAACGGCGTCTTTTTATTTTTCTTGTCCAAGGTTCTTCTTTTATTGTTTCATATAGATCTTTGTTTGAAATTTTCTTTGGCCATCTAATACCCAACATGTTTTTGTAATTTCGCCTTTGAAACGCATCGATTTCAGCTTTATGATTTGCTTTTAATGTCCAGAGCTCAGAGTTATATAGAAATACAGTTTCAACTAAGGCTGAGAATATTCTAATTTTTGTTTCCAAAGAAATTTTTTTAAGTTTTGAGTAAACTGATAATGCCATTATCTTCCGTCTTGATATGTCGTCTTCTGTTGTCAGCAGACTACCGAGATACTTGCATCTTTGCCATGATTCATCACCATGGCGTGTTATGTGAAACTCTTCAGTTTTATTTTTGTTTACAATGAGATCCATTCTGTTCAGTTTCTCCTCTATTGAGTTTTTTATTTCATCTACGTCTTCTTTGTTTCTTGTAATCCATGCCACATCATCAGCATACTGCATAGATATAGTAGTTGACTTACTTTGTAGAGAACTGTAACTGCATTCTTGTCTTACTTCATTCGGTATTAATTCAGGATCAAGAATTGTGTAGTTGTGATCTTCTAGGTCTTTCAATGGTATAACTTTGTCCTCAGTGAGAGCTATGGCAAGATATAAAGTGAAAAGTACAGGGCTTAGGCAGTCACCCTGAGGTACTCCTTTGTCTGTAGAAAACGGCTGACTCAATTTCCCTTCACACCTGACTTGAATTAATAAATTTTCTAACATTATACTTATGATGTATATTTCATCAGGTTCAAGGATTTCTTCCAGGCAGCATAGCAGAGTTTTTCTCCGCACACAATCAAAGGCCTTTGACATATCGATCATGAATATGTATTGAGTAATCAGCAGAAGAGATGGCTTTTCCGGCTAGTAATTTACAGGCTTGTACTAATTCAGTAGTATTCCGTCCTGGTTGATATGCTGCTTGGCTTGTTGGAATGTAAGTGTGTAACCTGTCATAGATCCTAGTCAACATACAGTGGCGACCAAACTATATAAATCAATCGTTCGTCCTATTCTGGATTATGGTGATGTGATTTGGAGCCCAAATCGTCAAGACATGATAAGAAAAATTGAAAGTATACAACGTCGAGCTACTAGACTTGTACCTGCCATTTCTCATTTACCGTATGTTGCAAGACTTAAGATTCTCGGCCTTACAACTCTGAAATACAGACGCAAAAGACAAGATTTAATCCAAACATTCCGTATTCTTAAAGGCATAGAAACCATCAACAGTGAAATATTTTTTCACCGACAGACATATCATGGTACCAGAGGTCACTCCTACAAAATCAAGAAGAGAACAGTTCCCAAAAGGTGGAACAGAAGAAGATTCACATTCGCAAGGCGAGTAATTAATGAGTGGAACAAGCTGCCTGACCATGTAATACAAGCACCCAATCCTGCCCAGTTTAAGTCTCGTCTCCATAGATTTTGGAAAAACAATGCTGAAAAATATATAGACCCCAGGTTGCCACAATGGCAACAAGAAACCCTATGCTTCGCTTCGTGATCGTAGTGTCGCCACCCATTATGTATTCTTAATATTGACAAAGTAAACAAGGAAGAGTGGAGAGGTTTATAAGCTATGTATGCTTAACCTCTATCCTTCGACGGTAACGGTACAGATCTTCCTTAGTATAGTAGTGTAAGCAACATCAATGGTCTAAGATTTTATATAGGACCTCGTTTCTTACCTGGCTTGGGTAAAGGGATAAGTATTCCTTTATGAATATCCTGCGGAAATGTGCCTGTTTTTAAAATATTGTTTAGAATTTCAGCAATTTCTGCACGTCACGTCGCGATTCCCCAATAAGCATTACGGGATATCTTCAACAGGAAAGCCAATCACTTGGTAACACATTGACGGAATATTTACGACGAGTCTCACGTTGGACACTTAGGGCTAGGCTTGGTTAATGGTTATGCTCATTTGCGAATAATTTTTAATTGAGTATTAACATTGTTAATTATTTTTAACGGTAAATTGCTGTAGTGATCAACTATTAATTTTACTAAGACTTACATATAATTATTTGCATGGAAGGTGAACATTTCTTTTATTTCATCGATTAGCACCTAAAAGATTTGCAGCAACTTGCACATAAATAGAAATTTAATGAAAAAAAATTAGAGTAGCATAATACGAAAAAAATTTACAATACCTATACATTACGCACATAAACAGACACATAAAATGAGAGTAAATAAAGTAGAATGTTAACAAATTGCCACTTTTTCTGTAAAAAAAACAAATTGCATGGCCGCTTAACAAAAATCAAAACTACCTGTCAAATGAAAAACAATGTGGACAGCTAAGTAAGATAAATTACTCAAAATGACACCGTACATTTAACAACCAAAAAGAAGGCAATGATTAAGGAACGTGTATGAAAGAAACAATGAAAGTGCATTTGATAAGTCACATCAGATTACAAGATTAGTGCATTTGATCAACACCAGCAACAAGAATTATTAGTGAATTTTTTCTCGTATTTTGATTATTAGACAATGAGCAGCATCAAATGCACTCAGCATGATACTGTATGAGTTCACTTTTTCATTTCACTACATTGTGAAACTCTGACAACTGATATCTATTTGTTATACATAATACAAAGCTGCAATTCACTGTAAATACTAAAGCATTAATTTTAACACGAGGTCCCCATGTGTCACTGTTCTTACTGTGGAGAGTGATCTTAAAAGGTTGTGTACATGAGTTTGACTTGACACGAGAAACAAAACAGATTCTAGCATATTATTGGCTGCATATTGTTTGCAAATTAAAGTTTTTATTAAGCAAAATACGAGTAGATTTATAATTTAATATTGTTAAACTGAGCAATTAGGTATGCAGTAATATAACTTTTGATCACTGACTTCCAGAAATGTTAGTGTGTGTGGCAATAAGCTATTATGATAAAAATATGTTGCTTCATGATATCTATCATATACAACATTAGAATTGTACTGTAAAATACCCCCTTGCTCTTGCCAGGAATTTTAAACATATAAGGCATTGCATTTTCTGTTTTGAGTTCATTTATTGTAACACAGAAATATAGTTAAAGTTTAAATAAACAAGAATAAAACAACAGCATGCACTAAACGTTTTATACAGTGTAATTGTTATTATCAGTATCAACACAGCAAACACATAAAATTACAATTTACTGACATCATTTTAAAGTTGTGTGTTTTAGATTTAGACAAAGAAGAGATTTTAAGTTAAGTAGGAGAAAAATCTTAACATTTTAAAAAGACAACCATGTGTACTTCAGCTTTTTTATATTAACTCTACAATTTCACAGACTAATTCAGCATATGGCTCAACACCCATTGATATTCAGCAAATCATAGTTGTACAGGCACCTAGTCAAGCTGACATGCAAAAATGATTGCAAAGTAATCTGGAAGAGCTTCATAAAACTAAACATGGAACAGATATTACTTAAGTAACTTTAGCTACTACTCTTTACTCCAGATTTGCCAAATAAAAACTAATCTTATATTGTTTTGGAATATAGGATTAAACTATCTGGAATAAACTATCTCAAATCTAGGCAGCTGAGGTTATCAGGCTTTTGATAATGAGAGATTTTTGCGATTAATTAACCACATTACTTATTTAATTAAAAGAACAGTATAAGAAAGTGTCAAAATGGAAAGATAAACACTATGAAGCACTTATAATAACTGCGGTAAAATTCACACAAGAATAGCATCTACGAATTTTGAAGAGTACTTTAGTTCTATCAACATTCAAATTGCAAAAAATAAGCAAAAAATCTTGTATTTATTACACTGCGGATAGCCAGAACACATGACGTCTTTTGAAATGTAAAGTTTACGTAAAACGAAAAAAAATCACACAAATGGGATACTAACCAAACTCAGACATGAACCAACTATATACAAAATTTGATAGTAAAGATTAATTTTGACTGGGCAAGTTTGACAGCTTCACTAATTGATGTGTAAATTAATAAACTGTACAATTCCCACTTACATGTGGGAACTTTATATGTAACAACGAACTTTAGTATAAAAGTAAACAGGTAACCACAACGAAATGCAGATTAAAGGCAAGTAATGATAAATCAACAAATTTTACAATGTGTGAATAAACGGAACAAGTTTGGCTAAAAATAAGCTAGTACACCAATTGTTTCTTTTTATCAAAATATTCAAAGTATATACACAGGCATGAAATTACTGCTTTCATCTGCGATTTAAAGATGAAGTCTGGCAATATATTGTGCACTTAAGAAGTTAGCAAGAAAAACACTATGTATGACACTACTACTAAATACTAGTATTTAAATATCAAATTCCAAATAACAAGCTGCAATATCAATGACACAATAGCTTGAAAGCAGATGGAAAACATGTATAAAATTCAAATGCTGAACATTTAATTCACATATACACGTCACACCAAAAAATGCATAGGTTAAAAATTATGTAATAAACAAATTCTGTTGCCTTAGTTACTTCACTATACTCACAATGGAAGACAGAAACCTAAACGGTAACGGCACTGTGAGTGTAGTGTGTGAGTGCAACGTTCGAGTGTACTCGCTAAATTCCTGCAACAAGCCTGCAAGACCTTCTCTTACAGAAGACATCATACACGACCAGAATATTTATAAAATTTATAACGAAAATCAGAATCGAAAACAAGTTCATCAAAAATTTGAGAAATAAATAGAAATGCAAACAAGAGAACAATCCATTTATATTTATATATTAAACAAGTTCAGTTTATAGATCTCTGGCCTCTCAATACCAATAATATATTATTCCAAAAATGATAAAAAGATTTCCACACGAGGCACACATACATTGCTAGTAGCAACGAGAAAGCCTGGCACGCATATTGTGCACAGTTTCGCCTTGCATTGTGGAAGTTTTAATATATTAATTATACATTATATATTATATTCATAAATATAATTAGAAAATTTACAATGGTAATGGTAATTCGTACTTTCATAGAAATGTTCTTTAACACCATATTCAAGCAACTTACGAAATAACTTGCTACCCACCTTCGCAGACATATATATATTGTTCACTCAAGTCCGTGACAACTGACATTTTACACCAGTATCACAAAGAATCCTTTAATAAACTGAAAGGCTTTATTAACATGCATGCATTTGCAAGAAATATTAACAATATCATGGAAATATTCCTTGTATACTGTTTTAGTTTTCCATGAATAAGTTAATAAGTAAGTTAAATACCCAAGTGATGATAAAAAAACAGTCACACCCCTTCGACAAAATGAGACGCTCCATCTTGGCCAGTCGAAAGAAATGAAGTAGCTCATTTTGAAGGGAACGGGGAAGGTGACACATGCGAATAGGTGAAAAATTACAATAAGAATACTTATAATAATAACTAATGATGAAATAGCAAATGAAGTTCAGTGGCTGATCATACAGTTTCCAGATCACAAAATCAACCAATCACATTCAATGTCACAGCTCAATTGTCTAATATTTTACAAGTGACCTACTCTTGTAATGTCTGTCAAAATTAACTGACTAAAGACAGTTGCTATTAACAACTATTAATCAGAAATGCTGATTCAGCCTACATTCTGAAAAGGCACTTCTGACTGGCCATTGGCCAGTGGGCCACCCAATACCAGCCACTCACAAACTGTGTTACAAAACAAGTGCGAAATAATGAGGTAGCTGCACGCAAATATAAATAAATAAACTAAAAATTACTAGATGTTAACAAGTTATACATAAAATGCTTTAGTTTGATGATGTGAATCAAAAGCCTTGTGCATTCAGCATGACGGACATGAATAAATTCAACAAGTTAAAACTATAGTGTTGTGAACACTGTACAAATAGTGAAAACTCAAAAACAACAACTGACTAATAACGTAATAACGTAGCAAAACAATAGCTTTTCTGAGACAAAAAACAGATCATAGTAACACAGTACGTGATGGCAGATGTAGCTTCATCACTGCTCGACCATACTTGGTAATGTTTCACGAGTGAATGCCACATCTGTTTTGTTTATTTCATTAATATTGTGAATGTGCATGTGTTGTTAAGTGTGACCAGAATGACGTGAAACGGAACTCAGAAATGAAAGTTTCTGCAACAAATAAAAATAAAACAGATATTAATTGTAAAATGCATTTTGAATTTATAAACTAGCAGATCAGAAACAGTAAATCACAGAGAGTGAGTGAGTGAGAGAGAGAGAGAGAGAGAGAGAGAGGAAGAGAGGGAGAGAGGAAGAGAGAGGGAGAAAAGGGAGAGAGGGAGGGAGGGAAAGAGGAGAAAGTATAGTACTTTATAAGATTTATGTGTCATTGTACGTATTGGACTAAACACTCATTTCTTAAATTCAAAGAACTCAATTCAACTTAAGTAACTTCTTTGCCACCCTGGAGAAAAAAATTACGACAAAAACAAAACAAAAAACAATGTACCTGATATTAACTATGTGAACCTGATATGGAGTTATTTAGCCCACTGCTTGTAGCCGAGTTGTGTCCAATGTCCTTCCGTGGAGGCATTCGTTCATTAATTTTGTCTAAACCTTTAGCTTCTTGGAACCCGCTGATTTTATGATTAGGTGAAAAGCCAGAGATAGCTGCAACAAAGAGTTAAAGTGCACATTGTAATGTACACCTTTCTGTATACAAGTTCTACATTCAAATCATTTGCAAATTTATGTACTAATGTGGTGTACACCTTTCTGTATACAAGTTCTACATTCAAATCATTTGCAAATTTATGTACTAATGTAGTGCTGACCACCTGATCACCGATCAATGAAAGCACTAAGTCGAATGAACAAAGTTAAGGAGAGACACAGGTGCATTTATACTAATCACAGTGCACAAGCAAAAACAAACTGCAGCTGTAATGCAAGCTGATTTCTGGATTGTGTAAGCCAGGCTACTACTCAATTGCAGTCAAGTAAGTTGATCAAGCCTAACATTGTTTTATGCCAAATGCAAGATTTGTAATACAAGCACTAGCTTGGCTTCTCTGAGTAAGCTAACCTCAGGCTAGCTCACTCTACTATTTCATCCAAATCCTTCTATTGTGAGGTGCTGAACTAGTAAAAGTGTTAAAATCGCTTCTGAACTGCCACTGTCAAGCCAGTATTATTGATATTTGACCAATTTATTGAGTGACAAAGGCTATTGAGTAACAAAGGCAAAAGAATAATACTTTTTAAAATGTTATATTAGAATAATTTGCGATAACCGAAAATGCATGAAGGTATCTATTAGAAAACACAAAACATATGGCTAATTGCTCGTCATTGGTCCATTATAAAATGTAACGATCCTTACGGAACAGCGAGTTTAAAATTCAACAAATAATGTCGATGTCACATACAGCTGTTATGGTTTTTCACGTGCTGAGCATTGTACACTTAAACTAGCACTGAAAATTGTTATTGATTTTTGTGGGCCAGAAAACAGTTGTCTCTTGGTGCTTCAACCAGCAGTAATCATTTCATAGGGTGCCATAAATATTAAATCAGCAAACACTAAGTTTACTATCTGCTGGGAATATGCAGATGCATGCAGGATAAAGCAGCAAAATAATTGCTGATTAAAACCCAGCCGATGGCAAGACTGAAGTAGTTTTGATGAGGATTTCGTTGTTGCATTCAGACGATTCCGTTTTAGGGCACCTCTAAAATGTCTACTAGTTTTTAAAAATGAAAGAGTACATTATAAACTGTTAAAATTTGTAACGCAAGTTTGTTAAAAAATTATTTAATACCCTGCCATACAAAGCTAAGTACTCAGTTCTTTATGCTAAAATTTTCTTTGTTAAACTGAAGAAATTGATTATTCGAACAGCAAAAAAAAAAACAACAGTCCAAAATGGCTTTTAAATATCTGTTGACGATACTACATGATGAACATGTTGCCTGCTAGTTGTTGTTGATGTGAATGAATGAAAGTTATAGACTGAAATAGCTGTGTGATATGGTGTGAAAACAACTGCATACTAAAGTACCACAGGAAACTTTTTGCAATTTTAGGTATTTGATGAGTAATGAGTAAACTGCTGATCATTGGCAATAATTTTAACAAAAAGAAAGGTACATAACAGAGAAACAAAACTGACATAACAAAAACAAAGTCAATCGCTTTGCATAATTGAAACTTACCTTCCAACTCTAGTGAAGCAGGAAGAAAAAAGAGTGAAAGTTGCATTACAAGAACACTAAAGGAAGTCGCAGAAAAAAGTACTTTGCAAGAAAACTATGTTTTCCTTTGATGGAATCGAATTTGCTACCGCATATTCGCAGAACAGAAGAACACTCGTTAAAAGAAAAAAGTTGTATAACTTGAATGCATAGTTACTAAAATATTTTGATAAACGTCGGGTACATACTTCTGTTCTCATATTACCGAAACAGCATTCTGTATCATTCACGTTGGCGTTAGTAACATATTTCTCCTAAAGTTTTAGAATTTACAGCAAATATTGTATTTTTTCATAGTGAAATCAAATAAAAAACGAAATATACAGTACTAGTTACGTAAAAAAAGGCATTTACAGAATTGTTTAGTTTACAGGCGCATGATTTTGTTAAAAATGAAGACTCAGAATACATTATTCAGCATCCTATGATTCCTCACTATCTTCAAGTCAGCCAAGTAGGCTAACTAGCAGAAAACCAAATTACCACTAAATCAAATAGAGAAAATGTGACAATGAAAATAACTTATGAACTGTGCACTTAACATTTGTGCTGGATGGCAATAATATCTCCGCCATCATGTAGTACTCACCTCCCTGCAAGCTCTGCTTTCCCCCTGACAAAGCACCCAGTGGTAGCAATCCTGTAGGTGTGAGACCCTTTAACTGCAGTACACTTTCGCTTTCTTCTCTGAAAAGAATTTCAAATATTCACCGCTTTAGTACAACGTAAAACCGCAGCAATAAAAATGCAGTAATAACAACAGGTACTTGTTCAAACCCTCTTTCATACTAGACTGCAAACTTTATAGACACTAATAAAGAAGAATCAATGAGGTCTTTCGATTAAAGCAAATGTGCCAATGAGATTACTAAAAATGTCTCTAGAATCTTAGTAGTAAATATCTGATGTTGCTGTTGTTTTCAACATATTACTCAACAATATAAGCAGCAAATTTTATATCTTCTGCATTTAGGCATCAAAATTTCAAAAGAATAATTGCATTATCTGTCAGATGTGATGTTTCATTGCTGCTTTGTTTAACTGAGACAGTAAGGAGGCACAATTATTGCAGTGAAATATGCTTACGCGTAACAAAGTTCGACTCATTTGCAAAGTTTGATTTCACTTGCAGTGCACTAAAACTAAACTACTGTGAGACTTATAGCAACATGCAAACAAGAATTAGTAAGGCTCACCTCAGAACGGAGAATACTCTTGCCATTTTACCAATTGCCCGAATTTTATTTCTAATCACTTCTTTCCGTGCTGCTGCTGCAGCTCCCCCTGTTGGCAAATCAAGCAAGCAAATCATGCATGAGCGTGTTAGTAAGTTACTCGCACACAAAATATTAATAAAGGATTCAGACCACTACTGAAGCCGAAGTTTTCTAGTCTATAAATATGACAAATATTTATTAATATACAAGCAAAGGCATATCAAACTATAACTGATTAAGTTCTCCAAAAAAAGTATAACTGTAAAAAGAAAAATAATTAATAAAAAAAAACCAGTAACAAACAGTTGTTAAATTTTCGCTAGAGTTGCCAGATTATAAGCCAGGAATTTTTTTAACATTGTGAGTACATAAATTATGAGAGATATATGGCATATAAAGGGGCGCGTGCTGTCGAATCACTTAAACCAGTTCACAGCATAGTGGCGGCTTGTGTATAAGTATCGGAACTGCAGCACCCCCTATTTTCACTCAATATTATCGATAATATTCAATACAATAAGTCTTTTTTCTTTAGTTCTTTCTTTATACTTGTACGGAACCAGAGCACATGATTGTGCTGCACTGCTAGCATCTGCTGCTAGGTAGAGAAAGTACTGTCACTCACACAGTTGTCAGTTGTCACGTTCTTAAAAACCATGTACTGGCATATTCTTGAACTGCAGCAATTTAGGCTATTCGTAAGCAAAATTTTTTTCTTTTAGGATTTTATCAAGTTTACGTATGTTTTTGTATGCTTGTTTGTTTAAAATTACAATTACAAATTACAACATTAAAATTACATATGTTTTGTTTCATTTTGCATAGCATTAAAACAATGGCTAAAAATTTCCTGAAGCAGCACCCCACTTATTTTAGCTACAAGCCTCCACTGATACAGCATGACAAAACAGGTGAAAGAAACAGACGCTAAGATGTTACTGTAAGATATAAAAATCGAGATTTATCATTTCTAAACTTTGACTCCAGCATATTGCACTTAAGAAGGTCTCTAATTAATGTCAATTAGTAGTATGGGCGGCATTAGTGAAGTTAACCGTCTACATAGTACCGTATATACTTATGTACAAGTCGAATTTTTGGGAGGCGATTTTAAGGTGAAATTTTTCGGGTCGACTTATACTTAAGATAAGTTTTTGGGATATGTCGCTAAAGAGTCGTCTACAATACGAATATGTAAAGAAATAATCCTTCATTATACACTGGACTGAATGAACACTCATACTGTGATACTTCACATCAGAGAATGTTTGCATCTTACTTCACAAAATTAAGAAATATTACTGCAATTTACTTTAATGTATGTGAAATTAAGTTAAAATTTATATATTACCGGCAAATGAACTAGCGACGGAGCACTCGATCAGTACATGTAAATATAGGAGCAAAAACAATCTTCAGATTGATACTGACTGTTGAAAATCTAGCGTAAATATGCATAAACGGAATTGATATTTGAAAACTGAGATGTATTTCTATTCAAAAGATGTTACTGAATAAAACTGTGCCGTTTCAGGTATGTGTTTTTAGTTTTAATTGAGAAATCAGCGACTGAAATGTTACGACGGATCCTGGGCTCGATATACTAGCGTTAAAGGCATTACAAACAATTATGCGTGATGAAAGGCCAGGCTGCATTATCATGGATTGCATTGATGGCCCTCAACATGAGTATATATATATATATATATATATATATATATATACATCGGGTAGGTATAATATACTCGGCCCAGGCACTTGCACGTATCTTACACACTAACACAGTAGGCTATTGATTTATTACTCGGCCATTGTTGACATCATTTACTCTGGAAGATCTTAATATTTTTGGGTGGACTTGTACACAGGTAATATACAAAATGATACAATTTTTGGTCTTCAAATGCACATCGACTTGTACATAAGGTCGACTTGAACATAAGCATATACTGACAAAAAAAAAAACAGCAGGGCACCCAAATCAAAACATCACACAAGTCAGGAAATACGAACAGTGTTACGAAAAGTAACATTGCCATAAGTGCATATTCTCATTTTTTTAATAATATTCCAAACTGTTGATGGTCGTTGATAAATTTCAACACTAGTTTAAGGACTTAAACTGCCAAATCTGGCAACTCTAGAATAACAATATAAAATTCACACACACGCGCGCACGTGCACACGCACACCTACTCATACAACAAAAAAGCCAACGGGCTTTAAATAACAACAAAGGTAAAAAAGATCAATTCGTACTTTTTGCTCAAGTTCCTATTCTTTAACTGAATACAAAACCAGAATTTAAAAAAAAATGTTAGTCAGTCATATTTAATTATATGCAACAGCACAATTCATATTCAGCTCCACTTTGTTAATAATAAAGCGCATCATTCGCAGTTCTTATACCTAGGTCTTCATCTGATGCCGCAAGTCTTAGGTCTGAGCGAACACACACAGGCTGAATAAGTTTTAATTCTTTTATTAACTCATCGACATTTTTCCCTGTAAAGCAAAGTAATAAGGGGACCGTGAAATGAACACCGAGTGTAACTAGTAAGGGCATTTACTGAATCGTTGCTTCAATATCAAATCAGTAAGGCACTTATTAAAAAATAAGTTTAGTGCCCGGTTAGGTTTAAGAATTCTCTTCACTTCGGAAGCAAATACACTCTATTTAGAAACAATATAATGTTAGTATTAGCCGCAGGCATCTCTAATGCATTAGCACTTGCATCGACGACTAGGCACTCCATGCAATGCGGAGGTTTCCAGGGTGGTTCGCTTCTCCACTTACCGTAGGACATGATACATGCGTGCAATGCGGCCTATTGCACGTATTTTTGACCGTATAATTTGTTTTCGTTCAGCGGTAATGCCTGGTTTATTTGTTCCGACTGCAAAAAAGAACTCAACAATAAATGGCTTGGTTTCCTACCTAGTCCGTTTCAACCCAGAATGTGAAAAATACATACATGTACCAGTAATCATTGTCAAAATTTTCTCCACAGCATGCTATGAACAAAGGCATAACTGACAGCGCATACGTACACCATCATTTTAAGTTTTTACCAGATCTAATTAGGAAGCTACTAATTAACATTGAGTTTTTGGCTAAATGTATAAAAATAAAGATGAAAAAGCTCAATCTAAGAAGTCAAAATGTCAATACAATTCCTTGGCAGGTTGAAAATATAGGTACCTTGTGACTAGACAGTTTTTGTATATTTGAGCTGATGCAGGTTTTACTTATCCAACAGTGAAAAAGCTTTACAATGCTATTTAGTTAACAGTTATGTGAACAATAGATTCAATATACTCCAGTATTTTTCACATGGAAAATGCGATTAGTCACTCTGCCGCTAAACTAAATTCCCAGATTATTTGTGGTAAAAAATGAATGCCAAAAAACTCAAAGGAGAATTTTTATAAACGTAAAAACTGAAAACGATGGCTATACACATACATTCATATTTGCAAAAAAAAACTACAGAATAGTTATTACTATAATTGCAATATCAACAGTCTTTTCTAGTAAATGTAAAAAATCGAATAAACAAGTCGTATAAAATAGCTACATTTCAATTTATAAATGCAACTCTAAGATTGGATGTATACTATATTACGCAACAAGAAAATTATGAATTCAAAAATTAAAAAATCTATAATACAAACAAGCAACTAAACAGTACACATTATCAAATAAGTGATTAAAAAACACATAATTGTAACAAATGCTTTAAATAAATAACCACTTTTTATGTTAAAACGTAACAGCAGCTGTCAAAACAGCACAGCATAACACCTCCACATGAAACACCTGCCAGGTAAAAGTTACCAACACCTTCACAAAATGGTTATGTGTTTAGGGAAGGCCACTTGTGTCGCTCAAATCAGAAGCAGACTTCCTAATGCCACAAGCGGAGTCAGGTCTAAGATTGTGTTTATCATACCCTTCATTTCAATAACATCATGAGAATCATTTTTGCGTAAAGACTAAATAATATGAATGAAATCATAAAATCTGTTGTTCATATTTCCTAGAAAACCCACAAACACCGACTGCTACAACAGACGACTTGCTAATAGATCACTAGAACAAAGGCATTACCTAATAATCTGCTGGCGCTACTGTAAAAAGCAGCAGCTCTTTCACTATGTAGCTAAATGTAAAGCTGAAATGTATGTCATAAGTGCAAAGGGTGTAGAAAGAAAGTTGTGCAAAACATCGAAGCCGACTAATACAACAAATCCGGCCTACTAATTTTCTCAATTTCTGTTAAATAAAGGGTCACAAAGCTGGGAAATCAATGACTACAAGTATCATAATAAGAAACAAGTAAAACCCACTGAGTAAGCAAATCTAATATAAGCTTGTTCAACAAGTTAAGTAATGTTGATTGATTGTGTTCAAGTGTCACCAGGCTACAAAAGCTAGCCACCAGGTATCGGAAATAGTTTTTCCTCTTAAAATGATGAGAACAAACCGTATTTTCTAAAGTTAAAATGTTACTTGATACCGATTTTCCTATTGCTAAATTTCGAAAATACCCTGCACCATTGATGATTCATTTTATGACAGAAGGTTTGTGCAGTATTGTTTACAACACAGATTTTCACAAAGGTTGTGCACTTTAGAGGAGGAAGACGACAACTTTGTGGACGTGCTGCCCACAGTTTGAGATGCCATCGAAAACAAGGGTGCATCACTGTGCAAATTTACAACAAATAAGTCTCACCATCATCTGCCGTTTGAAAAACAGAAGAAACATGTCGCTAATTCAAAAGAAAATAAGCCAGAAAACATGCGAAGCAAAACTTAAGTTTAGGCAACTAAAACCTCAAGACCTTGATCACAAGAGTATTTTTATGTTCTCTTATTCACACATAATTGCGTGATTATGATCGATCCAAGATTAAAACGAACTATATTTAAATTATCTGCAGCTTTTTCAAGAAACAACATATTTAAATGCTACATCAATCTAAAATATTATTTTACTGAGTGCTATCCGAATAGTTTCCAAGAAAAAAACAGAAAAACGGTGTTACTATCAAACTGGAAATGAAGCAATTTGGAGTGTTGCTGAAGTGTCGCATTAAAACACCTGTTAGTTAAAAAACAGTTGCACCTATATCAATCATACAAATGAGTAATTAGTTCTTATTTTACACATATGAGAACAGTGCACTGTATTAAAATGGTGCCATTTTTCTTACGGAGACACTTGACTTTGGATGTTATTTGCTAAAACTATAACGTCACTTTTATGCTCATAAAAATTAATGTCCCGAATTAGGTTCACTCACAACACATGCAAAGTACAGAACGGGGAAAACAGCACAGTTTTTAACACACACCATACACTGCCAAACTTGATACATACAGAGGTGAAAAGTGAAGTAATTTTCTTACCGTCTGAATCCATGGTAAAAATGAAAGAAAAAAATTAAAATTACTATCACATGTTCACAAAGTCTCTAGCATAATATGTTATTGACTCTCGCTTTGCACTTTTTTTAAAGAAAATTAATCGGCCAAGAGTGAATGGTAAACTTGTAAAACTGCAATATGTACTCATATCTCGGTTTGTCTGACCTCGCTTTTATAGATATCGGAAAAGTCTGACAAAATCTTGACCGCGAAAAAGTCCTGCATACTACGGACAGAGTCTGTTGCTTCGTGAGCTGACTGCTAGTTAGTGGGACATCACTTTGTTTACATCATTACATTAGTGTAACCACGTGTATATCTCTCTCTATATATATGTATGTAAATATAGAATCAATTATGCAGAGTTATTTAGGTCAATTGCCAATATTCATTATATACCTTTGGATAGAAACAGCTCGTACTAGACGTTTTTGAGACAATTAGGCGATTGATTCTACCTTACCGTGAGTCTAATACACGGCATCTACTATGTTACTTTAGCATCGGTAAATACTGACAATCGACAAATTCTGATTGATGTTCTTCCGGCAAACCGAGATACGAGTGTATTCCACTTTGGCTTCATATAACAGGCTTAAAATTTTAATTTTATAAAAATTATTATTAATACAATATCTAATTCATATAATTTCCTGCACCAGACAATAATTGTATACTATGCCAAGGGTTTGTCCAAATTTTTTGCAATGTTTAATTAGTCTTTAATAAGCATATAATATAAGTAATTCATTGTCAGCACAAATACGGCAGCAAAGTTTGCCCAAACTTGTCTTTTAAAATAAGCAATGCTAAAAGTCTTTTTTGACAATAGTATAGAAAAGCATTGGCACTATTTTTATAGCTTCAAGATGAAAGAATGTAAGATGTGCAAAAGTAAATGCCACAGCAAACACAAATACCCACCTTCAAATGTGTCGTCACCTTCTGACATGAGTTCATCATCTGAACAAATGTTCAGTACGTTCACTAGCATCTCTGTCACTACAAAAACAAGCACAAGTAATAATTAGTTACATTATCGTTAATATCGGTTTTGTCGCCTACATCGTTCATTCGTTGTACCCTTGAACGTTTCATTAAATATCATATTTTACAAAACCTTCAATGCAAAACCCTTGCTTTGATCAAAATGAGACAAATGATCTACGTTAAACAAGAAAAGTATAATGGTTTTGCAATGTTCAGAAAATTGAAGGCAACGCAGAAGAAATTACGTGTAATTGTAACCACGCTAGAAAACAAAGAGAAAGAACACATCTAAAACTGTGCTGATTTAAAAATGATAATTAATGCATGCAACAAGTCTTACATATTTCCTTATACAGAAATTCAATTTTGACTGACTCAATTCTGCCAAGTTTACTTAGCCTAACGTTACACAACCATATTGTACATCGCAAATTTATCTGCACCACTGGCTCCACATTTTTATTACTGTGAAAGTAACATCAGCGTAATTCAGTGATTCATGGTGGATTTTATTTTCCAGTCTGTAAGCCGCGCGCCAAGCAACGCAGCAGACAGAGTAATAAAGCATAGCTTTTATTGATACATATGAATTCATTTTGGCACAATAAAATAAGAAGCCTTCAATGCCAACCTAATTACCTTTTTCGCCAACAAAAGGCAGAGACCACGTGAAGACGTCCATGAAGTTTGGTAACCAGTACGGGTGTGGGGAGCAATTAAACTGACGTATATTCATCACATTGTTTTCATATTTCAGAATAGCAGCTGCAAAGAATAAAGGTAACACTAAAAAACTAACATACCACCAACTCTATTCAATTCAGTTCAAAAGAAATAAATACAAAGTTAAAAACCACAATATCACAATAAAATAACGACTGACATTTTAATCGAGTAGGCAGTTACTACCATAAAATTTTCCATGACGCTTTAACTTTTCAACGAAAGCAATGGCCTATGCAGTAAAGAAAATACCAGACAAACTCTATTAGTTACTTTTGAAAGTGTATTAATCAACAAGTTCCAACTTCAAAAATTTTCTTTTAAAAAATTACAATAGTGAATTTTCAAACTTAACTAAGTTTGCTCAGTATTTTTTACTTCAAAAATGTACACACAAACATATTATTAAGCTTAGAGATATGCAAAATCTTTCAACTTGGCATACATTTGTCAACGTAACAATAAAAACTACATACAACAAACTTTGCAATCTCCATATCATCAGAAGTCTATCAGTTGCAGACTTTAGCCCATCAAAAAGAGCACAAAATGCTCAAAAACACAACCGGACTGCGTACTAAAATAGGAAATTTCTACACAAATGACTTACCCAGCAGCATTCCAAAAAGTAAGCAATTTCACACAAACAGCCAAAATGCACGCCTTTTCGATTTTTTGTAACCTAAACTACGAAACTACGAACTATTTTTATCAATTTTCAGAAACAGATATTTGTAAAAAAAGTTACGGCTGTTAATGGTCTCAATTTTTGCTCTATTTTCATTCTACAGTTTCAACTTAATTATGATACTAATAATCGTTTAGAATACAATGACCAGCGAGCAAGCAAGCATACCCTTATTGTTGTACACATCCAAATAGTTAGGAGCTGAGAATATTGTAATCAGTGAAGGAAACCCGGTCGTTTGACTCTTTCTGTACATACGGTAACTGTAAGAAGAAAAATAGCAACATAAACACTTGTAGTTCAGCTAATGCTTCAGCTCATTTCTCTTAAGGAAACTGAAAAACGGCTGATAAAAGTGAGCTAAATTTAACGAATAAAATATGGTCCTAATCCGAAAGCAGAATGACTGAACGGCATAAGACAATAAACACGCGTGGTGAAAATATGTAATCAATAAATCGTGATAGTTTTTATCTTCTGACGTCACAATGCTGTTACTGCTACAAAAGTAGAAACTGACCAATGAGTTAAGCTGCAGTCGCAGACCTACGGTGTTGTTTGTCCATTTTACTTACCATTTGCTTATCGACACTGGAGAACAAAATGTCTCAACATGTTTTTATGATGATCGTTTATAGGATTTACCGTAGGAATTAATGTAAAAAACATTTAAGATTCCAAATGTAAACAATGTCAGTGAGCTGAATAATTAGTAAAATGTAACAGAAGGGTTTTTAAATCAGTCTATATTTCCTGACAATGACTGCTAGTGTGCAGTGGAAACATTGAATTCTTCTAATAAAAATTGAATGAAATTTACTATATTGTGGGATGTTTATGAAACATATATTGTTCTTGTTATAAAGAAGTTAAAAATTTTGTGTATAGCAAATTTAACTCAGCAAAACATAATGTGGGTTGAGAAAGCAAAGCTCCTGACAAGTTTCCTTCATAACTTTATGACGTGTGTATAATCATTCCCATTTAGGGTGCCATAATGTTAAAAGAAAACCGGACGATTGTGTAAACATTAGTTCTGAATAAAGAATGCTCTAAAATATTGAAAACTACAATAGCTTTTTTTGAATCAAAGCTTAGATTAAATAATAATTACCTCAGATTCTCAAATTTTGTTGAACTTTCAAAGCTACGCGCGGCTCAGTGAATCTACTAAGATACAAGATTGGCAATGGCGCCTTTTTGTCACAAGCGCATGGCCGACAAATAGAAGGCGGCACCGAGATAACCACGATCATGAACTGCTGTGTTAGTTTCTGACGTCATGTGGCATAGAGCTCATTTTCGTGACATCACATGTTTAAGCAGTACTGTAAAACTTACGCAAACACGCTTGACGCGCAAGGGAAGATGCCTGTTATTGCACAAACTGTGGTTAGTTTCTGGTGTAAACAATAGCTGTGTTCGGTTGCCATTAGTTAACTTTCTAAGCTAATTATTCAAATATAAGAAACAATTGCTAACTTTTATAGGCAAGAACACGTATATTTTGGACAGTAAATTAAAATGAGATTGAGTATAAACAATCATCCGGTTTTCCTTTAAGTGTGGAAAGCAGAAAAAATGTGTGATACAGTTATTAGCAACTAATAACAAGTATATATTATTAAAGTATGTTTCTCATTCTATGTACAATTATGCATTAATTTAATGTATGATTCTTACCATATGCACAGCAGGGATGAAATGTGTGAACAAAGAGAGTGAACAGTGAACCCCCAATAAAAATTAGGAGATGGGAGTAACTCATACAAATGAAAATGGTTAAATGTATGGCTCCACATAAGTGGTAGCTCAGCATACATTCAGTTCCATGCAATCCTATCTTACTCTGTAAATACAGGACAATTTAACTTACCCCGCATCCTGAGCTTCGTGAGCCCTGATTATTGAGAGCAGGTTATTTTGTGCCAAGAAATCACAACACGCTGCATAGCTGTGAACAAATCAAAGTAAACTAATTAATAGCAATTCTGTAAGAGAGACGCCATTAAAGGCTTTTAACAACTATAAACATCCTAAACCGGAATATGTGATTCACAATTTTTTCTAGACTGAGAAATTTGGTGACCATCTTTTTTCCAAGATCTCCCTCATTTACTGCTCATTTTGATTTATTTAAATTTTTCTGACTCTATCCATAACAAGTATTTGTGTCTTTATGTACTAGGAAAAATTTAGTTACCCAACTCCAGACATGTAAAACCCAATAACAATATACTACCAGTATGTAATTAAATTCTGTGGCAAGTATTGCCTTTCAGGCAAATGCATTATTATATTATAATAAGATGTCGTAACAAATATAACATTTATTATATTATAATAAGAATGCATGTCTTGACTACAATAAGCAAATTGCTGGTGCTAGACTACGATTTCAAATTCACAAATCATTTAAACATTTAAGAGGAAGAGCTCTCCCCAGATTTTGAAATTTTGGAACAATCACTTAATTAAAAAGTGAAACTTCAGAAAATACACGTAGTGTAAGAGAAAAGAAACAGCTGACAGAATCTGAACTATCCACAGATAGCACAAGTGGTATCTTGACGTAACATAGATTTTTCTCTATACATCTGGTTTAGAAATTTACAAATAACGTACAAACGAAATATTTTTTTAGGTGAACTGCAGTATCCAACAGCCTAAAAAGTGAAATACTAGAACTAAAATATTCCCCTTAAGTCTGGAATCTGTTAAAGAATTTATGTGTAGTTCACACTTTTGCATTCTTTACATGTGAATTGAGGCAATGGAAGTAAAAGTAAGCTTTGCTTTTAGTCCAGCACTACTAACAACTCACAAGAAAATTTAAAAAGTGTAACGCTACCATTTAATAAATAGTAACTAG
Organism: Tubiluchus corallicola; assembly: GCA_030141605.1. Lineage (NCBI taxonomy): Eukaryota > Metazoa > Priapulida > Priapulimorpha > Priapulimorphida > Tubiluchidae > Tubiluchus > Tubiluchus corallicola. Next base: position 870,537 of record JAQGDQ010000044.1, on the reverse strand, counting down.
TGTAAGCTTCCGGTAGTTACCTATAGAAGTATGAGCAACCTCGCACGCTATTGTGACTGAAGTGCTCAGCATTCTTTTCACTACCAAAGTCTTCTAGAGGGTCAGACCACAGCAGATCACACATAGGCCCAAATGCTGGAGGCTCCTTGAATCTATCAAGCTGCAATACAGAAATGAAAATGTGTAAATAGCTAACTAAAGCATCTGCTCTGAATACATAGTATCCAAATGGCAGGGTACATTTATGGAACTGCAAGTCATGGACATCCAAAGGTGGCCACTTTTGTATTTACTGGACTAACATATACATATACACATACTTGACCAGAACTGATATGTATTTTCTGTATTTTTACAGTAAAATAAAAATTATATACATTAGAAAGCCTACACACTTTTTGAAGACAATCATTGGCAGAGAAAATAATCCTTTTGAAATCAGTCAAACGTTCAAGAAACAACAATTTTAAATAGTTTAGCCCTCTGCAAGCTGAGGTTTAAAATTCAACACCTGACAATTGCGGCAGGACTAAAATTTAGTTTAATACAAAAAATAATCCTCCAGCTTAATAGCAAAGATACTCCAAGGTGAGATGTCTAATCAGAACAGGGGCTGGTATCAGGACTGGTTTCTTGGTGGATACACATCATAGCGATTATTTAGTTATATGCCTAGCTTATAAAAATAATAACAATAATAGTGATACAGTTCAATGTTTACAATAATGATAATAACAAAATGAAAATGATGGTGGCAATGATTACATAATAAATACTTTGGAAACATTTTTAATGTATGCTTTCTTTAGCACCAGGGTATCTGCCTTCTCTCCGCTATTATTCCAAGATCTAGCAGCAACGCATTATATGCCAATTGCATAACTATGATTAACTTAATTATCCAACAAGGTATTAGCTTAACTGTATTGATTTCCAAGCCACTAGGGGAATTGCCTGAGTCAGCATTAGATATTAATGGATAGGCCACAGGTGTCAATAGAATACACTATAAATAGTTGAAAAAGCCCATAAGATCAACAGGAATATTGAAAACACTGTAGTTAACGTGCCTACATAACATAACTACATATAGGTTAATTCAAATGATTTTTAAATTTTTATATAAACGAGTTTTTGAAACTTAACTGCAAATTCTTTATGTGTTGCAGCTGTCTTATATCTGTGTGTATTTCAATACTGCCTTTACACTTTACATTTATAGTAAATGTACATGTATATAAAAAAGTAATCTTGCTTTATTTGGCAAAAACACTAGCACTTGTCAAAGGCTAATTACATTATAATTTTTCTGAAGACGTTGTATTATCCCAAACACGTTTTTTGCACAATTAAAACAGAATGGAGTGGCAAGACTGTACCAAAATTAACTAAATTTTTGTTTATTTTGTGCACATAATAAATAAATTGACAACAATGCTGGCAGCACTGCACTTAACGCCGCAGCAATTTGTTGAAATACCAATAAAAATTGGTCAGCATCTTAATTTGTGAAAACTAAATACATCAACAAAACAAAACCAGAGACTTGGAACTTGTTTAATTTTCCTTAACGCCTTTATTTCAATATTATTTTAACGTTGACGTCCTCGAACGTGGATTTTCTTCAAAGTTTTAGGAAACCATTTTCAATTCAAATAACAACTTAGATTTATTCCAAACTGCAACTTTTGTTTGGCCAGGAATTCAGACACAGTTTAAAAATTACATTTTGGTAAATTCACAGTTCAAACATTTTGCTATAAACAAAGCCTGTAAGATAACGCAGATAACTATCTCGTACTATCTTGTAAAAAACTTGTGCTACGAACCAAACAAGAAGCCACGGCATTAAGTTTTAACAACCCAGCACAGGTACAGATCAGACCTCGTTTTTTTGGTTACTGTTATCAGCTTTGTCTCGCATGCTATGGAGACTGGCAAATCAGCATCTCAGTGCTGAGGGTTCTATGTATTACTTACATTAGCAGCTATGACGTCACTGTGAATTAGACAAGGCTGGGCTTTGAAATAATAATGAGCTTACTGTGTGTATTGTGCTAAATATAGGCAATCGAATAATGATCACATTTTCATTACTGAGAAAAGCACGTGTCGCTAATTAATCCAACAGACATTAACAGCCCAATGGGATCTAATCACAAACAGCCGCTAAAATATCTACTCATAATCCGCAATTAATCCGAAAGGATTAGCTGCTCCATTTTTCCTGGCCATCAGCGCCTGCGATTGGTCGACATATCGATCAGCATTATTCCCGGGCAGCGATATCCATCAAGGATGCCAATATCGCTAACGTTGACTGACCTAGATCTGCGTGAGGGCAACAATTTTGCTTATTACTAGACTCACAAAGTACGCATGAATAAAAAACTGAAGAAACAATGAAGTGAGGGAAAAGTAGGCAAAGCAAACTGAATGTGAAGCCAAAAAATTCTCCTTCCAGAGTAAACAATGGTCTACTCTAGCAGAAAGTAGTTTGCCTTTTCTGTTTTGTGGTCTTTCTGTTTTCCCTGGGTAAGTTTGGCAAAGCTAATAGTCAGCCAAGTTTGGACGAGATGGAGTGTACACAAATGCTGCACAGACATGGATTACACTTGTAGGATAACTTTATATGATATAATCCAGAGAAAACACCTTAGGTAACACTTAAATAATACTTATTTCCAAGGTGGTCCCAATCAATAATAACCGCACGTAATTTCGATAAACCCGTGTGCTTGGCTGAAGAACCAGCGATACCATATTCTAAGTCTTTGGTATGACTCGATCGGAAGTTGAACCCGCGACCTCGCGAGTGAGAAGTGAGCACGATACCACTGAACTACGCCACCCGGTAATAATTAAGATTATTACTTTCAAGACCCCCTCAATCTCACGTGTTAATCAAACAAAAAAGTTTAACACCTAGGCTGACAACGCTTGGACAACGTCTAACGACAGCCTGACACACATTTGACTTTTTTTTCACTAATATAAAAGGAAGAGAAAGATCAATCGTCAATGCATTGCTACAAATTTCTTTCTAGTCCAATTGCGACTTTAGTTGGCGCCGTGCAATAAACACGAGTTTCATAAAAACGCTAAACCAGGTGTCTCTCATTCTCAACTTTGTTAAATTCTATGACTTCGCGAAAGCCGCCCAACAAAATATACTCACATGTTAAAAGAATTTCAAAATATGTACACCCTTCCCTTTCGTTCAGTGAACATTATCTTACACGAAACACTCAAACACTGCAATCGGTCTTTCTCTTTCTAATAATGTGTTTATTTTTTCGGGGCGACCTCGTAGTTGCACAAATCGATTTTTTCAGGAAATTGTTTGCAACATTTTTACAAAATTTGCTTGGATTCTATCCGGGAAAATACCCACTGCGAGAAAGTGTAGCCACCCAGGAAACAAAATTCTGTCTGTTAACACCTACGTTGAATTTTCTTTACAGTAATGTCTAGAACTCTAACAGTCCGGTTCTTTACATTTCCGTTCTATGACTTTTGCGGAAAAAAGGGAAAAATCACCGTTCGTTTGACGCGTAAATAGTTCGGTCGTTGTTGAGAACATCGCGCCTTACATGTAACTCCAAAATACACAAGTGCAAATATTTTATACCTGGAGAGTTAATACGTGTATACACAGTAGTTAGATTTCACAGTGCAAAATAAGATGGAGGGCCCAGACTCCCTATTTTTCGAGAAATTAGACAAGCATTCGTTTAAACAAAGCAACTGAAACAAGGGTTTTCAGTTTACAACAATCATCTACTATTTCAGGAACTGGCGGTGAGAGTATAAAATTTAGTTAAAGATTAAGTCTTACTGAACTATCTGCAGTACTTATTTTAATTGCTAACCAATGGTGTGCTCGTGCACTTTTGCAAGATTAAAGAAGTTAACGCTACAATCTTACTATCTCTTGCTCTGAATTTAATTAAGGCTACCTGTAAAAACCTAACTTAAAACAATCATGCGCTCTAGGTTGGAAACTACATGATGAGAAATATAAACCATAACAGCGATTATTTAATGAAGTTATTTCAGAGGCATGCTACTGCAGCGGATGCCATTTATGCCTAATAAGTAAAGTCAATGACAGACTACGCCAAGGTAAACATGTAGAAACCTCTATTTCAAAAGTATTAAGTTTCCAGCAAATGTACATACTTGTACATGGCTTAGCTCAGTTAGTTGAGCCAATCCAGTTGGACACTAAAGCAGCTTATTGAAGCAAACTACCTAACATAACATGGTTTAATCTGTTCAGCAAACGAATGCTGTGTAGTAGTGTTGGAAGCCACAGGACCTTGGAACTTCACTGCATGGGGAATTCAGAAACAGAAAGGCCCTTCAAGGGCAACGGTTCGTCAGCTTCTACGACAACAGTTCTTAATGCTTTGTGGTCCCAATTTCCCATATGCAATTATGAATCATTCATCCTTCTACACAGGTCTTACAACATTCTGCATACTCGAATTCCCAAAGCACACTAGGCCTAATGTACTTCAACTAATTTACAGAAGTACGACAATTTGTCTTACCAAAGCTTAACAACTAAAGCTTAGATCCTGTGCATTTTTTCAAGCAAAATAGCCTTTAAAAATAGGAAAATTAAAAGCTTGAAAGACAGCAAGAAAATAATTCGACGTGCATACCGCATTGAAAAGCGAAACGCAAAATAACTTCTGATAATCTGAAATACGTAGATTTGAAATGAGATAGAAAATTAAACAGGAGACAGAAAGAGCGACAGATATGCGGTTAGACACAGACACAGACAGAGAGAGAAAGAGGAAGGGAGAGGGGGAGGGGGAGAGAGAGGAACAGAGAAAGAGAGAGATGGAGAGAGGGAGGGAGGGACAGAAAGAGAGAGAGAGAGAGAGGGAGAGAGAGGGAGAGAGAGGGAGAGAGAGGGAGAGAGAGGGAGAGAGAGGGAGAGAGAGAGAGAGAGAGGGAGAGAGAGAGAGAGAGAGAGAGAGAGAGAGAGAGAGAGAGAGAGAGAGAGAGAGAGAGAGAGAGAGAGAGAGAGAGAGAGAGAGAGAGAGAGAGAGAGAGAGAGAGAGAGAGAGAGAGAGAGAGAGAGAGAGAGAGAGAGAGAGAGGAGAGAGAGAGAGAGAGAGAGAGAGAAAGAGAGAGAGAGAGAGAGAGAGAGAGAGAGAGAGAGAGAGAGAGAGAGAGAGAGAGAGAGAGAGAGAGAGAGAGAGAGAGAGAGAGAGAGAGAGAGAGAGAGAGAGAGAGAGAGAGAGAGAGAGAGAGAGAGAGAGAGAGAGAGAGAGAGAGACCTCTATTTATTAGGAGTGGATAGACTGGATTGTAGTTTACAGCAAGTTTACAACCCTACTACAAATACACGGAATGGTTTTTTGATCACATAAGATTTACACGGCTAAAGAGAATGTGTTGCCGCGGAATTCCCCAACATCAATATCCAGGGCAATACAGGTGTAAGTTACAGGTGAGTTAATGCACTTCCACCCAGGTAATCAGAGCAGAGAAATCAGCAGGCGGTTGCTAGGTACGCCATTCAAAAAGATGTAAAATTAAGAGGAGGGTGTGCTAAGTGAGGTTTATTTTTCTAAGGAAAGGTTGCAAAGGTTTTTTTGTAAAAACACCTCACAACTACGTTTATCCATTGTAATGCCACAAACAGCAAGTAATAAAAGATCAGCAGTTATAGCTTTAATCATCAATTTTGATTAAATAAATGATAAGTGTTTATGCATCGCGCACAAATAACGAGCAAATATTTTTACAGAATAGTGCAATATGTCTGCAACATTACACTTACAATATAGGCTCATTCCAGAGAACCTATAAAAACGTATTACAAAATTTTCTTGTGTGTATCTGGCCTATGGGGAAATTTGTCACAATATTGCATGCACGCATACCATAGTATGATTTGCATATAGTATTATTTGCAGGAGCAGTATAACATTAATCTCGTAAGCCATATGTACCCGAGAAATTACTTATGCATGTCAAATTTTATGCTTTTAAAATCGTGATACCTTTCTTATAACATCCAGTGTATTAACAGGGTTCCCACAGAATTTTAAAATAAATTTCGCTGACTTTTCCATGACCTTTCCCTTACCAAATATTGATTTTCTAAGATCAAGATAAGCAGAAATTGGATTACCAGTATACATATTCAAACATTTTTATGTATGGACATTCATACATAAATTGATATAATGTGTCGGTCAATCATTACTTTTGGAATAGAAATCGTTTATTTGAACATGAATAGCTGAAAAATATGTTTGGAAAAATATCGATTCACGATGATTATTTTTGCAATCCTTTCCAACTTCCCTGACTTTCGCCCAATTTTCATCATTTTCCCCGACTTTTCCATTACTTTACAGGATAGCCTGCATTTTCAAGGATTTTCCCTGACCAAGGGAACCCTATGTATATTGCCACAACATACGTGCATGTACATTATTTATATAGCATGATTTGAATAACATTGTTTGCCAGCAAATTATATATGCATGCAAAATTTTAAACTTTTCATTAGTGATACCTTTCTTATATCATCTAGTGTATGTATTTCGGGAGAAAGGCCACCGTGAACACACAGAAATTGTTGGTTCATTATCGCTGCTAGAGGTAAACAATCGAATGCTTCCATACACGCGTCGTAAACCCTCTCCGAGTATTTGATTTTGCCTGCAAAAGAACAAGAAAATAAATTTATTTCTCTATTTCTTACTAGATACTGTAACTGGATGCCGACACAAGTTCAATTCTAGTTAGTTCAACTCCCAGTTTAAAATACGCTAACAGCGTCTTAACTCTACTATGATCCTAGATAGTATGCGCAAATGCAGCTGAACAAATCGGGCCGATTGTGTCAAAGAATTATTACGATGACAATATAAATCCAATCAGGTTTTTCCACTAAATGTCAAGATGAAAAGGCAAGTAGTCAGATATTCGCCTCTTTACTAGCAACCGCAGCTACACACGCACGCACATATACACGCACGCACACGCACACACACACACACACATAACTGTGCGTATGTGTGTGTATGAGCAATTATGAGCATTGAACAGCTTGCAATTCTGCTAGTACATTTGAGCCCAAATATAAGATCACAAATAAATGATTGCAGAAACTATGCATGAAAATCCAGAAACTGGGAACCTTCAAGTGTACTTTTCTTCCATAATGGAAGAGAATTTATTCGCCAACGCATTTACGCGCCGTGGCAGCTTAACAAGATTTCTCATGAACCGGTAATATTTTAGTTTATGCAACCCACAGAAAAACTGGAAAATTCTTCGAAAATTAATCGATCATATTTTTCAACAAGCTGGCGCTAAAACACGACTTCAATCGTTTCCCTGTAATTCATTCTGTTTATGAGCGCAAGTTTAATATCCGCGCGAATGGCATTCAATGTTGCTATATTGAAACCCATAAAGCATGATACATGTACACATCGCCAGTGTGTGTCAACTGTCTTTGGCAATATTTTATTTAATTTAAGCTAAACTTTATTATAATGTTCAGGCCCTTTCAGCTAATAACACAAGGAAAATCGCGGACATTTTTATGGTAAGTACTAGTACTAATGAGACATTTTTGATCTTGCGCAACATCCATAATGGCAGGCAACGTTATTTATTTACATGTAATTAGTTTCTGTTAGGTTAATATCGGTTTCACATCATCGAAACTATAACACCTGAAACAAATTCTTTATTATATCCAGCTAGTTAGAGAAACAACCAAAAACGGCTACTGGACCAAAAACAACTAGTCTAAATTGATCATATACAATTGTATCGTTTTATTTATTTGCTTATATTATTTATTCAAACATAACAGATTGATCCGGTCACGAAGTTATGTGAAAATGTTTTGTTCACTCATCAAATTTTAAAAACATAAAAAGAGGGTGAACAGAAATGGCAACGGAGACATGGTAAATGTCTGATGTAACGCAAATTTACGGCAACAACGATAAGACGTGTTGTCGACGAAGGCAGGTGAATAGCTAGTGGTCACGTACGTATTCCTCGCGACCAAAGTTTAAGCCACTTCGTCACTGAAGTGCTTGTGACAGTCTGGATTCAATACTCCTGGGTGGCTCTTTAGTCTTTACCTCGCTGAAGGATTTTTATTCACATCCATGTGTCGTTGAGACACTTCTGCTGGAACAATCTCTCATCTTGTAGGAGCACGAGCCGTAGCAAATGAGCGAAGTTTTCGCCAATAATCCACATGAAGTTAGCTGTACCACTGAATACTTGCTTGTAGAATGTCGAATTGAATAACAAAGTTGCATCCATTAGTAATCTCCGGAGCAAAGACGTTTTCTAATTTGCTTTATGATCTCACGCTCGAGGAAGTCCTCAAAATTTGTATTCTTGTTCATTACATTTGAAAGTTGCGTACACAAATGTAGCAAGAAAGCCAAAAAACAGCACTGCTGCACAGCAATGCAGCAGTAATACAACAGACGAAGCAGTGACAGAGATAAAGGGTTAACAGAAGTTCCTACTACATCCGAAAGAATCTACGGCAATCCGTTCGTTCAGAAGATTAAATTTTACGGGAATTTACTAAGGAACTCCACCCATTTCTCGAAGTTTTGGATGTGGCGCATCGTGAAATTCAATAGCCTGCGTCAATAGCTTGGTGAGACGGCTTTATCGTTATCGGCTCAAACATTCAAAGTTGGAAATGGATTCAGGAAAACGACACCTAGCCTTCATAATGTTATTCGCTGCCTTTATGTTTGTGTCAGTACGAATTTACACAGCAAACACACGAGCATTACTTTGTGGTATAAACTGATGAAGCTGCCAGACAATACAGCATGTTGTCCAAATAAAATAGACTCGTCAACGCACGCAATCAGCGTTGCAGGCAAAGAGCGTTAATGTCGCAAGTTTATTGTTTCCTATAACTGCTGAAAATATGAGGAAGATGGGAAGAGCAAAGTGAAAACGAAATTCAGGAACAAGGGGAAAAAGGAAGCGAGCAAGAGGGAGAGAGAGACAAAGAGAGATAGATAGAGTGAGAGAGAGAAGGGGGAGGGGAGGGGAGGGGAGGGGAGGGGAGAGGAGAGGAGAGGAGAGGAGAGGAGAGGAGAGGAGAGGGGAGGGGAGGGGAGAGGAGAGGAGAGGAGAGAGAGAGAGAGAGCGAGAGAGAGAGAGAGAGAGCGTTATGACAAAATTTTTAGAAAAAATTGTTGCATTACAAATCTGTATCTCGTATAAGATGATAATAATTCAAAAAATATTCTGAGCTAAAAGAGTCAGTTACTTCTTTTCTTCCGTACTCGCCATTTGGTCCTAGAAACGGGCACGCAATACTACAGTAGAAATCATTTTCATTTTAATGTCAAATGAATGGCTATCCGAAAGGGTTAAAACCTTCGTAAAGATCCTAAGAAAGTTCACAAATTTATTTTCATCGGTATTATTATTATTATTAACATCATTTTATTTCGAATACACTTTACATAAGTAAAGTATGTATTTTACAATGTTAGTCCAGAGGTGGAATTACATACCACCACAACAGAGACCACGTTCAATCATACGTCAATCCCACCGGTCTATTGTATAAACTTAAGTACGTATGCTTAGTATTGCGTGTAAGATTTGGTCTTCATTAAACACTGGATTTTACCTCTACTAATAGTGTGAGTGCAAGTAGAAATGCTGAATAAATGTGAATACCACCTAATTCAAAACTAGAGGACGTGTGGGCGTATATGAACGGCTGAGAGCCCGCAAAAAGGTCGTAAAAGCAGAAATGTCGGGCGGTCATTGTAAAAGTGAAATGTTTGTGTTTATTAGGGTCTTATAAAATTTAAACATTTGCATGATTTTGGTACTGTTGGATGTAGCTGTCAGAATTTGGAGATTTACCTAGTTATCTATACTGAACAAATGTGATAAAAACATTACATGATACCCGTATTTGTTTCAAACAGGTTTAGAAAACTTTAAGTCACGTCAAGAAAAATTCTTTTCTATATCCCTACGGCAATTTATGATTTTTGGAAAAGCGGAAAATAATGCGCTTACGAGTTTTCACGACTCCGGAAAAATCTACATTTCTGCAATTCCAGACTCCCACAGGCCTTCGAATGTAAAACACAGAATTTCACAAAATTCAAGAAAACAGAAGAGTCTTACATGGAAGAAATTAACAATAAACTAAACTCGCTACAATATAAATCCAGCAAACATCCCGGCATCGAGGATATTAAAAATTTTGCATGCAGTTTACTAAATCAGAAAGTTGGAAGTTTCGGCTGACATTATATGTAAACAAGGCTGGGGAAGCCAGCGCCGTTTAGCAGCATCACCACACAGCATTAGTGATAACGACATGGTAATGGGAGACCTATTCATTGTTCACTAATGAAAACCCCGGATTATAGTCATTAATGCGACCAATAAAAGTTCAATTAGTGGCACTTAGTACAGGCTGTAGTTACACGAATATCAATATTTTGACAACTGTTACAAGCGTCGCACTGACTGAAAAAGGCAAACTGCAGTATTTCCAATGAGGTACGACAGTTTAATGTCATAATGCTTGAGAACGATATTCCCTATTAAGAATGCGCATTGCACACCAGGGGGACGACATATGGCGACTGCCCGGGTTGAAGACAATGGCTGGATGTTTTATTAAAAGAGTTTTCGAGCTTTTTCCAAATTGAGAGTGGTTTTCAGGGCCCACTGGGACCATAGAGAAACAAATGGGAAGCCATTAAGCCATAACGACCGAGTGGAGATACTGACAGATACGCTGCTCCGGGGAAGCTGTACTTTTGCGGAATAACGATCGCCCTCTCAGCTTTGCACACAGTCGAAATTCACATAACATGTGCGTGTGCCATTTATTACATTATGTATGAGGAGGAGATAGCATTTATGAGTAGAGGACTACGTTTTGCGAACGAAAGTGATGTCTTGAGTGTATAAAACAGGAGGATATATGCAGTATCTATACTCTTATATTAATATTCTTGGTATATATATATATATAAGATTCGAGGCTACAGCCCGGACGAGGGCACCATTTGCGGCGATCTATATATCAAACGAAAGGTCTCGATCTAGTGTCTTCTCATTGATCGTTTATTTTTCGAATCGGGCCCACCGGGAGAAAGGGGAGGCGAAAAACCTCCAAAAATGCCCCTTTTTCGACCGTTTTTTGCAAAAAATTGCAAAAGTTATACGGCTGAGATGTAGAGAACGGGAACGGGCCGAGGGGGGTACTGGGTATGGATAGATAGCCCGTTCAGCGGTGGGTGTAGTATGACTATTAATAAGCATTCGGGATTCCAGAATTTTTTTGTTTGGTGTAAAACCTGCTTGGTAAAATTCACTCAGTGTGTTAAAGCACGGTTGGCTTGACTAACAGGCTGGTTAAGCAAGTGACCGACTGGCTGATTTTGTAACCGACTGCCTGACTGCACTGTGGACATTCATTGGTCTTTTTGGTCTTGGAACGAAAAGTTTGGCACAAAACCAGGGACGTTATGACCCGGACTCCTTTCAGTGGCTTTGTTGGCGGTTCATTACAGGTCGATGTGAGCTAGAAATACAACCGACGTACATTTGGAGCTGATCGATGAAACACAGATTCTCCGTGAAGTACACATTGTGGCCTAAAAGCTGCATGAATTTTTCAAGGGAACGTTCACTACCTATAATGACTACACAAGAATCTACGCATTCAAAGAAAGGGGGGAGGAGGGGTATTTAATTTACTCAACAGGAAGACTTATAAGTAAATCAGCACTAATCGTTTTTCAATAGTGGTCAAGACACCTAGATATGACGCTATGCCATTTCTCCACAGCTTGTCTAATAGTCTCTCAACAACCCATCACTTTCTTCACTCACTGTCATTAGCATTTATTTTTACCTGTGTATTTGTGCAAATATCTGGATGTGGTAATTGTGTGGAGAAAAAATTAATTCGGGGTTAATTGTTGAAGACTTGTAATTTTGATGGGGAAAAAATTAAATTTTACTCAGTTCATTCCATAGGTAATGTGTTAAATTTTTGATGTGAAACTGAGGTATGCAAATTAAAGTAGACAAAATTTACACAGAACTGTCTGTCAGTGAAATAAAAACTTGACAAGAATCCTACTGACTATAAAGAAATAAAGCTGTGATGCGATGGTGAAATATGATGAATTTAGAGTAATTTACAGACTTGAACAAATAATTATTACTCGTAGTTAAATGCAAAGAAAGTATTAAAGCAATGAAATGCCACAAACTCTCATTGCGGAAATAATTAACAGATAGGAATCATCTGGCACTGTAACTCAAACATGTAACTGCTGCCATAGACATAAAAATGGATGACCTGCATGGCTAAACGCAGAAACCAAGAACAGAGTGCCAATGAAGCCGATAACAACAATCAATAACATTACCGCTTCAATGGTCAGGCTATTGATCATGGCACAATGTGCATGATGTCTGTTAGGCGAAGTGGACAAGAGAGGCCTTGAAACCGCCCGTTATTAGCTAAACTGATTAGCAGGAAATTGTCCACAAAATGTAGGCCACTTTCGTGACATTGGTTAAGCAAAGCCTCGTTAAGCACATTCAATGCCAGACTTCTGGAAAACTGAGGAATGAGAATGGAAATGGATGTTCAATGTTAGCATAGAGCGACATGTGAAATAGACACGCCAATTTTTGCTAAGCAGAGTCTCGGTCGCACACTGCTATTTGTAACGTAATTTAAGACTAACACAGCTTTTCACGTTGTTAATGCAACATAAGAATCATCTTAGCAATTTAATTTAATTTTGTGTGCTCTCATACGGCTGCTCAAGTATTTGCATAATTATGTGAAAGCATAAAATGAACAACAAGATGTTTATTTACAAAACAATAGTAGCAGCAAAGGTATTATATCCATTAAGAATAAGTTATGCAACTTCTACTTTTACAGAAATGAAAATTTTATGATCAGTGAACATGATAACATAAAACTGGAAACAATTATTAGGCACCAAGTTACACACCCTGCTAACCTCACAGTCCAGAAAAACAAAAATTGATGGAAAAGATATAGCAACAAAGGTATTACATGTATACCCTACATGAATTCACACTTAGGCTTTATTGTCCTAGAATCTTTGAAGATATAAATATCACTAGATTGCTCTGCAAAAATATACAGAAAGCTATGATGACTTGGATTACCAATGGCAACTGGTAAGATTTCCTAATCCAAGGCAATAAAGGTGAAGTTCGGCTGGAGAGAATAAAATAATAGCGTCAAGGTTAAATGCGATTAAAAGTTTAAATGCAACTACACACATCAAAAATGAAATCTTAACATATACAGAGGGAAATATAGCAAATACATTTATGCAATAACTTGTTTGTAATTGAGGGTGAAAACCCATTATTATTGAAAATCTAAAACGAAACTTGATCAAAAGTGAGTGAATGTAAAAAGGATTTGGATCATAAAACTGTGGATTACAAGTTCAGAACAATGTTTAGTAGACTGCTTCACATTTCTATACTTTTGGTTAATGTTAGTTTCAACATTTAAACAATTCACAATCTTGAAATTAGGACTACAAAACTAACTAGTTTGATATACAAAAACAATTTATTGTCTCAACTGATTTATGTGTTGTGTTGTGACATTTTCTGATTTGTGTCCAAAATACGATACGACAAAATGTGCAAAAATAACGAACAAGCCACGTTATATTGCTCATACATAGTAAAACTAATGTATACAAAAGTACAGTGTAGTAGAAAATTCAAAGATTTGAAGATGAAGATGAGTGACCATCAGTCTAGAACTACATTTGTATGAATTTACCAAATCGCATAAAACACAAATATTGTATTACAAACATTAATACCTGCAGTATTAAGGGTCGAAAAAATATATACCGATTAAATTAAATTAAAATGTATACCCAAATTTAATATACATCCGTTACGCAATTTGCATTTACATTTCTCATACATTAAAATTATACAGGCACAAAAGTTTCCTTATACTGTGTCAGGCGAACAAAATAGTGTCTGAAAAATTACATGGGAAATTATTAGTGACACATAAGATGGAAGCAAGACACGGGAATGAAAGAATTACGATTGCAGAGAAATGCTGGAGAAGCCAGTACAAACCACAACGAAGTCAGAGAGCCACAGTATCATATACCTAGCTAAATATACCTACAGTTGAATCTATCTTCAAATATCAAAATTTGCTATTCCTTTACAAATACATAAACGATCCACGCCAGCTTTCAACAGCAATCCATTACCCTTCATCAACGACAAACAACTAATACAAGAACAAGTAATATTAAGCAAATAAAAACTAACAACAAATATGGTCACAAGCAGGTTTGCAAATAAGTGATAAGTGAACACAGCCCGGTTCAACAGCCTTTGTGCATTAAAATAAAATATATCTGCATACAATAAAAGAGAAAACGTCCCGAACACTCCTCACGAATCAACAATAGGTTCACACGAAATTCTTTGGTACACATATAAATGTAGACGATGACATTCTTATGTAAATTATAACATGTAAACGGCTGCAAAATTTTTAAAACTTTTATCTTGTACATAGTGGTAAATTTGTAAATCTGTATATATACTATCGTATTTAATGCTTGACACATTAACACTATTTACCTGAATAGTTCACCTGTAGGCCCTTCACATTGTTTTTTATCATGCTTATTAACAGTGTTGCTAACAACAGTTAAATGTTTAAACTGATTATATAACCAAGTGAGAATGTGTACTTTTAATATGTATCATTTGGCTGTTGTATAACAGATGCAATAAATAGTTTTTTTTATAAATATTACATTTTATTATATTATTAGAATGACATGGTGTCACTGTTAGGTTTTATTATGTGACTGATAACCAATGTGTGGCTGCGTTGGTTATTTACTCTTTCACAAAAAAAAAAGACTGATGACATCAAACGCCCGAGTCTGACTTTCAGTGTCAGATGCAACAGACTTTTTCTGAACATTTCAAACGTTCTTATCAATTATGAATCTCAGAGAGAAGAGCCACTGGGATTCCGCCTCCAATTCGAACTAATTTAATTTTGCGAGCTTTTGAGAAAGCAGAATTTCTTATCAAGTTTTCTCGAATCAAAGGCACTAACCAAATGTAACCATTTCAAAAGCTTTTTGGGAAATAGCAATACTTAATGGTTGACATTTAAGTTTAATGATGTGCTTGTAAACACTTATAATATAAAAACATAATACATAATATAATACTTTTTAATTAAGAGGTCACCAGACCTTATTAAGCAATTTAGTCTGATTTTTCTTAAAGCATTCACAACTCTAATCACTATTATCAGCATCACGTATAACAAATACAAGAAGAACATTAATTCGGGTCCTTTTTAGGCAATGGGCAGGTCTGTAAAAGATCATTTCCATTAAAACAATCAGTTCCTCTCCATCAAAGATGGAGGACATAAGGACATTATGTTCACTTTCAGAAATGAACCCTGCACTTAAAACTAGGGGCGAGAATCGAACGTTGGAATTCGATGCGAACGAGTTTTTTTAGTTCGAATTTGATTTGAAGCTAAAACTATAGATTCGAATAATTCAGCACTTCAACCACATGCGTTCTTTATCATTAAAACATTTGAAACATTATGCAATTAGCGTAATTTAGCTCAAATTTCTGTGCACAATTTTTAAACAAATTATTAGAAGTTTTGCTGCAGAAAAAGTCTTTTACTATGATCTTTGTAAGACAATTTTTGTTGGTGGTTCGAAAACGCGTTCGAAAGTCTTTCAATCTCAATTCGAATTCAATTTGAATTCGAAATACCAAAGTTTGATTCCATTCGAATTCCAAAGTGACAAATTTGATTCGAATTTGCTTTCTGGTAGAGACTGCTACTTAAAACCATATGAATGGTCATAATAAATAAAACTGAACAAAATTAAATAATAATAAAATTCAGTAGCCGCAAAAGTATGGAATACAAGTGTAGCATATAAGGGTACTATCAATTTTGCTTTAAGACCAGGTTTACTGATTTGAATAAAAATGTTTTCTTTTCAAAAACAGAGCACCAGATGACTTACTACTGTAATAACATAAATGTGTTCATAGTATAGTAGAAAAATACTCTAGCAAACATATGTTTAGCAATGCTACACATTACTCATATTTGTTTGTAAACTTGACTGTAGCAGAGCAAAAAAAACACCAGTAAGTAGCAAGAACAGTCGAAACACCAGCACTCATTCTACAAATTGCACAAACTTGCCACACGCAAGAGACGGCTGTTATTCTTGGATCTTCAACCACAATTAGTGTAAGAGGTACTTGAAAAATCCCGGCTGATGTCTCCAGACGTGAAGTACCAGAACATTTCGTCGAAACTTTCAGCACTAATTTACCCAAGAGTTCCAATTGGGAAATTTCCATGCTGCACATGTATAGTTGATGAGCATCTGTCTCTTATTCGGTCGATTTGCCATCCTGACGGGACAGTATGGTGAGAATCCCTGGGTGGTGTTGGTCCATTCTTAGCTACGATAGCTAGGCAGTCACAAGTTTAGTTAGCAAATGGACAAACTACTAGAGGTAGCCAGTCAGTGAGGACCAGTCAATGAGTTAGAAGAGTTTTAGTGGCAAGATGACATCTAATTATTGAGGCTAGGTTATAATTTTTTATCAAAAGTGTTTCATGAACGTTGTACTGCACTTCTTTGCCACTTAAATTTTTGTTTAGTTGCACATGGTAGCTATTTGAATTTTTGCTAATATGTTGGAAAGTTTGTAGGTATTTTTATAAATCAATTTTATATGTTTAAATGTTAAAAAAAATTTTTGCCTACAGATTTTACACTTTGGACAAGTTTTGCTATCGAAACGTCAAGAATCAAAATGGGCATTTGTGGTTTTGTTCATAATTAAAGCTAGATTCCCTCATCATCCATCTAAATAGGATATTCACAACATTTCACATTTGGTCTTTACCATCCAAAAAGTACTTAAATGATATGTACAATGAAATAATGACTACAAAACAAAGAATGTTGACATTTGCTGTATAGCAATTTAAGTATTTCTATAAAGGGCAGTTTAATTTTATACAAGTATGTATTTGGTCTCGGGTTAAAAAATTGTCAGAATTTTCAAAAAAATTTACTTTTTCAAGGTATTGTGATTATCTTATAACAAAGAGTATGCTTTAAAATTCTTTTCTAATTAAAATAGTGTTCTGCACATTCATTTGTTGAACTTTAACTGTCAAATGCGAAAGATAAACAATCATAAGGCAAAGAACTTAGTAGCACTCACTGAGTTTGGCATCAGTTAGACAATCACATTTTGTCTGTTCACATGTAACTGTACCAGCTTTTTTACATGTACTACCTAGGCTGACACGCTTTATCTTCACTGTCTAACTTTGTCAAAGGCGACTCTTTCGTATGCAACTAAAATGGATCTGCACATCTATACAAGAACTTGTTTTTACATTACACTACGAAAGTGCTCACAAATCTACAGGAAAGCCATGAGTTGAATAATTTGATATTCTGCAGCAAAGAAATGCATAATACATGTGTCTCTACATTATGTCCCTGCTGGCTGGCAGGAAGGAATTGCCTGATACATGTACCTCGGGACCATTTCCTTAGCGAATGGCACCGGGGAAATGAGTGACATGTGCGTCTCCGCATTATGTCCTTGGTGGCTGGCAGAAAAAAACAGCATGACACATTCTTGACGACGTTTCCTTGGTGACTAGAAGCAGAGAAATGTGCGATACATATCATCATTTTCTAGTTGGTCATATTCGACCCCTGGTGACATCACAGACTATCTCTCTCTCTCTCCATACATGTCTATCTCTTGCTTGCTCCATCATCTCCTGCAGTGATCTCACTTCAACTAGGTCCTTCAACAGATCTAGACCCGGAGTTGTTATCTTGGACTTTACCAAACAAGATGTCTTTTTGCAGTGAGTCATCTGCAGGAATAACATGCTCAAAACTGAGCTTATCCTACTAGAATAGTAGATATGATTTGGTGTTGGAAAATGGCATTTCTCCAGAACAAATTTATTGACTTTCCTTCTTCTCCAGATGATACGTATGTGTCTATTATCCTAGTGGCTGGCAGCAGGGAAGTGCATGATGCATATGTCTCAGCATTATTTCTCAGGTACCTGACAGCAAGGAAATCCATGATACACATGTCTCAACATTATTTCCTTGGTAGGTGGCTGTGGGGCAATTCATAGTATGAGTGTCTTGACATTATTACCCTGGTTGCTGGCAGCAGGGAAATGCATTTTGC
Source organism: Tubiluchus corallicola (assembly GCA_030141605.1). NCBI lineage: Eukaryota > Metazoa > Priapulida > Priapulimorpha > Priapulimorphida > Tubiluchidae > Tubiluchus > Tubiluchus corallicola. The sequence continues at coordinate 852,165 of JAQGDQ010000044.1, read as the reverse complement.
ATTACGCCTCTGCATTACTTCCGTGGTGGCTGAAAGCAGGGCAATGGATAATACATTCATTTCGGTGGTTGGCAATTATATCTCTGGTGGTTGGCATGATAAGCATGATACATATGGCTCGGCATTATTTCTTTGGCAGGTGGCAGCATAGAAATGTGCGATATCTCTAAATTATTACCTTGCTGGCTGGCAATAGGACAATGCGTAATACGTGTGTCATGGCATTATTTCTCTGGTCATTGACATCAGGGAAGTGAGAGACATATATAGGAGGTCGGAACAACAAAAAATGTACTACATGTGCCTCGGTATTATTTCCTTGGTGATTGGTAGTAAGACAATGCATGATACATGCACCTTAGCATTATTTCTCTGGTGGTTGGGAGCAGGAAAGGCAATATTTGTCTGGTGATTGGTGGCAGCGAAATGTACGATACATGTCTTCGCATTATTTCTCTGACAGCTGGAAGCAAGCAAATGTATGATATGCACATTTTGTCCTTGGTGGCTAGCAGAAGATTGATTGTGCAAATGCGAGAAAAGTAGCGATGACCTACCTTACTCAACAGGTTAAAACTAACTAAAAAGGCCTAATATAATCCCGGTTATAGCAGTTAAATGCTTCACTCATCCAGCTGTTATAAAGTCAGCCAGTAGAGCGGTGAAGTACATTAGTTCCGCGTACGGCAAGTCGTATGGCCAGAACTGAACGGTCATAATGCAAACGTGAAATACTGGAAGCAACTAATAAAAGGTTATATATCATCTAGAAGATAGTTAGTTTTAAAAGCATACAATCTGCTATTGTTACCTGTGCATTCCTGTAAAACTTGCAGCCAATGTTTGAAACATCACATTGCATTGAACAACATTCACAACAACATTTACCGAACATTTACCCATAAACCAATACACACAAACAAGAAAAGTGAACTTACATTCTGTTTTAAATGTGAAATACTCTGTGAGGTGTCTACACTCATGGTTTCCCCTTAGCAGGAATAATGTGGTAGGGTAAAGCAGTTTCAGCGCCCATAGATAAACTACACACTGAAATGAAAAATAACTTTGTCTGTCACAAAATATTTTTTCATAGTACGAAAAAAGTGAACATTGTAAGATTTCAGCCAACCTACTTAAGCAGAATTTGTATAGCCTACTCAGTTTATATATACAATTTAAATGTTTAACAAATGTACAATGCCCAATGTTACATTCAGGTAACATCTAGAGTAGCACATAGTTCCAAGACCCTATGCTGAAGTTAAATGCTTGCAGCAGTTCAGTTGAATATGCATCATGTTCATCAGTAGAGTTTAAACATTCAAACTTCGTATAACTTCATTCAAAAGAATTTTGTTTTTATTCAATATATTCAACCTGTACTAGAGCTTGTTGGAACACAGCGTGTGCGACAATTGATTTTGTGATCTTATTTCAATGGTCATTATTTGCATAATTAAAGTTTTTTAGAGGTACTATAACAAAAGCCAGATAACAGACACTCCAGTATAAAAATTTACAGGAGTCAGAACAGTATACCGGACCAGGCTGTCTGAAAGTTCATCAATCAATCTGAATACTAAATTTTATTACAATGAATGTTTATACACTAAACAAAATGTTGACACAAAGCATGTGTTCAATGTATGTGTACTCCATGGGCGAAAAGTGCACTGTGCCTTGTGCACTGAACTGCGAACTGAATAACCAAACTGATATATTTACCAAAATGTGGTAGTAATTTTAAAAATTACGAAATGGTTAAAAGAAAAATATTTCACTGAAAAAATATAACTTTACATAATGCTGCTAGTTTGCAAGCCATACTAAACAATAATTAAGTACATAGTATAAAGTTAGAAAATTATGCTTCAAGGTACAAATCGTTCATAATATATGTAGCTTAAGACTTAGGTGGACCCATCTACTATATTCGAAGAGTATCCTATTGTAAAGGAAGGAAATCACTTAATGTAAATGATATTTACCTGATGCACTGGTTAGCACAGCAATCAAGGTATGTTGTTTGACTATCTTTAAAGAGTCGGACGTATTCGTAAGGGGCCAAAGCAAATGCGATGTGGGGATTACTTAGCTGTTATTTAAACGGTTTGGATCACTTTTTATATGCCCTACCATTTTAACTAGTGCTGTTCTAAACTTTGTATCCTTAACTGAAGATAAAATTCATCAGCTAAAGAATATTCCACAATTATGCTTCAAAACCATTTTCAAGTTATGGCATGTAAGATACTTGGATTGACTGTTCTATGTATGTGAGATTTTCAGTTTTCTTATAACACTACTAAAATTTACTAGTTTTGTATTGTGCATGGATAAACACAAATAAATAAAACAATATTGAAAAGATGTAAAACTTTATTTGCTTGAAATTTTTACTTTCATTTGATATGTGAAACTAAGTATCAGGGAGTTGTTTTACATTTTGATCTAGCAGAAACATTACAATGGGTCCACCACTGCTAATAATTTAGATGAATAATCACAATCATTAGGAGTTCAGACAATAAAATGAACAATGAGAACTTGAGAAAACTACCTGGCAGAAAAATAACTGTATACCGATGACATGGAGACATTTTAAAGCAATTTAAATGTTTTTAAATTCTGAATAAAACTGTCCCAGTGTTAGTATTGTAACTATCTGCGAATGTAAGAAACTCCGCGTGTGTTTGACAACGAGTACTCAAGTACCACTTACATTATCCTCAATGAAAATTGCATCAACGATGCAATGTTAATAAAGAATTTGATACAATGAGGCTGTCACTTCAAACATTAAGAATTACCCAACAAACAAACTGACACAGGAAAGAATAAAACCGATACATGCGCTTAAAAAAGAAATTTCAAATTACATCCTACTTTGATGTAAATATTAGAGCGCTGAAAATATATGATGTTTATATTAAAGTGCCTTTACATGTCTAACTCAAGCTTAGAAACAGACAATTCTACTTCTGAGATAATTTCACAGCAGGACAGTGATTATTACAGTAAACAGCAAATTACATATGGTATCACCATTATCTAACGTAAGGTGGAATAATTTTATTTTGAAAACTGCATGCATGTTTTTTAAATAAATATGCTTTTTTAAATCTTTTAAAACCAAAAGTTATTTTAACTAAATTTAACAAAATTAGATGCCAATATGAACAATTCTTCAGTGGTTATGTAGGCTTATTGCACTTTAGTCATGTGATTTTACACATTTTTTGTAGCTTGTCGCAATAAGGGAAAATGTTTAGAGATGTTGCTTACTAAAACATTTATTAAGTTTTATTCATAATAATTTAATTGGCAAGAGGTGGAAAAATTACACTAAGTAATTTGCATTTTGCTCTAATTTGAAGTGGCTGAATTTTGAAGAATGCTTAATCAGTGATTCAAGTGCTGACAGCTGTGAAGGTTCGGGGTGTCTGACTCGATAGTCCACATGCTTTTTACAACCCTTCATCTAAATACTACTTTCATAACTAAATGATACTGTTGGTGGTTAGACCTTTTGTTTCATTCTTACTTTAATATTTATCTGATATTTCTTATCATACTCAGAAATTTGGCCTCATTTGTCTTATATTTCTTAGTGTAAAGCTCAAGATTTGCATTATGCAGCTTTTCTGTCACATCTGGCACTGGAATAAATAAATTATTTTGTAATGACTAACACACGTTCAATTAACACATGTATATAATTCATTAAGCATCACTTTCTCATACATACCTCTATACTAAAATATCCCCTATCAACATAATCACCAAGAAAAAGATACCGCGTCGATGAGGGTGGACCACCCACTTCAAACAGTTTCATAAGGTCATAGAACTGACCGTGAATATCACCACAAACTGAAAAAGAAGAAAAAGGTCAGTAAAAAGCATGCAATCAAAATGTCTCAGAATAGTACCCATAGCTAACACATCAAAAAATTGGCAACAATTTAACTAACGCTTATATAAAATAGGCCTAAAAATTTAATTAAATTCAACTTTGTTTACTTTGTTAATTAATAATGTACGCAGAAATGAAAAGACAAGAAACCGTAATGACCCTTGAGTCAAACTAACTTTAATTCTGGCGACGTTAGTTTGCATGAAATAACAAACAGTGATCAATACAATGGCTGAAAAGGCAAAAACGTAAGAAAAACGTAAGAAACAATATTAGCCTATTACCATCTTGAAAACTTTTATATACAAATACAAAAATGGTGATTATTGAAAGAAAACAATGCAAAAATTTAGGATAAACTAAATAAGAAACAATAGGTGAATTAATATGTTAGGATAAAAATAAATAAGAAGCAATAGGTGAATTAATATGTTCATAGTATATCTCTTCAGGTAGTCATCATACCTTAAAAACAATCAGACTACTTTAAAATATATTGGGCATTCAGAGCTCGGTAATGGAGAAAACATTGCCTATAATTATATTTGAAGGAATTTGCTAAATGTGAAAATTGTGTTATACATGTAAAATAAATATTACTATTTTGTGGAAAGTTACTGTTCTGAGCCTGTGCAAGCAAAATATATATGGCAATTCACGGTTTATTGAGCTTTATGCTTTTGATACTTCAATACACATTTAATGTCATAATAGAAACCTTTAGGATATTTGGCATAACAACATAACGCACTGCTGTCAAATTCCAAATCATCAGCAATTTCGACAAACAATAAACGACCTCAATGTTATCAATATGATATATACAAATATTACAATAATCAGCAAGAGCGTATAGTGTCTACAGACTGCGCTCTCAATGTTTGATCATTCCCAGCAAGTTATACAATTACCAAGCAATTCAATAACCGTGTACGTGCAATTGCCTCAATCCATATCTTCGTTAATGAGTGCAAGCAGCATCCGCATGACAGCGCGGATGCGAATAAAAACAGTGTTTTTTTAGATTTGCTTGCATAAACACGGGGAAAAACGCTGAAGCTGCTGTAGGGCAGCCAACAACTAACAGGGCAACATGGACAATCGATTACACAGCAACCACCTAAATGAATTAACATGAAAGGAGGCAGCTTGTATGGAGCTCAATATAAAACTATATCTATTAAACAAAACGAAAAGTGTCACGTTTGTTTTCATCAAGCCATTGAAATCGAAATATTATAACGACATATTTTCTCCTAAGGTCATTTGTTGAACACTCTTCATGTTTTTAGGATTACATAGACCCGGTGGTAAACAGTTGATACACGCTGCTAGCTAGGGAGATAGAGATCGGTTAAATAATAAAAAAATGAAAATTCATACCAGATTAATAGTATGTACGGACCCTTATCATGAGCTTAGGCCAAGATGGATAACATAAATTTAGATATATCATGATTATTTATCTACAGATTCAATAAGGATTGTGTCTATAGTCTACACAGGTTGTAGACCTGCCACAAGAGGTTGTACTTTGCGAGTACAATGAAACAGTACAGTTGAATTACAGGTATTCTATACGAAAATCCTGAAACCCACAAGTGGACATTTGAAAAAACTCTTCCCAAGCTACTGAAGATTCCAAGATGGAAAACTGAAGATTGCACAATGAAAAAGACAATTTTAATCCAGGGTGCAAACAAACAAACCTACAGGAAATGAAGACATGTGCAGGGAGATTCTAGCCTGGATCTGGTATAGTACACGAACACACTGTCCAGTATTACAGGAGCTGGGAAAGCAAATATTGATCCAAGACTCTTATTACAGCAGGCGCAGGCTTCATTCTCTTGACTATACGCCATAGAACATGGCTTCATGTAGAATTATCACTGAGCCAGGGAGCAGAAGCACAGCGCGAGTTTGTTCTGCCGACAATGGCCATTATTCAATTTCAAGGTGCATTTCTATCCCACGCTCCTCTGCGCTTTAGAGTGGAAGAGTAACTGTGTTTATTTCTGGCCATTATTCGTTAACAATCAGTTTCACTAACAGTCATTGGCATAAAAGGCTTTATATTATTTCGTCATAAAATGAAACAATATAAATTTATTTATGCTGAAGGCGATACAATAATTACAATAACTAACAACTGTTTGCTGACTTGTCATTTAGTCCATACACGCCGTTAGTTATGTGTTTCATAATAAAGCTTTGGAAGTACGATTTTTATGTATTAACTTTACAAGAAAACATTCACACACCAGAAGAACGATGAAATTATCACATAATCTCAATGTTTTTGCATCTGTAATGCACCGATATTGGTGTTTAAGTGAGTAACGGTTATCTAATATAATATAATTTAATTACTATAATTTACCAAAACTATGCTATATTTTTCGAATGAACGAGTTAATGAAATAAAATGAATTAAAATCTAATTTCCAGGAGATTCTGCATAAGTTAATTGCGACTGATTATACATGTGCTGTCACTACTAATACAGTGATAAGTGAAATAATGATTAACATCTAAAAAAGTTATTAATTGTGGTAAATGCTAGGGCCGGCCACAAAAAAATTGTGAAAAAATCTCTTTCAAACAAAATTTTTTTATTAAAGCTTTGTGAATGTTTAAAGCTGAGTCGTGGAATATTTAAAATCAGTTGAAATCAAAGTTTGTTTATTTCCCACTCGTTAGCAGTAATGTTTTAAATTTTTCAATGCACAATTTTTCATGCCTTGCTTTTTAGTTTCGCAATACTAAATTATCATACAATTATCGATTATTGTATAGTCTCTTTTTTGTATCATGAACGTGTATGTTCTGTTAATTATGGTATAAGTGGCAACACTACTTTAATCACATATTTGTATTGTGTATGGAGATTTAGAGGTAAACAAATAATTGCAAAAGCAATGTTTTTTGTGGACATAAGGTGGTGGTGCTAATTACAAACATAACTTTGCCCAAAGGAATAGCATCACAAAGGTTTAATTGTAATTTGCGATTATGAATTTTATATATGTAATGTAACTGTAAATCTGTATAATCAATCATATTTAATTATACTGTACGTAATCGACACCTTAGCACGTGTCTCACGCTCAGACTCTGTCATAATGGTAATAAGAAGAGCTCTAATAACAAAGGTGAAGCAAGGTGACACTTGTACCTTGCTTGGCTTGTGGATAATATAGTAAGCGTTTACTGGGAAATTACTGCTTACCTGTAACTGGAGCTTCTACATCTATCATTGTTTTTTCAGCTCGTAATAATGCGGCACCATCATTTATAATTTTAAGAGCTACTGCTTCCTCTACTCGACCCTCTAAAATAAAGTGTTGCTTCATAACTTCCATGCGAGGCTTCCCTTTTGCGTCGAACACCTCTGACATTGTGAGCCGATGTGATGGTGGGAAAGGCACACCTAAAAAGAAAAGCATCATATAGGCTCATAGTATACTTACTAATGTACTACTTTACAAAATACAAAATACAAGGAGAAAAATGTGCAATTCAGGCATAATGACTGGACAATCGTAAAAAGTGGGTTTCTCCAATCAAGCAATGTAAAACTATACGATTTTTATGTACCATTAGCCCACAATATCACTTATGCTGGACTAATTTTAAGTCTAATAAACCAGAAATTCACTGATTAATCTCTAAACTCTGCACAGTCGACATGAGAACATAAAGTAGACCTAGAGAGCAATACTATTTAATTTCTGGGTGATTTCAAAACATCGCTGATCTTACTTTCGTATGATGTATTAAGAGCTTTCCCATGAACAAGTCCAATACACAAATAGCTTTTGCTGTTTCGCATCGCCTGCTCTGCTCTTGAAATTGCCCAAATTTTTTGCAAACTATCTGCAGTCTTAATACAAAACAGAACTTTTTCAGCTAATCCCTGATAACTGGGGAATACTCTTTTCTAGGATTATTGCAGTTGCGCAAGTGTGAAGATTTTGGAACGCTAATTATGCGTAAGAAAAAGAAGATCCTATCTTGAATGCGATGTGACAAAACAGGTCAAAGTGCACTGCAGTACGCTGCAATAAGCTATTAAGCGATGTTTGCAGAACACTAGCAACAATTTTGTAAATCACTGTTTTATCTAATGTTTTGATAAGAGTAAATGAGAGTGGAGTTCAAATACACATGCAGTCTTGTTCAGCCAGAACTGCACGTATTAACGGGAAACCTGGCAAGTGATTTATAAAGAAAGCTTGTAACCGTATTTTTAATTTAGACGTGAACTTTGGTTATTGGAACGAACGTGCACAAGTTACGAGTATTACATGCCAGCAATCGTAATTTTGCCTTTATAAATGCCAAACATAGGTTGGTGCATAGTTTTTCTTAATTTATCCAAGCTAAGCAATTTTTAGCTAACGTTAGCGTTCATCGAGGAAAAATGTATACATGATATGCATGTATACAAAACATGACTAATACACCTAACTGTTGATATTACTAGCTACTGGTTCTTCCACAACTACAAAATTAGAAGCATTATGATGAGCGCAGGATACCAGAATGCAGGGTCAACTAGAGTCAGACACGTGTTTCATTATTACTGGTGAAAAAAATGATAATTCACCCGATAAATCACTAGCAGATATAATTAGATTGTTGAATTTTTCACATTTCCAGTATTTCGGGTGCCTTGATTTAATAAATAAATATTTACAAAATTATGGGGCTTGTGCACTGGATCATTGGAACGATTGCATTAGAATTAGGCGCATAAATGTTTAATTTTGGACATGCCTCCAACCTTATACATCTGGTGATGGCCTCAAAGACCCCTGCTATTTATGTACAGCATAATGGTCACACAGACAACAGTTCTCTTCGAGCCAATAACAATAAGCTGAAACTACAGTAGTGATTTATTGATAACAGGTAGCGTTCGGCACAGAGCAGCATCATATTGATCCATCACGCACATGCACGCAAAAGATGTGGGAGGACGGAAATAAGCAGTCAAGATGTGGGGCAGCGATTATGGCTTCTCTATTGCACTGAACGCTCGCACCCTGAACTGGGCTTCACTTTGCTTGTTACCTACGATTTCTGAAAATACCCAAATCCAGATATAGTAATATTTAATTAATTAGTGGCAGTGTGGTGCATAGCAGTAGGTCCTTGAAATTATCTATAAATATGCTGACGAATGTCTTACGCAATAGAAGCAACAGCTGTTAACATTATCTTACATGCACTGCTTAACAAAATTAGGGTGATTATGCACAATTAATTCTACGACGCTTAAACAGACTTTGAATGACGCACGTGTTTACGCAAAACATTTGTGCAGTCCTTCACTAGTCCTTTTCAATTAAATTACCTTAGATGGTAGGGCAAACCTACCAGTAAGGTTCTATGTGAATTTGGAGACACTCATGACATTCTACACCTATCAAAACATGCAAATATACAATGAAAAAGTTCTCGAAAAGAAAAGCTGAAGCTGAACTGTGTGGCGTCATAAGTCAAAATGAATGTTTTATGGACTACTAGCGTGGTAGATAAAAGTGGCGTTTGATGGAGAATGTCCAAAGAATACCTTCTAATATATCACGCATGTAAATTCTTCCAATAAACGGTTGAACTGGGTTTAATCTGTAGGGCTTCTATAAGTCACTATATATTTTGATTTTTTGTCCAATCTTGGTAAGCTCTTACTCGAATCAAAAAGGGTCTAGGGCAATTTTTATTGAGTTTTTGACCGGAACTCCGTTGCTATGGCGACGACAGTAGCGTTAGAAATGACGTCAAAATTTCAGCGGAAATTTAGAGCACCACATCGGCAGTGCACTAAAAACAATGTAGTTTTTCAACAAGGTGCAGCCCTTCCTCACAACTCAGGGGCTGTGAGAGACTTCTTCAATGCAAGATGCCCCACTTGCCACAGTAACGTTCTCTAAAACTCTTGAAGTCCTTGAAGAAGGTGGCTAAAATAGAAAAAACCTACTCGAGCAGTAGTCTTTTCAGATTATCGTCTAATTTGCCTAAAAGAATTTCTCAAGGTTTCAGTTCATCAGTATGAATTACTTTCAAAGATTTTGCTTTGCTTATTGAAAAATACAGGAAATGTAAAGTGTTATAGTGATTTCTGAGACACCCTGTACAAAAAATATTGTGGAAAGTAAGCATTTGAATTAATATTATACTACCTGAAATCTTGCAATGAGACAAGCAAAACTGCACGAATTTGCTCTATATGAGACTCAGAAGTTAGTTGAAGGGTCGTTTTCCATGCTTAGTGTTATCACTAAGATTCACTACAAACATTTCACTATTTAATAAATTTTATAGAGAACATATAGACAGTAGTCTGTACAGTATTAACTATGATCCTGGTGACAATGAGCGCGCTCTACCTGAAATGATTCGCTACATCGAGACTGCTACCCGCTATGAGTGCCAGAAAACTTAACATGTTCGTAAACGTTTAGTAAAACTTCAGCAAAAGCTAAATCATACAATTGAACTAAGTTCACTAGGCGCTTTCAGGGGCTGCTTCTATGTGGTGTCGACCAGTATTATATTGTACATTTTGCCTTTTAGTTTCGTAACTTTTTTATCATTCTGTTTATCAACCTAACGAATTCTAGTTGGCAGACACTGGCATTTGAACAACACTATGTTCCACACTAGGGGTGAGCATCGAACGTTTGAGTGCGAACGAGTTTTTTAGTTCGAATTCGTTTCGAACCTAAAACAATAGATTCAAATAATTCAGCACTTCAACCACATGCGTTCTTTATCATTAAAATGTTTGAAACACCATGCAATTAGCATAATTTAGCTGTGATTTCTGTGCACAATTTTTTAGACACATTATTAGTGGTTTTACTGTAGAACAAAGTCGAGTAATATGCATGATCTTTGTAAAACTAATTTTTACTGGTGGTTCGAAAACTGGTTCGAAAATCATTCAATCTCAATTTGAAATCGAAATAATGAAGTTCGGTTCAATTCGAATTAGAAAGTCACAAATTCGATTCGATTCGATTCGAATTCGCTTTCTGGTAGAGAATGCTCACCCCTATTCCAACACTACATTTACCCATTTTTAGCAACTATAATTATGGACTTTCTGCTTCCATTATTTGTTAATCACCTCCGCCAACTTTCGAAAAAAATTTCTTTGTGTAACAAGGTGTTTTTTGAAATAAAAGAGGCAATCACGCTAACACGACCACAAGACCAGCCTTATTGCATTATTCAGACAGTGAATAAAATGCAAGGCAAACAAAAATACAGTTCCTTGACACACGGAAAGCTTTCCGAGTCTCATGCGCAGTTATGAGGAAGCTGTGATCAGTTCCAAATATAGTTTCTCCAGCAGCTGGAATATGAAGCCATGCATTACAGAACTGTGTCTTTTCGCGCCAATTACTGGGTCAGTTGGGCTTCCCTTTCCAAGTGCTAAACTTAGGTGCTTTAAACTATAAAGCCTAGAACCCGCTCTTGACCGCAAAAGAAAACAAACAAAGCTCCAAGATAAACTGCCAATACAATACCGACTGGACTACTTAAGTAGCATCTCCTACGAAAATACAGACTGGGCTTTTTTAAATTAATTATTTCGACTTCTTTCAGAAACAGATTTACAAGCAGTATTTGATTTAGTACCATAAGCCTCTTAAGTTGTGGGACAACGTGGGACATCAGTCATCTTTCTGCAATCCACACTCGTTCCCATTAAGAGATACCCGTATATATTCTACACTTTTTTTACCCTTTCAGTTTCAGTCTTCAGATGAAAAATATTAGCATTCTGTAAGTGGGCCATTCTCCACAGAACGTACAATTTTTGTCCCAGGATAATTTTTTTAAATAACAAAGTTTCTGGTGCAATACTGTCTCATGACTGGTAGACACCAAAGAAACTTATTCCAGTTGTATTTGTTGCCAGAAAAGTGATTTGGACATTTCTATTGAAGCTGAAATCAGTTCCTGTGAAAGTTTTTCCTATGTCCCCAGTGCCCATTTTCAACTTTTCTAGATAGATTTGGCAGAAAGTATCCGTTTAAAAACTAATTTGCAGTATTTTATTCTAAACAGCACACTAAAGGTGAAACTCCTCTTCCCAAATACTTTCAGAACTAGCAAATATTTGTGTTGTTTAATTTCACGTGTGTCTCCAAGTTCAACGACATTCCTGTTACTTTGGTGGAAAAGCTGAGGCATGTACCACTGATTGACTCTATTGTTTTAAATATTTGTTAGTAGAGAGCACCACCTATTGTGATTTGGCAAACTTTTTAACGGTGGCTTCTCCAATATTTTTTTAAGTTTTCTGACAAAAGTTTGGGTTCATTGTTTCTGGATATGTTAATTCATGATCATTACTGTTATATATCCCGTTATTAGAAAACAGAACATAAAATGCTTATAATCATGCCTGGTTAATTTTAGTACTTTACTGTGTTGAATCTAATTATTTGGAAAGGGTGAAGTAGGATAGTTAGCCCGTGTGAGCAGGTTTTTTTCCTTGACAGTCATTCCTGTTACTGTCACTCCTGTTATAATCGTTCAAGTTACAGGAGTGACAACAAAGTAACAGCAATGACACGTAAGAAGATATCTTGATATTTCAGAGTAGTATTGTGTAGTAGCAGAGAGACCATCTGGCTTATAGAAAGGAAACTAGCACAACATGAAGTTTCTGCTTTTCACAGTTTAAACAATGGCATGGGTAGATTAGCCAATAGATGTACCTGTAGAAGACAAAGGCATTTATAATTTAATATTTTCTTATGGCGTTCCATTAGCAGCTGCGATAATGTACGTGCAGTTTGAGTTTCAACAAGATTACTGTTCCTGTGATTTTTCTTAAAACAAATCTGTTTTTGGCCAAATCTGTTCTGACCTATTTCATAAACAATCCATTATATAATGAATATTAGTAAATTTACATTAGAGAAATCCAACGTTTCCAGCTAGGAACATCACTAAAGAAACACGTAGTTGAATCTGCCTTAATTGTAAAAACTTAGCTTTAAATAAAAATCACACACGCATGCACGCACACACATGCACGCGCGCACACGCACACACACATATATAATATATATATTAAAGAATTATCATTCTATATTATATTAATGATAGATTACATTTTCTGTTTTTCTCCTCTATGATTATTGTTTTCATAGATACCCTTAGTTTTGCTATAATGCTTTTGTTTTGTTTCGAATTTTAATGCCTCATAATATACTCCTGACAAAGATTGCTAGAGCATAGCAGAAACGACGGATTTTCAAATTAAAATTTATTATATAGTGAGTTTTTTATGGATATTGTTCTTTTTATAAAAAATTTAAAAGCTGTATTTTTTCTGTTCTTGTCAAACAGTTACGAAGATTTAATAAAACACTTGTTGTTGCTTATATAGTGTGTATATGTGTCATTCTTGTTGTACTGTTACCTCACTAGTCATTGCTGTTACCTTGTCATTCCTGTTATTGCCCAAAATTTCTCTATAGTTCTGAAACAGAATCTTCTTCTGAGCAATGAAGTGTCACATCTCATTTATTTTTATTACCATTACATTTCTACAATGTGATATGTTTTCGTCCTTCCTCGTAAATGAGCTACGTCCATTCAAGATGCATGACAGATGCAAACACTGCCTAACAAACGTGAAAACCAGTTCAACTTATAAAAAGGTTGCATTTGTACAAAAATATGACCAGATTTTTATAGCAAGGGACAAAAATATATTTTATGAGACCATTCGTTTATGACACTGCTTGATGTTTATAGGTTGTATTGCACACCTCTTGTCTGTAACAGTAATGACAAAAGTAATTATTCGGATAACTTTAAAATGGTTATAGTAAATTTTTACAAGTGTTTTAATTTAAGCTCTGACAGTATCCTTTTTGTATACAAGGGAACCTTATTAATAACAGGGCAGAGTAGTTTTAAGAACATCTTTCCAGTCCTTTGGCAGATTTTTTTCACATCTGTTTTGCACGTTCGGTAGAGAATAGACATAAAATAAATTTCTGGAAAGTTCTGGATATGATATCCTCAAACAGTCTACTATGAAACTATAACTGCAGTAAAATGCAAAATGATGGTAAGGAAACTTGTGCTGTCAGAATACAGACGTATGCATATGATGGTAAATTCGTAAAGATTATCATTTTAATCTCAAAACAAAACATACATAACTTGCAGGAAAATAAAAAAATATAATTTGCACTTTTTTGCATTTTATAATATTAAACTCAAACTAAATTAAAAAATCAAGAAGATTCTGCTATAAGCAGAATCTTAACTAAAGTAACTTAAGTAAAGGGACATAGTTGCCATGACGAGGTCGATATATTCTGAGACAATTTCAAAGATGTATATTCTCCAATGACACTTAAAATGATACTAAATTTCTAATTTGGCCAGAATTCTAATTTGAATTTTTAATAGAAGAAACTTTAAACGTGTCCGAGTTACAATGCGTGTGGATTTAAAAACTTAAAACTTCAAACAAAGATCTAAATTCAGATACAGGTATACTTGAAGGCTTTGAAAAACCACAGACTACCATCATATCCTGCGGGTTTACGTACATGGAGGCTGTCACAAAAATATGTTTTCTGCATAACATATGTTAGTGATTGTTGTTATCTGATGCTTATAATGAATCATAATTCACTTAGTTGTCACTCGATCACGTACACTTGAGCGATAGTTACAGAACTTTGCTATACACAAATCTTCAAGAAAGCTGTGCCAACTGACCCCAAAATTTACAGTATGTATACGAGGTTGAACCATGCCCTACAGTTGTAAGACGTTTCAACTTTTTAGATTACTCGGGAGCGAGCGAAAGTGGTAACAGACTGACAGACAAAGAGACAGATAGATGTTTAGGACCGAAACTTCTGTAGTCGGCTCCGCGCTTGAAAGATGCCCTTCCACTGCGCGAGGTGATATCCTTCAATGTTACTTGACGGTTAATTACGTAAAAAAATGGCCAGATACTGATAAACGTACAGATACATATAGACGTATAGAAAGTATAGACATCTAGAGACGCATGACGTACAGATACAAACAAACATATATGACCAATAAACCTATAGTCGCGGTACGCAGCTTATTATAGCGATAAAAATATTCTTATTATACCGTATAATTGTTATGCGTCAAAAGTTCAAAACTACACCGATTGATTGAAAAACTAACAGCTTGAATGATGCCCTATGTCCGTGCGAGGTATAGATAACCTACATTACTCCACGGCCGAGAAAAAGTAGTGACTGACGGACAGACAGACAGACGGAACTGACAATTCAATATATGCAACTTTGTTATGCAGTACAGAATCATAAAGTTAGACCCGTAGACAGGGTAGACAGCAGTTATCATTAAAGCGTACTCCTACCCGGAGCTAGCGGCAAGCAAGTTGAAGATAGATGGGTAAATTTGTTTCCTTGGGGGTTTTAAAACATATGGAAAGTAAGTTTAAGTAACTGCACAACGTTGGAGGAATGGATATTGGCAGAACATTAGTCTAACTGATGCGTTCCTAAGAGACCATTAATATTTCTACGAAGTTCCACTACTGCAAAAATCTACAAAACAGAGAAATAGTCTAATTCGGGGCAAGCATGAGTTCTATTTAGCATCAAAAACGAGCTCTATTATAAGATGCAACAGTAAACTAAAATGAGAACATTAGTCCAACCGGGTTTAAACATTTTTAAAAAAGCTCTAGAGTAAAACATGCGATTTTTTAAACTACTGGTAACTAAAATTAGTAAATACAGACTAAGTTGTACAGTAGTCCCTTTCGTCACATTTACAGTATGCCATTCTGTACACGTAATTTACACATACAGTAACACCGGCTAATGTAAATTTAAACGGCAAGCCAAAATTTAAAAAGAGAATATGCTATCCACATGTACAGTATTTATGATGGAAAAGGTATGTACAAGTATAGCGCCCATAGCTAAGCTCAGAATTTAAAAGCAAAAGCTAGATACAGTGTTTCTGACAAAAAGTGTCTTTTCTGACCGTATTCCGCTTTTGTATTGATCGATGCTCGAAAATAAGCACCTTGCGTAGGATAATTTATACTTTTCCCTGAAACACATGGCATTTATTTCCAACATGCGGAAACCAACTTTCCAATTTTAAAATTAAGAAGGAAAAAACGAGCCATAAGTTTTTCAAACCTCAGAGTTTGTGTATCTCCTGTCGGATTGTTTTCTTAGTCCATTAACTCAGCCAAGAGAAGGTCACATGCGGGCCACGGGTGACGAGGAGATTAGAGGTGGCTTAAATTTAATTTATTATGTTCACGTTTTCAAGATGAGCAATAATGTTAAAAATGTAACCTAAAGTCAATGAGAACATTTATGGCACGGAAAATTCATGATCAAAAAAGGCCTTAAATATTTTACTCTGTGTAAATTGTGTTTAATTTTTAGCTGGTATATAGCCCTATAATGGCCCCTATTGTGGAAAAAAATGTACCGAATTTATCAATATATGCAATAGTATTCTTAGTAACAAGAACTGCGACAGTGACCAAAAAAAATAAGAAAAAACAAGAAAGAACAAAGAAAGTGCGTGACGTTTCGAACCACTATAGTAGTTTTTTAGGTGAATACAAAGGTACAAAAAAGAATTTTTTTCGAAACGTTGTGCTTAGAACTTACCTTTTCCTTGTTTTTTAACTGTGGGATTTTTTATTCAGTGGATCTACATTTTAATTTCTTTAACGTTTTTTTAATTTAAATTTACTAAATGGTCACATAAGTTAGTGAAGTCATACATTAAAAAACTTAAAGTTAATGGTTTATAAACTCTCGCAGTCTGATTTCTGCAGAAATTTTTGTCATAAGAAAAATACTCAACTTCTTATGTTGAAGAAGACTGATATTGGTTCACTTTACATATTGCATTATCAGGGAGACAGCTCAAAATAGAAAACTTTTTTTTATACATTTGTGATTTTCAATCTTGTTATTCAGGTAGCGTTAGTTGGTAGAAAGTTTAAGAGTAGACCATTTGAAAAATTTTAAGACTGATTTAAAAGCTTTACACTACAAATAAAGCACACAGTTTAAGCTAAGTTATCCTAAATGTCTATCATATTTAGAGCAATATTCATAGTTGTACATTATTCAAATGCTGACGTTTTTGAAAGGGTCTTCACATATCTGATGTGGTAAAAGGATGTCCAGCCTCTGGTACCCTGCATAAATTTAATCACATAGCATAATTGCAGCAGCGCTTGTAAGTCCTGAGTTTCTAATGAGTAGCTAGCAACAAATAAATCAAATTAAACTTCAGATTTTGATTCGACAATTTCTCACCCTGGCATACAATTTCACGACTAAGACGCGTAGGTCATGGGATGCTGTGAAAATCTTCAGCCTAATGATGTTAAACAGGGCAGAAACCGCAAACCCAAAATAGAACCTAGCTGCCTGCTGTACATATGACGGCTTCAGTACATGGGCCCCCATCAGCCAAGTGTCATTCATGAACTATGGTAATACAGTAATCTTTTTCCCTTATCATTTTTTCGGAATTTGCTGTTCATTTAACCACGTCATTGGTTCATTTAAAATCACTTATCCTATGCAAAAAATCGATTTTTTTGGTTCACTAGCACTACGGTCCATTAGCAGAACACTATATATGGGTAATCAAAGCACTTTTTGTGACATTGCCGCTAAAATTAATTAATATAACGATTACATACAGATTTAAAACTACATATAACAGCTGCCTGGTGGCAATAAACTACATGCAAATTTCATGCAGTTTTGAAAGTATAAAAGAGTTTTAATTTTTTAAATTTTAATTTAATTTATTTTCACATCACACACAAACCATAATTAAAAAGCAAGTGTTTACATAAAAAAATCATCGAATTTATGATGTTGGGGAGACGCTCAGAGGCTGAATTACTTGCTTATAAGAGCCAATCAAAAAGCAAAAATCCAATTAAGTCCACAGCATCTAACCTAGTTTTAAAATGTTTTGGGTCTGTGCTGTTACAAGTGGAAATCCATTTAGTTGTGCGGGTAAGCTATTCCAGATAGGGACAACCTTGTTCGAGAAAAAGTCAGCAAAAGCTTTTTTTGCAGTACGCCTAACAAAGAGTTTGAGCGAATGGTTACTTTTGGTTTTGTTGACAAGTTTGTCAACATTTAGATATAGCTCTTTATGAACAATTTTATAGCACATGACTAAATTTTATGAATGTCAATCACAAAATTTAACAAATTCAAATTAAAACTTGAACTCACAGCCTTGTATCATTTAAGACGCTATTCATACTATTTTAAAGACTTATTTTTTAAATCCCTAACATTAAGTGTGGAAGTCTGGAGTTACAATTGTAAAAATCATTTATAATAAAAGTAAAGCATGCATAAATTCTTTTTGCCCTTGCAGCCAAACTACTAACAATAAGGTGAAGTTTAATAAACTGAAAATGCAAAAGATTCATTTATCGACTTTCAAAATCTAAAGGTTAAAAGACCAAAGTATTATATTAGACAGTAATAACACGATTTCCAAACGAAGAGGCCATGTACCCTTGTGCTTCATAGTGGTGTGATCATATGTGTATTATTTACACTTCCTCATAGCACAGCTACATACTGCACAGTGTAAAATGACACGAGAAACACGAATATTTAACTTTTCTAAAATAACAAAATTTAGGCAAAAAGTATCATATCGTCATTCTCACGTGTGATTTTGTAAGTTAATCTATGTCATGAATACCAGTGTGACTCAGACCATTAAACAAACCAGAAGGCTATTTGTGTCCCGAAGATGCCAATATTCACGTATGTGATTTTACAAAAATCTCCAAAATATCTCTTTTTTACTTCGGGTTAACAAATTTTTCTGAATTTGACTTTGAAACGAATTTTTATTCTTTTTTATTTTGGTTTAACTTTGAAATATTTTGTACGCCAGCTCCTACGGTTGATAGAATTGTATTTAAGTACACATACTATCACAAAAATGTTTAAAAACTACCTGCCAAGCAACTGTGGCTAATAAATAAATTAATATTAATAATTTTGCATTTACAGAATATAATATTATATGTATATATATTCCATGTCATTCAACTATATATATATATAGTCAAGCATATATATATATAGTATATAGTATATACTATATATATATATATATATATATATATATATATATATAGTCAAGCATATATATATATATATGCATATAATAAAAAACAAGGCTTCAGGCAAATTGGGATAACTATGTGAAGCTAGGAAAAGCAGTTGAATGACATGGAATAGACCATTCACAGAGATGGACACAAACATTGGCTAATGGCTATGGCTGTACTGCCTACAGGAAACACACAATAGATAGTAAATAGTATAGTAGAGTATTTGTATAGTAGTATAGTATTAGTATTAGTATAGTAACGTGTTAAAGTGACGGTTTTGCGGGTGTGACATGGGGGGTACGGTATGATGTAGTGGGTGTGGGTGGCGTGGTGTGGTGGGTGTGGTGTAGTTTGTCATCGTGGGTTATGCGCTAACTTTTTTGCGGAGTTTAGCCTTCTTATTATTACTGCTATTGCTATTTGCTACTGCCTCTACCATTAACACTGCAACTAACAAAACTGCTACTTTAATACAAAACTTTTTCAAACACTTATTGCTATTGCCAATTTAAAGTTTTATGACTACTCACTTAAAAATACTTAGGGCATGCACAAAACTTGTAGCTAATAGTTTTAAACATGTATTATAATGCCTAGTACCAAAATAAGATTTTGCGAAGCTAGTAAGCTTTGAGAACCTTTAAGAACTTTCTTCCAGACAAGAGGCTTGATGATAGCTACACTTTGACTAACATTGATCATTAATTATAACCGTCATTATAGCACTCATAGAAGAACTATGGATTCACTCTGAAAAATTTCGCTACATTAGTTTAGGTATAGTACAACCTCAAATAGCTTTCTGTGAACATGACATCAACATCACCATCTTAGACA
Organism: Tubiluchus corallicola; assembly: GCA_030141605.1. Taxonomy (NCBI): domain Eukaryota; kingdom Metazoa; phylum Priapulida; class Priapulimorpha; order Priapulimorphida; family Tubiluchidae; genus Tubiluchus; species Tubiluchus corallicola. Next base: position 832,201 of record JAQGDQ010000044.1, on the reverse strand, counting down.
TGTCATATACGACAAATCCAACTTTATTAGTCTATTCATGATATTCTCTAGTATCAACCCAAACCAAACAATTTATTGGATCTGCTTTTAAGAGTCGAAGCCTAAGCCTTTTTTCATGTACAGCGCCTACGAAGAAAAAGAAAAAACCAACAACAACACGAGTACTGAAAAGAGGATGCATATTTAGGATACATCCATTGGAAACATACATTGAGGGGCTAGCCTCAGTCTATGGTTTATTTTGCAACTTTTTGCAACCACATTTTTTTACAAACATCTTTCATGATGTTTCACAATGTGACATGACCAAAGCAGTTTTTTTAACACAAGAAAGGTTTGCCTGCATAAATTTGCAATCATCAATGCAGCTATCCTGCTAAACAGTAACCACTGCGGCTATATGCACTATGATGCAGCACTGCTAATGCATAATTTACAAGAAATCAGTATGCAGATGTATCCAGGGTAACGTTCATTCACATGTATAAAGAACAATGACAATGTTCAATCTACTAAAATATCTCTCTAACTCTTTAACTTAATACTTCTTAACATCCATTCCTCCACTTATAACATCTAACATTATTATTTTTAAGAAAGAATGTTTCTTTTTTACTTTTTTTACTTGGACTTAATTTTGCTTTGACGTCTAGGCCTAAAATAGCTAAGGTTAACCGGTCATTATTAGATAAAAAATTCAAGCACTTAATTAGTGGACAATATGATGTGACTACAGACATTTTAAATCATCCATTCTTTTGGGCATTAATTTAAATTTTCTTTATTCAATGAAAAATGAATACCAGAAATTCCTATATATAAAAAGGCAGCTGTCTCCAACTTGTTTCACTTTAGTTTACTATAACTGTGAACTTTGATATAGCAAAAATTGGTTTACGCTTTAACTCACCAAAGTTCACATTTTATTTAGCAATCACAATCTTAAATTGAAAAACTCGAAGTGTTATGCTTAGCTGTGCCTAATATAAATAAACCCGTCTCAGCTAAATAAATATATACATTTCTACAGCATGTAGCTACGTGCAGCGTACGAGGTACAACTGTACATTCAACTGCAAATCGAAAAAACATTAATAATTATACTTACTTTTTACTATCCTTTCCGCACATGGCAACTTGTCACTTATGTTCGCCATGTTCGTGAAAGTCACCTGCCTTCTCGATGGTTGGGTTTCATATGCCGCCAATTATACAAATCCCTAAAATTTCACGGTTCAGTAATCAGTTACACTAAAATGAAGATGAAAATGGCGCATCTGTCCAACTGAGATAACAACAGCGTCACTTAAAGAATCGACTTACTGTTTTACAAGTGCTTTCTAGAATCACACTTGGTGCAGTAAATCACAGCGAGTAGGATAATTTAAGTTACCTAAAGTCATCGAATTGATAAAATCTGACCAACTTGTAACACGAATAACGATAAAACTAACACCTAACACGGCTAATCTACATTCTCCCCGCTCCTGGTTGATGCACTGCGCATTTTTGGTTTTCTCCGCATTTTTCTTTGCGGCAGCACTGTACAAGAAGCCAATTACAAAATGTCTGCGCCTTTCATACGTTGTTTTTGTGCTAATGTTTATTTCACGTAGCTTTTCCTTAATTAAGTTGAGAATGTTGTCGTTATTTACCGTCGATGCATTTACAAGTTACCCATTTTCTGGAAATCCTGCAGCAGTTTGCCTGAATAAGGAAAACAAGGTCAATAATAATAACTCACTCACCTTTGCAGCTACCCCCATTATTTTGAACATGGATAGATTTGTCATGGCTGATTACCACAACGTTCCACTGTAACAAGTCTTGAATGCCTAAATGACTGGTCGCAATTCTTTGATGCACCTTCTCTCCCATCAATTGATATTCTATATATTGATTTTAGAAAAGCATTTGATTTTGTTCCTCTTCGTCGTCTCGTGTTAAAAATGGAATTTGCAGGTATAAGAGGGAAACTACTCCAATGGTTTCAATATTTTCTAACACACAAACAGCGAAGAATGGGTTTAAATGGTGTAACCACTTTCTGGAGAAATATAACCAGTGGCATTCCTCAAGGGACTTTGTCAGGACCCAATTGTTTTCTTATTTTTGTCAATGATGTTACTGATTGTGTATCCCCTGACACACGTATACCGCTGTTTTTGATGATATAAAGCCTTACCGTCCAATTAGAAATTCCTCTGATCAAGAGATCTTACAAGCAGACTTGTCTGAAATTGAGCAATGGTATGACAATGTCACTCACCTTATGTCACCTTTAAAAATGCTTTAGAAAGAACTGAATGGAGGTGTATTACTCTGGCCTCTGATATTCAACCTGACTTTGTATCTTTGCTTGAACAACGCCGTGATACTATAGATCTTATTACCTGTTAAAAAGTCATTAGTGATAGTTCCAATTTGTGTAGCAACAAATTTTTTTCTAGACCACTGCATGATTCACATGGACAATTCTAAATTATTTGTACAATGCTCTCGCACTAACATGAGAGCCCATTTCTTCGCTTCTCGTGTTGTGGGCCCTTGGAATTCACTTAAAGTAAAAGCCCAGCCTCATCAGCAATTTTTAGCAAAAGTTTAAGGATGATGTGTTGAAATGATATTCTTATCGCTTTTCGAAAATAATTAAGTAATTAGATAAATAATTGCTCGATTTTACTTATGCCAATTGCTTTATACACGCAATTCAGCGCTCGGGCGGCTATGCACTGATGACGTCATGGCAGTAGACTTAAAAAGACTGTCATCATCGCTTGTTGCTTTACTACATCCTCTGCTACACAAATTCTGGGTATTTGCACACGTATAACATACGAAAAAGTTACACAACATGAAAATAAACTGCTGTACTTTCAACAGTTTAACACGCGGCAGTTCGCCAGCCAGTAAATGCAGACCTGTACCGGCATACAATAATACTTTTCGGATGACCGCCCTCATCCTGCCACAACGTTATTCACCACACGCAGGTGAAGCATGGAGAGTGTAGAAACTGTACCGCAAGTGTTCAACACGTTTAAAATGAGATTTAACACGTTTCATTAATTAATTCACCTGACTGCCATGGATAAAAATGCTGGAATTTGATTACAATATTTCGTTTTCTGCTTAAGTTGTTGATTTTCATATTGATAAAAAATGTCTGGGTATTTACTTTAATAATGAAACAGTTGACACCTCAATTTCGGAAATTGTTGAGGAGCGACCGTCAATAACTGTGTTATGGCTAGGTCTTAGACTTCGCAAGTAAGGAAGTTTGTCATTCATCGTGCTGTTAATTTTATTATTAATGTTATCATCCCTTTTGCAGCATGTTGTGCTGTAATGATTAGGAGTTAAGCAGGCACACTTCTAGAAACCCCGTATTTTTCCACAAAATAATCTTCATTTAAAAATTTAAACTTTACTAGGCTTGGTGTGGCAGTCACCATGGTAGACAAATTACCATTCCATTTATTTTGCTATCACAGAAATGAAAATTTACAAATGTCAAAATGTTACCGCTTTTTAAAAAGTTTTATTGTCATCTACATTTATGCAAAATGTTTTCTTTCTTGGTCAGTATTTTATAATCTTTTATTATTCTAATATCTTTTAATCATGATTAAAACCAGAAAAATAGCACAAATATCACTATTTAAGAATATCAATATTATATTGATATGTAATTATGATTAAAAGATATTATCGGGGGTTATATATAAGGTTTGTTTATAGAATGGAACAATCAAATTTATTCCATTTCCGTGGTCTAATAAACTTATGTTCATTTGTCACCCCTTTACCCATACATAGCAACCAATAATTAATTATAATGTTATATTAACATTTTATTTTAATCATTACAGTTATATTATACTATTATTTTTTACCAAAAGGGAAAAAAATTAACATTCTAATTTTAATGAAGCCTAACCAAAGCAATGTGTGATTTCAAAAGAATTTCTTTCTTTCTAGAAACGTCCCCAAATTCTTATTTGCTTTTTTGACAGCGACAATACATTGCTGGGAAAATTTCAAGTTTAATGTTATTATCGCACCAATATTGCTTTTACTATCTGTACTATGAAGAGTTATTCTGCTTCCATTCATGATGTAATTTCTTTTAAGATTCTGTAAACCCCAATGCATTTCCTCACGTTTATCAACATTAAATAACATTGTCAGTCATTACTTAACCTACTCCATTACTGAATGTCATTCTGTAAAATTAGGGAATCCGCTGCAGAGTTAATTGGATTGTACAACTTTGCATTATCTGAAAATTTTAACTAGAGTGCGACCCTCTTATTCAGTATCATTAATCAGTAATCATGAAATAATTATTAATAGTGAAAAGGACTGAGCGGAGTGCTGACCTTCCAAACAGCCAATCCTCAAATCAACTTTGGACACCTTACAGTCTTACACAGTGGACGTAATTATTGCAGTGACAAAGCACTCTTACAATAACAAGAAATTTTACCTGACCCTATAATTACTACTGAAATTGTTATAGTCTGGCTACCCAATAAAAAAAGAAACAAAGGCAATAAAAAAATTATCGGATAGTAGATCATAAATAGATTCCTTGCTATTTGTTTGTTTTTATTTGTGTATATGTCGTTTCTAGGCTCACGATGACTTATCAGAAGAGGTGATGCAAAGTATTGCAAGCGAAATGAACATATCGGAAACTGCATTTGTAAAATTGTTAAGTCAACCTGGAAGCAATGATTTTCAGCATGGCAGCCATTTTGGATTGCGCTGGTTTACTCCTACTAATGAAGTTCCTCTCTGTGGCCATGCAACTCTGGCTACTGCTGCTGTATTATATTTCTCAATTGGTAATGCTAAATATATGTCAGCTTCTGTAAGTTCATCAATATTTCAGTAGATTGTGATACATGTGCTGTGTTGTACCACCTTATTTGATAGAAACAGGTAACATCAGTGTCTAAGTGATTGCCCTTTTAACTGTTGGCACCATCATCGTTATCATCTCATCATCATCACCATCATCATCGTCATCTTCATAATTACACAATATGTTTATATCCATTTATACTGAAATCTCAAAAGTAACACCTCAAGAATATAGCTGGTGCACATCACATTGTTCAGTTTTTAAATATTTTTTTATAAATAGGTAATACATCCCCTTCACTTACTTTTGAAACAAAGAGTGGACCTTTAACTGTGCAGAAGAAAGAGAATGGATATTTGTTAATGGATCTTCCATCCAATCCACCACAGCCATTTGATAAGTCATCCATTGTTGATTTGCTGAAGGTAAAAACAGTATTAATCAAAGTTATTTATTTTGAGTATTGAATGTGCTCATTTAATATGCATGCAGTACAAAGATGTACCGATTGTTTGCGATTAGTTTACTGAATTGGAAAACAAACACAGCATGTTGATTTTTCAAGATTTTTAACTTAAATTTGCATAATTTGTGCTAATGCTACATTCGTTGTTCGTAGTTCCACAACTTTGAAACTTTAGTTGACTTGTATAAGGGCCTAAGTATCAAACATTTCAATTTTTTAAAGGCCTGTATAACCCCAACAGACACTGAAGTTTCCTTAACACATTATTATGATTACATAAAGTATTCATAGTTGTTATTAAACAAAAAAGAGATAAATTAAATAAGTTACCTTTTTCTTGCAAATTTCGAACGCGTGCATTACCGTAAAAATTGCAGTGTTTCGCTTGTTTGGCACCAGTGAGCTAAAATGACATACGAGGTACAGAAAGCGTCTTCGGTTACCGATGTTTGTTTGCCAATCTTTGGTGACTTTGTGACTTTACTCATAACGCCATTCGTCTCACGCAACAAAAATGGCGGTTCTTCGAATTTAATACCGCTAACAGCCATTTAATAAAAAATCAAAAGAAACAAGTTTTACAGTAAGTTTATAATAAAGTAAATTGAATATTCGTAAATGGGGTAGGATTTTAAGCTGTAAAACCTTATGTTATAGCGAGGTTTAGTATGACTGTAAATGAAGAAAATACAATCACTATTCACTGTACATAGTATCGCTGTAATTAACTGCATATATTTATTTAATGTCACAGGCTAAGATCTTATTGTAAGAAAAAAGAAGGAGTAATTGTCATTATAATTTCCCATCTCACACACAGTAAAGGTAATTTAAAAAATAACTGCTACCACTTTAAACAATAAAATGAATTCAATAGTAGAATTTCGACAATTTCACTTTGTGTTTTTATTTGAATTTACTGATGCCAAGTGAAAGTTAATTTTAATCTTGCAGGTTTGTGTAGGCAATCTGCCTGTAAAAGATGTGCAGTATTCACCAACGACCAAGAAACTACTGATAGTTCTCGATAGTAACTTGACAAGGTACTGTATGTACTCTTTTGTTCTCGTAAGATCATTATATTTACCATTGGTACGGTTCAATGTTGAAAGGATCACATATAGTATACTGTAAGACTTGGGAGTATAGCACATTGGATTTGTTACCTTTAGTTGCAGAAATATGAGTCACTGCCATATTCTGTGATGTCAGGAATTCTATGCTTATAACACATTTGCACGATGGGTAGTCATTTCTAAGCTGTTACGGCATCTAGATGCTCCTGTTAGTTGACTAGTTAATTTGGGGTGTTCCAGGAGTTTTTCAGCTCTTTTCTAGGGATTACATCATTAGAAGCTAATCCTGTTAATTAGTCACAAAAAAGTAGGTTTTTCTGTACCCAGGTGTTGGGGCCATTCCAATCAAATAATAAAAAAATCTACACATGATTCATTATTTTCAGTGTAGCGGTAAAAATTTCGATGTAATGATGTAAAATTTTTGACATGATGGGCTAGGTGGCTTGAATTAAAGGACTAGATGTAAAAAAAGCTTGAAAATTAGTCGTTCATTTATACTGCTGTTAGACATTAATATTTTTTGGCTTATTATGTAGCCCTTCTATTTCAAATTACTTGCAAGTAGTCTTTGGGGCTAATCACTCGATACATGTAAGTAAAACTTTTGTGTTTCTAAATATAGTAGAGGTGCACTATTTGTAAAATGTGGGGCAACTTTGCTCTGAACGTTCTGAACAGTATAATAATAGAGAATCTTTATTGTTAAGAGAGTTATCATTAGTGGGCGAGCGATTGTGCTTGTCCTTAGTTTCAAACGACAGATTTTGATGTTAAATTTGCCATTTACTACACATTTGTAGTGGTACTTTATTGGAGATAAAGAACTGTGTTCAATTGTGTTGTATGTAAAAGAGACAATAATTTTTGATGCTTTCATTTGTTTAATTAAAGATGCTTTTATTTCGAGAAACTGCAGATCTCTATAATAGCAATTTATTGTGTTGCTCGAATAACAAAATGATTAAACTGTTAAATTGTGTTATTCTCAAGATGAAGATTTGTCGTGTAGTAAGGTAAAGGAATAGCCCACTTTGTTTTCAGTTGGGAAATAATGCTTCTATGAGGCTATGGGAAGCGATGTAATATAAAATATGTTGGACCCATAATGAAGTTAGTTTAATATGGATTGTTATTTATTTTTAATGTGCTAACAAATAAGATTTCACTGTATTATGCTGTAAACTTTATTAAACGTCTGCCTGCAAAAAGAGGCACTCTTTGTGTATTATTGTATTACAATTTGTTGAATAAAAGATTTATCATCCTTGTCAAAGATTTCTGTGTTAGTCGGTTGTCGCTATTGTTGTTTTAAAATTAACTGATACCAGTGGCTGTACATCGTCGCTTGCTGATTGCAAGCAGGGTATAAATAAAATTTTGCGTGAGTTTTTTTGTATTCCTGTCTGAAAAATATGTTTATTTATTTAGAAATGATCTGGAGTCGCTAAATCCTCAGATTGATAAGATGGTGGCATCAGACTCGACTGGCGTGATACGTGGCGTAATTATTTCACTTCAAGGAGATGACAGCGATGATGGTTATGACTTCTTTTCACGCTTCTTTACACCTTGGAACGGGATTCCGGAGGATCCAGTGACTGGTTCTGCACACACTGTGTTGGCACCTTATTGGTCGAAATGCCTTGATAAGCAACATTTGCGTGGTACTTAAAGTATTGTGAATACTTATGTTGTCATGACTGTACAAAGCACATAATATCGGAATGATAGCATGATGCAGTTACATATGAAAATAGAAAACGTTTTCTTATGAAACGGCTGTCTGATTCAGTGTTGAGGATTCCATGTATTCAGTGCCACTTTATGAAGCTAAGCTTATTTTTTGATTGGGAGATACCAGTGAAAATGTTATTGTGTAAATATTGTGTGTTAACATAACTATAGTATTTATTTAGACTGGCTTTTAGTCATATCTGTGATATATATATATATATATTTATATATATATATATATATGAGTATAGCACTAACCCCATACTTTAAAATATTAGAACTCATTTCTCCTATTATGCAGGTAAATTTCGTCATCACAGAATTTCTTATTTTCGAGCATCATCCAGTTACTATACTTAGTTACTATAGTATACATAGAACTGTACTTAGTTATAGGAATAAAATCTTTCATTAATGGTTAGCACGTGAACATAGTAGTGTATCTATTAGATTATTAAATTAGACTGTTAACTAGCTTAGTTTTCTAATTAATTCCCTTATTGTGGGATATCGAAACATCCATAATTTAGTAAAAAAAACTCATATTTCTAAGTAGACTTACTTCTACTTTCGTGCGACAATGTTATCATTTTATAACTAATTTTAAAATCAGTTTTTTAAATTATCAGATATTTTCACAGGTTTTTGTGCTTTGTTGTAAACTTGTATCTGACATTCACCGCCTAAAAGAAAAACCTACCAGCAGTCAAACTAACAACTTCTTATTTGGATTTAATAGCACTTTGTGTATTTAATGCAGATGGCATGTTGTGTGTATACCATTTAGCAAACAAGACTTGCATGGGCACACTTATATTTGTGATTGTTGATGTCCTTTTAGAGTTCAATAGCATTCAGTTAACATCTCAAGTCATATACAAATTACTCAAATAATTTTTTCGTTTTATGCGATTTTAGTGCAACAGACTTATCATTTTTGCATTATTGTCAGTCAAAAACATTCTACTAACTTTGCAAAAATTGGAAAATTAGCAACCGTAATTAGCTAAGTAAATAGCAATGACCAGCAACAACAGTCATTCAAGCAAAGTTGGGAAACTAGAATTGTCAGGTTATCAGACGAATAAAGAATCGTAGTATTTAACACCAGCTTGTTTTTTTTTCAGCTCGCCAGTGTTCAAAACGTGGCGGAGACTTGGCAATAGATGTGAAAGGAGATGGGAGGGTGGCTGTGTCAGGACAAGCAGTTATAGTCGTGGAAGGCAGGATGAATGTGCCTGGTATCTAGACTTGAGACGATTTACTTCTGTTCTTCAGAAAGAAAGTTGATGTATGGTACTCAAAGACAGACATGTGCAAGGTTCTGTTCACTATAAACAAACCGATTTACGTCTTTTGCTTTAAGAATGCTAGCTCGATAATTTACTATTTACTGTGTTTGACACACCATTCCCTGTTTTTTAATGCTTTTTGTTTTGTTTGCTACTTTTTACTTGATTGTATTGAACTTCATTTTTGTTAAAAGGAATCGAGATTACCGTGTTCAGTTATTGTACAACACATCTTGCATGCCAGTTGGAAACGAAAGCTTTGCTCATATCAACAATTAGCATTCATACTAATGTTTTAGTTAAATACCAAATGGTTTTAGATTTAGTGTTATAAGAAACTGATTACTAGACGTTTAACATATCATTGCCTGTTTTTTAAGCATCTTTTCTTTTATTGCTATTTTTTACTTGATTTTGTGTAGTAACTTCACTATTAATAAGACAAATCGTTCTTAAATAAGCAGCAAAAGGGGGTTGGACATTACCGTATGTTCAATTATGGCACATTTTGCATTCCAGTTGGGAACCAAAGGTTTGCTCATATCAACAATTAGATCAGTTTTCAAACTAATGGTGTTTTAGTCAAATACGAATTGGTTTTAGATTTGGAATGGATACTTGAGTGGGGTGTGATGTTTTAAAGTGGGATGATGACCTATCATACATGCTGTAGATTCCTGAAATTTATTTTTATAGCAAATTTGATATTTAATTGTGATGTAGATAGATTAACACCTGTTGAAATTATGCAAAAATTTATTTTTACACGAGTATTGAATTTACTCATTTTATTAAATCGGTTACTGCAAATTTTTGCTTTGGATTGTGAAAAAATAAAATTCCAGTGAAAAAATTTGCTATGTACTGAGACTATCACACTTTATATTAATCGTTAAACTACTGATCTTAGTGTATATAGAGTTAAAGACCATTTAAATTTTAGTTTTATTTAATTGCATGGAGTAGAGCTACAGATTTTAAATTAATCACACATTAATACCTGACAGGGGTATTGTTTGTATTGGAGACTCGATAACAGAACCTAATATTTATAATCAAACACCAAACTTTAATTTGATGAAGTTAAAGGTTAGGGTTATCAAATAGAATAAGAAATAGGCCCGCTTTACCCAACAAAACTAGTGGTTTCTGAAACACTACGATTTGGAAAAAGTTACCTGGAATGAATTAAGTCAAATCAAAATCAAAATTTGTGCGCAAATTGCAAAAATTTATTCACACAAAAGTTAAATTGGTGAATGAACAAACCATTATCTAGCATAAAGTGGAATGATCCAAAAATAGGTAAGGCAGACTGTCTCACAAATAGTGTTGGTCCCTCAATGCTCATTTGCTACACAGCTTCCCCGACAAATTCAAAAACAGTGTAAAAGTAACTATTTGAACAAATGCATGTAAAGAAAATAATATTATGTAACAGCCACCTCATTGCACAAAAACAATAGACTATACCCAATAAAAGGTTGTAATTACTAGTGAGAATGACTGTGAAACATTTGGAAACTCACTCTTACAAGCACTGCATTTTCAACAATAATACAAACTATATGTCATGTAGGGCCTAACAGTAAGTTTGGAACATCTGATTTCACTTCAATTTTGGTATTTTTATGTCTGCCCCATACTTCTATTGCATATAAAAGTTAATGTGTTACAATTATTGTCATAAACGTGCATTATTAAACTGATAATAAGGTAACGTGCATTATTAAACTGCATATTATGATAACAACCTTAATACATAAAGTCGGGCTTTGTTGCAACTGCTCAATAAAGTGCAAAATATTAGTACAGAAATAGAAAAAAGTGTAACACCATGAGCAAACTATAGCAGAAAGTAAATCACAATATAAATAAGGCACAATGTATTCCACACAACCTGCATTAGGAATGCAATTTTATTTATGTTAGTAATAATAATAATTTATAATGCACATAATTTATTCAAATGCACTTGGGACTTCATTTTATTTGAAGTGATTTTTTAGCTTTCCACAGTTTATGCAACTATCTAATAACAAGTAACATATTCAACTTACTGGATAATATCATCAGCATTGCTTCCTATTTAAAAATAGTGTGCTGAACAGGCATATTGCAATGGACGGAATTGTAAATAATGTGAAGTGACACATACTTCTAAGCTACATACTACATTCAAGTTACAATACATACACTATTCTAAAACATAAATAAAAACGCATAGTTCATATAGGCATTATATACGTTTGAGATTCATTTAAATGAACTAGATTCATCACAGTCTTTTGCAGAATTTTATTTTCCTATCAAAACAGAATTAATGTTCTTACTGTAATAGCTTTCTAGATTATGAATGATTTAACAAACTACAGTATAGACACTATGAATGTCTCAGGGTACTGATAAGAGATAAGCATATTCCAATGAATGCTAAGATTTAAATTTTTAGCTTTAAACTAGTTTTTGTCAGTAGTGCAAAGTTAGCATATTGACATATGGTAAAAAGTGCTAGTATAACCTGAATTATGTAAGCTATAATTGAGTGCATGATATATAAATGATCAAGAGTCATTGAGACTGAATCAAGGCTTCGAACTGACTAGTATTAGCCTTATCACATGGACAATTCCCACTGACAACGTACTTTCACAAAACGACATTGTTTAACTAAAGTACATCCCCATTTGATTTTGTTGGACTTCAGACATCAGTGCAGTGCTGGGTTAATGGAAATTAATCGGTAAATTTTTTTAACCGGTTGACCGATCTTTATATATAAATGATAAATAATTTGAACCTTAACCACATCCTTACTGTAGAGACTTTTCATTTCTATGTAGGAAAGTGTTGCACTTAGTTAAACAATGCTTGGCATCCTTACAAACACACTTTTCACTTCCTATGTATAAAAGTTTCACTCTTATTTGAACATATTCCTGATATATGTTTGCATTGTAAATTTCTTGTTTATTTGATTATCCACTGATCCAGTCAGCAAATTATAGAAGGTCTCCGATTTTGCCTAGATCCGATTAATCGGTTAACCGATAAAAAATTAACCGGTTAAGTGAATCATCCCAGTTCTGCATCAGTGGAGATGTAATCTCAAAGAACTGCGTTATTTTGCAGTTGAGCGGTTATAAGCAGTTCATATTTTCGTGTTGTACTGCACTTTATCAGATTTCTTAAAGCTCTGCCCATTTAAGCTGCCTATATTTCCAATCTGATAAAAATTTGGATAAAGCAAACAATTCTTGTTTTGAAATATTGTGAGAAGTCACTTGAAAACCATGATACTGGATTTTGTATTATAACAATGATTCAATGCAGCACGTCTATTGCTTTTGAGCAAGAAAGATGTCTTCTTGCACATAGTCTCCACCTTCCCCGTCCTCCAGTTGTCATTGAAATGTCCACAGTAATCGGAATAATCCATTACGCACTGAATTACCAGCAACAAATGACAGGCAGGGATGAATAGTGTACTATAAAAAAAGTTGCAAAATTAATACAACGATTGCAAGGTAAGTACTGCTAGACCTGGTTAGCAAATGGCTGGGTGATCACTAGAATACAGCTTCTGGGAAGTTTAACTTGCCACATTGTCATCAGTCTTTAGAATGCTGGCAGTTTAAAGAAGATTGTAGGTGAATCTGAGAAAAGATACATTTGCCACTTTAGTGTCTCACATCAGAAGATTATCCTAGACAATGAGCTATGTTTCAGTCCAGCCACAACCATCAGCACAGCAGGTGAGTCCAGGATCTTGGCTTGTAGAGTGGCAACTGCATTAAAACATAAAAAAATATAATTCTAGGAGACGAAAGGAAAACTACTAACATGTACCATCAATGCGTACACTCACCCGATAAAGATAGCTCATCTTTCCGACATCCATCTTTACTGTTAATCGGGTCAGGTTTCTTTTAAGGGTTGAATCTTTTTCAGTGTTGAAATCAAAAGTGATTCGACGAGGAAAAATCAGTGACTCTATAACGTACTCGATATGCTCAAGTGCTTTAAACTTTCTGATTTTTGCATAGGAACGAAAACCAGCTGCATTAAAAAAACATATAGTTAATAATTTCAGACTCAAGTTCTTGAAAATTCGATGGTTGTAATTTGGTTTTAACAAAGGAAAATCCTCAGTTTGAATAGCAAGTAATTCCCATTTCACACTACTTAGAAAAGAACTCGAGGCACAGCACATATTTACACTTACAAAGAAACATCTAGGGATTAAAATTATCATCTTAGGTTTTGATGTTCTAATAACAGAAATACTGTTTAAGCATGCGAACTGTTGGTTGCTGATTCACGCAACACACTTGGCTGCCAGCTTTGTTACTTAGAGTGCCAAGATACTTTTGGCAAACTCAATCAGCTAAAATGCAAAATCATGCAGGGGAACACAGTTAAAATCTAGCTGCTTGCAGAGTGCACCTAATTTGGTTTTTCATGTGACTAGGAACTACAAATGTTCTGTACTTGGGAGTTCTCTTCTGGGAGGGCGGCGGATGCTTCCCCCCCCTCTTACAAATGATATGATGATGCATGATGAAACTGTCGCATAAAGAAGGCATTGCCTTTTAGGGTATATGTATAGGCTACAGTCATCTTGTTTGCATTTTAGGCTGAGGAAAAGATAAAACATCATAAGTGAACAGTGCACAACAAAGGAATCTACAACAGTAATACCTAAATTATAAACTATTCTTGAAATTCAAGTCAATAATTTATTACACTGCGCTACAAGAAACTGCCACAAAATAACCCAAATTTTATTCAAATGGGGTAATCGCCAGTTACTGCAATTAGTATTCCAGAAATAGTCTGTGTAAATGTAAGTAATGAAGCTCACAAACTATCAAGACTTATACACATCCAATCTTCCATGTATTAATACTAATTCCCCTGACAGTATGGCTTCACTTGACAACAATTTTGTTGATACTATATACTTTACTAAATCAATTCCTGATGTTAAGTGAGGACTTGCTATATTTCAATGAGAAAATGTCATACTAAATTTTAACACCTTGCTGAAAAGAGTTATGTAACTACTATTAGTGAATATATGAAAATAAACTAAAAAGTGGTCAAGTGACCCATGAAAATTTAATGCAAACAATCACAACGTACGTCCGATTGGTGCCGAAGTAATGATACTATACGTTTTTTCTTTGCCTATGGGTAGGCTATCTTGCGCTATTACCATTCCAGCTTCAGGCATCCACTAAAATAGAAATATAGCACATTAAACTGTCAGTTTCTTGGAAAGTGGTTATATAAGTAATTCTACATCACATTAGTAGTAGTGGTAGTGGTAGTGGTAGTGGTAGTGGTAGTAGTAGTAGTAGTAGTAGTAGTAGTAGTAGTAGTAGTAGTAGTAGTAGTAGTAGTAGTAGTAGTAGTAGTAGTAGTAGTAGTAATAGTAGTAATAGTAGACAATTTATTTTTACAATATTCGATGTAAAATATTACGTATACAATGTAACGACATGTCAAGGAGACTGCCACAAAAAATCTGTAAGGTCGTAAATGTGGCAGCCACCGGAAGAATAAAATATTCAACATGACGCAGGTGTTATTGTAAATGTTACACTCAAATAATGCAAGAGTCTTGCGTGATACAAGCATTACAGTAGCTTTTAAACAAACAATCAGTGAGTCTATGATAATCCTTAAAGTCTATGATATTCCATTAGAACTATGCTACCAGTATAAGTAGTTTCATAGAGCTTTTTATTATCAAGAGCATTAATGTAAACCTTAAACCTTTTATAAAAACTAGACCATGACATTAGAAAGAGAGTTCACAAAAACAAACAGCTTGGCATATACAAGATAAAGCAATGTAATGTTTGTAAATTGATTAACTCCTTTACGATTAATAAACGTTTATTTCAGATTGACAAAGTTAACAGATTGATACAAACCTCAGGCAACTTTTCAAGATCGGAAACCATGTTAAATACCTCATCAATAGTTGCAGGTAGTGCTACTGTTTTTTCCAGCAGGATTAGTTGTGTTGGAAACTCGATTTGTGCGAGGACGGCCATGACAGCAACAATAATACAGCTGGGAACAACAAACTTCCAACTTGGCATTTTTCTGAAAAGGTATCAGTTGTTTACTTGGTCGAAAGTTCTCGTCAAGTATACAAAAAGCTCTACATAGGAGTCTAGAGCTGCAGTTTATAAAATAGTCACAAATTTTTCACATAATGTAGTGAAACCAACCTTGATTAAATATGGCATTAGTAACTATGCAAAAATGTCCACTCTTTGACTGTACTTTTTTTGAAAATGCGCTAAACATACAAACTTTATACCATTTTGTAGATCTTTTCAAGCCCTGCAAATTCCACTAAGTTTTGTTTTTAATGATAATTGACAGGCAAAAATTAAAATTTGCGAAAACTGGTCCATGCTAAACAAAATACACAGCACTACGCTATGAAGTTTTAGCTAATTTCTCTGCTGCATTGAAACAATTAATATAATACCTATTATCAAAAAATAAAGAAAAATGCAGTACACATTATGCAGAATTTGGCCACCAGCTATACTAATTAAAACTAAAAAATACCAAATTTTTCTTTCACAAAGTAGTTTAGAATGCCGCCACATCTGAGCAGCCTGTAATAACTTAAATAAGCTCATTTCACAATGAAAAGAACCCAAAAACTGTCTCATTTTATTGCAATCAGTGCCCAGTCAATTTTTTTGAACAGGATATTATGATTCAAAAATTTTGGAATGGCCAAGTTATTATTGATCTTAAATATAATCTATGATGTGGTAGCTTCACTTTTTTAACAAGTGGATGTCAAAAAAATCTGGAGTACAAAGAGTCCGGGCTTTTTTAAGAAACATACAGGCTTTTTAACCCTTTGAGAAATATCCAGATTTGCTGCATCTTGAGGCTGACAGGTCCGTACAAACTGGACTGACTAGTTCAGAAGTTCTTGTAGTGTGTAAAAATAAACAAGTGCTGTTACTCGATACCACAATAAAAAAGTACTGGAGTGACTTCACTGATTTGTGGACGTTAATGAATATCACAGGCAACTCAAGTTAAGGTAAGACAGAGTTCTACGTAGACTTTAAAAAAAGTGCAGCCACATATGCATATTGATTAAAACCCTAATTTCTAAATGAAGAAAGTGAATGTTTATATAAAATATAAGGTGTATACAAATTTTCATTATCTGAAATTTAGCTGCAAATTACATACAAGTATCCCTCCTTCCATGATTTTTTCAAATGCACTTCGTTGTCATCAGCCGTTTCGTATAGTACTTCGTCATTCTCAGTGGCTTCTTTCAAGTTGTCTGATTTTGTATCCTCACAATCTTTTGGTTCCACTTTTGACTTCTTATGCTCTTCTTCATCATTCATATTCTCTGCTTTTGGTTGACTTTTTATGTCACTGGTTTTCTTCTCTTCACTGTTCTTGCTTTCGAAATGCTTTCCGCAGTTATCATTTTTTTCCTCAACAGCAACCATGTTTTCAGTTTTGTGGATATTCTCTGCATCACCACATGCGCTTCCACGACAATTATTCTTTACAATTTTTAGCTGATCTCCTAACCCAGAGTCATCTACTGAACTACAATAAGTTGTGCAATTATTAAATAAAATACTTATTAGTGTCACACACAAGCTCAGGGCTTTACGCTTGCAGTATTACTGCTGCTACGATTGTACGGTACTACTCCAAGCCAAAGCAAAACCAGTATTGTAGGTCATAGTAAGTGTATTCGAATCAGTCTGTTTACTCTTAAAATGTTGCTCATAACAAACTGACGGTCATGCAACAATAAAACGTGTAAAAAGTAACAAACTGTCATGCAATTTATTTGCTATAAAATAAAAATCTATAACAGGATAGATGAGATAAAAACATAGTAACCGCTTACTCCATCTTGTAAACAAATTCCCACAATGCGCTTCGGCTTCAATAAGTGAACAGTTTTTTTGAATGTTCTCTTGTTTCTTAATATAGAATTTTCATAAAGAAATGTGTTAACAAAAAGTTTTTGTGAGACTGCGATTTTATTTGCATTTTCCTTATTTGTAAGAGGAAAAGCTACACTTAATTACACGCTGGTAACCATATTGTTATGCATTTTAATTTCATTTAATTTGCGTCTATAATATTAATGTTCTCACTTGTAACTTTTCCACATCCGTAATTCATCGTTGGTTAAGCTACTCCTATTGTACAATTCAATTCAATTTTTTATTCGCACATTAAAATGAAATAATTTACATGAACATAAAAGCTGACTATGAACGGTGAGATTACTGGAGACGAGTCCTTCAGCATCGTTGGCTTTCATCGAACTTGCACCAATGATGGGTCGTGCTGGCCTGCTATATGTCACTTCACTGATCATTTTCTGTTTTAAGTTTGCTTCGTATCCGCTTTTCACTTCTGCATAAATCTTTCCTATGTATTACGTGCAGTTCAGCAATAGCTTATGATCTGTCATAATATAGGCAATACTTTAAAATAAAATTGAAAAAGAAAAATTTGAAAATTTTAGTTTTATAAATCAGTGCATTATAAGTGATTACTTTGCTGAGCTTTGTCTTCTTTCCCAAAATGAAATTCAACTATAGGTTAAGCAAATCATTTCACTGGGTTTCTCGAACGACATATTAGGCTATTACTCAGGCTGCTACTACACCTATGTTGAATGTTATTGCAGCTCGTGAACAACAAGCAACATGGCAGCAAACATGTATCGAGTCGGCGATTACGTTTTCTTCGAGACGTCCTCAACATCGCCATTCCTCATTCGCAGAATAGAAGAACTTAATAAAACACAAACGGGCAAGTAGAACACTTTTTTAAAATATTTCCTGCATGTATCCTTGCACACTGATAAGCACGTAGAAAATATGCCCAAGTTATTGTTGCTATACTGGCTACTCAACCTGTTTTTGCAGGAAATGTTGAAGCTAAAGTTATGTGCTTTTATCGACGTCGGGACATATCCGGAGGCCTGCTTATGCTGGCAGATAAACATCAGAGTGCTCTTGAAGAAGAGCATGATGATAAACTGTCTGAAAAACAGAGCCATCAGTTGCGGCATCGCGAACTTTTTCTTTCCCGACAGGTAAGCAATTGTCAATTTTTTTATTATTTAGCTGTGTATTTATTATTTATGCAGTTAAGATGTGTTATAGTAGTAGATTAGCATTTTTATCAAAACAGTTTTATCTATTTTTAATGCTTTCACAGTTTTCATGTTTACAGGTTTGTTCCAACCACTTAGTTTTACTGAATCTGTTCATAATTTCTCAGGAATTAACTTTGTGTAAGGTCTTAGTATCAAAATGTAATATTAGGAAGTAGTGTTTACAAGTGCAGAAGAAATCTAACACCGATACCATTTTCCTTACACCTTATAAAAAACATTTTTTATAAGGTGCAAACTCACTTTCTATGAGTTGCTTAGTAGTTTGCAAATTTGTCATGGTTTTTGGTTTTTGATTTTTTTTGCTGTTGTATTTTTGTTTTTGTATTTCTGCACGTTTATGTATTTTTTAATATAGTTGTGTCTAGTGTCATTAGCATCCTTTTGTTTACTGTCCTTTGAGAAGGGTGGTTGACTCGATAACCTTTGGTTTTTCGCCACCCTTTTTCCTATGTTCGTTTGTATTTTTGTGTATTTTATTGTCAAATCATTGTATATTTATGGAGGAAGATAAAATTACTATTATTATTATTATTATTATTATTATTGTCGGGTACCTGGGTGCACAATTGTTAAGATACAACAGCAGTGAAGAAATTAAAGTCATTTATATTATTAAAATAAAAGCAACGTTGGTATATGTCAACTAACTGCACTGTTACATTAACAACAAGCATTCATTTATTGCATGCTGAGGGACAACTCGTGAGCTGAAACTCACGAAAGTTAATGTTTTGCTTCATGCCATATTTGGCTGTTTTATTCTGTCAGACTCCTGAACTACTTAATTACACGCTTTTATCAGTGAGTCAGATATGTCAGCCTAGGTACTGTGCTGAGGTCTATTAATACTTGTAGAGGCTAGGGGAATGAAATAATCAATATTATCCTTTTTGTGTGTTGTTAAACTAAAAAATCCGAGTATTCATATCATTGTTAGTGATGTGAAATAGGTTTTTAATTGTTAAAGGAAAACCGGACGATTGGGTAAACATTAGTTCAGAATAAAGTGTGCTCTAAAATATTGAAAACTATAATAGCTTTTCTTAAATCAAAGCTGAGATTAAATAATAATTGCCTTGGATACTCAAATTTTGTTAAACTTTCAAAGCTATGCACGGCTCAGTGAATCTACTAAGATTGGCAACAGCGCCTTTTTGTCACATGCATGTGACCGCCAAATAGAAGGCGTTACCGTGACAACCATGATCATGAACTGCAGTGTTAGTTTCTGACGTCATATGACATAGAGCCCATTTTCGTGACATCGCAGTACTATAACACTGTAAATGTGCTTGACACGCAAGGGAAGATACCTGCCATTGCCCAAACTGTGATTAGTTTCTGACGTAAGCAATAGTTGTGTTTGGTTGCCATTAATTAACTTTCTAAGCTTATTATTCAAATATAAGAGACAATTGCTAACTTTCATTGGCAAGAAAATTTATATTTTGGACAGTAAATTAAAATGAGATTGAGTCTAAACAATCATCAGCTTTTCCTTTAATAAATAGTTTTATTTGGATAGTTAGCCTCATCGTAATGAATTGTTTTTTGTAAGTCACCTCTATGTCAAAAGTGGCGTCATCTGTCATCTGGCTGTTAGCCTTGGGCACTGCCAAGGCAGCAGTTAATTGTCTGTTACTGCAGAAGTGTGCAGCAGAAGGTGGCCTTTATATTTTAAATTCTTAAATGATCAATATCGTCTTAACAATAACGTTTGCATTTTCATTGTGTGAATTGGGTAGAACTATCAGGCACTGGTAGTAAACAATGTGATGAATTACTTGGGTGCATTGTACCCATGGAAACACTATTAAGAAGCATTTTTTGATTGAACCCTAGTAATGATAAAATGCTTAACTTGATTAATTGCTTACTTTCAGAATTTGTTCAGAAATGAACTTCAATATAACTTCGTTAACAAGCTCAAGTTACAACAATCTAAACTGTGCTTATCACAATTTATTTTGTATTTAGGTTGAAACACTCCCTGCCACACATATCAGAGGTAAATGCTCGGTTGCCTTACTAAATGAGACTGAATCGTTGAACAGCTACTTAGACAGAGATGATGCTTTCTTCTACTCATTAGTCTATGATCCGACGCAGAAAACTTTGCTAGCTGATAAAGGAGAAATACGTGTTGGGAGCAACTTCCAAGCTGAGATACAAAACCTTCTTGGAGAAGGTAATTTAATGTTACATAAATTACTTTTTGTGAGAATAAGCTTTTCAGTTGTTACATTCAAGCAATGTGTGTTTTGCAATTGATGTAAATATTTCTTATAATTTACCAGCCTAAAAACAAGAATCGTAATATCGGTATTGAACACATTTCTGAGATGTTTTATTGCAATATGTTTTATGTTTGTTGCACCTCGCAACATTGTCTTCACTCTAAAATATTTTGACTCATCTGCTTTTGTGCGCTTATCAATTGCCAGATCTGTTTTTTACTAAAAAAGTTCAGAAAAAAAGTGCAAAAAAGCAGTCAGAAGGCTTTTTCTACTAGATTGTTTTAGTGAGCCTTTGACAAGTGTATAAACTTCAGAGACAACTGAATGCAAAAAGAAAGGAATTAAAATGGTGCATGAAGTCATAGATTATCCAAGATCTTCGCTTACATGACATATATTTGCATTAATCTGAAAAATACAGACAACTCAGCGCATGATTAAGTTCAGAAAACACTGAAATGTTCGTGATATCGCACTATGATATGGCTTCGTGTGCAGTGATTTAGTCAGCTTTTCCTTTTTGCACTTGAAAGGGAGAAAATAGCAACAAAATGTCACAAATCAATCTGCACGGAACACAATGCCCTCAGAGCTTTCTTGTTATTCTGAAGCCATATCTTTTCAGTTCTCATTTACAGCAAGTCCTTGCTTAACGACTCCCCGTTTAACAACGTTTCGTTTTAACACCGCTGAACATTTGACACCATTTTCTCACTTAACGACACACGTTTCGTTTTAAAGACGATTTTTTAAGTTGCTGACAACCATTTTTTATCAACAACTTTTTTTTGCCTAATTTGGAGTATAAAAGCCATGCAAATTGCATAATTTTGTTCTAAAAGCACATTAGTAACCCAAACAGTGTAATTATTATAATGCTTTTGGTTCCCAACTATCTGCGTACTAAATTCTAGCCGCTTGTATGAAGATCTATTTGCCGATCCAGTCTCCAGACACCTGAGTTTAAACTTGATGCCAAGGAATTTTGTGTGCAACTTGTTGCTATAACAACCAGATTAATACTTCCTGAAATTGCCTCAAGATGGCTTCATGCAGGGCTAGGCCTTCTCTTTGCATTGTTTAAATGTGAACTGTCTGTATACAGGTTTCAATAGACCCATATCCAGTCTAGCTAGATTTTGGTAAGAAAGATAGATGGTTTCTGGCAATTAATCAGTAGAAATATGAATAAAACTCATAAAACATTTGATGTATACAATTTAAGCAGCATCGATTTTTGCTTCTGGAACGTATCTCAATTCTTTTACATTACTTTCCATGGAAGTCTTGGTTTCGTTTAACGACGTTTCGCTTAATGTCACATTTTGCTGGAGTGCATTAGCGTCGTTAAGTGAAGACTTGCTGTACTAATGTGTTTGTCTGTTTTTAGGTGAATCTGACAATCGTGTTGTGT
Source organism: Tubiluchus corallicola (assembly GCA_030141605.1). Lineage (NCBI taxonomy): Eukaryota > Metazoa > Priapulida > Priapulimorpha > Priapulimorphida > Tubiluchidae > Tubiluchus > Tubiluchus corallicola. The sequence continues at coordinate 809,892 of JAQGDQ010000044.1, read as the reverse complement.
CTGAACTGGAAAGTCTTATTTACACGCCAGAGAATCCATTATCTGATATTCAAATTGACCAGTTTATGGTCATTGCTCGGTCAGTGGGAACATTTGCTCGTGCTTTAGATTGTTCTAGTACGGTCAAACAGCCGAGTCTGCACATGAGCGCGGCTGCTGCTTCTAGAGATGTAACTTTATTCCATGCAATGAATGTATTGCACTTGTCCGGTAAACACCTTAGTTGATTAGTTTGCTAATATTTCTTTTCTGTTTTAATAACTTTGTAGGCGCGGGTTATTAAATTGATACAGTAGGTGCACTTAATTGACTCACGGTTAATAGACTCAATCAATTAATTGACTCAAAAACGCCTGGTACGGGCCACTTCTATTGAAATGTACATAAATACTGTCGGTAATTGACTTAAATAACTCTGCATAATTGAATCAATATTTTTGCTTCACATGATTCAATAAGACACTTTCCCATGATTAATAAGCTTTTATGACTTTTATATCATCTTAGTTCGCTTTTGTCCTATAATATACATAAGAAACAATCATGTTAAGTACCGTTTTGTTTATAAGCAGGAACGTTTATCATATGCTAATATGCTAGCCTAATGGTTTGCTTTGACCCGCCTGGCCACTGCAATTAACCTGGTTACCCAAGAATTCTTGAAAGCTAAACATTTAGTCACTTGCTTAGCGATTTGTTTTTGAAGCTCTGACTATTTTTGCCAGAATGTCTTATCAGTTAGATGTTGCTGGATGCAGGTACAGTACAGTTGCTGGCATCCCTGGTGTAGTCCAAAGGAAAGCGGGGCGATACGTTTGGCACCAAGTTGGCTGCAGGAGCTGCCGGAGTCAGTGAGCACACTGCACACTGGTCCGCCTTCGGGGCTCCACTCCTGATTTGGAAGGTTTACTCCTCTACACATGGCCATTGAGTCACTTGACCTCCTCCGCCCTCTAGTCTTTGGCTGCTTGTGCAGCTCCTTGCCTAGTGTCGAGATACAGTGTGGGCATCCCGCAAGCCTACAGCACCTGGTATTCCTAGGCGCACTAACCAGGCTCTATGTTGCTTAACTTCGGTGATCAGATGAGAACCGGTGTTTTCAACGTGATTTGGCCGTAGTTACACAGTACAGTAAGTATGTCACAATTATAGCAAGCAGGAGCTTAGGCGAACCTACCGACGAAGCTACTTGCGGGGAAACACGGGCACCACTAACAGTTTAAGCACGCCAAACACTAAGTATTTCTTTCGAAAATTTATGCGTGATCATACAACAGCAGATCCATTAAAATTCATTAAAACATTTGCAGTGCATAGTAAGCTGTTGACTCATACTTCTATACCAGTAATACTGTACCCATCGGTTAATAGGTTCAGTCGGTTAATTGGACAAAAACACTTCGGTCCCAAAGTGAGTCTATTAAGTGACACCTACTGTATTAGCTTTAGAGAGCTTAGATTTCTGGCCAAAGTACTAGCTGCAACTATATACTGTATCCGATATAACTTAAAAAAATTTGTCTAAGCTTGCTTAAATTAATAGTAACCAACCAATTTATTGGTTGTTAGTGTAAAGGTGCCTTTGAAATGACAGTTTTTATTTAAAAATTACTATATTTAAAACACAGTATGTGTTAGCAGTGAGTATGATTTTTGAGGATTTTATCAAGGTTTCTATAATTGAAGTTTGAAACGTAGTGAACGTTGGAAAGCCTGTCTCATGTTGTTACTTTTCTGTAATTTATAGAGTGGTATTTTTTATTAGATAGAAAAATATAGCTAAATTTTATTTACACAGTTTAGTTAACCTGTTTGCAGTTATTATAATTAATGCACTTTTGTGTACATTAATACAATAATGTACTTTTAATTTTTTTTGCGGTTAACAACGTCTTGCTAGAGTGTATTTTTTATAGGTTACGATCTCTCAAAGGCAATTTCAACACTTGTGCCACCAAGTGGCCCAGTCTTGTGTCGCGATGAAATGGAGGAGTGGTCGGCTGCCGAAGCAAATCTTTTTGAAGAAGCCATTGAGAAATACGGAAAAGATTTTGGTGACATTAGACAAGACTTCTTACCATGGAAATCTTTAAAGAACATTATAGAGTATGCGCATGTACAGTAATGTTGAAAATTTGGTTTATAGATTTAAGATTTGCGACATTTCACTACCAGAAGCCAACTTGTCAACAGTTCACCAATATGGCAGATGAAACAATGATGAGAAATTGTTAGAACTCAGAGCAATCACTCTTTAGTATATAATCTTAACTTTATTTCCTGCTGTACTATTTAATTGTGAAGTGTTTGTTCATTGAATTGTTGCTTAAGATAAACAGATGCTTGAGTAGCCATTAAAATTATGAAGAACTGGTTAGTTTTTTTGCTTTTACCTTATGTAGTTGTGTGACATTAGTGGTATACCTTACATCCAGGTGCTAGATTGCAATTTTACATCCATAATTTTATTTTGCAAGGAGTAGTAATATAATATTAGGTCTGAAAAACCTTTTAAGAGCTTAAGTGTTTCTTGGAAATATGGTAAAATGGTTTTTTGATAAAAAAGTGTGTTTGGAAATTATAAGAGTGAAAGTTGTTTAAAAAGAACACAAACACTGCATTAATTTTCTAGCTTAGTATTTTTCAATAAAGGTTATTGTTCGAAGCCATAGTTGGTGGAGACCAGCGTCGATCTTTTCGTTGGGTGATCATTCAAAATTTTATGTTTTTTTATACTCTATGTGATCCATTTTTTTATTTCAGATACTACTACATGTGGAAAACAACAGACCGTTATGTACAGCAGAAACGTGTAAAAGCCGTTGAGGCAGAAAGCAAGTTGAAACAAGTGTACATTCCAAACTACAACAAACCTAACCCTGCAGCAATTCAGGGCCAAAGAAATGGATTTGAGGGTGTCGATTCTCGTGCGTGTGAAAGCTGCTTTACCAGTGTTTCACATCAGTGGTAAGCTGTTTTGGCAATTGGGTTTATCTGTCAGAGATTTCTTGAGATAAGTGCTTCCAAATGTGGTAAAGAGACAATAACCATGCGGAACAAAATACCTGCAAGTACTAATTCAACTTCGTCGTTACCAAGATTCAAAAAAAGTTTGAAAACTTTATTCTTTAATGCGAATTAAAGGTTGACCTTGTATAGTATGTTCACGCGTATGTTCAGATTTACAGTGAGTGACAGACTGGCCGATAGTGTACTTCTGTTCATAAATATATATATATATTTTTGCAATGTCTTAATAGCAATCTCATATTCAACTAATCCACATCATTTCACTAACCTAATCGTACTAATTCCCATCTCCTACACTATCAGTCCATCATTTTTTACCTTCCCTTTTTGCACCCTAACACCTGCATCATTAATGATATCATGTCATGCCAATTTTATTATGAAATTAATGTAATTATATAATCTTATGTACACCTTGTCATCGTAATGTGTTTTGCTATATTGTATTGTTGTTTGGTGTTTTCGTAATAACTAAAAATAAATAAATAAAAATGAGCAGTTCAATTTCTCATCTTAAAGGATACTGTGAGAAGCTTCTATCCTCAAAAATGCATGTCAAAATACATAATCCTTGTTACTAGTGGCTTGAACTTGGCGTACTGAGTGGCAAATTGTATAAAATATTCCAAGGCACTAATGATCAGTTTGTTGACTTTAAATTCTTCTGCAATTATTGTGTTGAACTTCACTATTTTTATTTACGTTTTTTTTCCCAGGTATGCTTGGGGTGCATCGCACCTGCACTGTCGTGTTTGTGCCAACTGCTGGACATACTGGAAGAAGTACGGAGGCCTGAAAATGCCAACCCGATTAGAGCAGGCAGAAAATCAGGCTGCTCAGATGCAGATGCAGACATATAAATGCAGTGTTCTTGGTGAGTTGAAAATTATTCAAGGTGACAGTAACAGTTCAGTTTTACTTATTAAAATCATGCAACATTTTTTGGACTCGATTTATTTTAAATATAAAAGAAAATTCACATTGAATATATCTTGTCAAATTAAACACAACTCTACAACCTTGATAAGAACTTATGAATGTCAGTAGAAATATTTACTCTCCTTTTCCGTCACATGCATGCTCCACTCAGGTTCCCACGGTCAGGGAAAATCCTTAAAAATGCAGGCTATCCTGGAAAGTCATGGAAAAGTCAGGGAAAATGATGAAAATGGGGTGAAAAGTCCGGGAAATTGGAAATCGTTGCAAAAATAATCACCATGGACCGATATTTTTTCAAACATATTTTTCAGCGATTCGTATTCAAATAAAATTTTGCTATGGCAGGCTCCCAGTTTCAATTTCTGTGCCAAAAATAATGATTGGATTAAGAAAGTTTATTTAATGTAATTAGTGTCATTTCGTTAGCACTACTGCAATTGTGCAGACACATTATATATCAGTATATGTATGAATGTCCACACATAAAAATGTTTAATTACGTTTACTGGTAATACAGTTTCTGCTTATCTTCGTCATGGAAAATCTATATTTGGTCAGGTAAAAGTTTCGGAGGTCATGGAAATTTATTTTAAAATTCTGTAGGAACCCTGTCCACTGAACTCTCACTTCTATCAAAATTTCCAGCATAATTATTAATGGTTTTCTCTTTATTTTCACATGTGCTGATAGGCTGAATGAACTACAGTTATGGAGGTATTTTTGCATATGTGAGCAAATTTTTGCTAGGAAATACTTGAAAAAGTTCATGAAAACTAGTGTTTTAAAGGACTGGAAATAAATACAAAGAACACAGTTTTTCTCATTTTTTTTCTCATTCGCACTTTTTGTGAAAGAAACATTTTTATTTTGCATCAAAACATTATTGATTTTCTGGCTTCTTGAATCAACAAAGAAATCATTTTCATGTTTAGTCTTTTGGCTGTTTCATAGTCCTGGTTTATGATTGCACGTTCAAATTTGTTCATTTGCAGGTTGTGGAAAGGAGTTTAAGATGCGCACGCAGCTGGTTCGTCACTGTGCAGCTATGCATGGCTTCGCGATGCGCTCCGGGAGTCCTCGTCCCATTGTAAAGACTCGGGCAGCATTCTGCCTGCACACTACACCTCTGACTCGTCTTGCTCGGAGAGTGTGTGGTGACATGTTGCGAGTTCGACACGCCGGGCGAAAACCTTTTGAACCAATCAATGCAGCAGCGATTAAAGCAGAATGCCAAGCTAGGATTGCTGCTGATAAAGACAAACCTTTAGGTTGGTTAACATAATTACAGTTTAATTAAAATGTGTGATAGTCATACTTCATATACATTTTAAGCAGATTATATGGATACATCCATTTTATTCAAAGTAAGGTTATGAAAGCCATAACAAATATTTCATTTTGCTGAGTAAATAGTCTATTAGTTTATAAATTATAGATTGGTAGAGTGAAGCCATTTCTATTAGTTTATAAATTATAGATTGGTAGAGTGAAGCCATTTCTTGATTCCCACATTGTTTTAAGTAGACATTTAAAAGGCAATGAACTCAGTAATTGTTGCTGCTGCCTTTCCCACTGCTACTGTTCTACAGTTATAAGTACTAGTATACTACTATTACATTGAACGCTCGCAGGTGCAGATAAAAAAACTAAAAAACAACATGTTAATGTTGGCCTAACAAACTTTGTGACAATAGGGTGGGCAAAGCATGTAGGAGGGGATTAATAATTATGATTCTCATGCCTAAGGCCGACAGTAAAAATACTTCTGTTTCCATCTAATCACCCGGGTAATTTTATAATTGTTTTTGTATGTTCATATACTGACACACTCATGTAAAATAGTATTTTTTTAAATTTCAAATCTTCTTCTTCCCAGCTTTTCCCTATTAAGTCTCACCGACTCATTCTTTTTAATTTCAAATGTAAAATGCAATAATTATTATTTCAGCGAGGATGCATCCATGTTTTTTGGGTTGCCAAACTCTCCAGGGTTGCCATTTTGTATGATGCTGATTACTGTATTGGAGGCTAGAACGTATAATTTTTTCTGCCTAATCAGCATATTAATGGCTATTAACGCCCGAGTAGTACTGCCGCTTAGGCGTGATTATCAGATCATATATTTGTACTATACAAAAAAGAGACTACATGATAATTGATACTGTACGACAGTTTAGTAATGTGAAACAAAAAGCTAAAAATCAAAGCGTGATAAATGTGCATTGAAAAAATTTAAAGCATTACTACTAACCAGTGGAAAGTAAACAAACTTCAATTTCAAATGAAATTGATATTCCACGATTCACATTCACAAAGCTTTAAAAAAAAATTTTCTTCCCTTCCTGCTGCCATCTTTTGAGTTGATGAGGTAAGACAGAAACAATTTTTTTGTGGCTGGCTTAAGTTACACCGACGTGAACTCAGTGATGAGGGCACCCTCAGAACCAGACTATACCTGCAACTGTTTTTGCTATTCTGGTCATTCCATGAGTAAGCTTCATCTAGAAACCATCCAAATCCTTGATGAGAGCAGAAGTCAGATAATGTGTTTGTACGAGCATCCACTCTGTCGTACAGAGTGGCAGGTTTAAGTCAACTGTAAAATAGATAATGCGTTAGCACAACCCACCCTTTAGTTGATTCTTTGAATTGCCTTATTTCTCTCCGTAATGTAGTATTTTAATTCAAGTCATTGATTCGTCTTATAGGTTTGGTTGGCCATTTTGAAATGTTACATGCTTGCGTAGATTTTGTTAAGCTATCACAGTTGCACCATAATACATGTACAGTGTTTACGTAATTATAGGCAAGATGGTTGCTAAGAAGCGATCAGGAACAGACGACATTGTGGCACGCTTGGGAATAGATTTATCAACTGGCAAACCAGACGTTCTTACCGGAGGAACTGCAACTAGAGAGTCTCGGGACACGCCCGTCAAGCCCGCTGCGATAATGCCTCGGGAGGACCGCGTATCACGTAAGCTTGTCAATTAATTTGAAGGATGTTGCCACCTCTAATTTTTGAAACACGAATACTAGACAAGTAAGGGGAAATTTCACATCATTATGTTTCATCAAATAAGAACTTTGTTTTCAATAGTGAGCGTAGCTTATCCATCTAGAAAGCTGTCTTGGCTGATGAGATTGCTTGTGTGGTTGACTTAGTCAGTCTTAAGGAAGTACTTTGACTAAATGCAAGCAAAAGCTTTACATTTGTCGAAGTTCATTCATGGACTGGGCCATTGTAAACTGTAAATTTCTGTATTTAGCTTTCCAGTTTTTCGTAGAATTCACTCGATTCCTAGACAAAACGTAGCTTATCTAAGAAGGTAAAAGAACCTTACTGGGAGTTCAAGATGCTTAGTGCAGCTTGATTTTTCCTATGACTTGGAGCATCATTTAACGTTTGCTGCATTGCATTGCATTGGTGATTGCAATTCTTACATTTATTTCAGAGCGTAAAAGTGCCAGGCCTGCTCGTTCTGTAACTGATCCACTGCAGAGAATGTCTGAAATGGTTACAGGTGGCAGCACAGGTATTGGTAACTTGGCACCCACCATCATGAAGAAACGTGCATTTGATCATGCAGGTGGTGATGGTAAGTTTCCTTAGATTAGTTTCTTGGAATGTGATATTGAGTAGATCAGTCTGGTGCTTGAAATTAAAGTGGAATAACGAGCAGTTTTAAATCCCAAAAAACTTGCCACACAAAGTTATAGCACTTTGCATCATGCTTAGTTGAAAAATGTATGTAAGTGGGAAAGAAAATTGTAGTGTTCTCGCCACCAATTGGTAAAATGTCATTGGCTCACCCTTCAAGTTTGCACTTCTAACTCGCCAAAAAAAACTTATTTTTAATCTTTTTGACAAGTTTCAGCAATTTGTACCTTTGTTCAGTTAGTGAAATGTGCGCTACGAATGCTCTGATTATTTTTTCAACTTATTTTAAATGACCTGCCATTAAAATGGCTGTACCTGATGGTCGTCGCGGGAGTTTTCAAGTTTTATCTAGCGATGCTGCTAATACAAGCTCTGTACGCAATAAGACAGCATGTAGGTGATACAAAATTTCAAGGTGATTTTTTTAGTTTTATGTAAGTAAAGTTTTTTGTCCTTTAAGTAAGTTTATTGTCTGATTAATCATTTTGACTAAAGTAAAATTAAAACGGCAAGGTTGGTACGATAAACAGACGATAAAATAATTGTTTTGTTTTTTTAAAAATAAACATGTTTTCTATCTCTTGCGTACACAACCACAATTTTACATGGGACCAACACCATTCTATGGAGGAAGAAATACTGAGTCGAGAGAAAAAAATTCAAATTATTATCACACTAATTATCATCTGAATATTTTAAATAATTTATTGAATGAAAGTGTATTTATCAGAGTGCATGGTCATTACGTACAAAATGCCAAAAAGAAATATAAGTACAAATTGATACATAACATATTATAAAACAACATCAAACCCTGATGTATGCCATAAACCCAACTATACATACACAAGTAACACTTTAACAAAATCAGGTAACAATAAAATGTATAAATATTAAATTCCGTAAATCCTTCCTATTTAGAAAACGTTTGCGTATTAAATTACAAACAACTAGTAATGTTTTTTGATTGCCACTTCCTGCCGAAAACAAGTGTCTGTCATCATTATTCATAGATGTAAAGGCAGGACATTTAAGCTTAAAATATCAGTGAAACTTTTTCTCCATTTTGTTTATCACATTGATTAGACTTATCCAGTAGCCAATTATTTATACCGATTATATTCTACAGATTATATTTATACCAATGGGCTATTTGCCAAGTTCGCCCTGTACTGCGCTCGTATTAAATTTATTGCTAACTCATAGAATAAATCTACAAAATTTTGTATTTAAGCTCCCGGCTTCTATTATCGTAAGCAGCAGTTACATTGTTATTAAAGATTTCAGCTTAAAATGAGTGCCCCACCCCTCACTGCCATTAATACTGTACTATTAGATAAATGAAGGGTTGTGTTTGGGATTAGCTCGTATTGAATTAACTTAGTGTTAAGATTTTGTAATTTTTTATTCCATTTAGCGTTCAGATCATTTATCATCGATTAAAAATTGTTTTTATGCTTTATGTTCCCAAGTACTTATAAATTTTTTGCCTTCAAAGTAAAACCTACATTTTCAATAATTGTCCGAAACTTGAACGATGAGATGTTCCTTAGGATGCTTTTGCGCTAGAACATGTCAACGATTTTGTCCAAACTCTGTCAAGCATTTATCAGATTCTGTTAAGTGAGCACTAATGGACAGAGGATAAAAGACTGACCTGAAGACAGATGGAAAACTGCAAATCAATGTACAACTATTAACCAGCCTCTTGTCGAAAACTTACATGTTCCTTCTTGGCTTGTCAATACATTGGCAATCGCTTATCAGTTTTTCTTAAGGACCATGAGAAGATGTAGTTGAGGTTTGACAAAAATAGCCAACCAATCCGCTGTATTTAATCAATAATTGAAAAAGACGGCAAAGAAACCTTATACGAGGTGACCATCATGTTGCTGAAAACTGAATATATTTGTTTCTGTATGACACGTTTCATTGCATTGTACCAAGTAGCAAAGAAATGCTAGATGATGATCTAGTCAGGGGTCAAGTGACGGTCATAATGAAAAATGCAATAGGTTACAGAGGAAAATGACTGTTGCTCATTGTTACAGAATTTTCTTGTTTAAAGGGGAGTACGTACACTCAACGTAATTGTTAGTTGGATTGAATTGTGAATTGGATTATATTCAGTTGAACACAGTCGATAAAATGTTCGATTCTCGGCTTTACATTTTTACATTTCTTACATTTACAAGTTTAATTTCCCAAGTTATTTTAGTGATTGTCTGCAAACCATTGTCCAGTGTTGACAGTTATATTAAAGATGCTGTAAGCCTCTTATTAGGTACATGATATTGCAAATTAATGTCACATCGCCCATAACAGTCATTGCTTTTTTGTTTTAATAGGTCATCCAGCAAAGCGTCCTGTGTTGGCTCCTAGTCCTCAGACTGGGCAAATTCTCCAGCGTCCCAGTGCCGTGTACGGTGCCCAGCGACTGCAGGCTATGATGGGAATGGGTGCACATGGATTCAACGGACGGGATAAAATCTCGATGAACCGCGCAGGAAAAAGACACTTACTGAACTGGGTTGAGGCTCCCGATGATGTCTACTTCCATGCTACTGATAATACTAGGTTTGTTACATGGAATTTTTTTACCAGATTTCGTTGACATACTTGTGTTATAAACAATAGAAATATTAAAATTTAAAAGCAGTAGATGTATATTCATCGCGTTTTGTATCCTATGCTCGAGCTGTTTCTTATTTTTAGGAAAGTTCGTAAACAGTTGACTGGAATCGAACTGAGAAAGATCGCTCGCAAACCGTGGCGAAGAGTGAACGTGAAAACTCCCGGTTTTGGACGCTCGGATCAAGTCGTCATTCTCGACTAATTTAAACCCATTACTTGTAATGCAAGCTTAGTCGTGGCTACACCACTTAACTCTTCCCTTTTCCATATAGCTATAGTTGTGTAAATAATTTTAATTTTAGCATTTTCTGCAAAGGTGATGGCACAGAGTGTCATATGCCAGGCTCTTATTCAAACCTGTTCTGTTATTGGGGATGACCACAATTTGTCTCACAAATTGCTTGAAATGTGCAGTATTTAGGATAAGATCCGAGAAGCTTTCCAAACAATAGGGGGGTCATAGTCCATTTCTTGAAGAATAGTTCCTGTATAAGTTGATATTATAAAAAATTACTTTTAAGTCTGAAGCAATAGACTAGGGATATTTTCGTAACTTCTAAACAGATCTGTACTAAGAAATTAAGTTCCTAGAAAACACTGTGTGCCACTAGTGAAATGTTGGTTACATCTGTATATAACCTTGAAGAATACTAATGATTTTTGGTTTAGATGACTTGATTTAAGCACAGTTTTTGTATTACTGTTGCACATATGTTTTCTATGTGTCTTTATCAAGCACTCATATGGCCTGCATTTATGTTTGTGGTTGTATTTTAGGGGATACATGTTATTTGATTTCATTGAAAATGCACACACAGGTCTAGGTTCAGGGTATCCTATTACGGATTACACTCAGTAATCAAATCAATATGGGGACCTATGTAATCTATTGCGTATGTAATATTGTCTGAAATTGTCTTCAGTCTTGCAAGGTGTATTTGATGTCTCAGTCATCTTTATTATCATGTCAGCACAATAATACACGTATTTTTGGTTGTCAGAAATGACGAATATTTTCAATTTGATTGTATTTATTTGAACGTATTTTGCTTTCCATTTCTTTCTACTGATGCTTTTACAAGCTATCTCTCTGCTGACTCGCAATAGTAAAATCTGTCTTTATTATATTATACATGTCATAGCATAATCAGAATTATATACATCAAGCCATATTATATTATACGTCATAGCATAATCAGATTACTTACATAATCAGAATCAAGCCACGTCATCATGGTCCCAGAAAACATCATAAGCTTTTGTGGTTTTTCTAATGTTTCGTAAAGAGGAAACCCGTGTAGTTTATTCAGAAGCTTCTAATTAATTTGAGTTCTTAAGTGAACGTAACTGATTTTTTAGTAAGAGACAAATGACAATAATATGAGTTGAAGGCAAACTCAAAAAGACTAATGCTGAATATTTTGAAAAAACATGTTGATTTTCATGTGTCCGACATACCAATTAAATAATATATAAATTAAATCTGTACTTGTATATTGTCTAAATTTGTCACTTTTTGCATTTTTGGAAAAATGTTGAAGTTTCAAACTGGTACATAATACATAAAAGTGTGAGAAATAAAGCTATGTCTGAGCACTAAATTCTTAAAGCAAAACTGGACCCAATCTTAAACTGTAGGTCAAAACAAACTACTCTTTAAAATATTCAAAGGAAACATACTTTTTTTCAAAAGTGACTTACGTGAAACAATTATTACCACCACACAAACACAATTTCGCTTTCGCGTCACTAGTTCCTTGCTGTTTGCCATTCGTAGTTGGATGGGCAGTAGCGTCTGTATTTCGGAAATACATTGTACAAAAACAGGTGCTGTACCTATCAGTTTACATGTGTTAGTTTGTGACAAACTACACACGTTAGACAGCTTATGTGTGAGCACAGAGGTGAATTTGAAATGTGAATTTTTATCTTAGAGCTTGCCTAATTTTAGTACAGCACACTGAAATCTTACAGTAGCACTGTACTTCAATTTTCGCTTTAACAAACTGTGCAACGTACTCATGGAAAGATTTTGTTGTTGAAAATTATTTTAGTTTGTGATGTCATGAATAGTTGTGCTCGTCTGCCGTTAATTAAGTTTAAAATCTATTACTTGGTTATCAGAAACAATTTTCGCAGTATTAACTCTGTTAAAATGCATACTTTTTATCTGACCTGAAAATGGAGCAATATATGAAGAATTATCCTGTTTTCCTTTAACATTGGCCTGTAAATTAAAAACCTGATACATTAGCATTGGCTCTGAATTGCACATTAGAATTGATCATAAGACGTCCTCTTTTATACAAATAGTAAATTTTTTCCTTCCTATTGGCACCCTCATTGAACGCCTAGGCATTTATTATTAGTAGTAGTAGTATTTTATTTCTCATTAAAATGATTCATTGTTTTTACAATAAAACTGAGTAAGCCTCAACATTATAGTCATAATGTTAAAATAATAACACTGTTTCACGACAAATGTGTCTAAATGCAAACAAAAAAGTATAAAACGATTATTTAATTATACGGAATATATCAGAGAATGTAATATCCAATAAGGACATTCACAAACATACAAACTTTTCATATTAAATTTCACATAACATTTGCATTATTTTATTGAAGGAAATTTGCTATGAAAATGTGAAGTGTACACAGACGGCTTGGTTCTGCATGTACAATGTTTAGAGTATTTGCCACAGTGTGGCGCTGTATCTGATTACAGCTTCGTTGATTCAGCCAGAGGAGGTTTCAACATTCATTCGCTGAAGCCGGAAGCTAAGCATCTTCACCTGAGCGCAACAGGTGCAATCAGCAGACGACGAAATGCTCACTGGCGAGTTAACAAAACAACAATACGACATAAGGTCCAGTTGATTAAAAGTGACCGCAGGGCGACGTTTTGTCAAAGATTGCTAGAACTTCATGCTTGTTGAAAATACGTTAATTTGGTAACCCTACCTTCATAGCTGTAAGCTGGCATTGCTGTCTAATGGTGGATGGGAAAAATTCTTGGCGGAAATGTTATAATTTTTTTACGGTAAGTGTTTTTAGTTTTACCAAACGACATACATCATGATACATGTGACTAACTTTGTGGGAATTTATCTAAAATGTGTCTGGAATTATGTAAAATTATGCAGAATTGCGTGCTTGACTGTAGCGCGCAGTATTATACGATTTTTCTGTGGTGCGAAATGTCTATCTATACTACTGTTACGCAAGTCATTAATTTAAGTTACCTCCAGGAAGAGAAGACTCATAATATGTGATCATATCCTGTTCCAGGGATATATTAATAACGATGCTGCATGCCATTGAATCGATGAAAGCTGCTCCACAATTATGAGTAAAAAGCGCAATAATATGTACATTCATAATATGACTTTTTGTTATTTGCTGCAGTGTTTATGCTATTAGAACAGGAGCAGCAAGTCGCTTTCAAAAAAGTGCAAAATTATTATCGTTTACCCGATTGACCTGTAATTTTATTAAGCCATTCTGGAAATGGGAATTTAGGAAGTGGGCTCGTTTTTTAAAGAGCTGAGCTAACAGTTTATAGGCTGTAATTAATTCCTAAGTTAACTGCACGTTAAAAATGTTGAAATAACATTACAGTTACCGCATCCTCAAAAAGTGGTGAAACTCGGACACAACCGATCATTTAAAGGACAAGAAAAGACCAGCTGCATGTTGAGTATGAAATGTCTAGGTGGAAAAGTTATACCACATTTCCAAGATCTTATTTGTATGTAATGCTCACGTTTGCAGTTCAACACGAAAGTTCGGTGGAGATTTTAATTGCCGTGCAACGCTGAAACGCAGAATAGTTCGCCTTTAGATTGGCACGAAGCTTTTTTTGCGCTGTGAGCTATTCGAATAAAGATGCAGGGTAGCTATTGCTTACTTGCGTCACGTGACCTGTGATACTGCCGACTCACTGAATAAGACAAGGCAGCATGCTTTCTTTGATTTTGTTCACGGTATATATTAATGATCTACTACATAAGCTAAAAAAGCAGATTAGAATGTTACTTGCTAAACCAATTTGTCGGGGCGACTGGTTACGCGGACGACGTAACTCTCCTTGCTCCGTCTGTAAATGCTTCAAAAAAGATGATTAAAAGATGCAGGGAGTTTGCCACCGAAAATGATTCTATTCAGAAAATGAAAACATGCTAATGTAACTAATATTGAAATTAATGGAAAAGTATTAAAATGGCACGATAGTGTTAATCACTTAGGGCGTATTGTCACCTATGATTTAAATCAATCACTGGATGTCATATATTTCAAAAGTGGCTTTACAGCTGCTAATTCACTTTCATCCTTTTTTAACTGTTACTTACCGGGTGGTGTAGCTCAATGGTAGCGTGCTCGCTTCTCACTCCGGAGGTCACGGGTTCAACTCCCGACCGAGTCATACCAAATACTTGAAAATGGTACCGCTGGTTCTTCAACCAAGCACACGTACTTATCGTAGTACGTGGACCACCTTGAACGGGTAATCGGGACCATCTTGAAAAGTATTGAGTTACTTAAGGTGATATCCCTGGACTATGTCCTAAACGAAATTATTATTATTACTAATAACTAATAAATCTGCTTTAATGAAATTGTTATCTTCATATTTTTTGCTATACATTTTTCTATGGTAGCTCAATATTTGAGTTAACAGACAATAACGATCCATTAGCAATGGAATATAGAAAAATTTTACGCCGTGTTTTTCCAAGGAATTCTCATTGTAGTATGACAACATGCTTTGCAGACACGTATCCTCTTACAAAGATAATTGTTAAACGTGCTCTGAATCTATCGAAATCAATTGATAACTCTAAAAATGAACTCTTGCGTGCATTGTCAGTCTTAAATACTCAGAATAGCTTAACAACGTTGGGAAAGAATAAAATTTTTCTACGTTATTATGACAATAATTATGGTTGCAATGATCGGATTAGTAGTAGCACGTGAATTTTATTGAACGTTGAACAACGAAATATTAATACCCGAATTTACGTACGATGAAATTGAAACTATGTATCTAACACTTTTGTTCAATTAATTAATTACTTTAGTAATTTACATTGCTACCATCATACTAACTTGTCAATGTATGGCATTATAATATGCAAATAAATGTATATATAGATGATATATAAATAATATATATATATATAGCAGTTTTTGAGGTGAAAATTCTTTTCCCTTGAGCTAACTGGTCTGTGAATGAATATTATGACAGTACTTGTATTATACTAAAATATCTGAAATAGATCCATTATGAATTACAAGTTATTATTATTATTACTACTGCTGCTGCTGCTGCTGCTGATGCTGCTACTGCTACTGCTACTGCTACTGCTACTGCTGCTACTACTACTACTACTACTACTACTACTACTACTACTACTACTACTACTACTACTACTACTATTTTTATTGTTATTCAGTCTGATGCAAAAAGTAAGTCTCCATCTAGCAACCGTAGTGACTTACATTAACAAATTTAGGTTATTTATCGCTAAGCAACTGACCCAGGCTCCAGCTGGCATTGAAAGCAAGAATGTATGGCGCGTCTGATTTCACGATGTGTTTTCACTAAGTGTTGTAGTTACAAAAATATACAAAAACAATACAAACTCTGTATACAGGTTTTCTAGTAAAGCCGATGAGCAAAGTACAGTTTAGAACCTGTAAACATTCATCATCGTATCATTATAGTTTATTCCCATTACGACTATGTTCAAAAATCAAAATCAATTTATTTCACTCCAGCAATACATATACAATACATCAACGTACAAAATTATTGAAAAAAAAGAAACAGTATAGGTTAAAAAACGTTGATGAAGTCAAATTAACCAAATAAAAGAGTTGCTGTATGACACCTTGAAAGCTTGGCTTGTTGAGGTGACAGGAAATGAGAGAATGAAAGAATGGTTGGGGCAAGAAGAAATGATGGAATGGAAAAAAATAGTAAGATTAGGGATAGGAAGAAGGAAAAGAGGAGAAGAAACAACCACATGTTGTAGTGGACAGGGAGAATTCTAAAATAAAAGAAATCTGCTCTCAATACAGGTAAACATAGCAGTGAATCCAGCAAAAAACTAACACTACTATGCTGATAGCTTGTCAATAGTAAACATGATTAACAAAATACGTTACACACACATTCACAATTCAGCACCACTTCCAGTTCCAATGTAAACATTGGAGTCGAATCAGCTTTTTATTAAGTAATTTATTAAGCATCGAAACCAAAAATTATAATAACTTCCATACCCTACTTGGAACTTCATAATAACTTTAATGCCTTACTACTGCCACGTTAACTGTTGCTAGTTCGCAATATGAGTGCCTAATTTGAAATCGCAGAGGATTATCATTCATGAAAGGTTCTCTTCCTACCAGCACCACACCATCTACAAAAGTTGCCCCTGTTGTTTGGTGTAGTTCAGTCGTTCTGTTGAAAACGTCCTCCTTGTGTTATTTAGCTGTGCAGTTACACTGCTGCTAGATGGAACATTATTGACTTGTCTATAGTTATTGGGTGTGGGAATAGCTCAGTGGTAACGTGCTCGCTTACTACCGTGGAGATTGCGGGCCAACTGTCCAGATTTAAAAATTCCAAAGATTTAAAAATGGTACCGATGGTTCTTCTTTGATAAGCGTACGTGTTTATGATTATCGAAGTAACATGCGGGCAGGACTGGATTATCCAACAGGCCAGCGTAGGTTGCAGCCTAGAACTGCTCATGCTTGGGGGGGGGGGAGCTTTCAAACTTTGGTTGACATTTGTGTTTTTCACTACGGTTATGTTGGAATATATGCTAATTTGGTTGGCAATAAATACTAAAATAGGGATATTTCTTTTAAAGAATATTTTTATTGACAAACAAAAGACATGCTATTCTGGTTTATTTAAAGAATTTGCAATAAGTTTATTTCAACCTACTTAAATGTCGCTAAACTATATCACAAGTAAAAAAATATTCAAGACGGATGCGGCGAGGTAGGGGTGGCTTCGTCTGAGGGTGCCCCATAATTTCATTAACGTAGGGGCCCCAAAAAGCCATAATCCAGCTCCGCATGCGGGTAATAACTGGAACCACCACGGAAATAAGTATTGAATTACCTACGGTGGATTACCTGGCTTATGTCCTAAACGAAATTATTGTTATTATAATTACTATTGTAAATGTTGGTTACACAGCCTCTTATCCAATTCCAACAAGGACAACAAAAATAACATCCAGATGAGTATTCGGGTCAAGTCTTTCGACCAGAAATTCCTGGAACAAGATTTGCATGTGACCGTACGCAATGATGCCAGCTCACCATTATAATGCAAATAGCTACAGGCTTCTTATTGTCCACTGGGTAGATGACAGTGGAAGTCTGACACAAATTTTGAACTGATAACGGGTTCTGTATGGGCGCCAGTAATAAATCAATTTACAGGGGTAAAAGAAAAGGTAGCAGACAGTGCAGTAAATCAAGTTTCGCGTGACTCATTGGCGTGGAATGTTAGGGTTTCGACTATTTTGGATGATGCAAGGCGATAATGTGCGAAATTCTCGTAATCAGCAACATTACATGATTTGAATTGGACAGAACTCGTATTTGAAAGTCTGGGCATCGTTGACGTTGCTCACCGTGATTCGTGGGAGTATCCATTATAATAAGTTGCACTGTAAAATAAATATATATTAACATTCTAATTTCTAACACATAATTCTGTTGTAAGCGTACTCTTCCCTATGCAAAGGATATATCGTAAGGCAAATAGCGAGCGAATCTGTAGAACATTATATAGCTTACACCTTTGTTTGGCTTGCTGAGTTGATGAATATATTCATAGTAAAATTTTAGCCATCCTTTTTGCGACGTGAAGCTTAGGAATTAGTTTTATGTACACATTTCTAAAAGACGTTTAGCCTACACAAAAGTAATTTACATTTTTATTTGCAATTTGTGTTACAAGTAATGCTTTATATAATCGCTAGGCATACATTCTTTGTTACATTTAAACAGTGTTAGTTAGGGAAAAGATCACTTCTCGAACCTATGCCTTTTCTTAATCACTTCCTCTTATGTAACAGTAAAAAAACACATATTCCCTACTGTGACGAGGAAGGCAAGTAAATCTACAAAATAACGAAGTTAATTTTTATTACAGACACTTAAAAACATTTATAGAACTTTAAAAGCAATACAACGGTATTAAAACTTTTACTTTAAATTGCTAAAATCATACCAAACGTTTCGACAAGCTGCTGCTGTCATCACCAGTGGTAATTTTACAAACATGCAACCAGTTCATATAGGCAGAGTCTATTATGCACTAATTAAGTAGTTAACAAAAGCCAAATAGGTAATGATTAAGCAGACCTGAAGAAAAGAAATTGATACAGTAACAGATAGTTAAGTGTTTGAAAGTAAAGTTGAAGGAATTGAACTACTTTGTACATTAAGAGAAGACTTATTGGGGTATTTATTTATAGCTCTGGTCACTCTTTTCTGCAGAGTAACCAAAATGTCTAAGAATGTATTGTACCTGTGCTGTGTACATGCAATATTTTAGCAGCACGCACCACGTAAATCATTTTTCTCAATATCACCACGAGAGTTACTGAACTGCTACTTAACAAAAAAACATGAAGGCAGACATAATTAACTAACCAGTTATATTTTAATTACATACATTTAACCAGGGCCTATTTCAGGGGGGGGGAGTGGGTTACTTCCCTGGGGCCTCTCCTTCCAGGGGGGCCTCGCGCCGAAGTAACATTTTTTTTGCTTTTTGCGAACATACTGTCTCCTCTCTCCCTCTCTCTTGCCGCACGCGCGCCGTTTGCCTTGAGCGGCTCGGTGCGATGTTCAGCTGTTTTCAATTTCGGAATTTCTAACACCGGCTTGTACGGAAGTGAGAGAGTACGGTATCACATATTGCAAAGATGTTGTTTTTTATTTGACTATTTGACAAGTATTAAGGACTGGTCTTGAGAATAAAGCAGTTTTTCTTTCAATTGTTCTTTCCTTTAACAACTGTATAACTTCATATTTTCTCTTCGAAAATACTTCTCCGGCGTTCTAGCAGTTCAAAAATTTTCTGGGCGCCAACCATGGTGGCGCCCGTCCAACGCCCCCCCCCCCCCCAGGGGGCCTCGCTTAGGCTGAAATAGGCCCTGCATTTAACAACAGTTAACACGAAGACAATCAGTGAACTTTAAATAAACCCGAGAAAGCCCTGTGACGGTAATTAAAGTTCTCACTTGTGAATTTAACCAGCATTTAATGACAAAACCAACAACGAGTGGAAAAACAAATGACCCTCGTTCCACGAGCTGTCCATCTCTGTTCACAATGCTATCATATTAAATCTATTGTTTATTTTCACGCATCCGTAAATTTGCTCAGCTCTTACAGTGTAACCAGATCACCCTCTGTACATATACACCTTAACTGATCATTCTGTTTTAAAATATGTTATGTCTGCTATACTGCGAAGCTAGAAAACCAACAGTTGGGCCTGTGAAACCTTTTTTACCTTTGATTTTGGAAAATGGAACTAACGGCGTAGTTCAAGATCACTTTCTATCTAAAGTAAAAACGTAACAACATCCGGATAAATATATGGAGAGGCGGCACATTGATAAGAAACATAAAATATATTTTTATATATGTCGTACACAGGAGTTAGACTTAAAGTCAATGCACCAAGTACGATGTCAGTTAAGTAAACTCTTGCGAAGATCGCTTCAATATTGTTGTGCAGTTTGGAAACTAATGCTGTCCTATTTAAATAAAAAATATTACTTAATTAGAATGCCAAGTACCAATGATAAGCTTATGTTTCGTTGCTTTTTGCAGATAAAATATCTGTGGGCAAAATTACGTGTAGAAAACACCGTCTTTGCAAAACGCTTGTAACAGTTTATTTTTGCAAAACGCTTGTAACAGTTTATTTTCCTAGTGCTTATAGAGTGTTTACTGTTTTATTTAGTTCAGAAGTTTTGCTGTTTTTGAGATGAAGTTGACACAAAACAACTTAAAACAGTTTTTGATTTATAACGCACCAAAAAGCTATTTCTTTAGCTTGAAAAACATATAAGTAAGAGAAAGCAATATTAATGGTTCAATATAATTAGATAACGACGTGAATTAGTTTATGTAGTTTATGTACGTTGTACCACGACGTATCGTAAATTACGAAGCTATGCATTGTTTTATTTTATTTTTTGGCCTGTAATTTAAATAGTCAGAACAATTAAGACCTTTCGAAATAAGTGGTTATTAAATCTATAGTGTATCTAGTTAATTGTGTATTTATTACAAACTTTCTACAGCAGGACGAACATTTTTTATTTTGTGAAACTATTCATTGGGTAGGAGCGAAATATTTGGTTATTTTTTCATATTTTACGGTTTTTTCTCAACGGATTCACCTCGATTTTACTGATATATGTCAAATTATTCTCTAGCTATTCAGCGAGTTTAGCAGCCATTTTCGACGATGCAGAAAATTTCTAATTTTGTATTTTATTGACGCTTCGTAATTTGATACCAGCGAATAATAATGGCACGATCGCATACCACCACCGAGCCAGGTCAGTTTAGGTAAAGTTTATCCTGAAATTACTCTTCTCTAATAACAATTCACCACATGATTGTGTTTCATGCAGTTTAATGTGAAACCCTTCAGTTATATGTGAAATTAATAATATTATGGAACTGATGTAAACTATTATTTAAACAGTTTTGGCTCGCATGCAGATTGTATAAAATAGATGAAACCTTTCAAATAATATGAGGCCTGATTACTTGATATTATTGTTTATGATTTATGAAGGTTTTTTGCTTCGTCATAAATATCAGTGGCAGTAAATATGACCAACTACATAAAGTACTAAACTGTAAAGTATGCAGGTCTGCAGGATAAATTTTAAAAAATGTGTTTGTCATATGTAACGAACACTGTGTGGAACGTGTGCACATTATTGATACTGCTTACTATTCCGTGATGAAGAGAGAAAATAAAAGGGAGAGAATGGGGAGAGAGAGAAGGAGACAGAGAGAGAGAGTAAGAGAGAGAGAGAGAGAGAGAGAGAGAGAGAGAGAGAGAGAGAGAGAAAGAGAGAGAGAGAGAGAGAGAGAGAAAAGAGAGAGAGAGACAGAGAGAAAGAGAGAGAGACAGGAGGGAGTAAGAGAAAGAGAGAAAGAGAGTGAGAGAGAGAGAAAGAGAGAGAGAGAGAGAGAGAGAGAGAGAAAGAGAGAGGGGAGAGAGAGGGGAGAGAGAGTGATGAAGAGAGAGAGAGAGAAAGAGAGAGGGGAGAAAGAGAGAGAAAGAAAGAGAGGGAGAGAGAGAGAGAGAGAGAGAGAGAGAGAGAGAGAATGGGCTTCCTTATATAAATAAGTTCTTGTTGCTACGCCTTGGATGCCTCAGTCCTGTTGTGAAGCTTTGGAACTAATCTTAATATATTAAACGAATATATTATTTTATTTTTAGGAGCATAGTATGAGGTAGCTTGTCCTGGCACGAAAATTAACCTTATCAGAATTGCGCGCTCGATTAAGTTTTTTGTAATACTATATATTGACAACATTATCAGCTAAAAGGTACAAAGGCTTCACTCTAATAACGTAAATTCCTCTGAAAATTTAATAAACTTTGCTGCTATTTTCTTTCACAACGAACCTGCTAGACTGGCGTTATTTCAAAACAAATACACTATGCAGGTGCGTGAATGTATGAATAATCTCACGACAAAAGATTACACGAACTTTTTGATTTTCCTGGGGAAAAATTGTTTAGCAAACAAAAGCCTCGGCGCAGTTATAGAACGGAGGCGGTTCACTAACGCAATGCGCTACTCGTAATTTGCTAATACCAACATATAGGTAAAGTGCATTTATAATGTACACGCAATGTGGCATGCCTGTACCTGACTACATTATAGATCGTACATTAAATGTATCATCGTCTGATGTTTACCAACGTATTAGGTTCCCATCCATGTACAAATAACCCATTTTTCGAAAAATGATACAAAATATGCGCGGAATCACGCCTTCCTCACGCATATTTTGACCAAAATCCATCTGATTTTTGGACAATGTCCAATTTTAGCCTCTGAACAACTGGACTCCCAGTAGAAATAAATTAGTCACGTTTATTTTTCTTAAAAATTTTGAATTTTAAATTTCTTTTGTCTATCTCTGATTTCTTTTTCCTTCTCTCGCTCATTCACTCTTTCCTTTCTCTGTTCTCGATTAAAAGCAGGAGTCATTGTACATTACAATGTATATATATATGTGGTACGGCTTAAGGCAGATAAAAAAAACCAAGCAGTACACCACGTGGTCTACACGGTACACTGGTCTAGTATGGATTATTTAAGTATGAAGCATGTACTAGGCCAAGACTATACTATACTGAGAAAGTACATTATTTACATACATGTACCACGATGAGTCAGATTGGCGTCATAACCTCAAAGTTTTTCAAAGTGAAGCAGCACTCGTTCTGGTTAGTACCTGCTAAGCATTTGAACATCTGACAATTCTGCCGTTTTAGAAATCTTTCCTTATTTGGATAAAGCTACCCAAGCTTCTTCAGGGATTAAGTAGTAGCCCCAAGACTATAGAGAATAAATTTACTTAGTGATCAATGCTAGGTCAGCATTCCTCTGTGAACAGTAACAGTTCCGGTTTACTACAGAATGTAATTTTTACCAAATCGTGTTTGCTGCCTTTATTCTGAATGCTGGTCGGCTTGCACGGGCAAACGAAAATAAAAAATCCAACATTTTTCTTCACTATTTGTTTCAGCCAAGTATTGTAGATGTAAAATAACGTTTAGTATTTCTGGACACGTAGGGCACGCCAGAATTGTTCAAAAAGATTTGAAAACTCAGAAGCACATCCAGGAAGTGCTTGATTGCTTTAAGATTGCAATTACTAAAAGGGAAATATGATTAAAGGCGCCATGTCTTATGAGGATGGTAACCCATCTTGACAAATAACCTTCTGATATGTAAAAACCATTATACGCCAATAGACTCTGTGCCTTGTTCACGAATTCATGTGAGAATTGTCACTTATTCTTGCGCGCTTCTGTGGAAGTAAGCCTCTTGTTCGATCTTATCTGTCGCTTGAATAGTTTAATCACAGCAAATTGGGTATGACACGCATCCTATCAACTGGGGATTGTATAATCTCGAGTAATAAAAGATTTAGAATGGTATGGGGAATAGGGACTGACATACGCGACCGTATAATCATCTATCGCTATACTGATTTAGTGATGCGTTGATGCCTTTTCCACATTGTTTACCAAACTATAGACAACCGTTAGGTGCAGGAACCACAGAAAAGCAGGGCAGTAGTAATTGCCTAGGTAGGTAGGAAGTTATAGTGGAGCCAGTTTCGTAAGACTTACTCCAAAAGAATTTTAGATCTGTGCTGCCCTAGTGTTAAGTAAGCATGTGCCTCACTATTGGGTAAGTACGTAGGCACTAGGCAGGTAGGTAAGTGGGTACTAAGTAGTATGTAAGAAGGTAAGCAGGTAGGTAAATACGTAGGTAAGCAGCTGGTCAGGTATATAGGGGAATAGTAACAAACAGGGAATAGGCAGGCAGGCAGGCATACGAACAATAGGTTGTTAGTTAGGTAGGCAGGTAGGTAGGTAGGTGGGTAGGAAGGTAGGTTGGTTGGTAGATAGGTAGGTAGGCAGGCAGGTAAGTAGGTAAGAAGGCAGGGCGTAGGTAGGTAAGTAGGATGTACATATAGGTAGGCAAAGCAGGTATCTAGGTAGGCAGCTAAGTAGGCAGGTAGGTAAGTGGGTACTAAGTAGTATGTAAGAAGGTAAGCAGGTAGGTAAATACGTAGGTAAGTAGCTGGTCAGGTATATAGGGGAATAGTACAAACAGGGAATAGGCAGGCAGGCAGGCAGGCATACGAACAATAGGTTGTTAGTTAGGTAGGTAGGTAGGTGGGTAGGAAGGTAGGTTGGTTGGTAGATAGGTAGGTAGGCAGGCAGGTAAGTAGGTAAGAAGGCAGGGCGTAGGTAGGTAAGTAGGATGTACATATAGGTAGGCAAAGCAGGTATCTAGGTAGGCAGCTAAGTAGGCAGGTAGGTAAGTGGGTACTAAGTAGTATGTAAGAAGGTAAGCAGGTAGGTAAATACGTAGGTAAGTAGCTGGTCAGGTATATAGGGGAATAGTACAAACAGGGAATAGGCAGGCAGGCAGGCAGGCATACGAACAATAGGTTGTTAGTTAGGTAGGTAGGTAGGTGGGTAGGAAGGTAGGTTGGTTGGTAGATAGGTAGGTAGGCAGGCAGGTAAGTAGGTAAGAAGGCAGGGCGTAGGTAGGTAAGTAGGATGTACATATAGGTAGGCAAAGCAGGTATCTAGGTAGGCAGCTAAGTAGGCAGGTAGGTAGGCATTTAGGTATAGGTAGGTAGGTCAGTCGGTCGGTAGGTAAGTCGGTAGGAAGGTAGGTAGGTGGGTAAGAAGGCAGAGGGTTGGTAGGTAAGTAGGATGTGCCTATAGGTAGGTAGGCAGGTTGGCAGACTGTGGGTAGGCAGGAAGTTAGGTGGGTGGCTATGTAGGTAGCTAGACAGCTTCGTATATCTTTCATGATATTACGATTAATGCTTCTGGACGCAGATGAAGTTAAACCTCTTCGTCTTCATTGTCTTCCTTCAACGCGATTGCCATCTTCTGCCTGCTAATGCCACTCGGCGGTCCATTTGTGTTGTAACATTTTAGCTGCTACTTATAAAAGCACAATGTCCCTCAAGGGCAAGCACATTACTGTTATTACCACTAAGGGTAAAATATCATTATTCCAATTACTGCTTATTTCACAGAGTTTAAGTTGCAAATGTGAAATGATACACGGCAAATTGAAGTGCTGTAAGCAGTTCCTAACAGCCAACCATAACGGCTATTGGTTCAAATGACATGTTGACTGCTGTGTATTTCTTGGTCCGTTACAGTATACGCTCAGCTCTGTAATATTTTCGGTTGGGGGGGGGGGGTATAACTTTGAAGATAAAGCTGCTGCAAGAGAAGTCAACGCTGACACAGTACACAGTACCGTTTTTATTATTTATTATTTATTTATTAGGCACAAGAAATAACTACACGAGTAAAAAGTAAACAGTAAAATTTTATAGCTATAATCAATAAGAAGATTACCAATAAAAAGTTAAATGAAGTTTCAATTCAAGTAAAAGAGTTATAAGGGAAAGAAATGAAAGTTTGAAAACACGACAACTTTCACTTTAATCACAATTTCAACTTCACATCATAGTTACATAAATAGTTATTATTACTGTTTTACCTATGTTGTTAATTAATGTATCACTGAGTCACTGAGTCACGTAATGCGATTTTTATATCGTTACGCGTTTCGTATCAACCCAAGAATATGTTGCGGTGATCGACGCTGTGAATCCAACTATTCAAACTGGCAGGTAACATTACTTATTTGTCAAATCCGTTACGATTGAACTTTCTAACTCTTAGATCATTAGAGGAAAGACGGTTAGATAAAGATTTATACTGTGTTATCAAATCATACATAAAGACGTAGATATAGACAGAGATAAATTTTTCTCATTTGCTACATCTAGTCGGACAAGAAGTACCAACTCACTTAAAATGTATGTCAAGCGATCTGCTAAAAATATTTGGTCATTTTTTTCGATTTGGAGTAGTTTACCAGAAATTGTAAATGATGCACCATTAGCAAAAGCTCGCAATGCAAACTTTTTTTATACGGCGACTAAATTATGTCGATCTAAATGCTTTCTTAGTATTTAACAGGCACATGTAAGAAGCATTTGCTTTTCGTGTCTCCCCCACACCGCCCCTCATTATCATGCTGCTTTTTGTGTATGTACGTAATTTAATGTGTATAGCATGTTTTTATATGATGTATATGTTTGTATGTATATGTATGTATCTTAATGTATATTGTTTACTTCTCATTTGGTGTGTAATAAACTTAAACTTAATTGTAGCAACTATCCTAACAGTAAACAAGCTTTTCGTGCGTCGAAGAGCTAAAGTATCATTTGGTCAATTTTTCTCAAATCGTGTTGTACCGATTTGGAACTCACTGCCTGCATATGTTGATGGTGTACCCCACGTAACTGCATAAAATATTAAGTTATTTAAAAACCGCCTATATAAAGTTAACTTGCATAAATTCCTTGTACACAACGGACACATGTAAGCAGTTAATATCTTTGTGTCTTTACCACACTCTTGTAAATATTTTATTTGTATGTTCTTTGCCAACGTGTTTTATATTATATTGTTTTTATTGTAGACTCTATTTTACTATTGGGTGTGATTAAAATAGAATAAATAAATAAATAAGCAGTTTTTCTCTTGATGTTTTCTTCTTTTCTTGCTCCCATGTAGCTTTTCGCTTATGACGTACATTTTGTTCCAGATTGTAAATCCATCTACGCTGTTATCTATAATCAGTTATAATGCAATCTTGCATTTGTAGATACAACAGATGAGCTATAGGAGCTAATTAAGCACATCATAGAAGCAATGTAGCTAGCTAATAATTTGCGATCGCGCTAATTAGTTTGATTTATGGTCCAACACAAACACTAGCAGGTGCGCTATGGGAATATTGAGAACATGAGAGAACTGTGACACCTGAGCACGTTTGGTATAAAATGGAGTTACACATAAGCAATGGCGGGTTTTTATTTACTCACAAATTCCAGAAAATCACAGCAACGGCAACAACAACAGCAGTAATTGCAAAAAATAACAGGAACAACAACAGCGACAGCGACAATGGTAACGACAATGACAACAACAAGAACGACGACGACAACGACAACGATAGCGACAGAAACAACAGCAGCAACGATATAACAACAAAAACAATAACAACAACAACGATAAAATAAGACAACAATAGCAGCAACAACAGCGAAAACGGTAGCAGCAGAAGCAGCAGCAGCAGCAGCAGCAGCAGAAGCAGCAGCCCCTGCTATAAAACTAGCGTTTTTTATGATTTGACAATAGTGCAAGTGTCAAAAGGTGGAATATATTTAATTTAGATGGTTGTGGCAAGATCAGAGCCTGATTCATCATCAAGGCTACGCATCTAAGTTGACACACTAAAAAAATTTGCAGAGATATTTTAGCCACAAGAGGAAAACAACCAATATCGCAAAACTATCCCGAGCAAGTATTGAACCAGGTGATCACCCATCCTTAACTGACCAGCTTCGACTGACCATTCTTAATTTTGGTCACTAACAGCTCATTCCGTCCGTGACCACTCGGCTATACATCACACTTGAAAGTGCTAATTTTGTGTCAGCTTTAATGACAAGTTGGGCGGGTTCTAGGTCATTTGACGCCCTAGCCAAAAGTATTTTTAATCCCCCACACATACGTCATACAACCACTACAAAATTGTGTTTTTGTTGTATATATTAAAGTATTAATGGTACTTGTGTGTTGGGCCTATACATTATTGTGTACTGATTAACTGAAGTTAACTACCACTCTACAACTACATTTGAAATTGACATCATTGTACGTCCTGGGTCTTCACGAGCAATCAATATTTCTACAATTTCAGCCGCGCAGCCTTCATGTTCATATTCATGGCTAGATTTTCCTTCAGCCTTATCATCAGAGAACAGTGACTGAGTCTTCTGACTCCTCTTTTTCACATACGTCCATTCCATTAGCATCATCATCTTCACAACCATATAACTCTGGTCTGGTTGTAAATACTCTCTTTTAAGATTTTGTTGCTGTTCACTGTCCACCAGCTTCTTTTACTTTTTGTTTCGTGTATTATGCTACTGAAAGCTTCGACTCTTACAAGTCTATCTGCCACGATTAGATAAATGCTAATGCAAGGAACTTTTCTGTTAAGGAAAGGAGTCGTTACTTTGGCTGCTGCCCTATGCCTACAATATAAACTGTGGACAAGAACTTGGTAACGTGTCAATCACTATGTTATTGCTTATACTAAACTTAAAAATAAGGAATCACTTCCAGAATTTTGAGCCCCTCCCCTCTAAGAAAATGGTGCCCTAGGCAACCCGTCTAGTTTGCCTGGTGGTAAAGCCGGTCCTAACGACAAGAATAATTATTGAAATGTTTAAAACAGTAAAGTAAAAAGATTGAAGAAAATTCGCATTCACATTTGAACATGTCTAAAATATCTCTGCCAATTTAGTGCCTCAACTTAGATGCGTAACCTTGGTGATAAATCAGGCTCTCTTTTTGCCACAACCATCTAAATTAAATAGATTCTGCCCGTTGACACTTGCACTATTGTCAAATTATAAAAAAACGCTAGTTTCATAGCAAGGGCTGCGGCTGTTGTCGTTATTGTTGTTTTATCGTTGTTGTTGTTATTTTTGTTGTTACTACCGTTGCTATTGTTGTTGTTGCAGTTTGCAGTTTCCTGCTAAAAATATAGTCAACCATTGGGACAATGAGCAACTGAGCTGTATATACTTCTAGGCACGTGTAAGTGAAATAAACTGGGAACCATTAAAGTTTTTGCTCCTCTGTGTGTGGGTGTGCTGTAGACAATCATAGAAATAAAATTATCATTTTTGTGAAGCTCAGACACTTCTGATGCAGATCTCATTTGAATTCAGAGACGCGACCGTATTTTGCAAAATTTAAAAAACTAACTGAAGAGTCGATACGTCGCTTAACCAAACGTCGATAAAGCAGTCAGTTGTCAATACTCGTCGGTTGTAGTCACACTGCAAGTTCCGAAACATCCTAAAGTTATCATCATTGTCGTCGTCGTCGTCATCATCATCACTCTCATAATCAATATGCACTGCCATGTGGCACCGCAACTAACACAAACATCAACGCCAACAACACCATCATTGCCACTAACGCCCCATGACCTTATTCAGCCACCATTTTTAATTATGCTGTTTAAATTTTTAACACCAACGGCAGCTAGAATATCAGCTGCATTCAGTACGATTTACTACACGATGTTCACAATATTATAACGCTTTGTTTCACTCTCCTTTCATCAACCCTACACCTGAAGTTTAATACTTTCATCTGAACGCACTGATTATTTTAAATTACCACACTTGTGTAAAAGATCACGTTTCTGTGACAGACCTGATTGTATGGTAAAGCGAGCGAGTCATCGTTTAATCATGACACCTGAGGCATGGCAGTGATTAAAAGAATTGTCAGTAGTAGAACTAAAAATCATAATAAAGGTCATTCTCACAGAAGCACAATGGGAAAATAATTATACTGCAAGTCTGTAATTTGAGTGAAAGTCAGATTCAAATGTAAAGATGAATGATCATTGTTATCTACGTATAGTGTTAAATGTTGACTTCAAGGTTGTTGATGTTGTTGTTGCTGCTGTTGTTGTTATTGCTGCTCTTGTTGTTATTGTTGTCGTTATCGTTTGCACATGCAGCAGCAGTCAACTTACCTAAATAATTACTATGGATTTTTTCCTTTTGCCGTTTCTTATCGGTATTTTAGTACTTCAATTTAAACCAAAGGAACTTTTGGTCAAGCAATTCAGCTAAATGTTCTGGATGAGTGCGTTGGTTTTACCATTATGTTCACACAGTCTTCATTTATAGCCCTATGATTGCTGTTTACTTGGCATAATCTCGCATATAATAGTTGTTGCAGATTGGAGATTAATGATCCAACCAAGCTAAGTGACGTTGTAATTGCTGGTATACTACTCGTTATGCTATAAATTATTCACTAAATTGCACAGCAAATATTCAGTAAACACTTACTCTCTCCATCCCTTTTCTCTCTCTCTCTCTCTCTCTCTCTCTCTCTCTCTCTCGCTCTCTCTGTCTCTCTCTCTCTCTCTCTCTCTCTCTCTCTCTCTCTCTCTCTCTCTTTCTCTCTTTCCCCCTCTGCTTTCTTTTCCCTCTCCTCCCCTCTCTCCCTTTTTCGCTCTCTCTCTGTCTGTCTCTCTTTCTCTCTGTCTCTCTTTCCCTCTCTGTCTCTCTTTCCCTCTCAGTCTCTCTTCTCCCCCCTCTCTCTTTCTCTCTCTCTCTCTCTCTCTCTCTCTACCATGTATGAACTCCATGTGTAAAAAACTTCTAGTTGCCGACCTGTCATTTCCCTTTGTAATTAATGTTTACAGTTTGTTGCAAACAGCAAATTCTCAGATGGTAACCCAGTTGTTATCAATGAAGGCAGCAATAGATAAATTTGATTCTTTTAATTGTCATATTCAGCAACATCCTTATCCAGTTCTTTGGCTTGATCCTTCTCTTCAACAGTAGCTCTTCAATTTCCAAAACCTTAATTTCAGCCAAGTGAACAATTTCAAATGTCTTTTTCATCTGCTGGCGCAGAAAAATACCAAAATTTAAACTACAGTACAGTAGAAGCAGGTTCTCTACAAAGATGAAGTTTAACAGCTTGGTACTACAATGCATTGACTTTTGGTTGTGAGAGTTGCAAGTGTATAGTTTTAAGCCATGGCCGAAAATCTTTTGTACGTCAAATATTTAAATGCCAGAACAATGTTAGCTCATTTTACATCCTGGGCTATAGTAAAATATTGATAAGGATTTGCTGTCAAATAAAAAAATTAAACTTAATCCTGAACTAAACTAAAGTATCTTGAATTTCCAGCGTATGCGACGGTCATACAGAGCCGTTTGATTCAGAGAAACTAAGAGCAAAAATTGTTGAGCAGGTGGGATCAAGTACCCCTTAATTAAAGAAGGTAGAAATTGTGTCAGCTGTCGGAAGGAACGCCTTCGTTTAGTTTGCAGCTAAATGGTGGACACGTAGAGCATTGTCGGTAAGTTTAACAACAGTAACACAATTTTTTCCGGTATTTACTTTTTTGACTTCCTGTTTTCAGACTTTTGTATCTTTGGAAAAATTATAATTATATGAATGACCAAAAATTTCTGATATTATCACACAAACGTCTGTACCATCTGTGTGGTAACTTTCAAGCGATTCCGTGATCAAAGTATCGGCACGTTTTTTGCGCCACCTAACATATTTCATCGCACTGTCCTTCCCGTAATGGCAGGTAGAGGCGGTCTTAATATGGAAACAGAACCTCATTATAAAAGGAAATCCCCTGGGAAGGAGCTTCAGAGGCGTCGGTTTACTATCAAAGTATTTTGAATTCACGAAGAGCAACTTTGTGGACTATTTACATCAACACAGTAAATTTTATTTTGTTGGGAACTATATTTTCGATATGGCTGGTCACATGAAACCTCTGATCATTTTAACTAATCAGTGAAAGTTATAATTCTGTTTTTGTATTGAACAATCTGTACCGTCAATTACAACAGTTTTTTGGCAACATGCTACATTTTTTACGTAGTCCGATGTACAAATGTGCCAAGCTTCAGTATCATTTGTACTATCTGTACTCAGGGCTATCTGTACCGTCAATTACAACAGTTTTTTGGCAACATGCAACATTTTTTACGTAGTCCGAAGTATATATGTGCCAAGCTTCAGTATCATTTGTTACGGCTAAGTTTACTACAAGTTCAAAGATTCCAGCAAATGGCTTTGGCGCCGTTATCCAATACTTCCACTAAAACTGGACACCATTGGGTGACTCCAGGGCTTAGTTAGGTTTTGTTTATTTGAAGAAGAGTTCGTTGTAGTATAACACAAGCTATCACACAAGCCGAGAGACGGTCAGTACTAAACGAAACCTTTGGCACCTAATGAGATGACTGCATTAGGCAATCATTAAAAGTGGTCTCGCTCTTTTTCTAGTTCAGTAATAATTTTAGCAGATGCGTCACTAGAGTTACAAGCTGCATTTGTTCACAAAGTTTGCCAAACGCGCATTATGCATGTTTAAGCAAGTGTTCCAAACTTGGGCTGTGGTTTAACTATTTATCTATGTACTATGTTTTAAAACACAATACATGTTTCTCAGAAAACCTTGTAACGCATTTTCCTTGTTTGCAAAAAGCGTTTTATTTGCTTCATTTCTTGCTTTTGTTTTTCATTCAAACCACAATGCAAGCCATTTCTAAACGAGCACACACACTTTCAGTGCACTCCCCTCATTTACGCTTGGTGTCAATTGCATTAGAGCCATTAACTTCAGACAAATTAGGTGGAGTCAAATAAACACCAGGATCTATTATAAACATCCTCGCTGTCTTCATGTTGGTGATGGTAAAGCTGCCTATTTTTAAAGCGTCAACAATCCATGGCGGTATTAATTTTTCTTTTTCTTTTTTCTTCTACTCCTGCTGCAGCCGTTTTGTTGTTGTTGTTGTTGCTGCTGCTGCTGCTGTTGCTGTAGCTGTTGTTGCTATTGCTGTCATCACAATCATTGTCTTTGGTGCTCCTAGTGCAACCATGTTGTTGTTGTTGTCGTCGTCATCGTTGTTGCTACTGCTGCTGCTGTTGTTGCCGTTGCTGTTGCCGCTATTGCTTTTGCTGTTGTTGTTGTTGTTGTCGTCGTTGTTGTTGTTGTTGTTGTGCAACGGTTTATGTTATTGGTTTTGTTGCTCTTGTCCTTGTAGTTTCCGTTGTCGCTATATTTGTCACCTTCAGTATTCTTGTTGATACTGTTACCGCTTTTGTGGTTATCGCCATAGAGGTCGTTGTAAAAACATATACTGTGCACTTATATTGTATCTATAGACTGTATATAACCATGCCACTATGGTTTACTGCATAATTAACTGCACAGCAGTTGACAATAACGTATGTAATATTAGTAACGCAATACAATAATTAGGGACTGATGTTCTTCGGAATATTGCTTTTATTGGCGCTATTTACAAGCCTATTACACAATATAGAGGCGATGACTAATACGACACTATAGGTGAAAGATCTGGTTAGGACAGGAGGGGTTAAAACAAAGTCAAGGTATTTAAAATTTGTACCTTATAAACTTGGCAAAATAAAAAATTGTATGGAGTTACTGTTATTAATATCGTATTGCCACAGCTCTGCTGTTAATTACGTAATCAGCTATCATAAGCTGTCTAGGAATAGCACTAGAAGGGGTGTTGATAAAAATTAAATTAAATATGTTGCTACTCAAGAAGTATTAGAACAGTCAGTTCAAAGAAGACGAGAGTCCAGTGTATAAAAATGAAGATGATACTACTGAGAATATGCTTGAATATGTTACGACAAAGTGAACTATGCCACTACAAGAAATTATTTAGTCAAATGATGCAAAAGTGCTAATGGGTTATTTGAACAAATGTACATTGTGGCTATGGACTCAACAAAAAGAAGAGGAATGGAAACAAAACTACACGAGAAAGAGTAAAAGAAAGTAAAAAATGTTATCCATCAGAACGCTTAGAAGACGGATGCGCTTTGGAGACGATCATATCTCGCAGAAGAGATTACGCCCTGTACCCTGAATAGTGTGGACACACCATGGAAACAACGAAACAAAATAAAGAGGAATTCTTAGACGAGAGATTCAGCACGTCCAACAAAAAATTCATTTATCACGCGAAAAAGTAATTATCGCACAGTTATTATTAATAGAGATTGTATCATATTGTACACAACGAAAGTGACGAATAGAACAGAATTTAATGTTATGTTGCTGCATCATGTTGTTCTTGCACATGCAGTTAGCTCAAAGCTCTGATGAGATTTAGATCTGTGCAGTTACACACAAACGTGCACAGTCAGCAGTAGGCAAGTTTGCCGTCAAAATTCTAAAAAAATGCTTTGCTGTACCGGTAATGCTACATAATGTAGCGTGTGTACGTGATATGACAACACGGAACGTAACGTAACGAACGGAATGAAATATAACGTAATTAAATTCAAGTAAATGCAATTTATGTTAATTTTAAACAAATTCCGACTCTATTCTAATTTACTGCTAAAGTTTTGGTAATTTAGAAATGACTGAAGATGTCACTTAATATTCTTATGCGGCGTTATAGCCTTAGAGGTGTTTAACGAAATAATTACACGAAATAGAGACAGCGTAATCTTCGTTAATTTTTCATACAGTATTTACGAAGACTCTGTAATGATAGCTGTGAAGAACCCAAATGTTATCGGGTATTATAGGTGCAAGTAACCCAAATTTCCCAAGAGAATAAATGTACATTAAATTTGTATATAAGCTGGACGTAAATGACGATGATTATAGGGAAAACATGAAATAAGTTAAGAATTCATGAAGTCGACGCATTAACAGTTTGCTTACGAATTATTAGCTTGCGCATTGGTACCGATCTTAACTCTTTCGTAGTAATTTTTAAACTTGTTAAAGTGTAGAGATAGATTAGGTTACGAGACTTCAATAATTTCTTCTTACAGCATTCAGAATTATAGACTTGGAAAAGTTTCCACATTCGATTACTAAACCGATCTTAACTCTTTCGTCGTAATTTTTAAACTTGTTAAAGTGTAGAGATAGATTAGGTTACGAGACTTCAATAATTTCTTCTTACAGCATTCAGAATTATAGACTTGGAAAAATTTCCACATTCGATTACTAAACCGATCTTAACTCTTTCGTCGTAATTTTTAAACTTGTTAAAGTGTAGAGATAGATTAGATTACGAGACTTCAATAATTTCTTCTTGCAGCATTCAGAATTATAGACTTGGAAAAGTTTCCACATTCGATTACTAAATATAAATCATAAAGATGCAGGTTGCAATGATCATATAGACCTCGTTACTAATTACTTAATTACATGTAACTAATTCGTTTTAACTACTTCGTCTGTTAGGCTATCTATTTATTTATCTGTTTGCCTGCCCGCTTGTCTGTCTGCCTGTCGAAATTATGTTCCGCCCACACGTTTATCTTTACGTCCATATCTACTTAGGTTCGATAGGAGCAGAATTCCGAGGTCGCTTAATGCTAACAGATTATTGATGAATAAACAAATAATTATTGAATTTTTCAAACCAATCTATCCGACAGCAAATGTGAAAAAGTCGGATGCAGTCTGGATTCGAACCACAGGCCTTTCGGTTGCAAAGAAAAAACAAAATGGCCATTAAGTTTTTTGCACAAACATATAAGCTAAATGAAATTCACAGAAAATTAACATCGAGAAACGATTATAACATCCATTCCAGAGTAGTTAGGACTATGACTGGGAGGATCCATTTCTGTTACTTTCACTTCACGCAATAACCGCCACACAAACATTAACTGATTTGCCTTAATAATTATTATAAAAACATTATTTTTATCAATTCGATTTTGCGGAATCTGAAAAAGTTCCACTAGACCCAAAAAGACTGGCATTTTTAAAGGAAGCTAATAGAAATGGATTTTTAGATCTAACAACCCTGAAATAGATGTCATAAATGTCTCCCATAGAACTTTACAGAAGCACATTTTCTTCTAGTCTAGTAAGTCACTGAAGATTTTCCTGCATAGAATTTGTCTGACGGTAAATTAAGTCTTATTTCCTTTTATAAACCATTTTCCAATTGGAAATCTTAATTATAGTAATCTCTTGCTTTAGTTAGGATTTTACCAGTTAAGGCGGTTAACTGAATGTCATGTTGGCGCAATCTTAATTGCAGTTTGAAGAAATGCTCAGATTTACTTAAACATTACCTTAATTAAAGCTTAAGCGAACTTTCCTGAAATATCACAACGTGCAGCAAAATTTACATTTGACTTTTTTACATCGAAATGCAAGGCTATTTGGCTTCATCATTAATATCCAACTTTTAGTAGACGTTGATGAACCTGGAGGCTGTTCAGTGGTCAATGGTGGTCTGGTATCTAGATAGTCTAGTGCCGGGTGAACGTGAAAGTGTACTTTCAGTTCAGGTCATTTTGATTAGTCTCATGGCGCTTACTTTCTTATGTGGGAAACATTTTAATCAATGAGAAATTGATTAATGGTAGATGGTAGGAGTTACTATTGAAGGGTAAATACTGGCAATTTCTTATCCAAAGAGTTGATTAGTCTTGCAGTTCCCAACTGGGCCTACTACGGGCTAATAACCTCGCTATTACAAGAAATGTATTAAGATATAAAGGGGGGGGGTATTTAACGGACCAAACGGAGAAGTTTGCAAGTTGAAAGCACCACGCGTGAAGACTTATAATTCGGAATAGCCAACGAGGCTGTTATGCCCTTCTCTTTGGCCTCTATATCCACCGACTTCTGGTTTATTTGAACAATTCAGGAGGGTACCATTGACTTATTGCAGGCGCATGCGCATGTGCATGATCCACAACTCTGTATCTGCAGGAGTGGTTCTCAACAGGTGGGAGTTTTGAATATTGATCAGCAAACTAGAATTTTACAAATTGTGCTACAGGACAGCGTACTGTTGAATTTCAAGCGTTAATTTACACGACTTCATTTCAGTTTTTCTATTACTGCTGTATTTGTAAAAATCTGTTATAAAAACCAATCAAGTAAATCTGCAACGTGCAGAATCAGGTAAGCTTAAAAAGGTGTAAAAGGTGCAACATCCTGACATATTATTAAAATGTTTCCAGGGGGTAATACGCTAAGAAATTAGACCATTTTGGAAAGACCTAGTAGGAATGATAACAGAACATATGGTGAAAAAGATGTATGGGGCAAAAAACACTGATCTACGGGGATGGACAAAGTAGTTAGATATCTGCTACGCATGTCACGAGGCCTCGTGCTATGTAAAATACAATAGTACAAGAGTTATCTACAACAAACTGTAGGTAACACATAAATTGTTTCTTTGTTTGCCCGATTTGAACAATATTTTCATCCAATACAACCAGAGCATCATAACTTTCTTTGTACAGCTTATTGCATTTCAGAAGATCCCGTTTTCGTTCCCTTTTTTCAGTGAATCCAGGAATAAATTGAAAGGAACAACCGACATAAAATTAATGAATTGTTGAATTGCTGAAGTGTCAAGCACCAGTTGTCATTCATTATCTAGAAAAAATGGGTAAGGCAATGTATTCTGCATAAGCAGCCATTAATTTTATATCGTTTTATCTCTTAGAATGTTTCCTTAGATTCACTGAAGAGATGGGAACGAAAAGACGTTCGGAAATCGTTTCGTAGTCGCGTTTCGTTTCGAAGTAAACGGTGTCACGAAAATCGTAATGCCCTGTTTGCATACGATTAGAACAACATGCTTTTACTATGTATCAGTATCATTCCAATACAGTTTGCTTGGCTTCTTTATATGCAGTGCATTAACTTTATGGCGGTTGACTATATAACGCCACATACTGCAGAATAATTTACACTCCATTTACTGATTACATTTGTCCGAGTAAACAAGGTCAACGCATTGCACTGTGTTTGATGCCGAAACACTTTCACTGAAACCGATCACAATGCCAATAAAGTAGCGCTTTGCTGAAATGTGTTTCAGTAATGGGGTAATTGATATGGCCGCTTTTGTATGATTTTTCAGTTTACTTCCGTTAGTATTAATTAACCCTCTTTTTATGAAGTTCAGTTACTGCTAGGTGATATCCAGCATGAATGAATCCAGCGATCAACTGCAGAACTCACCTATTATGTCGATTGTTGGGGACATCTCTTTAGTGCGGACAATCCTCGCTGGACTTTCAGATGGTAGTGTCTTACACAAATTCGGAACTTCGGCTAGATATATATTGTCACTCAACGAGTAGCATGGCAGATAAAACGTAAAAGAAAAAGTTTTGGCGGTCGCTCCTCCATTTCCTGCCCTGGCTCGGCGTTATTTAATTTCGGTCGCTAAGCACACATTAACTTCTCAATTGATCCCTGTCCTAGCTGTTATAGAAATTGTTTTTTTAAGAAGCCCATC
This sequence comes from Tubiluchus corallicola, assembly GCA_030141605.1. Lineage (NCBI taxonomy): Eukaryota > Metazoa > Priapulida > Priapulimorpha > Priapulimorphida > Tubiluchidae > Tubiluchus > Tubiluchus corallicola. Next base: position 771,827 of record JAQGDQ010000044.1, on the reverse strand, counting down.
GAGATAATTGTTCCAGTTCGTGAATTTGACATTTGATTTGGGTACTAAAAGTTACTGTGGGAGTAAAGTAAACATTGAGCGGTCAGTCAGGACAAGAACAAACGAATTTCAGCCGACACGTGGTTAGGCAAAGACACTATGACGCAGAAACAAAGTGGTCCTTGATGCAGCAATAAAGTGGTCCATGAGGCAGCAATAAAATGGTCCATGAAGCAGTAAAAAAGTGGCCCATGAGGGAGTAGTAAAATGCCCGAGGAAGCAGAAATAAAGTGGTCGGTGAAGCAGCAATAAATGATCAACAAAAGGTGAAGCAAAAACTTCATGTAAAAAAGTCTTTTTACGCAGAATATGCCTACCTACCTACCTGCCTACCTACCTGCCTGCCTGCCTGCCTATCTCCCACCTAGCTACCTACCTACCTGCCTGCCTGCCTGCCTACCTACCTACCTATAAATGGCATTTGAGTGGCTATTTTTTTCCTGTTTGTAATAAATCTCTTGCTCCAGGTCTTATGTTTTAGTAAGAAGCCACTAGAATATTTTTATCAGTACAATGAAGAAATTTTGCTAAAAACGGTTTCAAATTTTTCCCTTTAACTTTTCTAATCTTACCAAACGAAAACACAAATCCAACGAATTTTTATGTATAGTAGGATTTGTGAAGGAGGGGTACATGTGCACGTGAATCAACATGCTCGGTTTGGAATGGTTAGAGGAGGCATTACAGTCCACTGTAAAATCCAATAGTAAATCCTGTTTACAGCATAATTACAGTGCGAAGTAGAAACAGATGGCATTAAACTTTGCTAAATTGAATCCAGTAGGATGTAATTCGTAGTGCTATTGACAGAAATCAGCTTGAATGAGAGAAGAAATGTTTATTTGAAGCTTTCAGGACAGGGCTAAGTAAAGCTTGCAAGTTGCAATCAATTAATAAATGCGCTCTGTCAAGGAAAACAGGATTATTTTTCGCAGTCTACCTCACTTTTTGAAGTGCAGTAAATATATGCTTTAGCACCTATAATTACGCAAAAGTATTTCTGGCAATTAAATAATAGGTTAAAAAGTTAATTAACGACTGGCAAGCCCAGCTAGTGATGATTTCATGATTGAACATAATTTTCAACAGCACAAACATTCCATGAGCGTGTTGCACATGTTTGCAAAAGCGAAACTTGAAGTACAGTGCAACATTCGGTGTAATACACAAAAAACTCGGGAAATTATAAATTTAAAAACGGGAGATACGGCGCCTGTATTTTTTCTGCAACGTGTTCACAGATGCAGACGCTATTGGCTTCCGTCCATCTAACTAGCAAATGGCGAAATGCATGTACCAGCGAAGAACTTTCTGTGCTAAGACATTTGCTAGAAACTAATATAAGAAAAACAACGTCTCTTGCATTGAGCTAATTTGTTTGTCACCTGTGAAGACTTAGTATGAAAGTCGAGATTTTGAAGAAACAAATAAAAAGCGATCGTTCAAAATGTTTTTAATGTAATTTCTACCTGCAACGCATGAAATTATAGTAATATAATATAATAATAATAATAATAATAATAATAATAATAATAATAATAATAATAATAATAATAATAATAATAATAATAATAATAATAATAATAATAATAATAATAATAATAATAATAATAATAATAATAATAATCTTTATTTAAAAAGTCGCCTTTTTGGATCAACAATTAACATAAGCTCCAAAGAGCTTTTGGGCCGACTGTAAATAACAATCTACAACTACATAACAGAGATTATTATTACCCCATTACACCATTACGCCTTACTACTAACTAAACCGTCTGGCACAAACCAATTACATTGAAGCATTGAATTCTTCCATGTATAACTTGTTGTTTTTCCATTTTCAAGGACACCCTTGTAGCTACTGGTTATATAACAGATAAATTTCAGTTTGTCAATTTTGTCATCTAATGCTTGCAAATTTGTAACAAGTTTTGACGCGTGCCGTTTACGTTTGTCTCAGTCAAGATATTGTCCTCTACCGTTTAAATATTCTCCCTCTCCAGTTTATATTGCGATTAAAATATTTCTATATCGTAAATATTTTAGCAAAGTAGTTCAGTGCAAATTGGATCGCGCAAAAAGTAATGTAATTCGTTTTAGATAATAAAAAGACTGGCAGAGTCAGAAAATTCCTAAGCAAAATAAGAAGATATCTGTCAATGAAGAAATCGAACATTCTTGATGATAAACATTCTATAAGCTAGAATAAATTCTTGTTTCTTTTCACGCGTCAGTCTGTCGGTCGGTCGGTCGGTCGGTTAGTCGGTCAGTCAGTCAGTCAGCTAGTCAATCAGTCAGCAGCTAGCTAGCCAGTTAATCAGTTAGTCAGTCAGTCAGTCAGTCAGTCAGTCACTCACTCACTCACTCAGCCAGTCAACCAGTCCGTCATTCAGTTGTTAACTACGCAGTCGACCAAATAAAGAATGAACAGCCCTCAGCAACACATGTAGTTCCTAGCTAAAGAAGTCAGTCAGTTTGTCAGTCAGTCATTTACTGGGTTGCCTTATCCATCAAGTCATCTATAATGGGGGACGATTGGCACTTCCGTTTAATCCAAAACTTGATGTCCGGTGTCGGACGCTGTCACCTAGTGTGCCATCGCCGTAGAATAACAATGACGGTGAAAATACACGGTCATACTTCCGTTTCCGTGTATTTCATTTATGGACAAAATTTCCAAAACGAATCATCTTTCATTCCACAGTTCTTCGCAAGGCAAATTTGGTTACAAATTTGTGACTAGAAAAAGCATTCGTGTGGCTCAATCAATGGAGACGGTGTGTATTCTGAATGTGAATTGTTTTAATGAGCGATTGACTGAAACCACTTATTGGTAAAGAGTTTACCAACATGATGAATAGAGGTGATCGTGTAGAGTTCGCCAGTGAATATAAATGTTGCAGATGTGATAGTTATTACAACGAAATGTAAATGTGAACCTGAATTCCAGTCGTACAGTAATCAGCACTCTGTGCTTTCCGCTGTAAGCTTGGGGTGAATTCAGTTCGAACGAGTTTTTTAATTCAAATTCTATTCGAACTTAAAATTTTGGATTTGAGTAATTCAGCACTTTACTACAAAAGTTCCTTAAGATTAAACCGTTTCAAACGTTATGCAAACTCCATTATTTAGCTGCTATTTCAGTGCACGATTTTTACCCAAATTGTTAGTATTTTTTTGCTTTGGTACAAAATTAAGCAATATGCGTGATCTTTGCGAGACTATTTTTTCGAGTTCGATTTGGATTTGAAATTTTGAAACTCGGTTTGAGCGATTTCGAAAGTCAAAAATTTGATTCGATTCGAATTCGCACTTGGGCTAAAGTTTACAATTCCCCACACACAATGTTAGGTCTAGGGTTACAGTACTTAAAATTTCGTGGGGAATTGTAAACTCCTTCTTTGCTTTCTGATAGAGAATGCTCACCCCCTACTATAAGCTGACGCTACTATACATACGTTTCAAAATTTTAGTAAGAAAATTGTTGTGCAACCACACGGAAACACCAAATAACAGTACTCTCACGAGTGAGCAGTCTGACCATAATCACCATTGTTTTTGATGTATTTAGTTCTCTTCGATCAGAAGATAAGCTCGAATTTAAATAAAGATCTTATCTTATCTTGTATTGCCCTGCCCTGCCCTGCCCTGCCCTGCCCTGCCCTGTCCTGTCCTGTCCTGTCCTGTCCTGTCCTGTCCTGTCCTGTCCTGTCCCGCCATGTCCTGTCCAATCCTGTCCTGTCCTGTCCTGTCCTGTCTTATCTTCTGATCGATTTTTAGAAACTTACGCAGGGATTTTAAGGACTATCCATGATAAGATTTCATGAAGCAGTAATTTGTTTGAAAAATACATGGACATAGGATGCAGAATAAATATAGCTCTATTGGGTACATACAGCATGGTAATTAATTAGCTTCGTGTTCGTGATTACAGATATTTCTACATAATTAACATAATGTGCGAGATCACATACTGGTCCCAAGGCAGAGAATTCTCTAGAATGCTTACTTGAAATAACAACACATAACAACAATAGCAGCAGCAGTCGCAACCGCGACCACGACAAAGATGGCAACAAGAACAAATAATATCTTATCAATGCGGTATGTTATTCTTAAAAATATTCTGCCTAGATTTGGTTAAAATTAAAATTAATGCATGAATGAGTAGTTTCGTTTCTAAGTGCACTAAAGCGAGACAAAAAAAGAATTGTCAACTCTTTCCTTAAAGGGGACAGGACCCAATCTTAAGCTATAGCTAAAAGTAATCTAATGTGTAAAATATTAAAAGTGCACATAATTGTTTTTTTATGTGACTTACGTAAAAGAATTATTACCACCAAAGTTTAATTTTGCGTGCGCTCGGTGTTCATGCGCCATTAGCTACAGTAGTTAAATAGACATAGTATCTGCATCTCGAAAACACATTGCATAAAAAACAAGCACTGTACGTCTCTGTTCAGTTCTGACGTATTACCTTTTTTTGGTGAAATAGCATGACAACACGGCGGTTTTAAGTTTTAAAGTTTTAAACATAAATTCGACAAGTTTTTTGTGTACCACAGTCAATGTTGTACAGTAGCATTATACTTCCATTTCTGTTTTTTGCAAACACTTGCATCAAGCTCGTTGAATGTTTGGCTGTTACAAAACTGTGTTCAGTTCTGACGTCATCGCTTGCTGGTATCTCCAGCCGTCAGTTAAGTTTTTAAACTATTATTTTATTATCACAAACACTTTAGCATTATTATAGATGCTAAAATGTATGCGGTATACTTTTTGCTGTATACTTATAAATATAGGGCGGCATGTGAAAAATCATCCTGTTTTCCTTTAACTAGTTTTCGCTTGTTTTTTTTTCTTAATTAAATTGATCACAAATATTTATGGTTAAATAGCTACTTAATTTTTGCACATTTGTACGACCCGTGAAGGTGCAAAAACGAATCACTTTCTCCAGTAAACATCCTTGCAATTTTATTTATTTATGATGAGTTACGAAAATCATTTACGATGAGTTAATAGAAACTCTTCAGTTTCTTAAGATGTTAGTAAAATGTTCTCAAGTTTTTTTTTGAGATGCCGTAAAAATTTCTACGACATTAAAGATTGACATGAAATGAAAACGGCATTAAAGTAGGCAGCCTGACAATGGTCATGAAACACGATGGACGATTGACTTCAACGACCTTTCTAGTGCCTCTAAATTGGATTTATTTGCTCACGAAACAACGCAACTCCTGTTGTCAAGCTGAATGAGCCTAACTAAGCATCACTAACAATGCTTCACATTTCGTTACTCGCATTAGACACGTGTCCTGCGAGCAAATGACAGTTTCCCGGTTTTCTTTACTTTCACAGTTTTTAGTTTGTATAGAAATTGTAATGAAATTACCTGTATTCACCATCGTTAAAATTAAGTGAGAGAGATATCACTGCATACAGTGGCTGAATTTTTGCTGACGTCTTAAATATATGAACAACTTGTGGGTTTCTGTAGTCTTACCACAGTAATTTCTCTATGGGTCTCTGTGTGCAATTTCTTTTACAGAAACAAAGAAGAATTGAATTAAATTGTTGAAAGTACTGGTATGGGCAAGAAACGTTGAACGCACTAGGCACAGAAGTTACTAGAACTAGAAGTAGATATAATATAAATGTTTCGGTGTTTTTTCTAATATTGTAATCTATTTTCTAAATTTTATCCTACTTTTTATCCTCAGAAATAACAAATTCAACAAAGTTGCTGAGGAAATGAGTCATAACAGCAGTCTCATTGAGAAATTCCGGTGACTGTGTACCCGACGTCGATTAGTCGCCACCAGAGCTACGAATGGCGACAATATAGGTTATTAAAACAAGTGCACGTTCTTTATTCAGAATTAAGTGATTCTTTTCATGGTTTTGTCGGCTTTAATCTATTACGGTCTTTTCCGGTACGAGGTCGCCTATTATTTGGTGAACCCTTTACACGTGAGCGTAAGAGTATTACTTGATTGTCAGCAATTAAACGTGGACAAATTAATTGCAGACGATCACTTAATTACATACAGGTAGCCGTTTAATTTTAGTAGGCAGTATGTATATGTCTTGGATTTGTGTACAGTTTCCACATACGGGTGATTTAATTGAGGCAACTTCATGTAAGAATGTCAAGGATTACTCATCCAAATGACATCCCGCCTCACTCAAGAGGGAGTTACTGAAATTACAAGGGGGCGGTGAGTGGATGCAGAGATAAAATTTGAAAGCCCACTTGTGCTTTAGGGCGCAAAACTCGCCTTTTCATTTCAAATTATTGACTCGTCTTAGAGCGAAATAGAAGCCATTTCTATGAAACAATAGCCTGTGTCCATATCTAATCACAGGCCAGCCTGTAGCTGTATTTCGAATAGGACTAGTTCAGTCAATGTCATCTCAATCTGAGGAATTTCCCTGGAGGTGGACACACTGCAAGTCAAATAGCTTTACAGGGCCCAATTAACCTTTACAAAATTGAACGCTGCGTTTCGAATGTATCGAATCTTGCTTGTAAAGTCTTTAAATGACTATAAAAGTTTGAAAAATGAAGAAAATTTTAAAAACAGAAACAAATCATAAAAAATATTTTATTTTCATTCGACATTTACGATAGATGGCTAGCACACAGTTTTGCCGCAGAAACAAACGTTTTGCTACGGAAATAGAGAGATCTCTATATGTCTCTGTGACTACGGCGAAATCACGTTGAAAACACCGGTTCTCGTCTGATCACCGAAGTTAAACAACGTAGAGCCTGGTTAGTACTTGGATAGGTGACCGCCTAGGAATATCAGGTGCTGTAGGCTTGCGGGATGCGCACACTGTATCTCGACACTAGGCGGAGGAGCTGCACAAGCAGCCAACGGTTAGAGGGCGGAGGAGGTCAAGAGACCCAACGGCCATGTGTAGAGGAGTAAACCTTCCAAATCAGGAGTGGAGCCCCGAAGGCGGACCAATGCAGCATGCTCACTGACTCCGGCACCTCCTGCAGTCAACCTAGTACTAAACGTATCGCTCTGCTTTCTCTGCACTACACCAGGGAGGAAGAGAGGGGTTCCTGTTGTCTGGGCAACTCAGGATCTCCATACACCTTACCCAGGCGTGCGCCCTGGAGAAGCCACTCCAGTGGTTCAAGGATCGGACTGCTCAGCCACAGTCGACGCTGCAGCTCCATCAATGTGATCAATAACTGACTCTCTTAGCGCACACTCCATTGTCTTCCGAGACAGAAAAATGCCAACAACAACAACATCAACAGAGAGGTCTCTGGTTTTGCACTGACACACAAAACATCCCATTTCTGCATGTAATAAATAGCAAAGCCTGCAGAACGCATTTCCATTAATGAAAATAACTTAAAATCATCTACGTATACTTGTGTTTGCTTTCCAGCATCTTACTTGTGCAAGGAAAAATCCCCGGAATGTTGCCCAAACACATTTACAAGTTATTTAATACGTGAAACATTTTTTTGGCGTTTGGTTTTGTAGTTTTTCACATAAAATTTTTTAAACGTTCTGGGCCACGAGCATTTGCTATTTGAGTTAAGAAAACCAACTTACAAACAGTGAGCAAAAATTTGAAGCAAGCAAACAAAAAAAAACTCCGCAAACAAAAACACAAGACGATCCACGTCCATGTGGTAACTTGCAAATAATCGATATCAAAGAGCCACGCCAGTGTTACACGAACAGCAGACATTAAGGAAATTTCAAACAACAGCGTTAGCGTTCTTATATATCCCAAGTTCCATGACAAGATCACCATTATTCCTGCTTTCCTCAAATCAGTTTATCGCATGTTTTTATATGTCTCTATAATTTACATGAGATTGCTATTCTAGTAACTACTTTTTTCGTTGAGTACCTGCGCTATTAGCAGGGGCGTATCAAGACTTTGCGACGCCCTAGTTCTGTGCTGCCCATCTCTATTGTGAATTTGTGGCTGTTAATGCAATGAGCAGATTAAACAATTACTTGTGGTGTATTAGAAACACTATTAACCTAGTTTCTACGTGATCATTCTTATTTATGTGTATTTGCACAGCGTTTATATTCGTGCAATTGCGCAACTGTTTGTTGTGTAATACCTTGCATCTGTTTGTTATGTGGTACATATATAGAAGGGGAGATGAGTAACTGCCTGTGGTGTGTTATAACATGCGCCGTTTACATGAATATGAAAGTATGCACATTTTCCGAGGAGAATAAGAATTTTGTCTAAAACGTGACGCTCCTCAAACTTTGGCGTCCTAGGCTATTATTAGAGATTACCAGAAAATGAACGTAAAGCGGATTATTTGTAACATTTTTCTCCAACAAAACAATTGCCAAAATCACATGGCTTATATATATATATATTAATTCTTTATTTGTCATTAAAATGGCTCACTCATTATAATAAAATTGAGTAATCCTCAGCGTAATGTTAAAATAACAACACTGTTCAAGACAAATGCGTCCAGTGCAGACTAAAAAAAAAACTAAAGTGCAAAACTAAGGCCTAATTATATGCAATAAATGAACATATTTACAAACACAATATTAAAATATTTTTACAAAACAATATTACAAAAGTACATTAAATTTTACATGACATATTTTACACATATATACATTTTTCATGACACAACAGAAACATGCTTTACATTACATAAATTTCACTCATTACATTTTGTTAATGTTAACTCATTACTTTCACTATTTTTACATTTGACATTACAAAACTGACGTAACACGTATTACATTACATAATTTTTTAAAAATTTTACTTTTTTAATCGTTTTATGGAGTCAGGGGCGGGGGTAGATGAAAGTTGAGTCTGTGTAATTAGTATCAGATGCACAATGTGGAACTTGACACCTGTTATATTGATATTCTTTTAATTTCTTTTTAAATTGGTGGAGAGATTCTATTAGTTTTATGTCACTGAGTAGTAAGTTCCATAAATGTATGGCCTGTTTTGATATAGAGTTATTTCCAAATTTATTGTTTACTGTAATTTGCTTTAAATTGTGTGTTCTATTGTTTAAAGTGGTATCAGGAATGAATGCTAAGGGATTGTTTATAAATGGAATGCTCAGTTTATTGATATATTTATAAAGAAATATCAGTGTTTTGTAATCTCGATAGGCTTCTGATATTGGTATTTTTGCGGACGCTCTTAAGCTTGTTGCAGAAGCAGCATGTTGTTTAGCAGTTTTGTTAGAGGAGCCATGAATTAATCTAAGTGCGTAGTTTTGCATTGTATTTAGTTTTCTAAAGTTTTCATTTTTAACGTTTTACGTTTTAACGAGTTACAGCTTCCTGTAACTCGTGCACAAAGACATTCATTCATAGAGTGTAAATAAATGAATCTCAGTCAAGCATTCACTTCTGCTAGGGACGGCCTAAAGAAAGGGCTCACATTTGAGACACATTTTCTTTTTATTCTTTGTTTAATCTTACCGTAATTTAATGCAGAATCGTTTTAATGCTTTATAAAATTATATTGGGTAAAATATTGGGCTAATATCGAACAGTGAGCTTCAAGGTTGTACCAAAAATAACAAAGTGGAATAAACTCTGTTTTTCTTCTCTTTTACTAATGAAAGGGTGGAAAAGGAAGGAAGGAAAAAGAGTGTCTATACTATCTTGTTATATTCTGTAAAAGCCTAAAACGAATTGTCCGACGTGTACGATATTGGCACATTTCACCATATATTTCAGCCAGTTTTAACTTTTTATTTATCGTAATATCGTCTGTAGTTTGCATGCATAATTTACTTTAGTAACTGAGAAATTATTTTATCACTGTAATTTGTATTACGTAAATATAAATAAACACATAATTTTGGTGTTATTATGTATACAGAAAATGAAGTGGCAATCTCTTACTGATAAACACATGTTCTACAGACGCTTTTAATTCTTACAAACATCCTATGTCTCACTAACCTCCATGCATGGAGCGCATCTCACCAAAAATAGCACTTTCCACAATCACCATGTTGTCTTGGTGATTTCTGATTTTTCAGCTGGTAAGTCTTGCAGCACAGCTGTAAATAAATGGACTTATTCAAGAGAGATTCTAGGGCGGGAGTAGAAAACGAAAATAAGCGAACCTGAGCATCTAACTTCTGACCAAGTCTTCTTAATAAAGTTTGTTTTTATTGAAGCACAGCTTGCTTTCTTTAATGATGTTCTTTATGATGCTCGTATAAGAGAAGTCCCTCACTGGAAATGACGCTCCTCTCCTTTCTGGAGGAGACCGCTGTAATAGCTTCCACTGTCACAGGACTCTGTGGTGCACAGCCAAATTTTGCCAAAGTAAATTAAGACAACATCCAGTAGTGTAAATTTATTATCTGTTCATCGAATTACTGATATTATTGTCTGACAAAATCTCCTCAGAGTGTTAGATATTTCAGAACAAAAGCTTTAAAAAACGTTTCTAAGTTAAAAACATCCTCTGTTAATTGAGAGTTGTCACTTGAACTTAGTCTGCAGGTAATTGAGTTTTGGGTCTCAAGTGTCACGCTAATTGGGTGTCGTTTTAACATCCATTGTCATTCTAACCCTTTGTGCGCTGAATTTTCTATGTGCTAAGTTTACGTAACACCCAAGGTTACAGCAAGGTGGCGCTTGTTTAGCAACTTTTGTAATATGATAAACAATCGTGATGACACATCAGAAACAACATGCAGTATCCAAAAAAGCAAATCTGCACGAAATGCAAGCTGTAATTAAAGACTATGGCGGCACAAGCATAACTTCGGTTAATACGAACGATGCGCTTGTACGAATTATCCGATGTTCGCATAATACATACATTTTCAGCTGTACACTTGTCCTAAATAATTTCTGTTACATGCTAATCGTTTTTTTGTTGAATAAAAACTTCCTCCATACTGAAAGTTTTAGCTGACATTATAAACTTGTGTTTGTTTACTCAACTTTAACTAGTGGCGACCAATAGGCAGTGCAAGTGATAAGCCGGTTAAGCTTGACTTGGCTTCAATTTTGAAACAAGTTTATCCCACGACAGAGGCAAGTAATTTTGTGCAGCGTACTCTCATGATTCACTCGCGCCAAGATGGACTGTGTACAAATAACGTTTATACATCGATAATATTTGTATTTGTGAACGGTTATTTGTTTTTCTAATGAACGAAGTTTAATAGACATGCAAATAAAAAGTTACCTCACTATCATGATTCCTTTAATAATGTCAACCAATCGCATTTTCGCTACCTAGTTGAAGTAGAAGTTAAGAATGCTGATGAAGCCATGTGCTAAATGTAAAGAACGTGCATTTGTGGACGAACATATATCTTTTATCATCTACCCATCGTGTTAAGTCAATGAGATTCTAGATGACCACGCAGTGTATGGAAGCAGAAGTAAGTGCAATTGTATCTTCACGAAATTCTAATTCTAATATGTGCACTATTTGGAGGTGGCGGTTTAAGATGAATGCATCTTTGAATTATTTATCGTATTTAAGACGCACCTTAATGTTTAAAATGGCTGCAAATTATCGATAGTTTGTACATTAGGTCAGTCACGGCGTTATGCAAAAATAGGTATCCCAAATTGTCTCTGTAAGGTGTTGGTTAGCGTCTCGTGAGCACAGATTGAATTAAGAAATGTAGGCGTCCCAGAGCAACCGGTTATAGAGCATCTGGGTGAGTGATGTAAGCTCTCATAGCACAGTCCGCCAAACGCCTCTTTATTGTATTTTTTAGCAATTTTGAATCCTTTGATGACATATCGCTAATGGCTGATTAACTTAAGTCTAAGAAAGTAAGTAAAATGTGTAAATATCCAAAAAGTCATTCATTCATTCATTTAGTTAGTTAGTCAATCAGTAAGTCAGGCAGGCAGGCAGTCCGTCAGTCAGTCAGTTCGAAATAAATAGTTAAATCAAATCAGTGAGTGAGTGAGTCAATGAGTCAGTCAGTCAGTTAGTCTGTCAGTCAGACAGTCAGCCAGCCAGCCAGCTAGTCAGTCAGTCATGATTGTTATTATTGTTTTATCATAAATTTAGTTAATTAAAGTCAACAATGTGTAGTAAATGAACTTGATTATATGCACATTATGGAGGACCCTCTTACGTGGAAGCCCCGGAGCAGCAACCCCAGTGGCCCTGTCCTAAATCCACCACTGTGTGGGTGTCGCTTGCAGAATGATTGCTATATTTTGTCATTGCACTTTTGTGACTGAGATCAGCTCAGGAAGATTAATAACCACCTGACAAGACTCAAGGACGAAATGCTCAACTTTTCTTGATGGAAGTTTGAGATGTTTCATCCAATTTCTTCTCTCCCACTTTAATTATTACCGTGCGTGATAGGAGCTGTATTGTTGCTCGATTTCAAAGGGTTTCACGCTCCGTGTAATTTCAGTGTTGTGAAAATGATAATCTTGGTCAATAATCTTGATCAATCATGTCGTGATGTGGACAAGCCTTCCTGTTTAATGCGGCCCAATAATTCAAGGATAATATCAGCATAACTTAGGGTGCGTATCCACTGCGCTCGCAATAGTCCGCAAAGACTCTCAGTTTTCATCACAAAATTTGCATATGTATGAATGCGCATATCCACGGAACCGCAGAAACCCCTCTAATTCCTTACAGAGACCACGCAGTGCAATAATGACTCTGAGCCAATTTAATTCAAAACAGCAAGTTTTAAAATATTTCTTTGTTGATTAATTCTGCTTATATATATAAATTTATATTGCTTAATGTGTGTATGTATTATGACACGTTGTACAAAAAATCTATTGAGGTAAGACAAGATGAGATGAGGTGAGGTGAGGTGGGACGAAATGAGATGAGATGAGATGAGATGAGATGAGGTGAGGTGAGGTGAGGTGAAATGAGATGAGATGAGATGAGATGAAGTGAGGTGAAGTGAGGTGAAGTGAAATGAGTTGAGATGAGGTGAGATGAGATAAAATGAGATGAGGTGAGGTGAGGTGAAATGAGATCAGTTGAGATGGAATGAGATGAGATGAAATGAGGTGAGGTGAAATGAGATCAGTTGAGATGGAATGAGATGAGATGAAATGAGGTGAGGTGAAATGAGATCAGTTGAGATCAGATGAGATGAAATGAGATGAAGTGAGGTAAATTGAGATGAGATGAGGTGAGTTGAGTTGAGGTGAGGTGAGGTGAGACGAAATGCAATGAGAGGAGAGGAGAGAAGATGCGATGAGATGAGATGAGGTGAGATGAGATGAGATGACATTAAAATAAATAGGTAATTGAATATTTATGTCCGGCTTTAACCAGAAGAAAAGTGTCACACCAGCATGCCTTCTACAGGAAAAACCTATACATGTAGCTCGGTACGTAAAGTTACGGCCTAAATCCATTCATTTACTTTTATGCATAACGTGCATTTAAAACACAAGAAAAACCATTACATTTATAAAGGTGAAAAAAATTCGTTTTGAAATTTTGTATCACCTACGTATTGCCTTATAACTCATACAGCTTGTATTAGAAGCAATGCTGTGCAAAACTTGTAAATTTAACCTTCCGCAATGAGACCGTTAAGAGCAGCCATTTTGACAGTAAGTCGTTTGAAACAAGTTTATATAACATTGCGTAGAATTTGAAAAATAGTCAGAGCATTCGTAGAGCACACTTCACCATTAAGCAAAAAGATAAATTGTTGTATCTTCACACTAAGACTAAAAATACGTTTTTTGTGAGTCAGTGGTGCACATTGGGAAGGTGAGTCAGTGACATTTAACCAGTTGGCGCGAGCATTTTAAATTACAGTAAGAATTTTCGTTTCTACTTACGTAAGTCTCTCAAGCAGGTTACGATAAACAACATAGCTTTGTGTGTAAAGTATTACGTAGATTATTCTTTTTAATATTCTACACACTTAACATGTACATGAAAAACGAAAATTTCAAATAATAAGCAACTAGTCCAAATACCTAACAGCTGTAAGGCTCCATAACAAGTTTATTGTATAAATTTAAAATACTTTAATGCAGTAACAAATGGTTTCTCTAAACTAGGCGTTGACTAATGAATATATTAGTTTTCTCTTTGTCTTGTACAACTTATAATGTTTACTTTGACTAATGAATATATTAGTTTTCTCTTTGCCTTGTACAACTTATAATGTTTACTTTGACTAATGAATATATTAGTTTTCTCTTTGCCTTGTACAACTTATAATGTTTACTTTGACTAATGAATATATTAGTTTTCTCTTTGTCTTGTACAACTTATAATGTTTACTTTGACTAATGAATATATTAGTTTTCTCTTCGTCTTGTACAACTTATAATGTTTACTTTGACTAACGAATATATTAGTTTTGTTTTCGTCTTGTACAACTTATAATGTTTACTTATTTTGCTCTTTTTTCAAAGATTGTTTGAACCCTTTCTTACCACAACATTAAAAGTTTTTTAGAGTAAAAAAATTATATTTTGTTCTAACAGTATTTCAGCCACATATCAGATTTATTTTCAAGCTTTCTTGCGTTGCGCGCGTGCTTAGCTGATGCAGTTTTTGCAGCAGAAAATGTCAGAAGGAAAAAATTTGTTTCTGTGCGTGTCTGTTTGTACTTTTAGTGGATACGTGGCCTTAAAAGTATAACTTAACTTACAGCATGTCATAACATTTTACATCATCATGTCAGACGATTTTGTGAGGATAAACTTTGAAAAACATCACTTAACGTGTTTAAAAGCAGCTAGATAAGTAAAGCTGGTGTAGAGGGTGTGATTATTAGCTGTGTGGTCACTAATAATCTCACTCAATAATCTAACTAATATTTAATCTTTGATAACGAGCTATGCACCGGTCTCGCCACAAACATGTACATATAGTAGGACCTGTCGCTGAGTGCTGGAGCGCCATTTGGAAAGTGGCCAACTCTGCAGAGGCTTCGTGTACGTGAAATGTAGCAGACCTCTCTTTTATCAGGGGATCAACGTTATTATTCAAGAAGACTTGTCAGCAACGACATAGCTGAAACTAAAGTTAATTGAAATATTACTGGCACCCACCTATACCTAACCCAGTTCAAGTCCAAATATCAGACTAAGTCAAGGCCAGATTAAAACATCAAGGGGCGAGAATCTACTAACAAAATGTTAATTGGCTTAACACAAGTTAAAAAACCTTGATCAGCACTGTGAGCTAGGTCAACGCTGGACCATCAGGTTTTGACCACCGCTCTAAGGGCTTTACATTGTTAAGCTCCTTTTAAAGCAAAACCGGACCCAATGTTAAACTGTAAGTCAAAACAATAACATACTATTTTTTTTCAAAAATGACTTACGCGAAAGAATTATTACCACACAAACACAATTTCGCGTTGGCGCCACCAGCTTTTCGCTGTTACATACATTTCGCCATTCGCTAGTTGGACGGGCACTAGCGCCTGCATTTCGGAAAGAGTTGCAGAAAAAACAGGTGCTGTGCCTCTCAGTTCGGATGTGCTAATTTGTGACGAAATCTACACGTTCGACAGCTCTTGCGTGTGTACAGCGGTAAATTTGAAATTTGAATTTTTATCTTAAAACTTGCCGAGTTTTACTACAACACACTGAATCTCTTACAGTAGCACTGTACTTCAATTTTCGCTTTCGGAAGCATGCGCTCAGCGAATGTTTTTGATGTTAAAAATTATGTTAGATGTTGATGTCATCACTTGTTAGGCTCGCCCGCCGTTAATTAAGATTTTAATATATTATTTATCAGAAATGCTTTTGCACCTGTTAAAAAGTATACTACTTGCCGTACTTGAAAATGGGGTAGTATATGAAAAATCATCCTGTTTCCCTTTAAGCCTGCAACTTGTACGTTGTAGCTTCCTATTCAGTCTGTGCAAAGAAGATAACCTGTAGTACAAGATTACGTTACGGCTTTTGTATTGCAATATCAACTTTCAATTTGCTAGGAAGGTCACGCTAAGTGTGCACAATGGACAATAGTAATTCACCGCCAGCTGAAAAGCCAAACTCAACAAAACTGCATGTAATGTCTAACGTATGTGGCAAACGACCAATGACTTCTTTGCTCCCTTTTTCTTCTCATGCATATGCGATTTTTTTTCATCGCGCGCATCAGGGCGGCTGACCTAACAACTCTTGCATTAAACTGAGCTTTTTTGACAGATCTAATATTTATGTAAAATATGTTTTGCGTCCTCCTATCCGTGCATTATATTTATGTCAACTCATTCTGTGTTTATATTCTGTCTGTTTGTCTGTCTGTCTGTCTGTTTGTTTGTCTGTCTGTCTGTCTGTCTGTCTGTCTGTCTGTCTGTCTGAATGTCTGTCTGTCTGAATGTCTCAACGTCCTGACGTTCTTTGTGGCAGCTTTATGCTGCTAATCATAGTAATTAACTCAACTGCTTAAAAAGGACATTTGGCTATTGCCAGTTCAAACCCTTTTATGTAAGAATTTATATTGCCAGCATATCTCGATAATAGACTGTCACCAGCCTGAAAAAAGGATTTTTGTTTTTGGCCGACTAAAACGTTTCTAAACCTCTTTAAGAGTTTACACTACTAGCAGAACTAACCTAGCCCTACTATACATTGGCAATTTGGCTGGCATATTAATGGCAGTCCGACAAAATGATGATGATGATAAGTCTTTATTAGCCTTTTTTGCAGGCAAAAATTTCTGTACAACTATTAAAAAATTTTACATAGATACTAGAGTGAATTCTACAATATTACATGTTACGCATTCTGTAATTAGCTTTTCTAATTTGTGCGTGTAACCTTATTTACAGCGATGTTAAACAAGGAGTATTAAAGTGAGCGCTAAAATCAAGGTTATTAATGAAGCAAGCCGACAAAGAATGCGTGTAGAATCTAAAAAAACATAATTTTGAGATTAGCTTGACCTTTGATTGCCCCGAGTTACACAGTTACTGTTACTGCAGAGATTGCGCGCACTGTTTGCCACCCCTGCATACTTCGCAGTAATTAACACGCAACACACGAGGAACTGCTCTAATGGTAAGGTTATATGAAGCCAATCTCGAACTTAACTGCTACCACGTGAGTTTCGTTTTGCTCTCTGAGCGCAAAGGACGTAACGACGCAAAAATTGACAGGTTTCATCGCGCCGACGTGTAAAGTATAGACCGCCGACATCTCGGCGTTTTAACACCGGTTTTTAGGGTTTATCGCTGTGAAGTGCGGCTAGAAGTGATTTGTTATTTGTTCTCGAAAGTCGAAAATCGAAAAATGTTTGTCGTAAAGTCAAGTTGCTCGAAATGAGATGAACTGTCAAATAATTGACGCTTTTTTCCACATTTTGAGAAGCTTTTTGCGTCTTGATTAAGCTTTATCGCTAGATGCAAAGTGAGTATACTTCGTAGTGGAATTAATTAACTCAATTTTGATATTGTATCACCACTATCACCACTGAGCAGCCTGTGACTAGTTCTTTACTACCTAAATTTTACCTGTCTCTAGTTAGACGGGCACCAGCGCCTGCATCTCGAAAACGTGTTGCAGAAAAAAAACAGGTGCTGTCCCTTTCAGTCCAGAGTTGTTCAGTTGTGACATAGTGCACACATGCGAAAGCTCATGCATGAGAACAGATGTAAACTTGAAATTTGAATTTTAAACTTAAATCACATTGATTATTGTACAGTAGCAGTGTACTTCAATTTTTTTTTACGAATACGTGCAGTACGCTTGTGGATGTCATTATTATTTGGGCTCACCAGCCGTTAATTACGTTTTTAGCTTATTATTTCATTATCAGAAACGCCTTGGCGTGATTATAAGCGTTAAAATGTATCTTTTTCCCGAACTTCAAAATTGGGGAGGATATGAAAAATCATCCTTTTTGCCTTTAAAAGAACGAAGCAGTGAACGCTCTATCATATGTTTAATACGTTTGTACATTTGTAATCAACTGTGAATAATCTTGGTTTTTTTTTCTGTGTTTAAATTTCGTTATTCGTCTCACTGGATATTAGCGAGTCTTTAATTGTAATTATAGATTCTTGAGAAACTGAAGTAATTTATTTGTCACTTTTGTATGTAGAACAAAGCGATAACGTCGAATTAATCCTTTATTACAAAGATGGATAGTTTATTACGTATTGTAACCAACTAAAATTGACCATAAAATTGATATTTATAAAATCGTGAAATAACATTATGTAACGCATCTATTGGATGGACTACAATTTTTTCTTAATATTTTAAGCTACCTGATTATTTTTGCTGAACCATATTATGCAGAACTTTAGTACAAGAAAGCTAACACTACATTATGGAAAATGTTTTTTCTTATTCACGCGTAGGCCTGTTATGTACTGCAGCCCAAACGTTAATGGACGCTAAATAATGTAGTGTCTAAATTATTTGCTATAACAATTGCTCGATAAACAAACACACCTTGACAGCGCGTGTATGTGTGAGCAGATATCTGTGTTGTCATATGCGCAAAAGCAGAGCTAAAATGTTGTGACTTAGTGCATTGCACAGATAATCTGTGACATTTTGTAGTGTTTTGTTGGTGACTTTTCCCGAAGTCAGCAATAATTTTAAAGCACAAGTCACTTGCTTAGAACGATATGCAGCCAGCTGATCTAAAACGGAAAATTTTCTTTAAAATAATAATTTTATATACGAGCGTATCGTTCTTACAAATGTTCTCATTTGTATCATTGCTAAATGTTACCAGCTGTTAGAGAAGAGAACAATATAAACCTCCATAAAGAGCCATTTCATCAACCATCCACTCATTGTACTGGGATACTCATCACACACCGTATATAATTTTAGAATTTCAATCTAGCTGTATATAAGCTACAATTACAGCATTAATGAACCTTAATATATATTAGTGCATAACTATTTAGTACAGATTGATATTTTTTTTGAAAATTGTCACAAGTTTCTATATTAACTTGCATGTGTGACAAAGTAGGTGGCCAAATTTGAGCTTCCTCAAACTAAAAAAGGGATACCCTTGTGCCCTCCACAATACCGTCCACTTACATAAAGCTTAAAAAATTCGTTTTCAAAATTTATACCACTTACGCACTGTCTTTTTGCATGCAGAGTTTGCGTCGGCCTTAACGCTGTATAAAACATGTAAATTGAAACTCCCACGATGACAGTTAGCAGCAGCCATTTTGACGATAAGTCATTTGAGGCAAGTTTAGATAACACTGAGTAAAATTTGGAAATATAATCTGAGCATTCGTAGCGCACACGTCACTAAGTAAGTAAAATTTTAATTTACTGTATCTTGTCAATAAGATTAAAAATATGTTTTTTGGTTAGTGAGTGGTGCACCCTGGAGGGTGAGACAGCGACATTTTACCTATTGGTGAAAACATTTTAAATAATTAAATATTTTCTATTCTAGTTACGTAAGTCATTTAAGCAGGTAAGCGAAATGCTAAGTAACATAGCTTTGCATAGAAAGTTTTTTGGGACATAGTCTAACATGTACTTTTCTTCCCCTGATTTACGTTGTGCATATATGACATCAGGTAATGAGGACGCGATCGGTACAGTGTCGGGGGGGGGGGGGGGGGAGTATTTGAAATGAAACAAACAAAAAATCCTTTCAACGGGAGGTACCCCTTTTCTTGTCCTTTAACATAAATAGCCTGCCGATTCACTGCATCACTATACTAAGACAGAGATTCTCAAAATCATATTTCTTGCACTTCGCTTGGTTTCCCCGGTGTCTTCAACTCTGGCTCTTGGCACCACCCCTGTCATATATGGCCTTTTCACTATGTTACTGTTACAGTGGCAATTATTAAGACAACTAAATTTACGATGTTTTTTTCAATCAAGTGAAAAAAGAAATCCTTATTCATACAAAGACTGTATTCGATTTTAGAGCCTAATGGCGCGTTGTTAAGTGCTGCCAAAAGAAATATGGGTAAATGCGAAATGCTCATTGGATGCAGATAGAGATTCTTTCTCTCGTACGTATTTGTTTGGCATATTATTATTTTTTATTGTCATTATCGTTAGTTATCGTTATTGTTATCGTTATCGTTATCGGTATTGGTATCGTTATCGTTATTGTTATCGTTATCGTTATTGCTATTGCTATTGCTATTTTGATTGTTATTGTTATTGTTATTGTTATTGTTATCGTTATCGTTATCGTTATCGTCATCGTCATCGTCATCGTCATCGTCATCGTTATGGTTATGGTTGTGGTAATCGTTATCGTTATCGTTATCGACATTATACGCGATATACAGAATGTTAATTCTTTCAAGTTAAGAGCTTCTTCTACTGACTGAGATTTGAAAATTACCGCATCGAGATCTACTTTTTGCTCTGTAGGATAACATTTCAGTACCTTTAACATCCACTGAGAGTTAAGAATTAAATAACGTCGCTAATTCTCAATAATTACTTTTAAGCATGGCGTGAACTTATCGCCGGCAGCTTTCTTATTAGAGTCAGTCCTAGAAATACACATTATTGCCACACCTGGTAATAAAACTACTAAACGTGTACAGCGACACCGACAGTGACAGCGACAACAACAAAAACAACAACAGCTACAGGAACAGGAACAGCAATAGCGGTAACTGCATGTGCAGCAGCAACAACTACGATGACAACAACAACAACAACAACAATAACAGCAACAGCGACAGCGACAACGACAACGACAACAACAACAGCTACAGGAACAGCAACAGCAATAGCGGCAATGACAACACCAGCAGCAACAACCACAACAACAACGACAACAACAACAGCAGCAGCAACAACAACAACAACAGTGACAGCGACAGTGATAACAACAACAACGACAACAACAACAGCTACAGGAATAGCAACAGCAATAGCGGCAACGGCAGCAGCAGCAGTGACAACAACAACAACGGCAATGGCGACAATGACAATCACAACAACAACGACAACAACAACAGCAACAACAAAAACAACAACAACAACGACAACAACAACAGCAACAACAAAAACAACAACAACAGCTACAGCAATAGCGGCAATGGCAACAGCAGCAGTGACAACAACAACAACGGCAATGACGAAAATGACAATGACAACGACAACGACAACAACAACAGCAACAACAAAAACAACAACAACAGCTACAGGAATAGCAACAGCAATAGCGGCAACGGCAGTAGCAGCAACTACAGCAGCAGCAACAGCAACAACAACAACAACAGCAGCAACAACAAAAACAACAAGAGCAGCAGCAACAGCAACAGCAACAACAACAACAACAACAGCAACAACAACAACAGCAGCAACAGCAGTAACAGCAACAACAACAACAGCAACAACAGCAACAGTAGTAGCAGCAGCAGCAACAACAACAATAAAAAAGGCGCTTCTTTGTACTACTCATTTGCTATTTCTAATTACGAAATGTATAAAATCTTGGGTACGTTTATTGCGATGTCGTTTCATTTGCTACATTAAAATTGGCAAAATCTTGCCTTATAATTGCGCAAAACTTGTAAAATTATGCGCTTAATTAACCATGAATTGATGTGCGCGCACTATTTTTACTTTTATACCGTTTTGTGCGCCATTTAACAAATTCTTCATCAATTACTTTATATGAGCTTGGGCAGGCCTGGGGCAGTTCATTTAGCAGCGGGATCCTCACTTCTCGTTTGTATAACGAGAAGAACAAACGTGTTGAACTAAATTTCAAGCTTATTAGTCCCCGCGTAGATGTGCAATTTTCAGTTGCGCAATTAAAAGTTGTGCAGCCGAAAATTGTAGCAATTTTACTCGTGCACCAAAATCGCACCCCCAGACAAGCAATTTTAAATTGCGCAACTGGCGCTATGAAGATTGAAGAGGTAGTCAGCGATTAGTGAAAGGGCGATTTTATAAGCTCTATGACCACTTTTACTGGCTTCATCCGAGTAATTTAGTTATTATCGGATGAGTTCAAATAGTTTTGATGAACTGCTGCGTAAGCTCGACATCAAGTGGAGAAGCGTTACAGCATTACCTGAGAGAAACGACTCTTATCTTTGGCCTTCTCTTACTATACTGTGGGCATATTTTACAATATAATCCATGCAAAATTTAAGCTCAATTGGTGTAGCAGCTGCACCATAATGTGATATGCTACCTTAATAACAAAAACTGCTTAAAAGTGAACGAATGGAGCCATCTATGCAGTTAAAAGACTCGAAATATTAATACAAATGTTGTTTAGCGATGAAAGATCACCATCATCATCATCATCATCATCATCATCATCATCATCATCATCATCATCATCATCATCATAATAATAATAATAATAATAATAATAATAATAATAATAATAATAATTTTACAAACATAAGCTCAAGTACAATTAATAAATGACACAATTAAAAAAACAAGGCATACAGGAACACGTCCCTACAATTACAGGGTTCTTTTTAAGCGCAGTATATTAAAAAATACCATAATTTATGACAAACACATCTACATATGTTTCACAGTGCTAATTGAATACACTAATTCTTAGCAAAATAAGTCGTACCTTTTAATTTAGAATCAACTATTGTTGAAATGTTATGCAGATAGTTAATCAACAGTTTCTTAAGTTTTACATGTCTGCGCGGACCTTAGGGTTTGGATATGTCTGAATATTCGTTACTGTTTTTAGACGGAAGTTCCTTATTTTTGCCTTATAGGTATAAAATTTGCTGAGTAGGACCCCCAATAAAATCAGTTGCCACATCTAGAAGACAGTAACAACTGCAGCAACAATAGCTGTGGTAACAACAACAGTTTCAGCAAAAGAAGCAATAGCAAAAAATGTGTCTAGCTCTTAAATTATGTCTACAATTTCAACAGGTAGCCTGTTTTCAGATTTAAAGTGTTTTGAAAGTATTAAACATTTTTTGCTCGATTGCCCTTTGCATGTTGCTAGTAGAGAGGACCTCAAAGAACGACTAACAAACCTATACCAAACAAACACATTACCTTTTAATATAAATAACTTTAACCCACAATTAGAAACTTCAGTTTTTCTTTCAGGTAGTTCACTACTAAGTTATGAACAGAACATCATTCTATTTGATCTGGTGCAGCAATATATTGGTTCATCTAACCGTTTTAATTATCATAATTAACAATTGGAATAGTTATGTATATTTTGTGATAGATTTGTTTTTCCTGTCAAACTGCACTCCTGTAAATTTTGCAGCCTGAAGCAATTTGATCAGCATTTATTTGCTAAAGGCAATTATTTCAAATAAATGTTTACAAAAAATGTTTTGCAACATAAAACATTGAAAATTAAAGTCACTATAGCTGGAAGTTAACAACAGAATATTATTGGAAACATTAGATTGATTTTAAACCCAGTCACGTGGTTAGATCGACTCAAACGTACCACGCCTTCAATTAATTATAATATAATTATTATGCAACGCGTTAAATTTTAATTTTCTCGTACACTTCCGTTCCGTCACAAAAGACAAGTCTAAAGTGAACTTGTATCCGACCCACTCAAAGCGTCGAGTGTAATTAGACTTTATGACTCATACTCGTTCATCGTTTTAATTATTTTTTCAGCAATAAAGCGGTATGATTACAAACCAAATCAAAAATACCGTGTTAATTACCATGTTGCGTTCTTTATGATTGCTCTAGTAATCTTGTTATGCCTCTTTTGAACGGGGATTCTCTAATCAAAGGCAAATGTTTTTAATTCACTCAAAGCAAATCAGAGTAATATAATACAGATGCTGCTGATACGTGTTTTTAGCTATTAAAAAAGAGAAACGCTAAAACAAAAAACGAAATTTGTGAAAAGAAGAGAAGCAAAAAGAAAAATGATGGTTATGGTGGTGGTGATGATAACGACGACGACAACAACAACAACAACAACAACGACGGCGGCGGCATCATGACGATGATGATGATGATAATTATTTTGACGATAACAGTGACCACAACGACCGCAGTGGCAACGACGATGATTAAGATAATGATGGTAGTGCGTCAGTTAGTCAGTTATGACAAAAAAAAGTTAATATTGACGGCAACTTATATGTCTGTGTCCCAATTTCTCGTTTTTGTGTTTTTTTCATCACCATTTTTTCTTTTTTTAAATTATCTTTTTTGTGTCCACTCATTTGTTAAGTTCACTCTGCACAAGTTTTCTTACAATTTCGACTTGTTGTGTCTTCATGTGCTGATGATTTATAAACTTTGTATATTACATATTGTTCTGTATGTACATGTACACATTGGCATTGTAAAATCTAAAAGTAAATGCGCAATAGTTATCTTTCCGTCTGCGCAGTAGCTGTTGAGATTTTTGTCTTTGACACAGGCGAACTTACATTTGCTTGTCATGTTCAAATTCCATTGAGACTCTTATGGTAAGGTTACACGATTGTCAGCAATGCTTCGAATGTCAGAGCTAATAGATAAAGCATGTAAAATGCTAAGCGTTACAGTTTGATAGATTTCATGATAATGACCAAAAAGCAAGAATGCCCGCTTTAGATTCATCCCGTGTTTCACTAGTCAGTGATTGAACTCAATTACAGATTCTTGAGAAGCTACTAATGATTAGTATTTTGATGAAAAGTTTTTATTGATTTTACACTGAAGAGGAAAATGGTGTAATCTTGCACGTCTGATACGCTTGGCGGCGCTGCGTGTGTGGTTTAGATTGTTGAATTTCCAAGAGAAAGTTCTTTTTCCATTTGAAGAACTCGCGTGCAGTGTTGTTTCTGTTGAAAACTTTTACTAGGACAGGGTTTATTATGTATGATTGTATATCGTTTCGCCAGTCTACTTTTTTCGCCAGGCGAAAAAGTAATTGGTGAAAAAGTGCACTGGTGAAAAAGTAGACTGGCGAAAAAGTGCACTGGCGAAAAAGTAGACTGGCGAAAAAGTGCACTGGCGAAAAAGTAGACTGGCGAAAAATTGCACTAGCGAAAAAGTAGACTGGCGAAAAAGTGCACTGACGAAAAAGTAGACTGGCGAAAAGATAACTGGCGAATTGGGGGATTACCATTATGTATAATGTAGAACCAGGTATAATTTCTGTGAAAGTCACGTGACCTGTCTTGTGATTGGCTAGGTAGAATTGGGGAAGGGATCGATATCAACATTGTTCTTTACCTTTTGCATTGTTGTTGATAGTGAGGTTAGAGTTTATGACCGTGAAAAATATACTAGGCCCTGTATATATATACAATATATATTGTATATGCAAGAAATATATACAAGAAACGTTATGAGGGTATGTACATTACATTATTTATACGTACATAATATAAGATGCATTACACAACTGCTTATGAAAATAAACGATAATGTTAATCGCGATAATGTTAATGTCATTTACCATTAATAAATATTTTTCCTAGTTTTTATCTAGTAGGAAGCTGTAAAAAATCAAAATTCTTCTTTACGAAGTTCTTTTCTTTTCTTATAGTGACCTGAAGGACCAGTCTCTTCATTAATCACCAGTGGCTAGCGGCAGCAGTCATACTTCAGTGGACGCTGAACGTTAATTTGCTTTTACTGGCGACCATATTATTCCAAAACATGTCGAATTCCACCGATATATCGAGAACTAACTTATCCTACAGCACGGAGCTAAAATTGGACCATAACTGGGAAATAGTGTTTCTAACAATGGCGTACGTGATAGTGTTCATTGTGGGAGTGGTTGGAAACAGTTTTGTGTTAGCTGTGGTGATTCGAAGTCCACACATGTGGAACGTTACCAATCTTTTCATTGCTAACCTTGCGGCGGCGGACATATTGGTGTTGCTCTTCTGTTTACCTTTTAATCTAGTCAATAGTTTATTTGCAAGTAAGTATGCACACTTCTAACGGTAATCATTCATTTTAAACACTAAAATAGAGCCAATGGCAGATTCATCTGTAGCCTTATTGTAAGGTGAATTGTTCATTGCACCCTAACATAGGTAAGAATTGTTACTAATATAATTAATTAGTTAATGCGCATGTACCAGGTAATTAAAAATTATCAAATTTTGCATTTAAGACGAATGAAAATTGAATTATTGTACGAATGTGTTAGTTTATAATAAAATAATGTTCAATAATGGGAAAGAAGAGACACACGTGACTAT
Source organism: Tubiluchus corallicola (assembly GCA_030141605.1). Classification (NCBI taxonomy): domain Eukaryota; kingdom Metazoa; phylum Priapulida; class Priapulimorpha; order Priapulimorphida; family Tubiluchidae; genus Tubiluchus; species Tubiluchus corallicola. Next base: position 745,681 of record JAQGDQ010000044.1, on the reverse strand, counting down.
CTTTAAATAATAATTTAACAATTACGTATTTAAAATTAATGTTATGAGGACGTCGTATAGGGACTATAATCTTCAGGTACAGCAGTGAACTCTTGTGAAACTTTTCTAATTTGTAAGAGCTCAAGCTCATTACCCAGTAAGAATGGTGATTGGTTGAAAAAATTCACCGAAAAAAATCAAGAAAGCCCATTGGAGAAATTATAGGCTTACAAGCGAAGGGAGCTTTTTGGTAATTTGTTTTTAAAGACTATTATCGTTTTATTCTAATTAAAATAACTGTTGAGTTTTCAGTGAAAAAAAAACAGAAAAAGCACATTCTGTTGTGACGATCACTTGTCGTGACCTGCATATTTTTCCAGCATTATTCGAAATTCGAAATGATGCCTAGTATTTGTTTTAGACAATATTTCAAGCTTCATCCAATAGTAACTTGTTTACTTTTATCAGATAATTATTTAAAACACTTTCGTTGGCAACTTTGTTTTGTTGCGCGATATTACATTTATTTCATGCGGCAATATTTTTGTTTTCTAAGAACTTTCTTTGTAATACAGCAATCTCATCGAAGCTTATTTTTACGATAAAATAAATTTCTGACTATATAATAACTAAAGGTGCTTTCATATTTTTACGGAATGTACTTCCAACGAAACAAGTGAATAATCGTCTGCCCGATCGACATCATCGCAGCACATTCTGTATGCATGTGAAAGTACCTTTACCATTATCACGTTTCTTCCGTTCTTATGGCCACCATAACACCCACTTTATCAATTTATTTTCACACCTGAAGGCCAGAGATAAGATTTGATTACAATTTTTTTTCATTTGCTTGTAAAAATACATGTAGTTTGTATGTTAAAATAATTGTGCAAATGCAAGTAATTTCGCCTTTACCTACAAGGCTTTTAATGTTTGTTCAACTCAACAATTAGGGTTGTTTAGAAACAATTTACCAGCACATTTCTCTCTAAGTGTTGCATTTAATGAGAAGGGATGCGCTCGTCTAGATTGTATTTCTATAAACGTGCAAATCTGCGTCATAAAACAAAACCAAACTAGCAAAGGGTAGATTAAAAACAGACAAAGTTACTGGCAATGATAACAAGAACAGATGACATCGACAATGAGCTACCGACGACGACGACGACGATGAAAACATTGGTGAGTGATGTTGATGTTTGAAGGATGAAAAAAGAATGAAGGAGGTATAGTTGTTGTAAGACGGTTTTGCGTATTATAGCAATATTATAACTATAGGGGAATAATGTTCTGAGAAGTGACGAAAACAATAGTGACGACGCGAAATAACGATGACGATGTAATGGTGATGGTGATGTTGATGATGATGATGATGACGATGATGATGATGAAAACGACGATGACGACGACGATGATGACGATGACAATGATGGTGATGATGATCATCATCATGATCATGATCATGACGATAATGGTGATGAGGATGATGATGATGATGACGACGACGACGACAATGATAATGATAATGAAAACGACGATGACGACGACGATGTAATGATGATGGTGATGTTGTTGATGATGATGATGAAAACGACGATGACGACGACGATGGTGACGATGACAATGATGGTGATGATGATGATGATGATGGTGATGGTGATGATGATGATGATGATGTAGATGATGATGATGATGATGATGATAAATTCTACTCTTATCCACCAGGCTAAGTTTTCTTTGCATAATCTCTGCAGTAGTCAATGATTGCACGACAACAAACACTCATAAAGAATGGAAGACTTCCCTTTGCTAATCAGAGGAAGCTCCAATCACATTCATTCTGATAATCCGCTATGAAAAAGTTATTGTGCAGTAAGAACCCACTAATGACGACAGAAAGATTGCTGTTGATCGCCGTGAAAGAATATCGGCGGATTTAGCAAGGATTATTTTATGAAGTGGCTCAACGAAATTTGTCGAGGATTATGCAAGATTAAATAAGATGAATACAATTTTTCAGAAATAATATTGTTTGCAAACAGAAGCTGAAACTTGACGCTAAAAGTTTTTTATGGTCTTGCGAGCTTACTGAATTATGGCGCCCGAAAAATCGTGGAAAGTGCTTGTTGGTCAACTTCTTATCGAGAGGAGATTATTCTAGTCTTGAACGGAGTGTTCAGAAATTAGAAGTTGGAAAAAATTTAAGGAAGACCCGAAGTAATAATTGACGTAGCAGCATTGTCTTGGGTTGGTTGGCCGACTGGTCTAGATTTCGGACATGCAGTCTTGAGTTCGAGACTACCGGCTACCAATGTCAGGGCACATACCCTACATATTCGTGTTTAAGTGTCCTTATCCATATTGTTTTAAGTATAAGCCGCTAAATAACTGTTAGTGCAAGTGTTGTCTATTAAACAAGCGACAGCAAATAAATGTTGTCCTTGTCTTACGAGGGCACGCTAATCCACTACAAACATTTAATTTCAGAACAAACTTAAATTTAACAAAGCAAGCAAAGTCCCACTTCTAAACTTCCAAAGTACAAACTGTTTCCAAGCAATAAAAGTTTGTCTTGAAACTGTATAAACTTGTCTTGAAACAGAAAAATATTCCGTTGCATATGGATAACTAAAAGCCGATACGGCAGCCCGCAGCACCAAGGGGAGACTTGCACTCGCTGTCTGTTGTTAGACCTAGCGTAATAAAAATGTTGACTTAGATACAGAATATGTTTTGTACGTATGTTCTTTTCGTGCGTAAATTTTTCTGTATATTTTGAGCAAATAACTAAATTACCGTACAAAAATACCACTTTAGGGGCCAATCAAAAGTTTCCCGAGTTCTGCTGAACACTTGGAGTTTGACTATGTTTATACGCCCTTAAAAGAGACACAGAAGAAGAGGAGAAAGCAGAGAAGGAGGAGAAAGTTAATAATGCGTAAAACCGCTGCCTGCAGTTAAACGATATATTTTGCTTTATGAAACTGTCCAAGGGCAATTGGGTGTCCCTAAGTAGACTCGCGGACGTTAGACTTTCATATAATATTACTCCTATCAGCATTTTCATCAAAGTTTCATTTGTGTGTACTTTACATATATTGCTTTTCTCAAATTTCATCATTATGAATCCTAATACAAATGCGAGTGTTGGACTGACTAATACTACAAGCGCAAGAAAAATAGCGCATGCCTGCTTCCATGCTGGATGATAGACCAAATTTTTTTTCATAATTCTTGAGAATTTTTTACAAGCTTGCTGCTAATTTTGTGAATATATCCAATTGTCATCAGTGATCTTCAAATGACATCTGACTTCATATAAAGCGATGTATTTGAAATAGTCAACTCACTGGCAGCCTGTAGTTTAGAAAACCAAACTCTTTAAACCACCGACCTCCTCATGAAATCTGGCGTAAGTGAGTAGGACAGGAAGTGACGTAACTAGGAAATGACGTAAGTGAATAGGACAGGAAATGAAGTAACTAGGAAGCCCGGGACACTCTATCTAACGTTGCCACAACCCAGTTTTGAAGTAAAATGAACTAAAAAAATTTCAAATATCAAAAGATTTCAGTGTTGATGATGATTACATCGAGTCTTTTAAATAATAGAACACGATAAAGGGAAAGAAAATGTAAGTCAATTTATCCAAATATAGAAACATTGGTACTATAACGGTCCATTGCCTTTTGGTTCCAATTAATCATAAATTATTACCATAATAATAACAACATAATATGGATATCATTGTGTACTAGCAAACTGAATATAAAATAAATAGATAATCAAGACTTATGAATTATGATTATATATGAGTTAGGCATTAATGTATAAACAAATTATATTTTATCTTAGTATTTTATGTATTTTTATTTTCTATACGAATGTCAGTTTTCGACCCTCTTTTAAACCTACTTTAGACCTCCCGAATGATCTGTTTGACCTCTAAAGTCGAAGCTGACCAATTCTGGAACCCTGCTGTAATTTGTAAAAATTTCATAAGCAAAACTTTTATTTCCTGTTATGTAACACAAGGGGATCAAACTTAGCATTCACCCACGTTTGTTGAATGCGTACTAATCACTTGCCTGACTAAGATAAAACCTGCGCCGGGTTTAGGTATCAGCTGAGTAAGCGACAGCTTAGGGCCTCACAATCTACATGGGGCCTCAACAAGGTTCCAGATTGGGTTTTATACCCATTTTTATATTTAAGTAATAATTTAGTAATGTTTTAGTCAAGTGTATTGTTCTCTTTGCTATAAATAATTAAGCCACGCATATTTTCAAGTTTTCTGGGACCAATTGGCGAAATTTAAAAAAAGAGGGCCTCAGAGCCTTATATAGTGCTTATATCCTCACCAAGTGTGAATACGGCACTGGATAAAACACCGCTTCGGACTTATGGGTCATGTTTAGTCTATTTTATACGTGTTATTGTGAAAACAAAATGGTATATCTGCTTTTCTCTCTCTCTCTCTCCCTCTCCCGCCCTCCCCTTCTCTCTCTCCCCTCTCTCTCTCTTTCTCTCTCTCTCTCTCTCTCTCTCTCTCTCTCTCTATCCTCTCTCTCTCTCTCTCTCTCTCTCTCTCTCTCTCTCTCTCTCTCTCTCTTTCTCTCTCTCTCTCTCTCTCTCTCTCTCTCTCTCTCTCTCACATCTCTCTACCTCTCCGTCTCTCCGTCTCTTTCTCTGTCTCTGTCTTTCACTGCTCCCCAATCCCCCTTCTCAAGCTGAACAGACTGCATCAGCCATTACAGCATAGCAACAAAACACAGCATAGTGCTCACAAACGGAAATGTCGGCACCGGCTTATATTTTACATAAATTGTCGTGAGGTGTTAGGCGGTTATTATGCGGCGAGCAATAAAGATGGAAATTTGTGGCCCGGGATAATGGCCTGGATTAAATGATTTAAGTTTGGAAAAGGTTAAACGCTGGCAGCAGTTAAACTGCTACATTTCAGAATGTATTAGACTTCGGTTAGTTAAATGATTATTGCTCCGTTGTTGTTGTGGCTTCCTAGATTTAAAGCAGCACTGACTGAACGAAACACATGATTGGGTGCCAAATGTAGATATTACTGATAACCAGACCATATTTAAAATACCATGCCATAATGAAAAGCTTTGTGCAGGTGAAACAAGCTGTGTTCGTTTTGGCGGTCGTCACGGGTATCTCATACGTACTTAACAATGCACACGCGTATGTGATAAAACACAGATAAAATGCAACTGGTCAGATTTTTTTTAGATTTAATAGATTTATTTCGCAATAAACATATACATATACATTACATGTGCATCGATAATCAGTTTTTGTTAATACAAACTTATGATACAATTCATGAATTCTGCGCTAGAGACCTAAGAAGCTAGCTTATGGTAGGCCACTAGAATTAGTTACGAAAAAATTACAATATATACAGATACAATATTACAATATATACAAATATAAATACGGGTGGGAAGTAATAAAAATATTATTATACTAGAGGGGAAGTTTTTGAAAATGAAAAACAACAAATCATGATTGAGTGATCAGTTATACGTTTCAAGTAAGTTTAATTTATAAATTTTTTTAAATATGGGCAGCGAGTTGGCATTTTTAATAGCTGGAGCAATTGAATTCCATTGTATTTAATAGAAAATTTTCTAACATTAGTGTTGCACTGTATGTAGTGATAGTTCAGTCTATAACGTGTGCCGTAATTATGTATCTCAGCAATTTTACGCTAAATTTACGCCAATTACAGCAGACTCATTTGAGCTTAAATTTAAAAAATGTTTTCTGCGCTGCTTTAAACTTGCATTTATTGTGCCTCTCAAAGATTTTTTTGCAAAATGGAGGGAAGAGTAATAGTGCTATACTATTGTATTCAAACAACACAGCTATGCGCTCAATAACATTATTAAGTTTTGAATAATGTGGTGTCGTTAAGCTCCAAAGGATTAAAAACTTTAGCTTGTGCAACACGAGCCTTTGCCCGTAAGTTGTAATTGTGATATTTCGCGAATAAAATGTTGAAAAAGACTTTGTTTGTACGTCTGTTATACGGTCAGAGTTTAGCACCTGGAAAGCGAGGAAGCATTGCGTTTCACAAATTGATTTAAAAAAAACTTGGGGCAGTGAGGGCAAATCAATGAGCTCATAGTGGATTCATAGTCGTTAATTCAAGCAAAAATTATTTTAGCGATTAATCATCAAAATTCGGCAATGCATGTTTCCGATCACTGTACTTAAATACAACCTGCGACATTTTGTTCAGGTAATAATGAAGTAAATAGATCTGGGTTGCAAGACACTGTCCTGCAGCGTCACAGATAGACTGTACGAAACTCAAAGGCTTGCAAGTGAAGGGCGTTAACATTTTCGTCGCGTCAATTTACTTATTAATTGGCTTGCTTTTATTCCACATGTTGAGTTTTCGTTACTGTTTAAGCTATTTGTCAGTTGAGAAATTAGCTTTTGAACTCAATCACACATTCAGTGCTGCCGGGGATTCCTTCTATAATCTGTCCTCACACTAATCTGTTGCTTAATACTATTAAGTTTTGAACTTTATTCCTCTAGTGTTTGAGATGTAATTTTGCGAATTGGCCTTTGACTTTTAATCACAAACTAAAAGTTGCTGGTTGACCTGCTGAAAGTGTCCCCCACCAGGAATTATTATTATTGTTATTATTATTATTATTAAAAATCTTTATTGAAAATGATACAATAAGCCCGCTATTTGCAGGGCACATAAGTACAAAAATGTTAAATGAATCTTTACATTATGTACATTGAATAAATTTTTACATTAAATTCTTCACAGTTACAATTTCTTACTAAACAAGCTAACAATACTGCATTATGATTTATTAATTCTAATTATATATCTAATAATTGCGTACATTGTTTATACATGTTATACTGTATGTACAAATAGTATATGTTGTAGCTTCTACATACATAAATAATGTTAAGCTAATGTCATTCGTATATAACACAGTATCCTGTATAATCAGTTTACTATAAGATCATTTTGGGTTAGTTCTTTTACAATATCTATATACATTAGTGTCTCTCTTTCTGTAAATGGTCCGAATGTCATTATTTTCTAAGCCACACAGGAATTATCTCTTGCGGATTACCGGTCTACTGGTTTACATGTTGTATTTTTCTACTCCATAAAACTTTGATGTATTTATCCACTTCATTTTTATTATATTTGACGTTTGTATTGTCCAAATTACCGACCGTCAACGTATCATTTCGGGCAATTGCCACCAGGAATATGATTTATAAGTTATCCAATATAGGTTATGAAACTCTTTTCCAGACTCCCAAAGTCTTCGAGCTGTATGCTTACGTCAAAAATGTCTTTTCTGTTAACCCATTTTCTTGTGTCGGCATGTTTTGCAAATTTGTCGGTGCATTTCGGTTGGTTCTTTTAAATAAAACTGGCTAATTCTGCTAAGAGAACATGTAATTTCGCTGGTACATATGTAATAATGCACCATTTGCTGGTGCAATCTCAGTTGGTTCGTTTAAATAAGACTGGCGGATTCTGCTCACAGACATGTTGAAAAGCTTAGTCTAAAATTTAGGATCTGTGCCCTAGTCGGCTCCCAGTATAATGTCTCTGAAGTTTTTTCTTTCTCCGTCAACTGACTTGAACATTGTTTAATTACTTATTGAATTCTAAACGTTATTCGATAGAATCTCTGTTTACTATAAGAATGCCCTCAGGTATCTACTTTGTAAAACAAAAATTTGGCTGCTGGTAATTTCTTAACAGGTCATCGAACCTGTGACTCCTTATTTTACATTTTGGCTTCTGTCAGCCGCGCCCACTCACTTGGAGTGACCAATTTAGAGGCGTGTATTAAATCTCTACACACTTTATTATGTAACTCAGTTTCAAACACCTGTAGTTTAAGCAGCCAACAACTACCACCCTGACTGACCCACCATAGGTCACCGAGCATCCCTCCAAAATTTTTATTTCCCTTGAGTGTTATAAGCTGTGTAAGTTTAGTTGCCCAACCTTTTCAAGTTTTGCCAATTAGTTTGTTCTTGTCCTAGTCACATTTTAAGCCAGCCATTTTAAGACCTTGAGTCTGCGCTGGCAAAAACAGACCCAGAGGCGTTTAATTTAGCAATATTTTAGAAACTTTTTTTGCAAAATCTTCCAAAACAAAATCTAAATTGCACGCGAAATTACGTATTCAAACAGATGGCAGTGTGCATGCGTCGATGCGTCTAGTTTAATTCAGTGTAGTTTGACTGTAATGCGCAGTGTTGTTGTTTACGAAACGTGATCTTTCAAATGTTTTAAAGACAAACAACTTAATGTACAATAATTGTGATTTTGTTTTTAATTTTTGTGTTTTGAAAACGGATTGCTGTTTTAAAAGTATTGAGAGAGAGAGAGAGAGAGAGAGAGAGAGAGAGAGAGAGAGAGAGAGAGAGAGAGAGAGAGAGAGAGAGAGAGAGAGAGAGAGAGAGAGAGAGAGAGAGAGAGAGAGAGAGAGAGAGAGAGAGAGAGAGAGAGAGAGAGAGAGAGAGAGAGAGAGAGAGAGAGAGAGAGAGAGAGAGAGAGAGAGAGAGAGAGAGAGAGAGAGAGAGAGAGAGAGAGAGACTATTAACACTTTAACTCATTTCCTCAAGTTATGTTTTTGTTCGCTTGTATAAATTAAGTTAATTAGACCGACATTTTCATAAATGTTAAAATTTTACGTCGAATTACTTCAAAATTGTTAACACTAGCCTGCCGCAAGCATAGGCTTTCTGTTTTGCCATAAATGGCATCGAAATTACCTTATAATCCATTTGCGTTATTTTAGTAATGCACTTAATGTACATGCGCAAATTGCACGTTACGCAATTTGTGGCGTATCAAAAATGCTGCGGGCGTCACTTACCTACGTATGTATGTAATTTATTGACCAACAAAATTATAATAAAATTACAAATTGCAAGGTAGCTGTAAGAAGTTCGTAACAAGGCATGTTCCTTACTGCTACATCAGTGACGTCACGTAAATGCAAACTGGGTGCATATTAAAAAACACTTTTAGCAAAATGCAAGTACTATTATACGCAGCAATATTATACAATAGTAATGCAAAATAGTTTTCGTATGTCTAAATATACAAAGGCATTCGCTGAAATAGCAACTTCTGCCCGACAACCTTAATATAGCTGCCTTAGGAACTAATGATCTGTTGAAATTGTTATTATTCGGAAAAGATGAACTTAACTATGTTGCTAACTGTACAATATTCCAATGCCTACATGACTTTATATTACGTACTAAACGCTTCCAGTAGTTTCTATCTGATATGAAATGCATCAGTCTTAAATATTCGTACATTAATATTTTCTAACCGTCATTTTCTACTAATGTCTAATGTAATCTTGTAGTAAAACTTGTCAGCTTGTGTAGTTATAGTCTATTCTTACTGTAAATGTTTTTGTAAATAGTGTATAAAGTCTGTTGTGATGAGGATCCTAAATAATGTTGTTCAAACTGTCTGATCCAATCCTATAATAAATTATTTTTAAACTAAATAACAACGAACATCTATGTACATTTTCCACTTGTTTAGCGGTATCATTATGTGCTAATATTGATGTCAGCGATGATGTGTCGATGTCAGAATATTTAGGTAGTTGTCTAAGATGAGCGATTATATGACACACACAGAGTACATGGTTCCAGCCATTGAGCAACTACAGGTTCTAGATTGTCTGGGTTAATGTCTCCATCTCCCCGTCTCACTATGTAGCCGACGGGCTGATATACCTGGGTGAAGCATATATGCGTCGTTATATTCGCTGGGTGGAGTTAACCTTTTTTCTGTGTTGCAGAAACTTGACCCTGTTTGTTCAATACATGAAGAAAGTTCCAGTAAACATTGTTTTTATTTCTAACTGCTTTAAGCTAACTGCTAAACGCGGAATTGAACCGGCAACCTTCGACATGGAAAAACAGCTTGCAGCCGATTGAGCTATTTCTGTTTATTCTTTTGAAAGACCTGCCAGCTTCGGAAACTAGTTTAAAAGTATAAATAAAATAGTAAATAAATAAACAAATGTAAATGAATGAATGAGTGACTGAGTGAATGAATGAATGAATGTATGAATCAATCAATCAATCAATCAATCAATCAATCAATCAATCAATCAATCAATCAATCAATCAATCAATCAATCAATCAATCAATCAATCAATCAATCAATCAATCAATCAATCAATCAATCAATCAATCAATCAATCAATCAATCAATCAACCGATAAATAAATAAATAAATGAGTGAATGAATAAATAAATAAATAAATATATAATGAAAACAGAAAGTCTGATGGGTCTTAAATAAGTATCAAAGAAAGCTGCAGTATTTTGCAAATTCACTGAATGCGGTTTATAGTTTGCAAAAATTTTTCGTTTTCCTGCCAAATACGTATATATACTTTAATTCAGAATTTGCGAGCTCCTCAGGGCTTTAGTTATGGGATGTCTGTAAGCACACGTTCGGTTCAGTGCTTGTCGACGAATGTCACCGTGAACGTCATCATATCATGCAAGTAACAAGTACAGACTGTCACGTGACGCCCGTAACAGGGAAGCTTGTGAAGTTTTTAGTTGTTTCAGAAGTCTATTAGATAGCGGTGAACATTTATATGTGTTCCCCTTTTTCAATTAGTTCAACATCTCATCAGTTTTAATAAAATTTTAGAACCTTTAGTCGAATTGGTTTTCAGTGATGATTAATTTTCTTAAATTTTATACCTTGGCGGAAGCCTTACGTTTCATCAAACCTGTCATGCTTAGCGTGCGGTCAAACGTTGGAAACGGTTATTTAAAGCATAAGAAAACACTTTTCAGAAATAAAGGTTAAAGAATTAGTCTTGTAATTTTGTATCACCTACATGCTATATTATTGTAAACAGAGCTTGTGTTCAATCAATCAATCAATCAATCAATCAATCAATCAATCAATCAATCAATCAATCAATCAATCAATCAATCAATCAATCAATCAATCAATCAATCAATCAATCAATTTATTTCACTCCAGCAATACATATACAATACATCAACATGCAATATTATTGAAACAAAAAGAAACAGTATAGGTAAAAAAGCGTTGATGAAGTCAAATTAACCAAATAAAAGAGTTGCCGTATGACACCTTGAAAGCTTGGCTTGTTAAGGTGGCACAAATGAGTGAACGAAAGAATGGTTAGGGTTAGTAGACATGATGGAATGGAAAAAATAGTAAGATTAGGGATAGGAAGAAGGAAGGGAGAAGAAGAAATTACTAAGTGTTAGCAGTAACGCTTAGTAAAACTTGTAAATATAAACACCCATTTAAAAAAAGTCATTTGAAACAGGTTTAGATAACACTGCGTGAAGTTTGTAAAAATAATCTAGCCATTTGTAACATATTCTTTGCTAACTAAGCTAAAGTATAAATTACTTTATCTTGCTAATAAAATCTGTAATGCGTTTCTAGTGAATCAGCGATACACACTGGAGTGACGTTTTACCAGTTGGCGCGAACATTTTAAATTATTTTCTAGTTTTTCTCTTTTCTAGTTACATAATAAATGTTTCAAACAGGTAAGTGTAATGCTAAGTTATAAAACTTTATGTGGAAAGTTCTTTGAGATATACTTCAAAATTCCCCTTTCTTCCCCTTTGTGCGCTCTTCTTTGGCATCTCTTGTGGCGGCGATGGCGACGACGATTAAAGTTATAAGATGTAAACAATTTCACCGCATAAATTGCGTTCTAATACTTATCTGTTTAGATGAATTCCTCATGCAGAAATATAACGACGCTGCAACTCTCTTGAATTATTGTACGTGCAAAAAATATACGCAATTTATTTTGATGCTGCGCTAGTAGAAATTGCGAAACAATTTAACATGGAGTTTAGTTGAATAAGGAAATTTATTACAGTATGCAGACCATATACAAACAACTTCTCAATTAAGCGAACTATAAATTCCACAGGAGACGGACTTCAAAGGAGGAAAAGTATTAAAACGTCTTGCAAAACTGCCTGCGTCGTTTCAGACGCGCAAAACGTCCTGGACATGAATTTATTCTTTTTATTAGTTATGAGAAAATGACTTTGTTTTGATTGGCTAAAGTCATCGAGTTGTGATAAAGGCAGAGCGTTCAAAAAGTAACAAATCAATAAAGCTTTTCCATTTCAGTATTTTGAAGATATTCCATATTGTGTTATTTCGATCACTGACAAGTCACTGGCATAGCAGTATCTAGTTTTTTGCTTGATTACTGCTGCGTTTACCTGTCTTGAGAGAAGATTTCTTTTATTTTAGAGTTCTGCAATAGAGACACAATAGACGTAATGGGCATATGATGATGATGATTTAGAGTGTAAATACTTCTATAATTGGTCCTTGACGTTTTGATTAATGTATGCTCTGATGGAGATTTAAAATTTGTTGAAACAATTTCAGACATACAAGATAAATGACAAAACAAACAGTTTTTATTGCGTGATATACAACGTGAAATCGCGTGAATCAATTCTATTCAATTGCACAAGCGAATTTGGCTGTATAAACTTACTGTATCGAAACCAGTAAATACCAGAAATGAGTTTTTTTTAACATATTTACATACTTTTACTTATCAAATGAAATGAAAACGCACTAAGCTTCCGGAAACACGAATAGAAGCAATTGAAACCTATTTCAAGCAAGAAACTAACACTATATCTTTATTTTTTAAACATCCTATGTATTTTTATTTATTTTACGTATATTTCAGTTCACAATAGGTGTGAATAAATTGAGTTGAATGTGAGTGATTTAGTGACTTTCGGCAATCAAAAAGATTTGTACCATTGTTTTGGCGCAGTGAAAGAGTGGCCGTATTTTGAAATCGATGTGTTTCAAAGGCGAAATTACAGAAACATTTTGGGTATTAGATGGCCAAAGAAAATTTCAAACAAAGATCTATATGAAAAAAATAAAAGAAGAACCTTGGACAAGAAAAATAAAAAGACGCCGTTTAAGATGGATTGGGCATATGTTTAGACTACCTGATGATATTCCAGTGAAGATAGCTCTTCAACAAGCCATAGAACCAGCTAAAAAACCTGCAGGGGACAAATGTTAACATATTTAGATTTTGCACAGAAAGATTTAAACACTTCAGCATTGATCCTTAGAAATAAATGCACTTGGGGCACTGCGGCGAGCAGGGAGACCTGGCATAGAGAGGTGAGCAGAATCATGTCCCTGGACGTGTGATTCATTGGATGATGGTGGTGGTGGATGCTTTGTAGGCTTCTTGGCATCGTTAAAAAGAAAATTTGTCATTTTGCTTAGTTTAATAGATCTGATCTCATAAAGTAATTATTGACAATCCTTGTGTTTTAATACTACAATAAATGCCACAAACAAACAATAAACAAATGCAATAAACAAAGCTTAATTAAAAATCACTATTTAGGACATTTACTGCATGACAAATAAAATAAATATTTCCACAAAGAACAGAGGATTAGTAAGCTAAACATTTAAAAAAAGGTTAGTAAATGTATAGTCCAATGGGCAAATATTCCAAGTCAAAATGGCATTAGTATTAAGAAAATAAATATAAGGCCATATGCATACCCATAATGTATACCTCAGTTGCAATTATTATTCTTTTTAACAGAAATTTAACAGAAATTTAGCGACATTGAACGTGAAACGAAACGTCGATGAATTTCTGTTTACAAGACTAATTATTTACAAAGGAAAAATGACTGAAAATGGCGCAGTAATCGTGCCAAGTTTAATTTCTCTTAAATGTCCAGTAATTCTTGATCTACCGCTGAATAATCAACAAACGCTTAAATTATGAATTAATTTATAATTTAAAATTTCAACTCAATCAATGTGTATAGAAATGCCGCCATTGCCGCAAAATTTAAATAGCAATTTTTCCCGCTGTTCCCACAAAAAGAAGGGAAATTTGTGGAAACACAGGGTCACTGGAGGGATATACCAGCAAACTTTGTCTGCAACAAGATGGCGGCAGATAAACGAACAGGAGTCAAAAGTGTGTTCTTTGTAAGCTCTATGTATTTATCTGCAAATTCGTTTATTTTATTTATCAAATTTATTTACAGTAATTTGCAGTGGTCGTCTTTCTATGTGTGCTGATTCAAAGGTTTTGGGTTCGACTCCCACTTGTGTTGGGAATTTACTAGTCATGTTCCACATGAACAGATCTTTCTGGTCGTGTTTCTAGGACTACTCATTTTTAATTCAATACCTGATCTTAGTCAGTTTGTTAATATGTAAAGTTTAAAGCAAATTCGGACCCAATCTTAAACTGTAGGTCAAAATAGTCTATTCTTTAAAATATTGAAAGGAAACGTACTAGAGTTATTACAACACAAACACAATTTCACATTTTTGATACTAGTTCTTCGCTGTTACACGCATTTCGCCATTCGCTAGTTAGAGAGGCACTAGCGCCTGCATTTTAGAAACGCATTGCACAAAAACAGGTGCTGTACCTCTCAGTTCAGATGTGTTAGTTTGTGACGAACTACACACGTTCGACAGCTCATGCGTGAGCACAACGGTAAATTTGAAATTCTGAATATCTTACGGTAGTACTGCAGTTCAATTTTCGCTTTCGCCAACACGTGCAACACGCTCGTCGAATATTTTTGTTGTTGAAAATTATGTTAGTTTGTGTCTGTCATCAATAGTTGGGATCTAAGTTTTTAATCTATTATTTAATTATCAGAAACGCTTTTGCAGTATTAATTGTGTTAAAATGTACACGTTTTATCAGACTTGAAAATGGGGTGGTATATGAAAAATCATCCTGTCTTCCTTTAAGTTTAAAGTTCTGTTTTGTTATTTGTACGTGTAGTTTAGCTTTTCCATTGTCTCATTTGCCTCTAACAGTGTATGTTTTTTAAAACATTCACTGATTAGGTTTCTTAATTATTTGCTACGATTATTTGTTATGGTAAATAAAGATCTTACTTACTTGCTATGGGAGGAGGGAAGAGGGCTCTACCGTAACCATCTACCCCTGCGCTTCCTCAGTTGCATATATAAGACCAGCCCTCCTTCTCCTTCTCTTCCTTCATTTTTTGTTCTTTTTCTTGTTCTTCCACCTGTTCTTCTTCATATATTTCGCTCAAAGATGTCTAGCAATTTTCACTTCTAGAAGGAGTGTCTAAATACTGTCAGTTTGCAGCGATAAAATTATATTATAATATTCTAATGTCAATTTTGGGTAAAAACATATGAAGTTACTGTGCAAAGATTGTATTACAATCAAAATCCAAGGTGATTTTGAACGTCTATTGTCAGTGTAGTCGTTTGGGATTTATATCGCAAAATGTCAAATATAAATCATTTAACGTTAAGAAATTATGATAGAAATTTGCCGTAATAGGTTGCGTTGAAATGATTATTGAACACTGAAATCCGAGTTCCCTGGGAGGCCGCCTAGGAGAAATTTTTTCGGCAATCACGTAAGACAATAACCGCAAAATCCTATATTGCTTAAAACCGTATAGGGCATTAGCGGGGCAGGTTAGTCCTGCCCTTCTTAGGAAATGTTCGCTTTAAGCACAGTTTGATTCCCTTAAACTAAGTGATATGATATTTGTAATAAGTGTCATAAATTTCAGTCGTTATCTTAACCACTGCCACATCGCCATCTTTATCGTTAGCAGCATTACCATTATCATCGTCATCATCATCATCATCATCACATCATATTATTATTATTATTATTATTATTATTATTATTATTATTATTATTATTATTATTATTATTATTATTATTATTATTATTATTATTATTATTATTATTATTATTTATATTATTATTGTTATTGTTACCGGTACCGTTACCGTTACCATTACCATTACCATTACCGTTACCATCACCATTGTCATTGTCATTATCATTACCATTACCATTACCATTACCATTATCATTGTCATTGTTATTGTCATTACCATTACCATTACCATTACCATTACCATTACCATTACCATTACCATTACCATTACCATTACCATTACCATTACCATTACCATTACCATTACCATTACCTTTACCATTACCATTGTCATTGTCATTATCATTATCATTACCATTACCATTACCATTACCATTACCATTACCATTACCATTACCATTACCATTACCATTACCATTACCATTACCATTACCATTACCATTACCATTGTCATTATCATTACCATTGTCATTATCATTATCTATGATTATGACTATGAATTTATTTCCACACATCAAAGAATACAACATCAGACACATCTATAAATTTATAATAAAATAATTTGAGTAGTACGAGGTTATGAATTTATTTTAATAAAATACAGCTTTTAGGAGAAACCATAACAGCAATCGCAATGATATTATGAATAATAGAGGGATAGCGGCATTCATTGGCAAAGTGTGATTCTTAAGCAGAACTAAGGCTACAATAACATGTATTATGTAAATCACTATGTTATCATCATCATCATCATCATCATCATTATCATCGTCGTCGTCGTCATCATCATCGTCATCATCATCATCATCATCATCATCATCATCATCATCATCATCATCATTATTATTATATCACCATCGTCGTCATCATCGTAATTATCACTGTTACCCTAGTTTCATTATAATCATTGCAGCAAACGCCACTGCCATCACTAAATTCCGCTTCACTGTGTCCTTTGCTGCTGTCAGTAAAAACGTCACCACAATGACTAAAACGTGTTGCAGGTAATTTGGTTTTACATATAAGATGTCTAACAAGTTTGGATTTTCAACATCTATCTACGAATGATGCACACTAGGAGGTATTTTATTAGAATTATGTAAAATTTTTGAATTTCGAACGAAACGTCACTTAACTGCGCATTCTAATACATTTTTGGACTTAGATTTTTTTTGGCTTATGTAGACTTGTTGTAGTGTCACTCAAGAATAATGACAACAAAGGCCGTGCCAATGACAGCTGATGATTACTGTCACCAGGCGGCGTTTCAATGAAGATTTGCGCAAATCAGCGGCAAAAGCAGAATTGTTATAGGGACAGAATTTCAGAAAACTGTGACATAAAATGACGTCAAAATTTATAAAAAGGCAGTTGAAATAGAATTTTAGAAACAACAGCAACACCAACAATAACAGCTACTTCATCAGCCTGTCTGGTACATCACCCAGATTGAATATTTCTAGTACAAAAGCGAGTTAGACATTGGCAATACGTTCGTACTTAATCACAAATTCCAGAATATTACAGCAACAGCAACAACGGCAGTAACAGCAAAAAACAACAGGAACAGGAGCAGCAAAAGTAGGGCAGCAGCAGCAGCAGCAGCAGCAGCAACTGCTGTGCCAACATCAACAACCATGAAGTCAACATTTAATACTATACATAGATAACAATGATCATTCATCTTTACATTTGAATCTGACTTTCACTCAAATTACAGACTTGCAGTATAATTATTTTCCCCATTGTGCTTCTGTGAGAATGACCTTTATTATGATTTTTAGTTCTACTACTGACAATTCTTTTAATCACTGCCATGCCTCAGGTGTCATGATTAAACGATGACTCGCTCGCTTTACCATACAATCAAGTCTGTCACAGAAACGTGATCTTTTACACAAGTGTGGTAATTTAAAATAATCAGTGCGTTCAGATGAAAGTATTAAACTCCAGGTGTAGGGTTGATGAAAGGAGAGTGAAACAAAGCGTTATAATATTGTGAACATCGTGTAGTAAATCGTACTGAATGCAGCTGACATTCTAGCTGCCGTTGGTGTTAAAAATTTAAACAGCAAAATTAAAAATGGTGGCTGAATAAGGTCATGGGGCGTTAGTGGCAATGATAGTGTTGTTGGCGTTGATGTTTGTGTTAGTTGCGGTGCCACATGGTAGTGAATATTGATTATGATGGTGGTGATGACAACGATGGCGACGACGACGACGACGATGATAATTTTAGTATATATTGGAACTTACAGTGTGACTACAACCGACGAGTATTGACAACTGACTGCTTTGTGGACGTTTGGTTAAGCGACGTATCGACTCTTCAGCTAGTTTTTTTTTGTTTTGCAAAATACGGTCACGTCTCTGAATTCAAATGAGATCTGCATCAGAAGCGTCTGAGCTTCACAAAAATGATAATTCTATTTCTATGCTTGTCTACAGTACACACACACACACAGAGGAGCAAAAACTTTAATGGTTCCCAGTTTATTTCACTTACACGTGCCTAGAAGTATATACAGCTCAGTTGCTCATTGTCCCAATGGTTGACTATATTTTTACAGCAAACTGTAAATTTAAATTTACAAATCCCTGATGCATGATGGCATTAGTAGAAATAATCTACGAGTGTCGTAGCACTCTCCAGTGGGGACCTACTTTAGTTGGTTAACCTGTACGTTTATAAAACATATTTAGATTTAGATTAATTTATTCATCAATTTAGCACAATACAAAAGTTATACAATTACAAATTAACATTGCATTGCAGTGCTATGAGCGTAGTAGAAGAAATTAACTTATGAGCTAAGCTCAACATGGACAAGACTTAATTAATGACCTAAACAATAACAAACAAAGACGATATTATATTATATATATATGATATTATAAAATATCATTTAATAGTATTTTATAATAATAACTATTAGCACCTTTCAGTATAACCTGCCAAGATTACTTCTATTGCACTTTTAAGTATGTGTACAATACTTTTCTGACCTACGTTATAATAGGTCTTTCTTTTATGGATGACTTTGATGTGCGCAATGATTACTACCCTGTTATTCTTACCTTTAGGTTTCATTATAGCTATGCATACACGGTGTATAAAGCGTTAGTTTTAGTATAATAGCTATTGCAAGTCATCACAATAGCTATTGTTGCTATAAATTTTTGGAGTACCAAAAAACAGTGGAAAAGCCTGTTTATGTTAAACAGCATAACTTAAGCAAAACAAAACAGCTCAGTTCAACAAAAAGCTAATATTGACCAAATACCATTCTGTCGTGGAATCAACTCGTCTTGATTTTTATTGGAAAATTTTCGTTTCACAATAATTTCTGGCGTATGAAGAGACTTGATTTCGTTACCATTCCTCACGCAATTTAATTTTCTTCAGGTAATTCAGTTTTCTGTCAAACAGTATCCACCAATCTTGCTGAATTTAGAATCGAGCTTCTTTTGTCCACGCTCTTTGGTTGTAGCTTGAAGCCAACGAAGATCCTGAGTAATTTATTGCTACTTTTAGAAACTTGAAATCCTGCTTAAATTACACGAAAATTACAAAACTGACTTTTTAGACACCTTGTATAAAATTTTGCAGTGACCCATTTATGTGGGCGAATTTTGCGTTTTAAATAGCTACTATAAAAAGCTATTACATATAGCTCAGCACTGCTAGTTCAGCTATTTTTGGCAAAACGCAAATTTTTTTGCTTCTTATTACTGCATTCGCTCGCATAGGTTTTATAAAGCAGGCAAGAAAGCAATAAACTGAAACATAGCATGAACAAATGAACCGGGGGCTTAGTGATAATTTAGTTACAACGAGCAACCAGCCAAGAGGGCACGTAAGTTGTATAAGATCGTAAGTTAACTGACTGTATTTAAGGCTTTGAAGTCAATCCATCACCTGACAAACACCTACTTACCGTACAGGGGCATCTGTTCCCAATTATTTTTGTGCTCCGTACTGCGAATGCCTTACATCTTGCGATCACCAATAGAGACATCCTTTGCTGCTTATTAGTATCATATATTTAATTTTGGTGTAATTAGCTGATAATTTGTATGCTTCTATCCAGTTAGCTCTCTGTTATTGTGATGTTGGAACTGAAATGAATTAGTGGATGGATTTGATTAAGGGGTCTGTCATCAGCAAAAAGATATGTACTGAAATCAGTAATAAGAAAGAGATCATTGATGTAGCTAAGAAAAAGCAGTTGTCCTACAGTGGATCCTTGTGGTACACCTCCGTTTGTATCCTGCGTATTAAGTGTGATATACTTTAAAATGTGGTTATTTTACATCTTTTTAAAATTGTGATGGTGCAAAAACACACAGCCTGCACCATAGTTAAATATCTGTCACAAAGCCCCTACAAGTTTTTCAGAACATGCTACAATTTTTCGCATTTTAATCTAGATGTTGTGGCTCGCACCTGTTTCGTGCTTATGTGCTTTCTATTGCTTTGGTTTGCATTCCTTTTTTCTACCCTCGGTTTTTATTGCTGTTCGACGTGCGTTTGTGGATGGCTCCAGATTTTTTTTATTTTACCTGGACAATGAGATTATGGTTGTACACCGTCTGCAAGTTACCGCTTTCTGCTGCAATGGGTACGTTTGGTTGTTATTTATACATGTATAGCACTGGCACTGCATTATATATTACGAATAATAAGCATGCCTTTACCACATTTTTAAATTAGTGCATGAAAATGCTTCTCATACTTTGTAGCAGCGGCTATTGCATGCAGGATCCAGCACTAATGTATACGTATTCCACAAAATACGTATGTTACATTTTTAATTACAGTATTATCTTATATTACGATTGCAGATGGCATTTTTGAAACAGCTAATTACAAGCTAAAATGTATTGCCCAAAATAAATATTACTGAGCGCGTTACTTCGGCGCTCGCTTAAGTGATTCCAAGGGGATATTTATCCTAGATTGCCGCTGGCGGCTGTATTCGCTTTCTATAGGAGTTGTCTTCGTTCTTGTTCGTCAATCTATCGACTTACGACAAGTTCAAACCAAAAATATCTCGGCATGATGTGAACTGTGCAACTTTACCCCTTTACCAATATGTGTAGTTTGAGAGCACCATAAATGATGTTGCTTTCTGTAGTGTCTAAACGTCTGAAAGGCTCCGATGACGATGACGATGATGATGACAATGACGACAACAACGTGACCATAGCAACAACTACAAAAACGAAAAAATAGAACACTGATCGTGGTGAACATAAATTCCTAAGGCCCACTTCACACTGAGGACGCAAGGAAAATGACGCTTTCAAAAACACAATTGTAACAATGTTGGCTACATCATGATACTTAGACTAAAAGTAAATATATTATGAAAAAGCTTTATAAGTATAACTAAGTACACATATTGACGTTTCTTTTAGGCAAAAATAATATTTATGTTGTACATTTTTAAATAGGCTACCATTCCTAAAAAAAGTGAATTCAGTTTAAAACGTTCATAGGCCAATGTTTTTGTAAAAATCAAAAATTTGAACGTTTTACTCAGAATGCAGAAAATTAAACAAAACCTGGTTTTGGTTTCGTTTTTTCTTAAACTACGGGGTTAACTTGCCACACAAATGGTCCACTCGTGCTGCGATTGCTATCCGTACTGTTTTCACGAATCCCAAACTTTTTTATCTGATTTCCACATGAGACGTCTGTATGAAATGCGCCATAAAAAACAATGTGTTCCATGAGGAATGCCCCAAGGAATGCTCCTCACTGTAAGGTGGGCCAAAGTTTCTCAGTTCTACCGAGTTCACTTTTAAATCAACGAAAATTACGCGATGACAGCAAGAACAGTACCTGTGTACCTGAAGACACCTGGTTCAAAGCCAGCTGAGACCTTCTTGCCTTTTGCCATTTTACCAAGAGTATTTTATTTTTTATACCGTTCTGCACCTTGTGACTCATTACGAAGTTAACCTGCTAGGATGAGGTTGGACTGAATCGGCTGGGGCTGCATCTCACTGCACTCAAATCGTCTAGTCTTCGAACGTAAACATCCACAGTTCGTATGGCCAATGAAACCGCCAAGAGAGAGTATGGAACACAAGCGGTCACAAGTGATTGATTCATCTGCCTGGCGTGGCTTAGCCTTGCTCGCGAAGTACACGCCGTGGCCACTCGGCTGTTCTGCTTCCCTCATCTCAGAACAACCAACTCAGTGAAAATCACCGGTTGTTTCAAGAAAAATATTTGGACGACTGGGAATCACTGACCGCAGCATCACCATTCTGTGGACTCACTCTGTAATTGTGTCGTCACACCGCGTAAACTTTTCCTCATAATTTATTTCCGCTGCTTCAGACTGATAAGTGAATTAGAAAAGGCACACCGCTGAAGCATCAAACAAGCGTAATGGATTTCGATCTGCACTTTTCAACAGACGTAAGAAACGCTGAAGTTTACTAAATCTCGAATAAAGGAAATGCTCGGGGCTGCTGTGACCATAACAATACATGTTATTAGTGACAGTTTGTGTAAGAAAGTTGCTGCCTGCTAAAGCTAAGCATATTTCATCATTCGTCTTTACCTTTAGGCTTATTTTCTTTAAAGAAATGACAAGTCACTTAGCATGTTGGGTTTATTTTACTGCTATCACCTAAATGTAGAAAAATATAAGAAGTAAAATTGCAAAAATTGTCTATAAAGCATAAAGTTAATTTTTACTTTCGCTTTATTTGAAATTTTCCGGCGCGGTGGTTGCCACCGTTCACTTGAAATTGTGGCGTAACTGGTGGACTTCGTGACTTTTCGTAAGCGCATCGTAAGTTTCCGTAAGCACGCGCTGCATAAACTAATTCAAGCTTCTGCAGCATACCTAATGTTCGAACAAAAATATCAAAAAATTAGCTGTATAATTTTTTATGAAAACTTACAGTTTTGACGGCAAATAAGAGTGGGCTGCTTTTGATGAACGATGTCATTAGGGGAAGAACAGGCCTTAAAAATAGCAGCGCCCAACCGTGAAATGATCGCGATTTTAAGGAGATTTTACTAATTACACGAAGCACTTATAGCAATTTTATTACTAAATCTTTCTAACATTTTTGAAATAAGCCCAACTTCCTAGAGGGCCTTGCTTTTCTTTTAATAATAATAATAATAATAATAATAATAATAATAATAATAATAATAATAATAATAATAATAATAATAATAATTATAATAATAATAATAATAGTAATAATAATAGTAATAATAGTAATAATAATAATAATAATAATAATAATAATAATAATAATAATAATAATAATAATAATAATAATAATAATAATAATAATCTTTATTTAAAGATGGTTTTAAACTCAATAGACAACACTAGGCGTTTATCAGCGGCTGTAAATAACAACTACAGCTACATTACAGAATCGTTAATCCACCCAGGCAGGTGCCACGTAAAAAGTGTTTGTATTACCCCACCGTAGTATCGAACCCGCAACCTCCCAACAGAAAATACGCTTGTTGTCCAATAAACTAGCTATGAGTGTTAAAGTTAAAACGACAAAAGCTTTTTTGACTGAGAAATTGTCAGAATTGTTCATATTTATGCTACTTATTCCATTAACCAACTGGGCATGCATTAACATACAATCATTGTGACTTTATAACATAATCAGTTGTATAGTTTTTACATCAGGTATAAGTTGGATACAAAAGTGTTTACTCAAGTTCTACTGCAAAAAGAGTTGTTATGCCTTTACATTTTGTATTATACCAAATAAACAGTTATCATCACTATGTGTAGCTGATTCATTTACTAACTGGCTACTACGACATCCGCAAATGATTATTTGCCATAATTTTTTCCTACTTTTCTCAGAATGGGCACTTCTGGTTTTGACATCTACGGTATGCGTGATGGTTTTTCGCTTAATAAACACGTAATTTTCGTCACATCGTACTAACATAATGAAGATAAGTCATTATCTCTAGCTGAACCGAGCACTTATCGTGCTGCAATGACGACCTAATTAATGGCTTCATTTTGAAGCTGCGAGAAATTAAACAGACCTCCAACGTTCAACGTCATATTAATTATTATGCGTTTCAGAACAACTATCGCATGCATGTCACGTGTCTGCATGTAAACTGCATGTAGGTGCAGTGGACTGCATGTCACCAACACATTCTTGCAGTTCTAAGCGCCCGCAAATACAATTAATTTAAACACAAAAGCATGATTAACTGTGTTTAATTTTTTATTTGTGAGCAGGGAATTTACATGCCATGATTTTTGTAAACTTGATGATGATAAGTCTGCAATTGTTAAATTGTGTGTTGTATTGCACAAAACGGAATTATTATGCCTTATAATAATAATAAGTGTTATTAGGTTTTAACAATTGAGAATTATTATAATACTGATAATTAACTGCTAGTGTTGGTCTGATTAATTGGTATAATTACTAATACAGAAAACTGCTAATAATTAAATTATGCTAATTAATTAATATAATTAGTTTATTATATAGCAATGGTAATGTAGCAGTTATAGCAGCATTAGCTATAGTAATAGCAGTAGCTTGTACAGTCAGTTAATAAGCCTTTTCGCAGTTCCAGCGATTGATGATGATCGTGGAAAGGTCAAAGGTTAAATGTACCAGACAACGCATTTGTGTTCACTTGACCACACCTCGCAGTCCATGCTATTGGATTAGTAATTAATTCTAATTCATTTTCTCTTGTTCCCAAACAAGATCCCGCACAGACTATTGCACAGTTAAGTGAAGTCCACGAAAACACTGACGTTACTGAACTGGGCTTTACTTTACCCACATGTCACGTGACGATTGTAGATACGACGGGTTGCTGTGGTACACTTAACCTACGACCTACAACAACTGCGCGTGCGCACAACGAAACTGTGAAAGCCTTATTATTGTGTAACTGACTGTTACAGTCGTAATGTAGTTGCCCAGTGCTTATAATTACGACTAAAATAAATTTTACATTACATCGCATTGTGACAATTGCTTTTTGTTTTACATTTTTTTAAAACACATTAATTATTGTGAAGGTGCCTAACTGACTGATGTGATCAAAAACTATAAGCAACGACAATAGCTAATTAATTATTGTGGGTTTAACATTGTTTAGCATTGTTTAACATTAATTATGCTGATGTAGTGTTATAATTTATGTATAATTATGCATAATCGTTTTATGCATAATGATATTTTTGTTAGTTTATTATTATAACATGAGTGTTTTGTATTATAGGTTATCAGTTCGGCATGATACCATGCAAGTTGGTGTCATGGCTTCAGGGTTTGTCGGTGGCGACATCTGTGTATACTTTGGTGGCAATTTCTCTTGATAGGTAAGCCTGCAAAAGTGGCACTGACATTTGTAAATGTAGTCTTGCAAAGTAAGTTGCCGTCTTACAGGATTGAAAATAGTTTTATTGAATGAAGTCATCAGCAACATCCAACTTAATGGTCAGACATTTTTTGTTAACTTTTTCAGTTTAGTCAGTGTTTGCTAACTGTAGTTACCTTCTATCTATTTCCTAGCCTGTCTCCGTTTTGTTAAAACCCCGCTATATCTGACATATGTTCAACTCCAATCAGCCAACAAGTTTCATATAACTTTGTCTTTATTGTTATTTTTCCAGATACTTTGCCATTTGCCACCCAATGAAATTTCAGATGACATTGAGGACAGCTAGAAAAGCTTGTGCTGCCATCTGGATTTGCGCCGGGGCGTTTTTTATTCCATGGTTTGCTTTTTTCCAAATAACTGATAATCCGTCAGCAGATCGCCAAGTAATCATACGCTACTGCATGGAACAATGGCCGAACGGGTACGAACACGCGATGAAGTGGAATTTGTTGTTCAATGTCTTCATCCTCTGCTATGTTGCCCCACTTTTAACAATCAGTTTTTGTTACATGAACATTTTCTTGGCTGTGTGGAAAAGAGATTTAATCGGCGATGCTCGAGAGTATGAGAATATTGTCCGTCGCCAACGGATCCAAGTCATCAAAATGCTTCTGGTGGTAGTCTTGATTTTCGCCATTTCTTGGCTACCTTTGTACGCCATCTTCATCGGCTATTACTTCAACAGTTTTGATGACGTGGCACTAAGTTACGTCAATCACGCTGTTCCCGTCCTTCAGTGGGTTTCCACTGCAAATAGTTGTATTAATCCGTGCATCTATGCCTACTTAAACCGAAAATACAGGCAAGGGTTCAAAGCCATAGTGATGAGTGGGTCTTGTTGTAAGAAGCTGAAGTATCCTGGAGACAGGATAGGACACTATACCACATCTGCAGTAAATAGTCAGAGGATCGTTTCTGAACAGACCCATGTAGATTACTGTATGGCGACTTTGAAAGACGATGTGTGAAGAAAATGAAGAGGAGTTTCTGAAAGCAGCTCCACATGTCGCTAGTGTCATTGATGGTTGTGCATGATGGCGTCTACTTGGTACTTTTCTTACATGTGACGGAGCTGCTTTTTTGTTACCAGCAACAATAACAGAAGAGAAATTTACAAGAGAACGTTTTTCTGCACAATGTGCGGGCTAAGTGTGATGTGTTCGCTTTGTAACTCGAATGGTGACTAGTTTCCAAGATTACCAATACATCTGTTAAATTATTCCCAAATAGTGTACTTGTCATAATCCTATTTGCAGATACTGGAATGTGAGCCGAATTTTGTGATGGTCTCTTGGTCATGAAGTGAATCACAGACTATTTGTATAAAACACGCTATATTACATTCACAAGTTCAAAGATGTTATTGCACCAATTTTAAAGCAAATGAAACTTGTGCTATTGTCTTCACGATTGGAAAATTTTGTAGCGACAAGCATGTGACCAAATATTGTCTTCTGATCTTGCCTAGGTTGAAGTTAGTTGACAATGAAAATGATTGTACACATTAGTGTAATGAGTATGGAATATAGAAGTGTACTTGTAATAAATGAACTGATGGATTGAGCAGGCTTGTTTAGTAGCCTGTTTAGTTAACACTTGGCAGTATGAGCAATCTTTACGATGTTGTAGCTGCCTGTTATATTACACTATCTAATATAATGTGATGTTACCTTTGTGCAATATTTGAATGTTGTTATTAAGTTATCAGGTATCAGGGAAGATATAAATCACAATGGAGTTTGAAGCAATCTGAAAAATTATATTTTCAAGACCAGTGTATTTTTTGAGTTGCCCTCACTGTCTGATTTAGGTCTATGTTGATGTTAGTGGTATCATATGTTGTCACTGTTTTTCATTGATTATGCTTAACGATATAATTTTTAGTCTGCTCTACGGGATGTGACCATGAGATAGTAAGAAATATTTCATGTGCATTCTCTATTCTAAAGTTGCAATACTTTCCAGCTTCTTTTGACTGAATCAGCTCTGCAGTTTGTCCGGATGTTGTACTTGGTTTTGGAATTGGCAACAAATGAATTAAAAACCATTACTACATGGCTCTGTATCATTGTAGTTAGATCCTACACAAGACAGTAATAATATAGCTTGCAAAAAGTATTAAATCAAGTATGAACTAAACTTTCGTCATTATGAGTATCTTGGTCAATTGACTGCTGATATTATAAAATTAGGTTATAAAGTTATAAAATTATAAAGTTATTACCGTCTGCCATTTTTGGTTTTCTATCTTGCTGCAAATAGTGTCATCATTTTTTGATACACTTTCTTTACACTTAGTTTAAAATAAGGTATTGACATTTAAGGACGCATCATAAAGTTAAGTTGCCATTCCTAGAGACGTAGTTTTCTTACTAGGTGCCAATGATTGGAGAAACCGACAGAACGGTAGCTGATGTCATAGTTACTGCTTAACAGGTTTATTTCCCCAGTTTATTTCTTCTATGACAGCTCGTATAATTGTACCTTGCGATTGACTGTTCATTTATAAGTCACGCAGGACTGATACTGCTGAAAAGTCAACATCACTAGAAATCACTTACATAAGTACCAGTATTTTTGTGGTACATTTAAGATCTATACTGTTTTATCATTAATGTGTCACATTTTTCTGGATTGGATTATTTTAACTGGCGAATCCTGACGTCATTGTTTATGAAGTGAAAGTTCATATTTGTGAAATATAAAAGTGAAACAGTATTAATCTCATATCTGTTATTATTGTTTTGTTTTCTCAGAAGTTAAGCGTGATTTTCTAAATTTTACACACGCTAGTGGTTACATGCTGCACCAGCACAAATGGTATATCTTTGGACTCTCTGATAAATAAATTTGCTCAGCTGGTTGACTAGACAGGTTGGCAGTCATGGGGATTCTCAGGTATTTATACGTATCACTGACTCCCAGCATTGGAATAGGAGTCTGGCAGATCTTCCATGTGTGCTCTATTAACACTTTCATAGCCTTTCGCTGGTATGCCTTGACTAGCTTCATGGCTTTGCACTTGTTGGCGTTCAGTGTCATACCTCGTTTCGTGAAGAAGCCATTGGCTGTCTCCAACAAAACTCCCATGCCATGTTTCGAGGCTGAGATTAGGACTAGGTCATCGGTAAAACCAACTATAGCCACTTGGTATTCGTCGATCCCATAGCCAAATCGAGAACCGACTTTCGAGATCAGTTCATCGATTACCAGGTTGAAAAGTAGATGGTTAGCTGATCTACTAACCGATTGGCAGAGTCGATGATTTTCTGGTGACACAGACTGACTTTCTGCTTGAACATTTAATTTTTTTCTTATCTATGACATATGCACAAGATTTTTGCCCCAAAGAATGGGAAGCCATTTATTCTTTCTTAATTCATCATTGTTTGCTGACAAAAGTTACAAAAAAGGACTTGTAGTGCGTCACTGGCGTTAACGTAACAAAACTACTCAAGTTTCAATTCTTTGATAGAAGCGCCATCTTTTGTTCAATCTTAATTAATTTCAAATAATACACGGTGTTAATAGGAGGTGCAGGACAAACACAGGTAAACAGTGAAACATTTTAGGCCGCAAACATTTGTAACTGCAGTAAGAAAACTCATCTCATGCATAAAATCATCGTAACTTTATCCATTATTAAATGCAAATTAATACAAAATAAAAAACAGTATATTTCTAGGCGAAAAGGGCGCTGTATTAACCTCAGATAGTATTG
Source organism: Tubiluchus corallicola (assembly GCA_030141605.1). Lineage (NCBI taxonomy): Eukaryota > Metazoa > Priapulida > Priapulimorpha > Priapulimorphida > Tubiluchidae > Tubiluchus > Tubiluchus corallicola. Next base: position 716,758 of record JAQGDQ010000044.1, on the reverse strand, counting down.
AGTCAGTCGGTTAGTCACAACAATAATGAAATATGTAAATTATTTGTGTAGCGTTAAGTGAAAGTCATAACGCAGGGCGAATCTAGATCGATTTAGCTGACAAACAGAATTCAGGATGATGCCACGACCTGAACTGTTTTGTGACTGACGAAATGAAGCGTGTTTTATTAGCAAATTATTATTGTACAGAATACAGTTCGTAAACATTATAGTAAAAAACATTCTTTGCTATAACATTACCATGTTAATCACATCATATCATATCATGAAATAAAATTACCAATGCGGTCACCGAAAACCTCATAATAAATTTTTTAACGAGAATCAAAACGGTTTTTAAAGTACAGTATGTCTCTAGGAACTTTCCATGATATGAAGTTACATTACTTCTGTATGCATCATTCTTATCTGTTTGAAAAACAAATGTAACTAGACAAGAAATTTCTTAATAATTTTAAATGCTCGCGACAACTAGTGGAATGGCACTGCATCACCATCCCAGCGTGCACCACTGATTCACCAAAAACGTATTTTTAATCTTATTGATAATGTAAAGCAATTTATACTTTTGCTTAGTTAGCGAGGAGCGTGTTACAAATGCTCTGATTATTTTTTCGAACTTTATGCGATGTTATCTAAATTTGTTTCAAACGACTGACATTACAATGACTGCGCCTAACGCGGGAGTTTAAATTTACGAGCTCTATACAGCGCTACTGTTAACGTAAGCCCTGTATGCAATAAGACAGTATGTAAGCAATATGACCTTTCAAGACGATGTTTAAGCTTTATTTATGAAGAGTGTTCTCTTGTACTTTAATTTACAATCAGCATGTAAGTGATATAAAATTTCAAGACGATTTTTTAAACTTTTGTTATGAAAAGTGTTTTCTTGCATTAGCTACTTTCAAATTTGAATAAAATATATCTGTCGTCTTTGCATCACTGGCGCTTTCCTCGGCAGAAAACCACAAAACCTGAATACAGACAAAACAATTAGTAATGATAAATAAAAGATATAATTAGTACCTTACTAATACAGTAATAGATCTAAACTCTAGTTTGCTAGCACAAGCTTTCTTTTAAAGGTTATCCGTTCTCGGATGGGGCGTGCAAAACAGTTGTCTGGCTTCAAGCTGTTTCCGTTTCCTCTTCCGTGAACACACTGGCTACCATATCTGTAGAGAGGTAAGCAAATACACACGAGCAAGGGAGGCTTGCTTTTGAAATCTGGTCTTATTAATCAGTAAGTGTTTAATATAATGAATAAGGAATAAGTCAGTCATGTTTGCTCTTTACCAACGATTAAATAAGTAAGAAAATTAGTTTGGTGACTGTCTTTTGGGAGACGATGCATGGTGGTTTAATGAATCAATTATTGATGTTATATTAAAGACGACGAAATCTCTAACAAACATGCAAAGATTTTTAAAGCTAGTATAACACAGTACAGTATAAAACCTAATGCTGCTTAGTGAGCATTTTCTAGTTGAAACAGCCGTGAATCAGCTGAGTTCTCAAAACTCATTAATTGTCTTTAACAGTACCAGATGGGCTGCAGCCCAGCGGCCTTCGCCAGCTGAGGGGCCTTCAGAAATTAAGTGAAAGTAAATTACTGTGAAAAGTTACTAGAGCATGGGCTTTATGGGCTGCATCCCAGGGGCCTTTGCCAGTTGAGGGGCCTCCAGAGATTCTGAAAGTAAATTACTGTGAAAAGTTACTAGAGCATGGGCTTTATGGGCTGCAGCCCAGGGGCCTTTGCCAGTTGAGGGGCCTCCAGAAATTAAGTGAAAGTAAATTACTGTGAAAAGTTGCTAGAGAATGCATTAATATACTGTGTAATAATACACTGAAATTGTTTTCTTGTTCATTATTTGAACTCATTGATACTGCCAAATACACTAGCAATCTGATTACAATGACACAATTTTAGAGGAATTGAGGTCACCTCCTGTGACAAAATTACAATTTATTGTAATTCGTATGTATTCCATGTTTTAATTTTGTAAATATCAGAATATTTCTTCTCTTTTTGTTGTGTTAAACTTTCACCCATCTACGTGGGCCTAATGTTGGCATTATTTTGTAGAATTTGAATAAGCTGATTTGAAGAATCCAACATTCACGCTTTTTTTAATTGTCACTGGGGCCGGAGCCTCATGTATCTGTAACCCAGGGGCCTACAAAATTAAAATCCGGCCCTGGTCTTGAAAAGGATTTCTCACTAGAGACACCTGTTGGCAATTATTGTATTGCAAAAATAATGAGATTTATATTTCCAGATACATTTCTATTGTTTATCCGATGAAGTATGAGATGACGACGAAGGCAGCGGGACGATTCATTGCTGTTATATGGATATATTCCTGCCTGACCTTCATTCCTTGGTTGCTGTATTACGATGCCGTAGATATAATATTCAAGGGTCAATTACTGTCAGTTTGTGGCGAATTCGGATGGCACGATCCCGCTGCAGCAAAATGGTACTTCTTGTGCGTTGTAGCTTTGCAGTGCTACATTGTTCCCTTAGCTGTCATAAGTGTTTGCTATTTCTTGATATTTCTGCACGTCTTACGACGTCCCGTGATTGGTGAAACACGTGACTTGGAAACGCTGGTTCGAAAACAGAAGCTCAAACTTGCAAAAATGGTCCTAGTCGTTGTGATGGTGTTCGCCTTCAGTTGGCTGCCACTGTACTTGACGTTTGCGTTTGTTTATTTTGGAGTTGTCTCCGATAACAATGCGCAGCTGGCACTGCTCATACCCATATGCCAATGGATATCCACGTCGAATAGTGGGATTGATCCGGTCCTGTACGGATTTCTGAACCGGAAGTTCCGGTTGGGTTTCATTGCTGTCCTGAAAAGCAGGAGCTGCTGCGGCGAATTGCGATATCCACACGACAGGAACACTAAATACTACAATGGCAGATTAACCAATAGCACTCAGGTATTGTTAGTCTTAAAATATGCTGTTATTTAATGCATAAGAACTAGGGAAAAATTGAGGAGAGCAATACCCGCTGTGAACTGCGCTGTTAACTTTGCACGATTAGCACTGCCATCACAGCAGTGTATAATATATATATATATATATATATATATATATATATATATATATAAATCTTTATTGCATAAGTTCTACACATTTACAGGTGTGATAAAATACGTGAAAATACTATATGTGTAACCACTCAATGCCTGTTGTAGGCAATAGTGTTAAACTACTATTACAAGAGTTAATTTTTTAAATTGTGAATAAAAGACATAAAATTTACATAGGTAAAATTAAAATTCAATTACAAAATATAACTTCTCAACGCATACGCACAAAAAAATTAAAAATTACTTTTAACATAATATGCATTTATTATACTAAATCTACTGATGCAAAAATCTACAGGCAGTACAGCTTTTGGTTGGTCGGTATTCTGATGACTAAGGTTACCTCCGTAACTTACTAATTATTATGCTTGTCTTTACATTTATTTTTGAGTTGACTTGCGCATGCGTGCACTCAAATCTAACAAACTGATGAATACTAATTTCATTGGCAGCACCTGTATGGAAGGAAAAACATGTGCCACATTTTTTACAAATGATGGAAACCTGTCTAATATCTTGTCTTTTGGCGTTTGCTAATTAGGTCAACCTGCTAGTTACCTTTTTCATCGTCCAGTGTATTTTTTTTATTCTGAAAAATCTCTCTGTGGCGTAATGGTTAGCAACCCGGATTGTAGGTTATGAGTTCGAATCCCGATGAAGGGATAATTTATACCAGCTTTCGGGCGTTCATAGAATTGATCTTGTACTATGTGGTACAATGTAGACTTTAATTCCTCATTCATATACAACTAGTAGCATACGTGCCGTCAAGTAGGTCAAGTGCCTTTGTGGTGTAGCGGCTAGTATAGCTGCCTGGACAGCATAAGTCCTAGGTTCGAGTCCTAGCGGTGGTTTGAAATTTTTCACACTTTTTAATATAATATTCTTTCGTGCGTTCAAATGATTATTATAAATTGTTGTGACTGGACGGGATCTTGCTTATTATCGAAGACAGCCCTCTAAGATGGACGCGATTGTACCTCTCTTCAGCAGGGAAAAGAGCCGGGGAAATATAGCAGAAGAAGCCGCAGAACCAATTTTCATATTGATTATCCATTCATTTACTGCTCAGGATCAGCTGTTGCTTAACTTCGGGCGCTCGATCAGCTAATTGCCTTCGCTTGCTTTTTTTACTAAATTATCTAGATGACTAGTTTAGTACTACCATTTATAGACGAAAAATTTTAATCGGAAGAAAGCTTTTTCTTAAAAAGTATTTATGAAAGTTTAAGTGAAGCGGTGCCAAATGTCAGAATATCCAGGGAGATGTAAAAGCGCTTCCTCAATTTCACCAGCAGTTTGGCCCGCCTCTGCCCTAGTTTTCAAATGGTGCAACCAGGACTCTAAGTTTGGTTCTTGACTCGTTTGGCTGAATTCCTTCCATTAGTTCCATGTGTGCTAAGCGTGTGGTGCACATTGATTTCCTTGAAACAGCAAAAAATGTTGAAGGGGAAGAAAAAACATTTTTAAAGAATGTTCACAAAAACTTTCCACACAAACTTATATTACTTAGCTATACGCTTACCTGCTTGAGGGACTTATGTAACTAGAAAAGAAATTTTTTAGCAATTTAAAATGTTTGCTCCAACTGGTAAATCGTCAGTGTTTCACCAGCCCAGTATGCACCACTAAGTTATCAAAAACGTATTTTTAATTTTATTGGTAATGTAAAGTAATTAAGTCTTTTGTTTAGTAACAGAAGAGTGCGCTGCGAATTCTCTGATGGTTTTTTCAAACTTCACACAATGTCACCTAAAGTTGTTTCAAACAATCTACCGTCAAAATGGCTGCGCCTAACAGTCATCGCGGGAGTTTAAATTTACATGTTTTATACAGTATTATTGCTAATATAACATCTGTGTGCAATAAGGCAGTATAGGCTGCAAAACATTGTCTACCGAAAGAACTTAATCAAGCGGTGTGGTGCTTAAAGCACAAGAGAACCCTTCATAAACATAAAGCTTGAAAAATTCGTTTTGAAATTTTGTTTCGCTTACATGCTGCCTTTTTGCATGCAGGACTTCAATCGGCAGTCACGCTGTATAAAACCTGTAAATTTAAACTCCCGCGATGACCGTTAGACGCAGCCATTTTCACGACAGGTCATTTGAAACAAGTTTAGATAACATTTTGTAAAGTTTGAAAAAATAATCAGAGCATTCGTAGCGCGCAAGTCACTAACTAAATAAAATTTAAAATTACTATGTCTTGTCAATAAGATTAAAAATACGTTTTTTTGTTAGTGAGTGGTGCACCCTGTAGGGTGAGTCAGCTACATTTTACCAATTGGTGAAAACATTTTAAATAATTAATAATTTTCTTTTCTAGTTACATAAATCTCTCTAGCAGGTAAGCGAAAATCTAAGTAATATAGATTTGCACGGAAAGTCTTTTGAGATATAATTTAACATTGCCTTTTCTTCCCTTGATTTACGTTTGGTGCATGACGTCATGTAATGGCGACTTCGGAATAGTATTGCGGGAAATTTAAAATGAAAACAAATCAAAATTACTTTCAGTGCGAGTAAGATATAGGCATAAAATTGCTATAAAGTAATATAATTTTTTAAGGCGATTTTTCTGAAACCTGCTTCAGGTACACCTTTTCTTGTCCTTTAAAACGTAAGAAAAACATTTACTTAAGTAAAGATAGGAAAATTCGTGTTATTAACTTATTGTTAAAAATTGTTGTTATTAACTCGTTATTTTTTAACTAACGGTTCTTGACTGTTGCTAAATAACTAACTCGTGTGCGTATTTATTTTATTTATTATAGGTGTGTTCTACAGGTACTTTTGTAGCACGTTCACCAGGTCACATGTCTGAAACAAGCTTCAGTGTTTCGAAAAAAATTGAAGGTTTCGTATGGGAATGTTTTTATTTTTGTGTAGCAATAATAACGCAATTCAGTGCTAATTAATGTCCTTCTTGCATGCACTGAAAAGTAATTAGAGCTAAGATAAAACTATGTAAATAACAGAGAGTAATTATCACTAATCAAATTAACAATTTGATAGGAAGGAAAATTTGAAAAGATTTAAAACCGATACTGTATCACAGCTCAATCATGCGGTTATGAGACTATTTGTTTTTGACCTGAAGGCCCATAGTTCGATCGTTGGTAGAGAGAATTTTTATGCGTTTTTTCTGGTTTTAATGCTTTAAGTTTTTTTGTTTTTTCAACTTTAAACGCGAGAATACGTTTTAGTAAAAGCGCTACACAAAAGTGTGGGTGAAGCCTGTGCAAAAGTAAAATTTGCTTTTTGGATTCAAATTTTCTTCAAAAATAAAATTTGGATTCAATTTTTTTCAAAATCAGCATGATATTATAAAAGCATGTCTGACGAGCACAAAAACGCAAATGCCTACTTTTATAAATTTCAATTAAATTGAACGAATAGATTATAGAAGGAACTTTTACGGCCATTCCAAAAACACTTATTGTTGCATTAATTATTACAAACTAGAGTTTAGAAAACAAAATTTAGTTTAACAGATTATTTTTGGCAATTTGAAAATGGCGTATCAGGAATGTGTAATTTTTAAAAATAATAATTTAAGTTTTATAAAACATAATTTTGTTTCTTTTGTGTTTAGCAAAAAAGGACAGTGGTGAAGTTCATGTGCCTGACGTGGATAATAGAGGAAACATTGGGAGGAAGTACAGTTTTCCGATTGAACAATAGCCGTAAAGACAATGACAAGCAAGATTGGAATTTTTGCGATGCCAAGTTGTGATTTCTGCACTTCACATAGACCACGTGGCGCATCTTCTTTCATTCCAGTCATAATTATTAATTTTGTATCACAATGTTACGTTTTAGTGTGGCAAACTACAAAAAATATATTAGTTTTAACACTGTTTTTCCTGTAATAAATTTTATTTTGCACAATATATTCAATTGTGAATCAGCGACAATTAAACGTATTCATTTGTTACATTTTAAAGATGGCGAAAATTGATTCTTAGTTTCGTCAAAATCTGATTTAGCTTGTTGCAATCAATATTATTCGGCTGGTGAGAAATATTTTCGTATTAGTTGCAAAGACGTAAATCTAAATTAAAAGACGTAGAACGTAATCGTGAAAGAAGGCTTAGTGACCTTTTTGACATTCTACGTCATCCAACAAAACCCATTGTCTGCCTGAAAAGCAAAAATTAAAAATTCAAGTAATTTATTAAACTTACCTAAAAGGGAATTACATTTACTAAATAAATAAATAAATAAATAAATAAAAATAATTCAGAATAGTACGAGTATGTAATACTAGCCAGAAAGGTGATATTAGTTTATAGCTACATGCGACCCATAAAATTAGGTATTCGAGTGGAAATATATGAGCTCAAATGAATCTTCATTAATAAATTCTGCTTTCAAACAACTACGATTTCAATTTCTGCATGTTTACCATAATTTAAAAACGTGATGGCCAGTTTTACGTGTGTCTAGGCTAAGGTTGTTTTGTGTTCGCCTCCCTCGACCCTCCCAGCCACGTTAAATTGTTAAGCTTAATCCACTTGGACGCTGGCGAACAAAACCTGAACGCCCGTTCATGTGGAACTTCTAAATTGCCTGAAGATCTCATTTGTGGAAAGTACAGCACGCTAACATGTCTACTGTTGACGCTTTTTTCGGTCGTTAAAAGGCGTAACCCACACGTGACAATATCTAAGGTGACGCTATATATTTTATTGAAGACATGGAAATAAGCTTTACCACAATGGGACAAATGATGTGCAAACAAGAAAGTTCCTTGCGCTTATTAACAACAATATTTGTACAATAACCTTCAGCTGCTGCAAATTTTATAACGCAGTTTATTCATCAAGATAAAAACGGGTTATTATGCAACTATGCTTGGCGATAACAGCTTTGGTTACAACATGGATGACTCTTTTCATAACAGGTAAGCGTTAAACTGTAAAAAGTCTGTTATAATTTCATAAAGTCCTAACTGAATATTCAGTACTGCACTTAATTAAGAAGTAATGAGCAGGGCGAATTATTTTATAGGCTAATACAGGCTGCAACCTTTCAAGCTTTGCTACCATTTTAACATTAGTAAAAAAGTCTGTTGTTTCACTGCGGTTATGTTGAAATGTGTACTAATTTGGTTTGCAATAAATAGTAAAATACTGGCATTTCTTAAAGAATATTTTTATTAACAAACAAAAGAATGCTAATCTAATTTATTTAAAGAATTGCAATAAGCTCACTTTAATCTATGTAAGTGTCTCTGCATTATATCACGAGTAAACAATGTTCAAGACCGGGTGTGGGACGATTTAGAGGGTGGCTCCATCTGATAGAGGCCCATAATTTCATTAGCTTAGGCGCGCGGAAGGTCATAATCCGGTCCTGGGCGATGAGTTTTTAGCACATAATGCAAGTTTGCCGAGAAAAAGATGATAAAAATGGCCCTTGTAAATGGGTGTACCTCTATGGATGCTGCCACGTAAACATTAGTCAAGGCCTACGTTTAGGGACTCCTGTGTCTGGTCAAGAATAAGTGACGCTGATTGTCATAAACTTGTAATGCTGCTAATGAAGTAGGCATTGTTTGTATATTGACTAGAATGAGACACGACCGTTAGTTAGTACGATGAAGCAGGTATTTCAGTGCAAAGAAGCTGAGTGCGCTCCTACTGTGAAGATAAGCAGACCGCCACGAAAATGATTAGTCTAATTTGCCAGAAGCTGTTTCTTTCCATGAGAAAGGATGTTTGCCATAAACAAATTTACACAAAGTAGCTAAAACACCTCTGTTGGTTTAAGAAAAGTGAGGTTAAAAAATACGTACTCACTTTATTTAGAATGACTATATTTGACAGTGAGCAGATTCCATGTTTCACTTAACGTTTTTGCAAGGACAGTGAAGTAAGTTTTAGTTGCTACAGGGATTGGGAGCAAAAGACAGTAAAAAGAAAAAAGGAACACTGGGAGAACAGAAGACAGTGAGAGGGGGAAGAGAAAGAAGAGAGACAGTACGAGGGGGATAGAGAGAAAGATACAAAAAGAGAGGATGAAGCGATGCAAGAGAAAGAGCGGGAGATAAAGAGAGAGAGAGAGAGAGAGAGAGAGAGAGAGAGAGAGAGAGACCGAGGAAGAGAGTGAAAGAGAGAGAGAGAGGGGAGACCAGAACTTACCAATTTCTAACCTTTAATGCAGCATGATAAATTTATGGTCTAGAACTTCTGGTGAATTCTGCAATTCAACAAGTTCTTTTACTCCATTTAGTAAGCTTAAACTATGTATCTAACTTACTGCAGTTTCTTCTTAGAAAACTAGCAGGATGCCCACCAATTTGTGCTGCATTACTGAAAAGTCTGGATTGTTGCAACGGGATCGGAATCTAGCTCATTTTCAAGGATATTCTTCCAACTGAAGCTGTGAATTGTTTATTATTACCCGAATGTTACTTCAACTATTCCACGTGCTAGGTCAAAGAACATGCGGTACTATTTTTCAAGTCTTTAGTATGACTCGGCCGTGGAATTGAACCCACCACTTCTCGCATCAGAAGCAAGGACGGCACCTTCGAGCTATTCCTGTGGTATGCCGTAACCCAAGCACATATCGTGACCATTCAGCTGCTGTGCGTGCTGAAAATGTCACCTGATCACATACCTGCACTAAAGCTGTCCGTTGTCCGAGTTACGGCAACCGACTGATGGTTGTAAATTCGCTTTATGGGTATCCCGAGTGTCCTAATCATTCACTTCTTAACACTTTAACAAATGATCACTGGAACGCCTGTTACTATGGTGGTCATTAGTGATGTCCAAGCCAGTTAGCGCCCCTTCTGTGCGTTCTTTTAACTTAATATAGGATCCTAATTCAAAAAGCAGCCTTCGATGTAAAGTATAGCACGTGTTTTAAGCAGGGTTGTTTAGCGGCATTTTTTCAATCCCACCAAAGCCATATTCTTCGCAAAAATTCTCTGACGCAGATTGCAAAGTAACAAAAAAAGATGATCAATAATTTTGGTTTGCTGAAACTGGTTTAAAGCGAGATATGATCCAAAAACATGGGCACTTTTACCGCTTCCTAGTATTCGGGTCACTTATCTGCTAAAGTTGGAGAACGTTGGAACTGATTTTAGAACCACTTTACACCCTGCTAGAATACCGTCAGACATGGCGGGGCCAGAACGCTGTTTATTACCAAGGATCATTTAAAATTTTATATTTTTGGCTGGCTTGTATAAATATATATAATCGTTGAAGATAAAACATTGAACCGACAAAGCGTCTTAATTATATGTGAATGCGTATGCAACTTCTCGACTTCAGAGCAGAATAGAAGTTGAAACTCTCGTCAGCAGTTTTTCCGCAACAGGCACTCATCCATTTAACAACTAAGCCCCGAGTTGTTTAACTTTGCATGCAACGGTGACTACTCAGCCCATTCACAAAAACAGCATAGAGATTGTTATTCAGAAATAGTGAGAATTCCAAATATATAATAGGTTAATATATATATAAACAGTTGAGTTTTTGCATTTGATCCTTTGTGCAGTTTGACAAAACAAGACATAGAAGCTGTTTCAGTTTATCTGAATGTGACCTGACTTTGTGTTACATAACACAAAAGACTTGACTCAGCATTGCATGACATAACCTAACCTAATATAATTATAACCTATATAATATATATATAGCCTTGTCAATACAGGTAAAAAGTACATATGTCAGATCATAGGTCAAAATGATGCAGAGTTTGAAACATCGCCCTGTTTTCCTATTTGGTACTTTTTCCTTTAACTATTTTGGTACAATTCTTCTCATAATATTTGCTATATGTACACAGTAAAATTTCACTGTTGAAAAAATATGAGAGTAATAAAGCCCTGACAGTGTTTAAATACCTACAACAACCATTATAAATTTTTCAGTAATATATATATATATATATATATATATATGATATTTAATCCATCCACTTTCTAAGAAATAGAAATGAGGTTTCATTGCCTATAATAGTTACATCAGTAGGTAGTGCATAGCTATAGCTTTTCCTTAAAATCTCCATTCGTGTATCTGAGATTCGGAATGTCTCTTTACCATCTACTCTTAATGTGTTCATAAAGGTCATCAGTTACCTGCCCCGTAGTAATTACCAAATTACTCATTTTCAGGAAACGCTGTTTGCACCCGGGACGATTTCTGCAGTCTATTTTGTGCGCGAGTCTGCAAGGTGAAGTTGAACATCGAGTCGAATCTGTTTCCAAAATGCCTGGCCGGAAGTTGCGGTTGCTATGCTTCCTGTGAGAATGATTCAAATGTCTGTACGGAACTGCTGTGTAAGTACAAAGCAATGACACATACTTTTCTTTGGGTTTACATAAATTGATTTATAGGTTTCATTAGTGTATTATGATAAAATCTATAAACTTGATAAAATCTATAAACTTGGGATTCTAGAATGATGTGGTCTTTCAAAAACCCTCTTTCAAAAAAAACCACGCAGCACGATGACAAAAAAGACCTAGTCAACCTTTTTATTCTCATTTGTCCTACGCAGTGTGGGTCATAACGACTAACGTCTGACATTGCTCCATTAAAAACAGTTACGTCTTAGGTGGGACATTCAGTTCTTTTCTTAATATAGAAATGCGCCCCTTTTCCCCAGTTAAGTCTTACTGACTATTAATTACTTGAGCTGTTAATATAGTTGATCTGATCAAGATGTGAAACTGATTAAATTAAGACAACGGAAATGAAACCTGTTTGGCTTGTTTGTTTCGACAATTTTTGTTAAATAATACATCGTATTTTGATGATGACTTTTTACCGTGGAATATTTTTATTTACGTATTATTTATAAATTGATTTCAGGCTTACAAAACAATAGTAAGGTGACACTGGTGCCACCCCGTGGAACTACTCCTCTGCCTGCAAATTTTACCTTAACACCAACAAAATCAACACGTGAGCATCTATGTTTATTAGTTATAATTTTCTCGTTTTTACAAAGACATACGTGCAAGCGATGTCTTACTGACTGCTTTATTCTTACATTGCAACGATTATTTAACATTCATTTGCTGTCATTGGCATGCAGTTTCAGACCAAAGCACATTGTAGTACAGCGTCATCTATCGCCAACTTTTATAAATCATATACAGCAAGCGTTTTGGAGAACTAACTAACTTGCTTTCCATTTTATATACTAATAGCGGGATGGCACTACAAATACGTACCTCTAAAATAGTATATCCAAGCATTAGTCGTTGTAAATTACATTTTTTAATGCTTATAGATAAATCTTCGACAACGAGCCTGCAGTCTACGATTTTGCTACTCTTTACGATGGCGTTTGTAGCCGTTCTAGTCTACAGCTTTTGTTTCTATGTCAGACGACGATATGGACAGGTAATTATTAATTAGTTAAATAAGCCTAAGTTAGATAGGTGTTAGTGAGCGATTATACTCAATTATAAAAATGCTAACGCTTAAGAGATAGTGGAATATGCAAGCAGCGGATATATGTTTTTCTTTATATAGAAATGCAGCCCTAACAGCCCGTTAACTACACCGCTGTTTTATCTACAAAATTCATTTATTGTTCAGCCTACTTCCTGTAACAAATGATTTTTAGACTATTATTATTATTATTATTATTATTATTATTATTATTATTATTATTATTATTATTATTATTATTATTATTATTATTATTATTATTATTATTATTATTATTATTGTTATTATCATCATTATCATTATCATCATCATCATCATGATTATTATTGTTGTTGTTGTTCTTGTTGTTCTTGTTGTTATTACTGCTACACCAGTAGTAGTAGTAGTAGTTGTTATTGTTGTTGTTGTTGTTCTTGTTATTATTACTACTACACCAGTAGTAGTAGTAGTAGTAGTAGTAGTAGTAGTAGTAGTAGTAGTAGTAGTAGTAGTAGTAGTAGTAGTAGTAGTAGTTGTTGTTGTTGTTGTTGTTGTTGTTGTTGTAGCAGTAGGAGTAGCAGCAGCAGCAACAGCAGTAGCAGCAGCAGCAACAGCAGCAGCAGCAGTAGCAGCAGCAGCAACAGCAGTAGCAGCAGTAGCAGCAGTAGCAGTAGCAGTAGCAGCAGCAGCAGCAGCAGCAACAGTAGTAGTAGCAGCAGCAGCAGTAGCAATAGTAGTATTGTTTGTTTGTATCTATCTCTATACCAACTTCAGTTTACAAGTTAACTTGGAACAAACCCTAAATTGAGCCCAGGAGGTGCCAAGACTGAGGGGACTGATGTAAGACATCATTTATAAGCACCAGGGAATGTCAAACTTGCCTGTTCCACTTATTGTTCACTGTGTATACCTATCCATACCCAGATAACCTGTTTTTATACTTTTTTGCTATATATACAATTTTTTTGCAGTACCTTGAACAAGTTTCTCCAGTTGCCCATACATCAGCAACGCATGAGGAGGGTCAAATGGCGCAGGACCTTCCGCCGTCTTACAGTCAAGCATTAATCCATAGTCGTCCAGTTACATCCGTCCTTGGTCGATCCATCAGCATTATCAATCCAAGTCATTCTGTCATTGCTCAACGTCGCGGCCTTTTCACTCGGGAGGAATCCACAATGTCCACCGGAAGTGGAGTGCTCCCACCATATCAGGAAGCTATCAAACTAAATCCGGCATCCTTAACTCGGTACGTATCAAGGTCGTCGCCAACAGACAACCGCAGAGGAGCTAGGAACAATGAAACGCGTGTTAATCTAGCCACACCGAGTGATACAAGTGATATAAACCGTGTAGTATTAGAAGTTAGTGATGGTGCTAGTCAGAATACAATGCGGACGACACGGAGTTCAGTTGACACTCCAACTGTTACAAGCTGTAGAAACAATTTACAGCATGGCACCACATTTCCATTTCGTCAGCAGCTACGGGATGCTCACGCGTCCTCGTGTCCAGTAATAAGTTCTGCTGTTCGCCAGGCAGAGGACTTTAGAGACACAGATTCAGCTTCAAATGTTACTTTCACTGTACCTCACTGTGACAGTCAAAAGTTTTAGCAATGTATGCGCTGTGAGTGATTCAAATAATCAATAGTACCTCACCGTAACAGGGGAAAGTTTTAGCAATGTATGCGCTGTGAGTGATTCAAATGTTCAACAGTACCTCACCGTGACAGGGGAAAGTTTTAGCAATGTATGCGCTGTGAGTGATTCAAATGTTCAACAGTACCTCACCGTGACAGGGGAAAGTTTTAGCAATGTATATGCTGTGAGTGATTAAAATGTTCAACAGTACCTCACTGTGACAGTCAAAAGTTTTAGCAATGTATTCGCTGTGAGTAATTCAATTGTTGAACAGTACCTCACCGTGACAGGGGAAAGTTTTAGCAATGTATATGCTGTGAGTGATTCAAATGTTCAACAGTACCTCACCGTGACAGGGGAAAGTTTTAGCAATGTATGCACTGTGAGTGAGTCAAATGTTCAACAGAACCTCACCGAGACAGGGGAAAGTTTTAGCAATGTATGCGCTGTGAGTGATTCAAATGTTCAACAGTACCTCACCGTGTCAAGCAAAAGTTTTAGCAATATATACGCTCTGAGTAATTCAAATGTCACTTTGAACAGTACATCACCGTGTCAAGCAAAAGTTTTAGCAATATATACGTGCTGAGTAATTCAAATGTCACTTTTTTGCACCTTTCCGTGACAGGCAAACACTTTAGCAATAGCTACACCAATGTTTTTTACCAGCGAGCATTCGTCAGGAAACATGTTAACTTTCATAGAGAAAAAGAAATTATGTTTAATTTATCGCAAAATATTATGGCAACATTAAGTATACACAAAATATAATGTATAATCTTTCTTAATGTAAAATGATACTACAATATGGTTACATCTAAATAGAATTACTAAAGTTTAATAACATAATATCATGATACCAAACTGAACTCAAAATTAACTAAATTATTGTTGGTGCTGCCAGTAAAATGAAGAAATTAATCACCGTTCGTCATTGTCTTCATCGTCTTCATCACCATAATCTCAGTCATCATCACTGTCTCTCTCACCATCACTATCACAGTCGTGTCATCATCATCGCCAGTGCCATAATACATGCCATCATGTCATCACCATTATTATTATCATCGTCATCAGCAGCACCAGTAACAGAAGCAGCAACATTATGACTAGCAGGTAAACTGTTATTATTAACATCATTTATTTTCGAACACACGTGTACAGTCAAGTTACATAAGTGATTCAATTAAAAGAAGTTAGTAGACTATTAGCAAAAGTATATTAAATATATTAAAAACTGACAACAACAAAAAAGTAGTGAAGTTATTTTCATACAAGAAGACAAAGCAATTAATTTAAAAAGATCCCCACATATTCTAACGTTTCTCTCAATTGATACTTTGATAAAAATTAAGATTTGTATTTTCTATACAACTTATGCAGTCTTTAGTTAAGTTTATTATCGTTAGCTGCCTTTCATAATCTTACGAGATAATACATGAAAATGTACATCTTTCAGGGTACATTATTTTTATAACAGTTTTATACAAGTTGAAAAACATTATTGAGTTTACGGCATTTAACGTATGTTTGGTTACAAATTTAATTGTCGAGGTTCTACTATTTTTACATGCTACATGGAATTTCATAAAACCGTTTTGCAAAGTGCTTTCTCGGTTGCACGGTACCAGCAATGTGGGGCATAATGTAAGGATGAGCTGTGTACGGCAGTTTCCATAATAAAATGTAAAACGAAATGGAATTAAATTAAATATTCATAATATAACAACATCAGCAGCACTGCTGTTATCGTAGTTCTGGACGGCAACATCAGTAAGGCAAAATTGTCCACGTTGCAAAGAGTTGAATTACAACAGGAAATGCATGATTTTATTGTCACTCCATAACCACTCAGCTCACAGCCAGGTTCACATTCTTTAGCACATCTCCGCAGGAGGAGAACAAGAACCCCATTCACTTCTCTTCTCTCCGTCTACAAAAATAACGTAAAATAAATTTTAATAATTATGCCAATTGAAAGTGATATAAATTTTAGATTTGATATTAGTAATAAAAAGGCATAAAATAAACACTTTTTGTTGCAAGTGTAGTGACGAATTGCCAAACCATGTCACCTCTTGCACAAGGGTTCGTATAATTCTGATTTGCCGGAGCGAATTCGAGGTGTGAACGTGGCTTTGTTGTGCAACATCATTCGCTTCACTAGCCGGAAAAACAACAGCAATGATAAGTTTCTCATACATTATTGTATTGCATAATGCGGAGCAATGCTAGCAGGAATGCAGCATTAAACAGCGGGATCACTTTAAGGTGGTGTTTATGGCGAGATCGGCGTCTTACCTCGTGTCAGTAACCTTAAGTGCAACCCAAGTGAGCTACTGAACCAGAAGGGGCGTCTTAGCCATGTTTTGATACAAAAGCACAAGGCCAGCAACCAAAAACACTATGGAGAGTGATATATGGCCAAGGGCAAGTATCGAATTCGAGCCCAGGCGGTAGCGTTGCGTAACTTCGGTCGTGAGACACACGAACGTCACCACTCAGCTATTAACCTGCTTTAGTGCTGAATATTAATTATAGTATTAATTTGGGCAGTTCAAGTCACCTCAGCAAAGTAAAGAACTTGTCTGCAGAAATGTCTGTAACATGCAAATTTGAAGCTGCAAGAACAGTCATAAGCAAATTACCCAGAGGATAGATATTAACTATGACGTTTAAGACCCACATATAACACATTAGTAATAACTATAGTAGTTACCTGGCAGGTATTGTACTTTTTCGGGCAAAATACCCAATAGCTGCTATTGATGAGTCTATCTTCACTAAAACAGGTATCATTCGTATTGTACGTCTTGCGAAACGATACTTCACATTCATAACACTGCAAGTAATCTTCAAAGTCTAATAAAGGGATTCCATATCTTGCATTTGATGAGCTTCCTTCGGTTGTATATGACAGTGCTGCAAAGCAAAAATAAACATTAGTTCCGTCTCAGTAGGTGAGCCATAATTTGTTACAGACAGATATAAATTGCAACTTACCTGTTAATTTTACTACAAAAAATTATTATTTTACCATCTCTTCTATTCCCTTTTCTGTTCTCCTTCTCTTTCTATCTGTCTCTCTCTTTCTCTTTTTTCTCTCTCTTCGCACTTTTCAAGCTTTGACATTGCTTTCATACCGTTTATCATTTCTCTAATTAACCTATTAGACAACACAACTTAGCCAACTTTTATTCTCAGTCGCATCAGTCTGTTCGCCTGTCTGTCCGCCCGCCTTCCTGCCTACCTCTGCACGCTACTCCTCGGGGACGGCTGATACAATTCCAACCAACCAAGCAAGCAACCAAGCCAGCCTGAACACTTGTTATACAGTAAAAAACTGTGGGGCCATGCTGACAACGATCGCTTACCTGCGGCATAAAAACAACTTCTAAGATTGGTACTTTTCTGACTTCAAAATCTATCTCTATTCCTGAGGTAGTGAAGACGCAACTGGATATTGTGATACAATGAACAATTATCTAAAAGTTGTAGGAGTCAAAATTTAGAATTTTTATCTGTCTGACTGTTTGTGTTTGTTTGCTCTTTCTCCGATATCTCTGAAACGATTCGAACAAAGCTTACACAGCAGGTAGGATCTGACCTATAGCTGTGCGTTAAAAATGCCTAACAACGGTCATAAAACTTAAAATTCTAAAATTAGTACTTGTCTACTAAACTTCTAAAATTAGTACTTGTCTACTAAACTTCTAAAATTAGTACTTTTCTACTAAACTTCTAATATTAGTACTTGTCTACTAAACTTCTAAAATTAGTACTTTTCTACTAAACTTCTAAAATTAGTACTTTTCTACTAAACTTCTAAAATTAGTACTTTTCTACTAAACTTCTAAAATTAGTATTTTTCTGTCTGTATAATCTATCTCCTCCAAAATTGCTGAGCTAGTGTAGACGTTACTCGGTCCTGAAGTACACTGGAAATTATATAAAAACGTGAGAGTCAACGTTTGAAATTTAGTATTTTCTGACCACCATTATAAAGTCTATAGTAGAGAGTCGAATCACTATCAGGCGACCGGCTTGAGTTACGACTAAAGGTTAGCAAATTTACCAAAATCAAAAACAACTTTTTTATGCTGAGTTACTTACTTTGCAGCCAGAGAATGGACAATGTTAGACACAAAGCAACTTTCTTGTCAAACATCTTGAAGGCTAAGCTATCGGCATCAGCAATCTACAGAACTACCACAATGAAAATGTTTATTAATTAAGTTATCTGACATACTTGTTAAGTGTTGCTATCTGACATCAACATGATTTGTGCAACCATCAATGATGAAAACGCGTTACAAGAACTTTGATTTATTTATGTTCATTAGCTTGAAAAGTTTGAAGTGGGATTCGTGAATTTCTCACAGATACCAAAAAACATGCTTTAATATCAATATAATCTACTAACCGATTCTATGAATCATAATGAATAAATTAACAGACTATGTTTAGGGCAATAATAATGGTTAAATGGAGCTTCGTAGATAATGCGAAGCCATGGTTAAGCAGTCATAGAACTCGACCTATTTAGTAAAATGATGCGCCATTCGCAGGTTATTTCTCTCGCTAAGTCGTTGAGGGACCTAGTCTGGTTAAGTCGTAGAGACATCCACGGTGTGCATCTGATTATGCAGGCAGAGGTAGAATTACTTACCTGTATTTTTTCACTATCTCGTCTCACAGGTTTATCCTTGACAAACAGGTGTGGTCTGAATTCTGGCTCTGCAACAAGTAGCAGTCTGGATCTGCCCTATGTTGAATACCAGCTATTCCTTTAATACAGACAAATTACGAACAAATTATTTTATTACTAACATGTAATAGTGGATGGCAAAATGTATAGCAGCATTAAGAATATTCTTTCAGATACCTATAGTGCTGTGAATCTAAATGGTATCCTCACTGATAAATTTAAATGTGAATATGGTGTCAGGCAGGGAGACACTTTGTCACCAACCCTGTTCAGCTGGTATATAAATGATATGGCAGATGATGTAAAGTCCCTAAATATTGGTATTCCTGTTGGTAATGATAAGATTTGTATTTTAATGTATGCTGATGACGTTGTAATTTTAGCAGAATCTGAAGAAGATCTTCAGAAAATGTTAGATAAGATCACTGAGTGGGGAAAGAAATGGAGAATCAAATTTAACAGTAAAAAGTCAAATGTTGTCCATTTCAGAAAACCCCAAGTGAATCAAACTGATGTACTATTTAAACTTAGTGATCAGATTTTGAGCACTGTAGATAGGTATAAGTATCTGGGGATTTATCTTAATGAACATTTAGATTATAAGGTTACAGCACTAGTACTGGCAGACTCAGGCAGTAGAGCACTGGATGCCTTGATTGGTAAATATAAAAAGTTAAATGGGCTGGGTTATTATTCTTTTACTAAGTTATTCAATGCAGGTGTATGTCCTATACTTGATTATGGTTCAGAAGTATGGGGATATAACAAGTACCCTAAAATTGATACTGTCCAGAATAAGGCATTAAGAATATTTCTTGGTGTTCATAATTTTGCTGCTAATCAATGTATACAGGGTGATATGGGATGGTCACCATCTTCAGTTAGAAGAAAGTCATCTATGATAAGGTATTGGAATCGTCTTTTAACACTTGATAATTCTAGACTTGTTAAGAGAATATTTCTTTGGGACTGTAATACCAACGTTGGTTGGTCATATGAAATTTCTAAAGTCCTAGAGGAAGCAGGGTTCCAGCAAGCTTTTGTTAATATGGATACTGTACCTCTTAGCAGAGCATGGGCACAGCTGTATGAGAAACAATGTGTTGATTGGAAAGCAAAAAATGCAGATTACCCTAAACTTAGAACATATATATTGTATAAGAACAGCTTTGGAGTAGAACCATATGTTTATATTAATATGCAAGGAAAATACAGGTCTGTGCTTGCAAAGCTAAGAAGTGGTACTCTTCCCCTGGAACTGGAGCATGGTAGGTTTAGAAATGTTAAGGTTGGTGAACGTTTGTGTAAGATATGTTGCTGTGGAGATGTAGAAGATGAATCTCACTTTATGTTTGTTTGTACACATTATAGACTAGAGAGAGAAGAATTTTTCCAAGATATTAACATGGACCCGGAACAATTAGATAATGTAAATAAATGGAAATATATTATGTCAGAAGAGAATGTCCTTAGGACTGCAAAATATGCTTATAAGATTTTTAGAATGAGGCAAAGCAAGATATATATTTAATACATGACTTGTCCATTCAGGTATATGTTAAAATTCCATATTATATATATTCTTTTATTTGATATTCTATGTAAATGAACTGCACAGTTATTATGTGATAAATTTTCATGAAATTGACTTGTAAGCCCAAGTGGGCTGGAAACAGCTTTAATAACATTTTACAGTATTAATTAACACATGAATTATTACATCGTTATTATCATATGTTTATGTCAATAAAGATATTCAATCATTCAATCAAACTAACGAAAGATCTGATACGCAGCCGTCCGTGTAGAAGGGAGCGCAGCATTAATGACGACCGTACAGCCAAACATTTCGTCACTGTTTAGTTTTAAGTACTCATGGGTAGTGTTTTAACGTTGAAATTTAGATCTATAATCAATTGTTTAGTGGGTTATCTTGTTTTTTAAGTTCAATTTTTGTATCACTGCTAGGGTTGCCATCCTCCTGATTTGGCCCGGAGTCTACTGAAATTCAGCCATACATCCGCGATTCGGTTTGGTTTTTGAAAAATTCTGAAGTTTTCTGATATCGACCATCACATTACAATTTAAGTGGGAAAAACGGAAATACATCTTGCATAGTATTGAACCGTTGCATAAGGTTACGCTAAAAACTGCGGAATTTTTGTCAAGTAAAATAGTGAACTTATTAAATCAAGTTTAAATGGTTACATGGCTTCTGTTAAATGCATGATGCAAGTATTCTTCAGGCTTAAGTTAAATTCACTTAACATAAACCATCTATCTATTATACGTACAGCATTCATGCATACCGTGTTACAATACGTCGCGGGAAAAGCAAAAACCAATGCTGGAATACTGATCCCTGATTGGATAAAACCCTTGGCCGGCTGGTGCATACTGTACAAAATAGAACTCATTTCTGTTTTAGAACGGCTGCTGTCTTCACGGCCACTTCCATAAACTCCGCGTTTCATCTTTGATTTGAAATTAATGTAGTCTAATTTGGGCGGTCATTTTATCACGGCCGACGTCTGCCGGTTTGTCTTGTGGCGGCCGTGTATCATTGGCTTAACACAAAATTCTTAAACAATACAGCCGACGTGCACGAGCAAGGGTTGGGGGTGGGGGGTGGCTGTTTGTCTGCAGCCTCCCCCGCCCGGATTCGGGCAAACACATTTTTTTCGGGCACCGAAATTACTATAAAATAATATTTTTCATAAAAGGAAATCTCGCAATTTCTCCATGCTGCCAAATGAAGTGCCCGAAATTCGGACATTTTTTTATCATGGGGTGTGGTGAGGCAATTCCCGACGCGGAGGTGACCCTGAATTTTTCCGGCAAAAGTGGCTTACCCTCCCTCCTGAAAAAATCGGCCCGTTCGCCTATGCCGTCATGGTGTCATCAGCACTAGAAAAATTTAAAATAGGCAAGATAAGTTATGTTGATAATTGTGAGTGAAACTTGAAAATTTGTTCCTATATCAGTGTAATTATCTCGAATAAATACGACAGAAAAAAGTACCACTTCATAGGTGCCGTTTTTTCGTTTTGCCTTCCCTGTTTTCCTCTTTCATTTATCACGGTTTTTGCATAGGTTTATTAATTTTCATTACTAGCCTTTAACAAAGTTTTTTGTTATTTTTTTTTACAGATTTCTTTTTTATTTACTTGTGCTTCTGTCTGTTTAAACTAGTGACGTGACATTTGGTAATTATTTTCTCATAAACGTTTAATTCAGTTTTGTTTCTTTTGTATGTACCAGGTAGTACCTATATTGTTATACACAGAACTGTTATTGACTGTTATTCGATTTAGTAATATAATTAGGCCTATAAATACAATTAATAGGCCTATGTCGCAGGAACAGTGCACTGAAAGCACTTATACCTAACTTAGACTAAATGCTGAATTTTGGCTTTGAACAAGTGTGCCGAATCGTATAAAAATTATTAATAATTCTTTTAAGAAAGTTAAAACTTCTTATATGATAATATTTGAACACACTACGTAGTTAGCTACAATAAATTATTAGCTTAATAATTAACACAGTAAATGTAACATTTGCCAGTGGCTAGCGATTACTGCAGCCACTATGCAAGAACAATTTTTAGTAAATAGCTGAACAACCAGCGACGTAGGTCGCGGGGAGCGATATAAATTCTGTACAATGATTCTGCGCATAGTACATATTGCGAAAGCGCATGTGCACTGCTATCTGTTAGTAAGCGATGTTTCAGCAAGTTTTATTGCTTTCCTGTTAGTATACTTGGCCGGTTAGCTCAGTCGGTTAGAGCGTGGTGCTAATAACGCTAAGGTCGCGGGTTCGACCCCCGTACTGGCCATATATTTTTCTTGCAAGTTTATTTACAGCGCTACTTAATTTAGCTGTCTTAATTCATACGGGTATTCTAAAGTCCAAACTAACATTTAAAAATTGCACAATATTACTAAATAGTACCTAGATTGGCTACAATGTGTTACTCAGTCATAATCTAGGTAAAATGATCTGCATTCGTTGGCCTAGAAAAGCAAAAACCCCTACGTGTCTCTGACTCATGTAATTTAGGGTTATTGCTGGGTAGATTAACAGAAAATGACAGTGAAAAACGAGTGAAACTTGAAGAATGGGTTATTCTTTATTTATTATTATAACCTGTAACCAGCAAGTGTTTGTCTTTGGCAGTGTGTATTGCATAGCTGTTACACAACAGATTCATAATTCCAGCGTTGTAGCTTTGTTGATGGTAAGCAGCATTATGCTGTCATTTGCAATACATTTGTTATTATGGACAATTATCATAAATAATACTGCAAGTAGAAGTACAGCATGTAACTTGCTAAACTTGTAATTAACCGAACTGCAATATAATTATACCCTACATAGGCGTGGCCTAAAAACTATACACAGCATAAAATTGTATAGAATAAAATATATTAGCTGCTGCTTTTCTTTGCGTTTACCTACTTACTGAAAACGTCATTAAATGTTCGTTTTTGACAAATTGTCCATTTATCATCCGGGGTTGTACCTTTGCACTGATTTTACCACGGTTATGACCATTTAATGGTTTATTAGTTTTATTTGTTTTTAAATTTGATTACCTGGTATGTAACACACTTGGTCCACGAGCAGTTATATAAAATGTCGTTGCCTTATAACTGTCATCTTCCTTTCAGCTAAATTTTTATATATCTAAATTTTTGGACAGCAAATTATTAAGAGAAAATTACTAGTTTTACTCACACAGTAATAACCATTATCATTGTTGGGCTGTAGTGCAATCAATTAATATTGCATACATTGAAACAAAATATATTACATCTTTATGACAAAAAAAATTGACAAAAACTATGTGTAATAATTTTCATTGTTATTTTTGGACACCAGCTTCTTTAAGTCAAGATCGCATTGAAAGCAAAATTAAATTTAAACAAAAATAGAACAGAGAGCTCTGGAATTGAGGAAGCTGGGGAACGTTTAATATTTAAACAGCTTATTATTGATACCAAAGTTACTATTGAAATCAAACTACTAATATACAAAAGATTAATAATGCCTCATTTAACTTATGGCTGCCATCTACTTGAAAACATTTCTAAACCCAAACAGGTAGACTAGATACAACTCAAAATTATGCGCTCAAACATGTACTAGGCCACTTTTCTAAGAAAATAAATTAACACCATATGTACTCAGCCACTAATAGAAAAAAATTAAGAATACCCAATATAGAATCAAACATTTATTACCATTCCTTAATATTTCTATTTAAATATATAAATGATATAATTCCAGTTTTCAAAGAAAATGGTTTATTATTTACCCCGATAAACATAAAAACGAACGCACCTATAATCTAAAACAGTTACTTACAAAAAATATGGACACAATTCGATAAGCAAAACAAAAATCAACTTATGGAATTCAGCACTCTTAAGTAGAAAATCAAAAGACGGATTAACAACGTTTAAAACAGAACTAAAAACAAACTGCTAACTCACAAAAGACCCTTACATAAAAGCGATAAAGTAGAATTCATCAATAATTGAGAATATCAAAAACGCATAACGCTCTAGACTCACAAATTCATCATAATATAAGTGTCTATACTATAAAAATATGCGACTCATACGGAAACTTGCATGGCAAAAAGTAGCAAAAAGTATCAAAAAATATTAAAATTTACCATATTTCATAAGTCACTATCATGTCGTCATGTAGATAAATTTGTAGTTATGTAATGTTGTATTTTAATGTTTTTATTCTTATGATTTTTAACTTAGACTGACTGACACAACTGTACATAGTGTACATCAGTCTGTCACTGACTGGTTGTACACTGATTTTATGTATGATGTAAAATGCTTTACTCTGTACCAGTGTATATATAAATGAAAAAGATAAATGAAATTCATCATTCTTACTTTATATCAATTCTGATGTTTCTAATATGTTTAACATATACAGTTTTGAATTTTTTTTGGAACTTCAAAAACATCTTCTGTATGATAAATAATCCATCATGTAACAAATTTTATAACATTTTTATATCCTCAGATAATCGCATTAATTGGTAACCTGCAAATGACTGATAATGAAAATGTTGATTTTCTTAAAAAGTTCACTAAGTACGTAAGCTGTTCAGCTGTTAGTTTTGTGTTGATGTTTATTTAGTAAATAAACAATTTTTTACTGTCTACGATCACAGTTTAAAGATTATCAAAACTTATGCAGCAAAGGTAAGGTTGTTAAAATTTTGGAACAAACTTAACTGAAGGAAAGAAATATAAAAGTCCTGACTGAATTTGGATTTGAACTGGCGACCTTTTGGTCACGAGTGTAACATCTTAAATCACTACGCGCAGGCAGCAGCTTGTGATTAATAGGGGTGAGCATTCTCTACCAGAAAGCGAATTCGAATCGAACCGAATTTCTGACTTTCGAATTCGAATCTAACCGAACTTCAGTGTTTCAAATTCGAACTGAAGTCGAATTGAGATTGAATGATTTTCGAACAAGTTTTCGAACCACCAGTAAAAATTAGTCTTACAAAGATCATGTGTATCACTAGATTTTGTTCTGCAATAAAACGACTAGTAATTTGTTTAAAATTGTGCACAGAAATCACTGCTAAATTACGCTAATTGCATGTTGTTTCAATCGTTTTAGTGATCAGGAACATATGTGATTGAAGTGCTGAATTATTTGAATCTACAGTTTTGGATTCGAATCGAGTTCGAACTCGAACGTTCGATGCTCACCCCTAATGATTAATTAAAACAAATGTAGCTCTGAAACCAATCGGAAAGTGAATGATACTGTAGGCCTATAGTTCATAAAGTAGCGAATATATGTGATACCGTATCATGGATTTAAGACTTTGTGTCGAGCCAAAATGCTTGGACTTGTAAAAAGAGCCCATATTCATATCCAAGTGTATTTTTTTGGTTTTCATAAGCCTACTTCGTAGTTAATGTGAATTTGCGCATTTATTAATGCGAAACTAACAAACTTTTAACCTTTTCATGTTTAATCCAAATGCTTTAAACACATAGTAAAGCGTACTAGTGGTTATATAAGGCAATCAAATTTTATTTCTTGAGCTAAATGATACGTACTTTTGTAACGCGAGTACACCGAGACAAACCCTGGTAGTAATTACAATTAATACCGAATTTATGATAACAATAATTACAAGGACATGACTATGTACAAAGAATAAGAATAAAACTTTAAGAATAAAAAGAATTTTTAGACACAAAACAATGCCTACCTTTATAAGCAAATTGTTGCATTTCATGTTTTGGCCGTTAATTCACTAAAGTGACAAAAGCTCATCAGCATTATTGCATTTTTTGTCATATATCATACAACAATAACCAAACCAAAACGGGAATAATGTAATTCCCTACGCGATCACACCAACACGCACCTTGCCGTTGCCACGGAAACAGCTTCATTTTCAGCAATTCGCAAAGCAAGGCAGCTTCAATATACCTGCAGCATGCGCGAAATTTTTTCGACTTCTGCCGGCAGATGGCGCACGGGAGTTGAGAAATTCGCTGGAAGGAAAGTATCGTTTGAGGAAGCACGCTGATTCTGATCATATGGTTTGGCACAATCAAGCGGAACTAAAACTATAGCTATTACCAGTTAGATCTGCTTTCGAGTATAGCATTTGATGTTGGTGGTGAAACTGTGATAAATGTGTTTTCTAAAAAGATGAAGACGGGGCTAATCAACTAAGCTAAAGGAAGAAGGCCAGTCGAAAGGAGCTAAAGCATACCTGATTTTGAAAGTACCTACGAAAATCTATTGTTTAAAGACAATTTTGTGTCTCTTCAACTTCTCATTGCTATCGAAGTATTCAAGATTTTGTCCAAAAACTGCCCGTCCTATCTTTATGGACTGATAGAGAGGAACGAAAGCAAAACCGCTACTTCCTCAGAAAAATGAACACTGCAGAACACCCTACATATGATGGTGTTACATATGGCAAGAAAAGTTTCTCCTATTATGGAGCCACATTGTGGAATGAATTACCAAACTGTCTCCGAATGGCCGAAAATCTTGGGGAATTTAAACGTCTAATTAAGTCATGGACTGGTGTATCATGTAAATGTGCCATTTGTAAATTCAGCGAACTTCCCAATTTTGTTAAGTCGTAATTAAATGCTGAAATGTTGGCAGGAAAATTTTTTATTGACCTGGATAGCTTTTTGTGTAAATTTTAGAAAATGTTACTGCCTAAAATTTTTATGTAGTTATAAATTTTTCTTGTACCAATACCTCTGGTGGCATCCAAAAGATTTTAAGAAGTACATATTATTACCATGTTATCGCTCATATACATTATGTTTGATATCGGTTTACGAGCTTTAAGCTCATGTTTTACAAATATGTACTGTTTATATCATACCGATGAAAATAAATATCATCTTATCTTATCTTATCTTATCATAGTTCTAGCTGCTGACATTTGTCCTTTAGTTTGTCAGCAGCTCGATTGCTTAAATGTCCATAAACTGGCATTCATTCAAAAGAACAACGACCCGACTGCATAACATGACACTTCAGTGGTGCCATAAATGCAGATTATAATATTGGCATATGGATCATATTCTTCATATCCTTTATATATTACTGACTGGTGTAGCATGGTTTCAAACTATTATTTATTCGGCTAATTTTCTTATGAATGTTTGCTGAAATTATATCATTGTACGACATCTGCTCCTATTAGACCTGTCCTATATCACAATTCAAATTCAACTTTTTTATCTCTTTATAGTGTTACAGTAAAACATGATTAATAAAAGAATCTCTAATAAGTTTTGAAAAATGGTTAAAATGTATAGATAGATCTAGAACTAGAGAAAGGATAGCGAAAAGACTATAAAGTCACCTAGACTGCAATCCTTTACCGAATATAGATAAAAAGATTTTTTAGACACTGGTGGGCATTAATGTTATCAGTTTAATTTAGGAAACATTAGTAATTTTTAAAATTATGACATTTTCCATATAATCCAGAGAAAAGAATATACATGTAGTTTAATTAGCGGGCAACAAAATAAGGTCAGTCTTGATTAAACTAAAAATTGCATTTAGATTTTATGTGAAATACAGGTCAAAATTGTTATGAAATGATAAAAACACATTGGGTTAATAATGCTATTAATCAACAACAGGAGTTAAATACATTTTGATTTGAGTTCAACTTCATTATTTCTAGGCTTATTGATTAAGAACAAATCTACTAACTTTGACAATAATACTAAATAATATAATTCTTAATATACTGATAAGACAAGCATTTAGCTATACAGTTTTTTTAGTAATTTTATAAAGGAGAGGTAAGACTTGAGCAATCTGTGAACAACACCTAAATCTTTACTCATAAAATAATATTGCAGTGTGACTTTAATAGTTATTCTGCTGTAAAGAAGAGATGAAAGACACAACATTATTCAATTAAATTTTATTTATTATTTTGCTTGATTTACAAAGCGACAGATTAGCTTGTATTTTTCTCTTGTAGGTGCATCTTGAATTAGCTGAAGTTTGTCAATGCAGGTAAAATTTAGCAATTACAGGAAAACCTGCGTATTGTAATCAGCAAGAACTTCTACGTTTTGATAAAGTCATGAATGAGAAAGCAGGAACATAAAAGTCATTTATTTATTTATTTGTTTATTTAAAACGCTTCACTAAGTTAAAAATCATAAGAATAAAAACATTAAAATATTATATTACATATAGACAAATTTGTAGATATGTAATGTAGTATTTTAATGCTTTTATTCTTATGATTTTTAACTTAAACTGACTGACACAATTGCACTCATCAGTCTGTCACTGTCTGGTTATACACTAATTTTATATATGATGTAATTTGTTTCACTCTGTACTAGTGTATATTTTCTACAATAAAGGTTTATATATATATATATATGTGTGTGTGTGTGTGTGTGTGTGTGTGTGTGTGTGTGTGTGTGTGTGTGTGTGTGCGTGTGCGTGTGCGTGCGTGTGTGTGTGTGCGTGTGCGTGCGCGTGCGCGTGCGCGTCCGTCCGTCCGTGTGTGCATGTATGCGGGAGTGCGTGTGCTCGCGTGCGTGTGTGTGTATGTGTGTGTGTGTGTGTGTTTTCAATTTACATCTGCATGTTTACGCTCTTATCATAAGTGCAGCTAACTAACTTATGTCTTAGTTTAAATTGTTCACCCACAGTGCACAAGGTAATTAAAAATGAATTACGTATTAAAAACATGGCTTTTTCATTTTACCTGTAGCAGCATTATTAATTTTGTACGGTTTGCGAAATTTAACCATATTTAGACTTGGGTGCATTGCTTAGAAAGTGATTGCTTAGAAAATACCGTGATAGATTCGCTAATTCTTTGATGCGCACCGTAGAGATCACTGTAAACAGTATACTCTTATTGAGAAAGAGAAAAGAAAAAGTAAGCAAGTGAGGTATCTAAGTTTTCCTAATCGATGTGGGAAGCTTTTGTTTTATGATAAGAGGTTCTTTGAATTTGTATTCCTCACCTGCCATCAAGTGCCATTCTGAGCACGCGGTTTCACTTGTATTATTACAGGGATAGTTCATATAATTACAGAAAGTGGATAGTGTAATTGTATTTAATACAGAACGATACTTGCAAATTTTTATTGATAAAATGATATGCCCAAGGAAAAACAACATGGCAATTACTGAGTTTTTGAAACAAAGACTTTTTTACAAATCGCTCTAAGCAAGCCCAATGGCGACTCTGGGCGGTCTTCCAACAGAAATTAAAGTTGTAATCTGTTTCTGACAAATAAAAACACGTGGCCGAAAAATGCGAACTAGTCAGAATTTAGCGTGGATTTGAACCGAGGTCCTTTGTATTACAAATCGAACGCTATGTCCACTAGATCATGAAGCTTCTTGTGATCATGATAGGCCTTAGTTTAATTCTATTAGTTTAGCAACTACTAAACACGTGAACTTTAAGAGACTAATTCAATGTGTAATTGATTAAATACTAATAATTAACTTATGAGCCATTAATAATTATTTAAAATCTGCTACGTTCCTAAGGATTGCCTGGTGTAACGCTTAAGCATAAGTCTAATCTCAATCTCGACTTTTTCACATTTTCTGCCTTTCAGTCAAGTTTAATTTTTAAAATTTATTAATTTGTAAGTGATTTATAATCGAATTCAAATGACTATACCTGGATTATAAAACAAATATTTGAACTTTAACAAATTTACTCTGCAAGATTTTGTGTTAAGTTGAATGCCCACATATTTAACTACACTAACAATGGGTAACTGAGGCACGTAATCACGTATAATATAAGAGTTAAAATCAAAATCCACCAAAGCTACATTTAGGCCTACATAATTACTACAATAAGAAATTTAATAAACAGTGGCTCTGATCATATCAAAAGCTGACTATGACACACGGCCATTTTTTTACGTAAGAGACAAAAATATGGTGAGCATATAGTACAGGTATATATAATAAAGTAAACATCAAAGGTGCCGAGATTCCGACAAAAGACCCATACGGTCAAAAAGGGAAAGGATGCTCTTTGCTGGAACAATACAAAAACAACTTACCTGCCGTACCTGTGAGTTGAAAGCGTGCCTTTATGGAATCGGCGTCAGCTATTTTTGTTATTGATAGGTGTTGCCTTTGTTCTAATCAATGCCGCCAGGACGTGATTGGTTAAGAAGGTATCTGACTCCTCCTTCTGGTCCAGGTAAGTTGGGTGTCAGTAGGTGATAAATTGCATGTTGATTCTTATCAGGTGAAAGAAACAACTGATATCAAGTTGATTAATTAGCAGAAGAAGATAATATCAATTTGTTAAAAAATATTTACAGAAAAACGAAGTTAATTATCTGTGAACAATTACGATGTGCAAATATCGACACTTAAAAGTGTTGCATGAAACGCTGCTTTTAATATCTTTTTGTAGTTTGAGTGCGTATTCATGGTAAGTTTTTGTCACTCTACTAGTTTTTTAAATATTTTAAAAGGGCGTTTGTGCGAAAATGTTTATACACCTGTCTTCGTACATATATAAAAATTTGCTTCATTGTGTAATAATGTTTAGTTTTCTAGGTGATTAATTCGTTAATCCCAAAGATATTCGCTTTTCGACATTTATTATTATTGGTAGGAAAATAGTAATTAGATTATTTAAAATTAAATGTTATTTTTACAATTTAAGAAAAGATTAATACACGAAATTAATTTCAGTCAGGTTTTGTAATTTGCGTTTACAGTGCGAAGCTTGCATATGTTGACTTTTGACTGATATAAATAATTATATAAACAGTCAAATAATTTTCTTTATTTTGTACGTTCGATTTACAACTTGAGTATTTGTACTCCCGCGTATTTTTACAACCTAATTTTGATATACAATTTGGATTTATTTTATTAAGAATAAAATAACTATAGGAGAAAAAATTGTGAAACCAACTATTAGTTATTTCATCAATAAAATAATGAAACGAGAAAAAAAGAAAAAGTTCTTGTCACTTAAACTATTGCATATTGCATATAGACTTAGACTTTCAATATTGCAAATGACGCGGATTTTGTCAAAGGGCTAAAAGTGATGACGAAAACGTTTCTATTGACGTTTCATAGACAAAATTAGGTTAAGTAAACGGATATAAAATAAAAACCAAACCTCGATATTCTTGGAATATAGTCCTGTATGATCTCTAATTGGCCATATTTATATAAACAGCCTAATTAACATTCGTGCGTGCAGGTAAGCCAAAGCCGTCATACATTTTCATAAACTTATTGTGATGTATTTAGTAAGTCTTAAAAAGCAAGGTTGGCAGATAAATTCACCAAAGTACCAAACTTTATATTTACTCGGTAAAAGTCATTAGTCGGTACAAACACAGTGACATTAGTAACCTCTTTGATTAATGAATACAACTGTGGGTAAATCTAGAATAAATGTAGAATTTTGATTATGAATATCACCACATTTTACACTATGACAATTACAAAAAGGCGTAGTTAAATTTCCTAAAATAAAAGAACATGTGAAACAAAGCAGATCAAAGAATTGGTTTGAAATTTGCTCAAATAATTCGAAATTTTTTACCATTATAAAATCGAAATAACTGAAAAGTTAACGAAATTGAGAATTTTTTTTCACCATTTAAATAGGCTAAGTTTTCTTCCCTGGTTGTACATTTTATCAGTTAAATAAAATTCATCTCGTATGCAAACTTTAGATACTGCCGTACTAATAGCAATTAATTTATAATTGGCGTTCTAAGTTATAATTATTATTTATTGTTATGAGAAGCATTTTAACAAACAACAAGTACGACTTTAAAACCGTTTACTTTGCCCTAGCAGTACGCAAAACCTTCGAGTTATTTTTTTTTAAATTATAGCGCAGATTTTGGATACTTCCTCCCCAGAATATTCGTTTTTAAAGCATAAGAAAAACGTAAACGTAGTTTAGCTATAGCAGTTGATATAATATATTAATAACGTTTATAGCATCATGATATGCGTAACAATATTAGGCGATCCAGTATCCAGCAATCGAGTATCCACATGACAGCTTCAATCTGTTCTTATATCATTTGATGCTACAGTTGTCTACAAATAAGTCTTATAAATTTTGTTCTTCAATTGAGTTCTTTAATTGAGTGTTATATTTGTTAAACTTTTTATATTTTTAACTATCTGACATGATTTTGTTGTAATCACTTCGTTCATTGTAAGCCTGTGTTTTTATCCGTGTGACTGACCATTTAGACTCATCGTTACCGCTATTAATTAGGACTAACTCTTTACAACTTTGTATGTGATGTATTGTTAATATACTTTATCTCTGTTAGTCAACAAATTCTATTCAATTCAATGTCATGCATACTAGCTAACACGACATTTTTAACACAAGAAATGCGCAAATAATTTACACCTAAAACAAATAATCTATTTGTTTTTATTTTTAGGACGGTGAACAATTTCCTGATGACTGGTCCCAAGGTGAGAAATTTGTGCGTTTTTTACAAATACAAAACATGCAAGTTTAGTTAACATAAAAGCCACTACAATTGCGAGTTAGAAACTTTTAAATAAAGTTTATACGAATTATTAATATAAAAAATCTGTATATAAAATTGCAGCGTATATATACGTCAATTAAATTATAATTGGAAAATGTTGAATGTATGGAAAAATTCTTTTAAGATTTTACTCAGGTTAGCTAGTATGGCCTGTTGTACCTTCTGAATGCAGATTTGGCGTTCACTGTTCAGACTAGCGATTTTTGTTTTGTTCGTTTGTTCCCCTTTATGATGTGTTATAAAGTTTGCACAATGCACATCTACTGAAGGCATATTTTTAACGTAAAATAAAATGTTAAGCATTATTAGTGTTCAAAAATTTTTCGTATTAATCATAAAAATGAAAGAGAATTTAAAGCAAAACCGTATCCAATCTTAAACTTTAAGTCAAAACAATACAGTCTTTAAAATGTTGAAAGGAAACGTACTTTTTTTCAAAAATGACTTACGTGAAAGAATTATTACCACACAAACACAATTTCACGTTCTTGACACTAGTTCTTCGCTGTTACATGCATTTCACTATACGCTAGTTATACGGGCAATAGCGCCTGTACTTCTCAGTTCAGATGTGTTAGTTTGTGACGAACTACACACGTTCGATAGCTCATGCATGAGTGCAGCGGTAAACTTGAAATTTGAACTTTTTTTTATCTTAAAACTTGCCGAGTTTTAATACAACACACTGAATCTCATACAGAAGTACCGTACTTCAATTTTCCCTTTTACAAACACGTACAACATGTGGAATGTATTTGCTGTTGAAAATTACGTTAGTTTTTTATGTAATCAACAGTTGGGCTCGCCCGTTGTTAATTAAGATTTTAATGTATTATATAATTATCAGAAACGCTGTTGCAGTATTATTTGTGTTAAAATGTATACTTTTACCGTACTTGAATATGAAAAATCATTCTGTCTTCTTTTAAAGTATGAGAATTATACTATATTTGACCCAGTTAATTTTACATAGGCATACCTTTTTTAATTATTATATTTATTAATATATGATTTGGTGATGCACTAATTTTTAAGACGGGCTGAAAGTCACCGCCAATTTTTCCCGAAAGACTTCCTTGCAAAAATATTCTCGTGGGAAAATTTGTTCCTTTTTGTGCCCTATTGCAACCGTATAAACTGGATCACAAGTAAGATGAAAACACTCCATTCATGTGGAATGTATTTGCTGTTGAAAATTACGTTAGTTTTTTATGTAATCAACAGTTGGGCTCGCCCGTTGTTAATTAAGATTTTAATGTATTATATAATTATCAGAAACGCTGTTGCAGTATTATTTGTGTTAAAATGTATACTTTTACCGTACTTGAATATGAAAAATCATTCTGTCTTCTTTTAAAGTATGAGAATTATACTATATTTGACCCAGTTAATTTTACATAGGCATACCTTTTTTAATTATTATATTTATTAATATATGATTTGGTGATGCACTAATTTTTAAGACGGGCTGAAAGTCACCGCCAATTTTTCCCGAAAGACTTCCTTGCAAAAATATTCTCGTGGGAAAATTTGTTCCTTTTTGTGCCCTATTGCAACCGTATAAACTGGATCACAAGTAAGATGAAAACACTCCATTTAAACCAGTAAGCCATCCCATTCTGAATGGACTCCGCATAACCTGTCTGCTCTGCATTATGCCTTTATTAAGCTAATCTCAAGGCTCTGGATTATCTCGCGGTAGATTATCATGTTTAACATAACACATTGGGTGCGTGTAATATGTAATGATAGGAAAGTATTGTCTTGTTAATCACCTATTATACCTTGACAATACGGATGCACTATAATCTCTAAACGTCGGTATGTATTCATGGTTTGTTGTTTGGACATGATACAGCCATCCGTCCATAGTCTAGCTTTAGTACATTGACCAGGATATTGGGATTTTAAGTCCTGTGCGATCTTGTTCAACGTGCTCTTGTTTTTGTTTGTTATTTCTTGGCCCCATTGCTATTTCTTGTTCTGATTGTCTCCTAAGTAAAAATATGATCTGTTCTTGAACACGAATTTGCAGTAGTGGTTTATTTGCTGTTTGTTGTTAAACTTGAAACTATTCTCTTCGTCAGAGTGCGTTTTATCCAAATTCATTGGACGGCTTTTGAGCAATCTCTGGAGCATAACTGAAAGATGAAATGATTAGACCTTTCATTACGCTTGCTTGCTAGTTTTATATACATATTGGTTTTTCGTTTTTTCATAGGGTGCCATCTGTCATTTGCCAAAACTTTTCTGTACGATGTGTTATCAAAGATCAGTGCTTAGCTGAAATTCGTGCACTTTTGAAATGATTAAAAATTTAAAGAAACGATTAATATACAAAAATGATTTTAGTTAATTTCTGCAATTTGTATTTACAGAGGCAGACGTTCAGTTGTGAGTACTACAAATAATGGTACATTTTGTGTAAAAAAAGTAATTTTCTTTATTTTGTACTTAGCGTTTCTTTAGATAGTTTGATATACTATTCGGATTAAGAATAAATCAACATTCTTAGAAAAGGCTGTGGAATGAATTACTAAAAATTATCACCAAAAAGGGGAAAATAAAACAGAAAACAAGGAATTCAGAACTTTTGTTTTCCGATACTGCAAACGACGAGCATTTTAGAGGTAAAAGAGGTAACAAAAACATTTCTATGGACGTTTTGTAGTCAGATTTTAAAGTTGAGTAAATAGATATAAAATAAAAAGCGAAGCTCAATATTCCTGCGGCATAATATTCTGTATGCTCTGTAATTGGTCACATTTATTTGTGAAGCACAGCCTGATAAGCATGCAGGGTAAATCAAGTGCAGCCATACCTAATCTAACAAACATTAATGAAGATTTTATTAATTTTTTAAACAGCAAGCTTAAATAAACTAAATCTTTCTTATACGTGCTTTCTTTCTCACGTTAATCTTATGTGTTAGATAACAGAAATATATATATATATATATATATATATATACATATAAATATATATATATATATATATACACATATATACACACACACAGACATATATATATATATATATATATATATATATATATACACACACACACACACACATATATATATATATATATCATTTCATTCGTACTCGTGGAACAATCACATAAAATAAACAAACAGATTAACAAGCAAAATAACATTAGTCAACAAGAATAGTAAGCAATGTGAATATATACCGTTAAGTGAGAGTAAGATATGCTAGTATGGCGTACAACTCATTCCTGTCAGAAAATTAAAACAATTACGTTCTAGAGCCCAAGTAACTTCGGTAATGAAATTTACAGTCCGTATTTGTTCTTTGCTAACATTACTTTTTACATCTCATGTACAGGAAAAAACTTTAGAAAGAAAATTTTCATTTGTGTAAAAAGTTTTGTACTCGTTACAAATAGATAACAAATTATAACCCATTACAAGAGCCATGAAATCGAGAATTGTGTGTAAAAAAATTGGCTATGCGATTTTCACTATTTAAACAACTATGGTAAATTTAACAAACGGTTTCTGTAACTGTTTAACTGGCGGAACGATATCACATATAAAAGGAAGACAGTATTTGTGTGATCTAAACAGTAAATTCCAAAGTTTTCTTACAGCAACATTCCAAGCTGTACTTAATTTAGATTAATATCTATTCCTGTGTGATTACAAGCTTTGTTGGAGTATTTATTTCAAAAAATGTTATTAACCCCTTCACCGGAAGTCGGAAATACATTGCTCAACAAGTAGCAATGCTTGCTTCTCCTGTTAGGTCCATACTAGTTATTGACCACTGCCTCTAAATCCGACCAGCCAAAGTCTGGACACGCTTGTCGGTAACTTCAGGGGAGCTGAATTAGGCTAATAACTTCGAATCGTGTTCGAGTATGGTGTAACAATAAGGTAATTGGCGCCTGCCACACGACGAGGTGCAAATAGCAAACAAAAATTTCCGCAACTCTATTGAGTTTTAGCCGACTGGCAAATTTGGCTTATTAACCCTCGAATGAGTTAATTAATGACGTAGCTACCGAAGCGTTAGATATGATTTCACAGAGGAATTGTACGAAAAACGTTGGTGTTCATTTTTGACTTGTTCTATTATACCGAGAAAATAACTAAATGGTCAAGGTGCAGGACTAGTTATGAAGTTAAGCATCGTCGAGCCTGATGAGTAACAGGCAGGAAATCTGCTTCTTATTACTTTAATTTCCCGTATACTGTCACATGCTACAGTAGCTCTTTTCTTTTGAGGGGGATGCACAATTAAGGCCAAGGCACCCCTGTTGATTCAGTGTCTCATTTAAAAAAATATCTTTGATATTGAAGAGATTTCATTCCCGCCACAATCATTTCACGTTAGTAAAAGACTTTCTCGTTGTGTAGCAGCTTGTAATGTTGGTTGTGGCTTGTGTGACTAATAATGTACTGCTTTATAGGCTGAACGATGTTTCTATGAATTGATTGACTGATTACTAGCTGATTGATTGGTTTTATTTTCCTTTTCCTTTTTTCTTTCTTTTGGCGACTCCATTCATTCATTCATTCATTCATTCATTCATTCATTCATTCATTCATTCATTCATTCATTCATTCATTCAGTCAGTCAATCATTCATTCATTCGTTCGTTCGTTCATTCATTCATTCGTTCGTTCGTTCGTTCATTCGTTCATTCATTCATTCAGTCAGTCAGTCAGTCACTCGTTCATTCGTCCATAGAATCAATAATACATTCGTTCACTCATTCTTTCGTTTTCATTCGTCCGTTTGTTTTCAGGCGTATTTGACGTTTTCTGCGAGTGTGGCAGCAGGAGCACAAATTGGGATGGAAGAGTGCCAGCATCAGTTTGCCTGGGAGAGATGGAACTGTCCTCGATCGTCATTACCCCTTTATTCTCACAGTGTTCCTGCAGGTAAAAATATTATATTATACTATATTATATTATGTTGTGTTGTGTTATGTTATGTTATGTTATGCTATGTTATGCTATGTTATGTTATATTATGTTATATTATGTTATATTATATTGTATTGTATTGTATTGTGTTGTATTGCATTGTGTTGTATTGTATTGCATTGCATTGCATTGCATTGCATTGCATTACATTACATTACATTACATTACATTATATTACATTACATTACTACATCATAGGGCCTGATTAAGTGTTTTGTAGATAAGCATTCAGCATTTTCAGTATTTTTAATCTCTTGCAAATATGAAACACCAATTTTCAACATAGGATAATCATCATCATCATTATGTCACCTTCGTTTTCTTCACTACCATCACCATCATCAACATCGTCAGCAGCAGCAGCTCCACCATCACATATCGTTATCGTCGTCGATGCTATTATATATGAAATTGCCGTATTACATCTCATTTGATCACGTTACATTTACACTAGATAATTTTAAAAAGGACTATTCGGCTAAAACAGTAACAATGTTTTCAGCAACACGGGAAACCTCATTTGTTCATGCCATCAGTTCAGCTGGAGTTATGTACACGTTGACCCGAAACTGTAGTTCTGGAGAATTTGAAAACTGCGGTTGTGATGACAGGCGCAAAGGCCAAGGTATTTATATTTTTGACAATTATTTGAGACGCACCTGTATTTACTAAAACACCGTTACCACACTTTCATTAGAAATAGAACTACAAACACTACATCTGAATTTTAAGTTGTAATGTTTCCGAAAATAAGACAGGGCCGGCAGTGCGTGCTTAGCTGCAAGGTTAAGTAACGCCAGATCTGGTTAGTTAATGGAGAGGTGACAGCCGATATTCAGTCATTTCTTTTCTCGAGGAAGACACGCGCATGCAATTGTACGTACTGAATATTTTTGCTGGGTCACTGTCTCATCGTACAGGCTTATCCCTGATGATGAGTGAGAATAGTTCGGGTCCCGCCACACTCGTTTTGAGATGACGTCTTACCAAGTTGCGAAACTGTGCAAAAAGACGTGTAAACTGAAGTGAATAGTCTTTGAAATCTCGGAATAGGTGTATGATATAGATGTCTCTTGGTATTAACACATCGTGACTGATCATTTTTGCTCTGAAAGGCGTTTTATTATATAGTTCCATATTTAGTATAGTATAGTTTAGTTTAGTTTAGTTTAGTTTAGTTTAGTTTAGTTTAGTTTAGTTTAGTTTAGTTTAGTTTAGTTTAGTTTAGTTTAGTTTAGTTTAGTTTAGTTTAGTTTAGTTTAGTTTAGTTTAGTTTAGTTTAGTTTAGTTTAGTTGACACCTAGAAATTACATCTATGGAAAATTCTACCTGTCAAATATCTTCGCAGTTTGTTTCTTAATACTTTGTTTCTGCCATCTTTGTGTTTTGTTTTGTTATAGCAGCTCCGGGCTGGACTTGGGGTGGGTGCAGTGACAATGTCAAATTTGGAGAGCAAATAAGTAAGCAGTTCGTAGACGCTTTGGAAACTGGGAAAGATGCAACAGCTTTGATGAATCTGCACAATAATAAAGCAGGGAGAGCAGTAAGTTCACTTAACACCTTTATTTATATTAACATAGTAAAGCACAATTGAATATTTTCACTACTTAACGCAAAGTGTAATAATAGAAATTATGAATAATTGAAATTAAAGGCGTACTAACTTTTTTAGTTTAACACTGATTTTAGTAGATGGGGACTCTACCACGTAAACAGCGCTAGTAATAGCGTAATATGCATAACGTGGTGCTATCTACTGGTAAGAAAGATGAGGTATTTTAAAGTGACGCCTCTTTGATTAATAAATATAATATTTTTTGAATTTCTGGCTTGAATTTATTTTTTAAGTTGTTTGTTGTTGAATTTTATTTTTATTTGTTACAAAACTGAATAACTAGAAAACTCGATTGCAAAAGTTGCCTAACGGCCAAATGCAGCAACAGCCAAAGAAACAATTGATCACGTGTCGAAGGTCGTAGAAGTACATGCTATCTCTAAATTGAAATACAGATTGCTCTTGCAGTATGTTTTAACTTACGTCTACTAGAATATTTGTTTGCATTGATTATGGTCAAGATTAAAGAGCAAAATTTGTTGTTATCAGGCGGTCCGCCATACTCTAAAACGAACCTGCAAGTGCCACGGCGTATCCGGAAGTTGTTCGACGCAAACATGTTGGCTGCAGTTGTCCGATTTCCGGAAAGTTGGCGATTACTTGAAGAAGAGATACTGGAAAGCGGTGAAAGTTGACTATAAAAACGGCGAATTGAAATTGATGAATACAGGACGTATTGAAGAAATACCTTCCCTAAAAAGGAGGAGTCTCGTCTATTTGGAACCATCCCATGACTATTGCAAAGCTAATATTACAGAAGGTATGAAGTCCGGTACGATGTTTAATTTATTTTTCTTTGTCTAACTTTACCTTACCTTACTCAACTTTACAACTTTACAATATACTTAGCTTTACTTTGTTTTGCATTATTTTTACTTTACTTTACTTTGCCATATTTTGCTTAAAGTTAATTTACTTTTCTTTACTTCACTTTGCCGTATTTTGCTTTGCTTTGCTTTACTTTGTGTTACTTTACTTTGCTTTGCTTTACTTTACTTTGCTTTTCTTTGCTTTGCTTTACATTAATTTACTTTACTTTACTTTACTTTACTTTACTTTACTTTACTTTACTTTACTTTACTTTACTTTACTTTACTTTACTTTACTTTACTTTACTTTACTTTACTTTACTTTACTTTACTTTTACTTTACTTTACTTTACTTTACTTTACTTTACTTTACTTTACTTTACTTTACTTTACTTTACTTTACTTTACTTTACTTTACTTTACTTTACTTTACTTTACTTTACTTTACTTTACTTTACTTTACTGTACTTTACTTTACTTTACTTTACTTTACTTTACTTTGCCTTACTTTACTTTGCTTTGCTTTACCTTACTTTGTTTTACTTTACTTTACTTTACTTTACTTTACTTTACTTTACTTTACTTTACTTTACTTTACTTTACTTTACTTTACTTTACTTTACTTTACTTTACTTTACTTTACTTTACTTTACTTTACTTTACTTTACTTTACTTTACTTTACTTTACTTTACTTTACTTTACTTTACTTTACTTTACTTTACTTTACTTTACTTTACTTTACTTTACTTTACTTTACTTTACTTTACTTTACTTTCGGTATTGTGATATGTGGGTAATCCTCAGAATACAGGTTATGCATATATTTATATTGAAACAAAATCGCGGCTTTCTGTAAGCATTCCTATCATTTTTCATTGACAGTAACAAATGGGTCATGAAGTTTCTTGTTTAGCTTTTTTATGCGAGATGTTTAACCGTTTCGTTAGTTGAACTCAATCTTTTGGCGTTTTGGTGCTAAACTTTTAAGCCTCTGTTTCTGCGACCCATATATAGCATAATGATTATTACATCCTTTGACTTGGTGCCCAGTTAGATGAACAAAGTCTTTCTTCACATAATAAATTTTATTTTTAATACCAAGCGCTGATGCACATTTATCAGTTTGCTAAATTAATAAAAGTATCATGACGTAAACATGTACTGTCAAATTTAGAATAGGTAAAAAAGTTCTCATAACTATAAGCTTAATCTTGATCTTATTGTCGCTGCATTCTTGGGTTTTTTTAAGACAAATGTGTATCAGTTCACAATACAAATTTATGTGGCTTTCAATGAATTACAGGACATGTTGGAACAGCGGGCAGGCTTTGCTCTAAACGAAAGGGAAAAGAAATTTCACAATCAGAGAGACGAAGCTGTAAAACCTTGTGTAAAAACTGCGGTTTGAAAGTTCGCCGACAGACCCTGCAACTGTTTACAAGCTGCAATTGTAAATTCGAATGGTGTTGCGAAGTAAAATGTGAAGAATGTCGTGAAACTGTTGATAAACTAACTTGCGTGGCATGATAATGCCAGTGCAAGTCTGAAATGTAAATATTATTATGTCTTATAATACTGTGTGTTAAGTTTTCTTGATGCCATCCAAAATAGCCACTGTGGGCATGGCACTGTAATCGATTGTGTCCTCTGCCCCGCCTGCCCCGCAAGTGTGTGAATAGCTACTGCCAAATTCTTTTCAACTTAACTATTATTTCACAGAAACTTACAATTATTATTGTTATTATGAGTTTATTTCGTATAAAAAATATACAGCTCACAAAGATAAAAATGTTAGTAAAACAGGTAATGCGATATTAGTAAAATAACATATCTACAGACATTCAACTTTATAATAACCACACATTGTAGTTCCCTTGTAATTATATTACATTATACAGTGTTGTAAGGAGCTATAATAGATATCTTAAAACATAATCTTTAAATGAGTTCTTAACCTTTAATTTTACATTTTCGTTTAGGATTTAGAGCTACAGTACAACCATGTTTAAATCTTAAAGTTACTTGACTGTTATTTACATAGTAGCATGGCTTTGGAATTCTCAATGTGCAGGAGTTTACAATTTTTCTCACAAAGTTTAATTTTCGACTATCTACTAAATAACTCGCAGGCAATGCGCCACAAAAATACATTAACAATTTGACGCTTTCATTTTGTCTAAAATCGAATATTTTTCTATAAGCAGTGTTCCATTTTACCCTAATGGCATTAACTTCATTGTCTGATATACCCCCAATTTCGCATCCGTATAACAAATATGTATGGTAGACATTGGGTAGACAATATGTATTGATCAGAGTTTTAGCTACTATGTCATTACGATTATGGCCCATACTTGAGAGAATATTACATTATAAATTTTGTAGAATTCATTTAAGACGAAATCATCTCTTGAATTCCGAATCAATGTGGCAGGCTTTTCTTGCGTGCTTTGATAACTTATGTAGTTCACGATAAAGTTTGTATTTGTGTAGTAGGCAGGTCTTTCACGTTGCAAAATAATTGTGATGATTTATGTTGGGTTGCAATTTTAACGTAATGTTCTTTTCTTGTTTGCTCGCAGACATTGTATACAATAATGGGCGTATTAACAAATAGGCTAACTAGGCTAAAGCCTAGGGCGCCAAAGGTCCGAAGAGCGTCACGTTTTAGAAAAAATTCTTATTTTACTTGGAAAATGTGTGTACTTTCATATTCATGTAAAGGGCGCATTTTCTAATACATCATTTTATATTAGTGAGAGCAACTTTTATATAAGTGCCACATAACGAACAGGTGCAAGGTATTACACAAAAAGCAGTTGCGCAGCCTGCGCTGTGCAAATACATGTTAATAATAATGACCACGTAAAACTAGGTTAATAGTGTTTCTAATACACCACAAGTAATTGTTTATCGTGCTCATTATATAAGTTCGCAATAGAAATGGACCAGACAGAATAATCAGCCTAGGACGCTGTAAAGTATTGATACGCCCCTGTACGCAACAAAGTGGATTCACGATAAGTGGTTAAAATATTCGACTACTTGATTTTGAACGCAGTTTAGTGTAATAAAGATGGCCAACAATCGTTGAAAGCATGTTTTTCGATGATTGATGACTTTTTATTATGGTAACTCTATACTTCATTAACAAGTATTATTAAACTATTCATTCATTAAGCATAATAATTTTGGTAATGTAAACCTCAGTTTCTGAACAGCGAAAAACTGTATGCAGTTTAATTTGTTTAAACGGTTTGTGCAGTGTTTGTTTCGTTTTCTTAAGTTGGTGAACGAAACTCTTTGACAATTACTGACAGTAAATTAATTTTATTAAACGTTAATTATCTATTGATTAAGTATCATGTATTAAATAATCTGTAATTCGTTGACAATTTCACTGTGTTTTTTGAACATAATTTGCTATATTACTGGCTCAAGTCAGCCTGATTATGAGGAATTAGTTTTGTTATGTATAGCTTTGATTGTTTTCCTGTACAGAATGTTAATATCCGTGACGTTTTAGAAAAATAATAATCACTCGTTAAACTATAGATTCTAATAATTATGTTTGATGGTTTTTTATCATTTATGTACATAAGGGTTGGCCTCATAGTACCTTAAGCAATGCCCACGAATGTACCTGTTGTTATCGTCAATCATGATGATGATGATGATGCTGATGACCACGACGAGGTTATTGTTGTTGTTGTTGCTGCTGCTGCTGCTGCTGTTGTTGTTGTTGTCGTTGATGATGATGGTGAGGATGATGATGATGATGCTGATGACCACGACGATGTTATTGTTATTGTTGTTGCTGCTGCTGTTGTTGTTATTGTCGTTGTCGTTGATGATGATGATGATGCTGATGACCACGATGATGTTATTGTTGTTGTTACTGCTGCTGTTGTCGTTGTCGTTGTTGATGATGACGACGACGATGATGGTGATGGTGATGCTGTTAGTGAATGTAGTGGTGATGGCAATGAACAAAGAGATGTTCCCTGCTGGACTATTAAAATGTCTGTGATGTTTTGTGTTTACAAGTTTCCGTCTGAGCGAAGTATTTTCGTTTCTAATAAATGTAGGTCTATACTTAAGAAAATTGTGATGCAGAAAGGCTACGTACGTAACAACTTTTTGAGCTCTCAGAAGCTACACGGATCAGTTATTACACTACATGTAGTCGTGAGTAGTTAAATAGCTAAAAGGAAACACCAGCATCCTGTTCCACAAACTATTGTATGTTGTTGTTTGTGAGCACGAGTCTTGTATGAATTACGTA
This sequence comes from Tubiluchus corallicola, assembly GCA_030141605.1. Lineage (NCBI taxonomy): Eukaryota > Metazoa > Priapulida > Priapulimorpha > Priapulimorphida > Tubiluchidae > Tubiluchus > Tubiluchus corallicola. Next base: position 672,118 of record JAQGDQ010000044.1, on the reverse strand, counting down.
TATATACAGCCCTCATACCCTTGAACATTTAATGCGATAGTTTACTGTCGAAGCAAGACTGCAGGACGTATGTTACCTCAACGTACAGTCGTAAATGAATTCATAAAGACACTGAATTTCAGAAATTGAATTAAGAAACATTTATACGCCAACAACGTTGCAAGACATTTTGAAATGGATTCGTCAAAGACAATTTTCATGGTTTGTGTTTTTGTGGGGCTAGTTGCTAACTTAGGATACGGTAAGTTTGCATTATTATAATTTGAAATCATAGTATTCTATACGAATCTATGTTCTATACGTACAGTATCTATAGACTTGTTAAGAATAACTTAGAGTAATACTCTTTGGTGTTTTTTTAATTTAGAAGTGACAACGAAAAGTTTTTTGACAAGTACCGTACAGTATAGACATACATAACTTACAGTAATACGGTATGGTAGTTTTAATTTACAAGTGACAACTGAAAGTTTTTTGACAAGTACCGTACAGTATAGACGTACATAACTTACAGTAATACGGTTTGGTGTTTTTTAATTTAGAAGTGACAGCTGCAAGTTTTTTTGATAAATTGAAACATCCACCAGAAAATGAATGTCTCCTAAGCGGTGAGTACTGTTCTTTCAAGTTGTTACAGTGATAAATTAGAATTCCGTTGTCTAGATTAAATGCACTTACTATTAACGGGATCAAAACAAATGGTGAATTACTTTTGCAAGAGGTTACTTACATCTAATCGCTCCTACGCTTGTTTGTTTTGAACTTCCACCTACGTTTTCAGTTCAGATACGTCGTAATTGTTGTTAAATTTCGGAAATGTTTATTAAGTAATAGAGAACGTCCATTATGGTGGTGCACTCCGGCAGAGAGACAGCCACCACGACACTCGTAAAAGGAGTTTTCTTGGTTACAGGTTGTTGGGCTCCAGTTACGTATTACTGTTTTGTGTGGCCATGCGATCCCAGAATTAAGCAGTGTGGATATCATGAGAAATGTGTGTAAGTATCAAATCGTAAGTACAATAAATTGAATAGGACTTTGAATAGGACTTTTTAATCTCTGCATGGGAATTTGGCTTTTGTTTTAGCTGTTTGCTTGCTTGTTTGTCTGTTTGTTTATTTGTGTGTTTGTGTCTGCTGTTTGTTTATTTGTTTGTTTTTGTGTTTGTTTGGTTTTTTGTTTTAACGGTTGTAATTTTGCAGGTTACGGTTGCATCAGATGACCTCTAAATATAGATTGTCAGAAAGCCACAATAGATTGTCAAAAAGCCACAATAGACTGTCAGAAAGCCCCAACCATTTATCCTATGTAACGGTTAAATGATAAAAATATCGATACACATCAACAGTTTAAAAGTATCCAATTTTATTAATAATAATTAGACGGTTTTTTTTCTTATTCCAGGGCTTGTGATACTTGCAAGGCGTGTTGCGTTGACGAGAATTATACAGTTGTCAGACCTCAGATCAAAGGATAAAGCATCCCATCGTTTTATTTTTATTTATATTTAAACAGTAATTATTTAGGTTTCTAATATTTATATATATATATATATTATAACAATTATATATATATATAATAATTAAAACTACAACAAATATAATTTCATTGTAGTCTTCCGTGTTTTAATAATTTTTCTTTGTCATTTTTACTGGAACACATGATTTGCTGTCTATTATTTATTTACATTCTAGAGTTGGATATCTATCAAGCTACGTAAAACGTGTATTTGAAATAAAGGACTAAAACAAGGTATACCCTTGCTCTGGAAACATCTGTATTTGTTCAATTCCCCAGCCAATGACGCTCGGAGCTCTGATTCGCATGCCAACCTTTGCGATTCCTGGTTTCCTAAATTTACTCCATTAATTTTTCTGCCTCTGCACTTTAATTATTAAAACAACTTTAATCTTGAATTAGTTAAATCAAATGAAAAACGAAATCAGTATTTTAATTCGTCATAAAACATGTACATGATTTAATGTCCAAATGAGTTGCTAAAGAATTACAAGTTTAAAGCTCCTCTTTTTAAGTGCATTAATAGAAAAAAGATGATAGTTAATTGAATCATCACAAAACTTCAATGTTTAAGTGCATTAATAGAAAAAGATGATAGTTAATTAAATCTTCACAAAACTTCAATGTGTTTTAATTCTAACTTTCGTCTGCACGCAGCTTACTAACTTGTGTATATTAGCAGCAGTTCATTTGGTTAAGTATAGGTGTATACACAGTGCATAGAATACATTTCCCCCCAGATTAGAGTTCTTCGTCTGACCGAATTCCTCCCATGGCAAAAGTTCCTGCTTTTGCATCTGAAACTTCTCCTCTAGGCGCCTAGCCCCTTACCGCTTGACCCTACGTTGCATGAACAATCATGCAGATTTTCATATGAAACTCTTGTACTTGTGGGTGTTCGACACTCTATCTACACGACATTTTGATCTTGTACGGCTTTGCAGATGCTGAGATGAGGCCAATTTGTGGCTGTAGGGTTGGTTTTTCCGATCCCGGCGGAAGGTCAATGTCAAAATTCTGAAGCACGCTGGTGAAGAACAAAAACAATTCCATCCTGGCAAGGGCTTCCCCCATACAAGCACGGCGACCTAGAAGTGCAATTTATAATATTGAAAAAATACCACTGTCGATGCGAATCTGCGCAGATTCGTTGTATATTTAATTACAACTTAAAGGAATAAGCGCACAAAGATCCAGCACAAGTTTATAATTTCTTACAGTTAAAGGAAAAGCGAACACCAAACTTAAACAGTAGGTCAAAACAATCTACTCTTTAAAATATTGAAAGAAAACATTTTTTTCAAAAATGACTTACGTGAAAGAATTATTACCACACAAACAAAACTTCACGTTCGCGCCACTAGTTTCTCGCTGTTATATGCATTTCACTATTCGCTAGTTAGATGGGCACTAGCGCCTGCATTTCGGAAACGCATTGCACAAAAAAGAAGTGCTGTAGCTGTACCTCCCAGTTCAGACATGTTAGTTTGTGACGAACTACGCACGTTCGACAGCTCATGCGTGAGTACAGCGGTAAATTTGAAATTTCAATTTTTATCTTAAACCTTACCTAGTTTTAGTGCAACACACTGAATCTACACACGCTCATAGCATATTTTTGCTGTTGAAAATTATGTTAGTTTGTGATGTCATCAGTAGCGGAGCTCGACTGCTTAAGTTTTTAATTTATTAATTAAGTACCAGAAAGGCTTTTGCAATGTAAATTGTGTTAAAATGTATACTTTTTACCGGACTTGAAAAGGGGGAGTATATGAAAAATCACCCTGTTTTCACTTAAATTTTGGGCTCGTCAGTTTAAAGCAGAAAGTCGGATCTCTCTATGTTTTGTACCGAAGAAGACGCACAAATTCGAAAGCTTAGCTGTAAAAACTATAAACGCGTGTTGCCTCTTTCTGGCTTTATTTCGTTTAAGTTACAATAAATGTAGATTTTATAGGTGTAAATGTTGGTAGTCTAATCCAGTTACGGTAAATCGCCTGGAAAAACTACAATGAGAAGTATAAAAGTCCAAAATTGACCACAATATTCGAAAGTTAAATTATTTATCACACCGGGAAAGGTCAGCAATGTTAACTTTTTACAATTAAAAAACTGCCATGAGCAAATTATCAGATAGGTGCATCAGTATACATAGATAACACAACCTATGTTTTTTATTTCTTTCAAGTGCTGTATTAGGTTTTTGCAGAGCTAAGCTGCGTTTCCAATCTTAAAATCCAAAGTTTGTTTTCATTCTTCTACATAGAGTAAGTAGTATTATTACATTTTTATATAATAGTACCTGCAGTTTCTGTTAACCAAATTAATGCTTTTTACCAAACGGAATGCTAAACTGCGCCTCATCAGTAACAAGTTACTAACTTTACTGATCATTCTGCAGTTTTCTCAATTGTATCAGTTCAAATTACCAAGTAACTGATAGCCCCAAATGTTTGTAATTAGGCCATATTACAACCACAATTGTTCAAATTGTGTATATTGATTTTCACATGTGAATAAGCATCAGGTCATATTACAATTGGCCTGATTCTTGGTCTAATTGGTCTAATTATTAGTGATAGTGTTAGTTTGTGACTAATAGAATTTTCTTTGTCTTGGTTCTTACCAACAGAAATTGGTATCAAAGCTTCATTGATTCTTACCAACAGAAAATGGTATCAAAGCTTCATTGATTCTTACCAACAGAAAACGGTATCAAAGCTTCATTGATTCTTACCAACAGAAAATGGTATCAAAGCTTCATTGATTCTTACCAACAGAAAATGGTATCAAAGCTTCATTGATTTTTACCAACAGAAAATGTTATCAAAGCTTCATTGATTCTTACCAACAGAAAACGGTATCAAAGCTTCATTTTTCACAAAAATTCCTTCCCTGTCAAGATGACGCTTCGGTAGAAATTGATCTGGATTTGGAAAAATTCTTGGATCTCTTAATACAGCCGTCATGTTTAATATTACTGGAGTGTCAGCAGGAATTGTGTAGCCTCGCAAAACCACCTCTTGCGAAACAGCGTGTGGAATTCCAAGTGGTGCGATATTGGCTGAAATATGCATATAAATTAAAGAACAATGCGAAGCATTCGGTAAAATAGGACTACTAATAATAAAGACAAGAAATTACTTCCGAGTACTGCCAAAACCTAATTTCCAGTATGCCTCTTAGAATGAAGGCAGTGATTGACAACTTCGGCGGTCATACAAAGTACTAAAATGTTCAAGGACTGTGACTATTTTTGGATAAAAACATACAGACTATGCTGTAGTATATTTTTCTAGAAGAATAAATGAATAGTTTTTAGATGGAACCGTGTTAAACGATGGTTTTGTCAATTTTCATGAAAAAATCACTTTGGTCTTAAACTATTGCAAATGACAGTAATATTTGCGAAAATGGGTGCTCAATAAAAGATTATGATTGGTTGCATTTGAAAGGTCGTAGATTCAAATTTCACTTCAAGTTTTAGTTTGAGTCATTTATAAAAATTACAAAACTAGCTATGAACAGCTAATTTCACATTGTCAAAATCCCCTTAAAATTTCATATTTTCTGGTTTAGGCCTGCCTGAAACTTTTCTTTGCAACTGTGGCTGTATTCCACAGTGATTTAATTGCAAGTAAATCAACATTTAAGCACGTAATTATATGTAAATTACAGTTTTTGACTAATAATTCTTTATTATTAGAATTATTAGAAATACAGACCCATTCTTTGTATTTCAGCCAATGTTGCTTCAGTGTAGGGCATATTTTTCATGTCTCTCATTGATGGCAATCTTGACCTTCCAATGACGTCATCAATTTCTTTTTGCACTTGTTTCAACACTTCTGGATAGTGCAGCAAGTACAGGAATCCCCAATACAAGGTCAGAGAAGTAGTGTCACTTCCACCAAAGAAGAGATCTTGAGAAACGCACTTCGCTTCATAAGCTGAAACGGTTATATAACATTACGCTAAGGACTATGACATTTCTGTAAAATTTTTGCACGTTACATATGCAAGTTGTTGCCTACAACTCTACCGCATTAATATAAAATCAAAAGTAAGGGATGTCGTAATCCAAGTACACATACTTATATTGAAAGTTCAATCAGCTATATTGAAAGATCAGTTATAGCTGATAATGATTGAACTTTCAATATAACTATGTGTACTTGGATTACGACATCCCTTACTTTTGATGTTATAGTTAGACGCTAAGCTTTCTCTCTATTTGTTAGGCTACAAAATTCGCAAAACTTCTATGTGCAATGTATTTTGAACTCAGATATCTATTTTCAGTCTCTAATATTTAAGCACATTCGAATATTTGACATTCGTATAGGCGTTAAGCTGTAGACAACTGAAACCAAACCGCTGGGTAAAACGAAGGTAAAATGTTACACGTCTAAGAATGAATTTTTCTAGTACTTTTATTATTTCTTAATGATTGTAGTTTTAGATATTTTTTTGTAATTATAATTGTAAATGTACTTTTAACTGTATGTTTATTTTTATGTAATTTATAGCCTTGCTGTCGTAATACATAATAATCTAATCTAATCTAATTATTGCAAACCTGTAAAAGTTGAATCGTGGATGTTGTTCTTTTCCACATGCTTTACTTGTTTTATATAGACGTCTATAAAATCTTTCGTGTCATCTGGGCTATAATTTTCCATATGTTCATCAACTTTTTGCTTAAAGAAATTGGTAATATTCAGCTGCCCTCTCAAGAACTCATTAAATCTGAAAATTCAAAATACAAGATCAAACAACATGTAAATACAGGTTGATACACAGGTGTCTACAGAGTATTTTTCAAATTCAAAAATTTAGTGCAAGCGCAGTGTAAAGGGTAATTCAATCAAAAGTGTTGTAACATACCATGTGCTTATCAAGGTTGTGTTGTAACATACCAAGTGCTTATCAAGGTTGTGTTGTAACATGCCAAGTCCTTATCAAGGTTGTGTTGTAATATACCAAGTCCTTATCAAGGTTGTGTTGCAACATACCAAGTGCTTATCAAAGTTGTGTTGTAACATACCAAGTGCTTACCAAGGTTGTGTTGCAACATACCTAGTGCTTATCAAAGTTGTGTTGTAACATGCCAAGTCCTTATCAAGGTTGTGTTGTAATATACCAAGTCCTTATCAAGGTTGTGTTGTAACATACCAAGTCCTTATCAAGGTTGTGTTGTAACATACCAAGTGCTTATCAAAGTTGTGTTGTAACATGCCAAGTCCTTATCAAGGTTGTGTTGTAATATACCAAGTCCTTATCAAGGTTGTGTTGTAACATACCAAGTCCTTATCAACGTTGTGTTGTAACATACCAAGTGCTTATCAAGGTTGTGTTGTAACATACCAAGTGCTTATCAAACTTGTGTTGTAACATGCCAAGTCCTTATCAAGGTTGTGTTGTAACATACCAAGTGCTTATCAAAGTTGTGTTGTAACATACCAAGTGCTTATCGAGGTTGTGTTGTAACATACCAAGTGCTTATCGAGGTTGTGTTGTAACATACCAAGTGCTTATCAAAGTTTCGTTGCCTTACTTAGATTAACTCAACTCTGATACAACTGATTAAAAAAATCCAAATCTTGAAATTTCACAAAATCTAGATTCTAGAGTCTAGGTGTATTTCTTGGCTAGTTCTTGCAAGCAAGTAATAGTAGTGCCCACGTGTGTGTGGCAGAACAATCGTTGCCTAAATTACATGCTGTATCTTTTCAGTTCCATCTTAAGAAGTTTTCAAAATTGTAAACATTGTTTCTAGAAGCCCTGTATATTGTTTTTCATTCATTCATTGATTCATTCATGCATTCATTATTGCTTTCTTTTTTCTTTTTTTCTTTTTCTTCTTTCATTCTTTTTTCCCTTATTTCTTTTCTTTTCTTTCTTTCTCTCTCTCTCTCTCTGTCTCTCCCCTTCCTTCCTTCCTTCCTTCCTTCCTCCCTCCCTCCCTCCCTCCCTCCCTCCCTCCCCTCCCCTCCCCTCTCCTCTCCTCTCCTCTCCTCTCCTCTCCTCTCCTCTCTTTCTTTTCTTTTCTTTTCTTTCTTTTCTTTTGTTTTCTTTTGTTTTCTTTTCTTTTATTTCTTCCTTCTTTTCTTCCTTCCTTCCTTCCTTTCTTTCTTTCTTTCTTTCTTTCTTTCTTTCTTTCTTTCTTTCTTTCTTTCTTTCTTTCTTTCTTTCTTTCTTTCTTTCTTTCTTTCTTTCTTTCTTTCTTTCTTTCTTTCTTTCTTTCTTTCTTTCTTTCTTTCTTTCTTTCTTTCTTTCTTTCTTTCTTTCTTTCTTTCTTTCTTTCTTTCTTTCTTTCTTTCTTTCTTTCTTTCTTTCTTTCCTTCTTTCTTTCTTTCTTTCTTTCTTTCCTTCTTTCTTTCTTTCTTTTTTCTACTTATTCAATCAAAGGTTAGTCAAGCAGAAAATGTTACATTTGACTGCTCTATATTTTTAACCATTTTAGTATGTAGTCGAATTTATTCTAGCAATTTTTCCCTAAGAAAGGAATTCGCATTCTTCATAAGTACGAATCAATACATTGAACAATTTAAATAAAACTGCTCATTCTTAGGAAGCATATTTGAATACTGTAGGTAAAATGTGCATTTGTTCAAATCAGTGCATTCACGTTCATTTTTGGAAACTGTTACCTTGATCGAATTCCGGGTAAAATTCTTAGAAAAGGAAAAACATCAATAAATCCGGTGACTTCTTGATTTTCAACAGCTTCGCCTAGCCAGTCCATTAACTTGTTGAAGTCCTCGTCGTGGTAATCATAACGACTTCCAGATATGATGGAACAAATCACGTTCGAGACCGCTTTAGTGAAATAAGGCTTTGCATCAATATAATTTCCTTCTTTGTTTTTAAGTTCATTAAGAAGAGCTGAAATTTCTTCTTTTATCTTCACTTCCACACTGGCTCTACCCATGTCCAGTTCTCGTAATTTACTCAGAGCAAATTTTCTTTGTTCCTTCCAGTGTTTTCCGTGTGTAAATGTGATACCTGCAAAGCAAAGAAATTTAAGTTACAGAAATCAAGTAATCGCCATCTTACGATTGTAGTGCCAGAAAATGTGCTTGGATTTGAATATTGTATATTTTGATGTTTTAATAAGATAAAAGTATATTCTTTTATGATGAGAGCAAAAATGCAACAATAATTTTTATATGTAATGATATTTTTAATTCTGTTGTTTTTATTCTGTCAAAATTGCAGAGTAGATGGAGGCAAGTTCTATGCAGTACAAACTATTATAATTCATGAATATTTGCTAATAACCATTGTATTTTATTTTTAAATTTCCACCAATCCTTATATTTTATTATGTGTATAAGTTCTATGTAAATTGTTTTTTATGTCAATTTTATGTGTGTTCTATAACCTTTTATAGTTTCTAAATAAATTTTACTTACTTACAAGTTATTATTGGTGTTGCTGCTGTAGCTGATTTTGGTCAATCAAAAGAGTAGAATTTTTTCTAATACTGGACAATAATAATATTATTGCCGCTGCTTATTATCAATATTAGTAAAAGTTCTACTTATTTAACTGTGCAGTATAAAAGCAGCACAAGAGGTTTTCGTGCACAGTTTTTCTGCACAGCCAGAGTATAAAGCAGTGGTTCCCAACCTGGGGTACCCGTACCCCCTGGGGGTACGCAACAGCAATGCCAGGGGTACGCAGAAGGTGTGTCAGATCGACACATTTTTTTCTTTCTGTAGCCGGTGAAAAGGGTAAAATACACCAAGTTGCAGCATCGCGATATTCTTTCTACAGGTTACGCAATATTTCACAAACAATATCATTCCTGCGCAGTGCGCTAGAAAATACTTTTACCCGCCCACGAAAAGCTTATATTTTGACGCTTTGTTTGTGCTGTATTTGGCTTTCGAGGTGTTGGTTCCATTTGTGACAACATACAAATGTGAGCTAGGCTTCAGTGCAATGCTACATTTGAAGACGAAGGCAAGAAACCGTTTGGATTTGAGGAGCGACATGCGAGTCGCAATATCAACAATTAAACCTGATATCAAAAAACTTGTTGATAATCATCAAGAACAGCGTGCGCATTAATTATGATTGCTGTGAAGATCGCGTTTCCTTGTATTGATGTTTTCATATTCGAGAAAGTTGTTCAAATTATGTATTTCTTAATAATCAGTGATAAAATTTGTGTTTTCAAAAAAAGTTAACATAAAAAATGTCGATAATATTAGTCGTTGTTTCCTGGAAACTGGTTTTTCAAACGATTTGTTGAAAAATATCAGGTGGGGGTACGCTGAAGATCGCCACATTTAGAAGGGGTACTTGGCAAGGAAAAGGTTGGGAATCACTGGTATAAAGTAACGAACATTTCTGATTGGTTAATTGTTATTTGACTCGATTGAGTGTGCCTGGCACCACTGGCAGCTTAGTCTTAGCCGCTGGAAGGTAGTCAACCAAGTCAAGTAAAGCTGCTGCAGTTTGAACTTAAGATGAAATAGTTTTTACTTTTTGTGCTCACAGTGTTCAATTGAAGTGTGAATTTAATATTGGCCAGAAACTGATACAGAAACTCTCATACAGCAAGTCAATGGTTATAAATTACCGTGTCTTTTATCTCTTTTTTTAACTCTGAGTGTTGCCATGTCAAACGCAAAACTTCTATTTCTTCCAGAAAAAACTTCTCCAAGTTTTAGGAAGGCTTCCCGGCCAGTATCAAAATCATTCAGTACCACTGTAAACGTTGGTCCGATGTAAATTCCTATTATATATCCGTATGTTTTGATCAAGGTTCGAAAATATTCACTGGAATTTTTACCCATAGAAAACATGGATCCGAAAATAGGCCACCCGACAGGTCCAGGTGGTGACCCTAGTGGACGTTTTTTCTTCTGCCACACATATAGTATGAACACAGTCAATAATACTAGGAATAATATTAAGATGAACATGCTAATGTCGATGTTGCTGCATTAAACACAACAGACTGCAATTTTTTTAAAAATAGATTTCACTGCCTTGGCCGCTTGGGATATTTGAAAGCGTCGCACTAATTTTGAAGACGTGTTTTTTATACACGTGTCTACAATATAACGTTTGTAGATGTAAATCAACACATTTAAATGATGTAATCAACGCTAATATCGAGATTTGACTGTTTATTGCTAAGCAGTACTGCCTGTTATGTACAAGACTCACAAGCAAGCTTTAACTGAGCGCAACGGCACTCGCAAATTCGGAAATAAACCTATTTTTAAGCTCACTTATGAGTGGACTACTGAAGTACAAGGTCATGCTAGACTTGTTTTATACGTGGGCAAGAGGGCGCTGTTTTAAGGGCTACCGGTTTTGGAATAACGTGCGCCAAATTTTTTAAATCATCTAAAATGTGAAAAAAATGCGCATGAGGCTTGCCATCTTTAGCCTGAATAAAACGTTGAATGCACTTTATAATCTCACAATAGATTACTTATTTATTTCAGGAGTTTTCGTCCTAACGGCCTCATCAGATGAATATTACAGATAAAATGTTAAGGCAGTAGGTCACCAGAGTGAAAAAAAGAAAATGAAAAGCAAAACATCATTGATTTAAAATATAACAAGCTATAAAAAATTACCACGACTGAATAGAAAGAAAAACCAATCACTATGCAATAAGTCTTCCCAGAATAAAAGCTAATTAAATAAAATAAAAAGACTAAATTAACATACCTGAATAGACTAACGTGTTAAAAGAATTGCAGTCGGTTTTGTCTTCGATATAGAGTTTCCGGGAGATAACACAGCACTGAGCAAGCCACTGTGTTAATAGTCGAAAATACAATTCATTACTTCATTTTCAGCATTACGAAAAAAGTATTATACCTCCAGCATTTTACTGAACTACTTTTGAACCATCATTGTTATTAACCACTTTGAATACCAAGTTTTGAATTTTAGTAATGTCACAGTTTAGGATTTCAACTGCAAGGCTAATATTTTTCAGGGGACAAAAAAGAGAGAGAGTTAGAAAAAAGTATGTAAACAACGAAGAGTATTCTCCAAGTTTGCAGATGTGTCATTAATGAACACCAAAACAACAGTGGGCGTAGAATCTATCCTTGGAGACTCCCGCCTCTACGTGAATCCTTTCTGAGGCATTCAGATCCCTTAATGACAACACTTTGATGACAGCTCTCTAAATATTATTTTATTTTAGCCAATCTAATAATGGGCTGCATGTAATTTGAAAAAAAACCGTCATGTTGAAATCAATCAAAAACCTTGGATACATTTAAGTGCACTCTGACAATCTCTTCCTGGTTGCTAACCCTCGAGTGTAATATTAATTATTGGCCGGTATAAGTTGATGGGTCACTAGGATGGAAATGAGACAGAGATTTGCAAGAAGAAACTACGTTCATGCAAGGAGGTTGTAGATTATTTTAAAAGTAAATTTTTAAAGCACAAGAAAAACCTCCACTTACATAAAGCTTAAAAAATTCGTCTTGAAATTTATACCATTTACACACTGTCTTTTTGCATGCAGTCGGCATCGTCGTTTGCGTCGGCTGTAACGCTGAATAAAGTGTGTAAATTTACTCCCGCGATGACCATTAGGGGCAGCCATTTTGATGGTAGGTCGTTTGAAACAAGTTTAGATAACACTGAGCAAAGTTTGAAAAAATAATCAGAGCATCCTAGCATAGATAACACTGAGTAATTTTTGAAAAAATAATCAGAGCATCCTAGCATACATGTTACTAACTAAGTAAAATTTTAAATTACTGTATCTTGTCAATAAGATTAGAAATACCATTTTGGTTACTGAGTGGCGCACCCTGAAGGGTGACTCAGCGACATTTTACCAATTGGCACGAATATTTTAAATTGTTATTTCTAGTTACATAAGTCTTTCCAGCAGTTAAGCGAAATGGTAAGTAATATGGATATGCATGGAATATTTTTTTGGAAATAATTTAGCAATGCCTTTTCTTCCCCTGATTTTCGTGTCGTAGTGACGTCATGTAATGGCGCCGTCAGAACAGTATTGCAGAAGATTTAAAATGAAAACAAACAAAAATTCCTTTCAACGCAAGCACTATGTACACATATAATTGCTGTAAAGTAGTATAATTTTTAAGGCGATTTTTCTGAAACCTACATCAGGTACCCTTTTTCTTGTCTTTTAAATATTTTGGAAACAACAGTAGTAGTATGCATTGCTTTTCCCCGCAACACAGCACACTGCTCACATTAAATAAGTGTAACCAACTGCAACATTCCGTTTTATGACAATTTTATTTTTAAATACAGAAAAAAAACAAGCGTTTGTAGTATAGCAATTAACAAGACATAGTTTAAAAGGATCTACAAATGTATATAACTAACGGATATATAATTATGTTTTCAAATGCTTCTATTTCTCTGTTCCCGTATTAGTTATAGCCGCTTATGTAATATAGGGGCGGATACAGGTTTTAGAACAACGGTGAGTCCAACAGAAAAGCACTTACGGGGGTTGGGGGAGCGGTGTAAGCTCCCCAACGAGGTCCACCCGGACAACAACACATTTTACTGCATTTCGACCACTTTTCTGCCTTCTAAAAGCCATTTCTTCAAGGACGCTCACTAGTTTAGAACAGGTTTCATTTCACCTTTGATTTAAGATTACATGCCAATATATTGATAAACATTATACAGCATACATGAATGTACAATCATTTACATTTGTTTTCTGGTGATACATGAGTTTTACAGATATAAGGCATCTTTAGGATTTAGGAAATCGTTGTAATGCGTATAATTCAGAGAAAATATTCATTTGGTGTGTTGTAACTGTTACTGTGAAAGGGAGGGCCCAGGCCCCTTGAGCACACCCCCTAAATCAGCCACTGTTGTAGTCTAAATAAAAATGTCATTAAGAAAATAATTTTAAAAAATGAGAGAAAACTAGCAGAAACACGAATAAACAGGTACGCAAGTAAGCGAATCAGCACACAAACAAACGAATCAATGCACGAAAAACAAATAACAGACAAAAAACAACAAACAAACAAATTTTCAATCTGTATGGCACAAGAAAAAAATCAAATAAATATGATTTGACGTTACTAACGTCTAACCTTATTTTTATAAGTGTTTTATCGTCTGCCTTCTGAAGTAATATAGTGGTAACTACTATAATTCACTGGTGCCAAGAGGTTTCAAATAAAAAAATGAAATGAAAATGTTAACGCGCAAATCTTATTCTGCTGAATCTGTGATACCTCACCAAATGTAAGGCAACGGAATTTCTATGATGCTTGTTTTTCAGGCAAAACACACAAGTAGTTATTGAATATTGGCTACTGGACACATGTAAACAAAAGAAATTACAAAATTCACGATGATAGATCGAGTAATTATCTATATTTCACGTTAAAGCAAGTTTAAGCCATCAAGTACTGCCAACATGTAAAATCTAGTTTGCAACCAGCTTTCTCATGCTGAAAATGTTTACTTAAACTATTTCTGTTTTAAACCTAATCACAAAAAAACGTTACTTAAATATTTTTTTAAATTTACAATTCTTTAACACTAAAACTTTTCTGACAGCACTTAGCAAAAAAAAACAACTCTTTTTAAAGTAATTTTTCTCTCTATTCACGTACAGCTATATTCTATCTTATTAATGTTGATTAACGAACATTCATTTGAATCTTATAAGGTTCGGGAGCTGACACTAGGAAACCAAAATGTGGTTCTAAGCTCGGTTTAGGAGCACCAGGGGGTAGCTGAATGTCAAAGTTTTGCAGTATGCTCGTGAAGTATAAAAACAGCTCCATTCTTGCCAAAGCTTCACCAAGACAGACACGTCGACCTAAACAAACAAAACTATTTTATAAAACTCTAGTGCGCCATAATAGGACTTGCACATGTTTTTCTCTTAATACTCTGCTGATACTAGTAAGTTCGTTTTGTCTTCTTTTGAACTGATTTTAAAATGATTCTTCATTTCATTTTGCAGTTACCGTTAATGGTTTTTATTGAAGCTGCAAAAGCCGTTTTTACAAACCTGCATGTTGCATTAGAACTTTCATTGATTAGGCCTATTTGCAAGCGGTTTTAGGCCGATAATTTCCATACTACTGAAAGTGGTAGAACGTATTCAGGATCTTTGGAAACATAAACAGAGTCTTACTTACATTCAAAGACTCACATTCAAATCGCAAAGAATACAAAGGGCCCATTAAGACACAGAAGTTTTCGTTTTTCACAGGACCTTTGTTAGCTGTAAGGTAGAGATAAGGCACATTGTCTTATTTATGATTACGATAATGGGACGTCTCAGAAGAGCACTGTTTGATTTTACTTCTGTTCATGCTGCATGTGCATAACTGCAAAATTAAAAGTGTGTACGATTTGGTAGCATTGTGACATTATTTAGTTAAATTGCTAATGGACTAAATAACTATTCTATATTGTGGTATTATTTTTACTGACGGTGATCAAGTTCAGTTACATGACTAACTACCTTTCAGGAATTTGTGATTGCCTGTCCTATAAAAATGCCTTTCTAGTGGGCTATACCCGTGTCCCTCTGGCAAGATTGAAACTCCCTTTGTGTTTTCGAATGAGAGCCAAGGCGAGCATTATATAGACATAAAACACTTTTTGATATGTTGGCTTGATTTGTTGGAGATTTGTCTTCAACACTGTCCTATAAGAAAATGTCTTCCTTGTTGGCTATACCTATGTCCTTTTAACAAGATTCAAATTCCCTTTGTGAGTTTGTACGAGAGCGCAGATGAGCATTATATATGTATACATACATATATATAATGTATACATATATATATGTTTACATTATATATATGTATAATAGGAGAATATATATATATATATATATATATATATATACAACACTTTTTTAGAAAAATGGGCTAGATGTGTTGGAGGTTAGTGGCATGCAATGGTGGACGCATCACATTGCCTAACCAGGTGTTAATGTGTAACAAAAGGTATGCTGCTTCCAAGTAATAAAATGTCTATAACCAAAACATTGCTCTACTTTGTGTCAGGTGTCTGTGTGGTTACAACACCTGAAAGCCAATCCAGAGGTTCTTGGTTCGAATCCAAGTTTCAACACCTGTGCAAACTCTGATCACCTTTCTAGCCTTACTCAAACTTAACCGATAATTGGTTATGTATTGGTGAAAGAAAAAAAGGTCTATCTGCCTGTCCTTCCCTTCTGATGAGGTTTTGTAAATAGATGCTATAACCATCTATCCCACACCCCCTCCATTAGAAGGTTTTCTTTTTCTTCTTCTTTCTCTATGTGTAAAATAAATCTCACCAACTGAAAATGGAATTACTGCATCATTCTTTACAAACTCTCCTTTGTCGTTCAAATGGCGTTCAGGACGGAAGTGATTAGGTTCCGGAAACATGACCGGATCCTGATGGATGGCAGTCAAGTTCAACATTACAGTCGTACGAGCTGGTATTCTGTAGCCTTGAAACGTCACCTCTTTTGAAGTGGAATGTGGTACTCCAAGTGGTACAATGTTTCCTGAAAATGTGTTGAAAATACTACTTTCAAAAGACCAAAAATTGCAGGCCATCACAAATGACTAGTATCATGTTGCTTTAGCTCTGGATGTAAATACGAAACAACATTTTAAAAGCCTTTTTGTAAGTTCTATGATATAAGCTACATATATATGGAAAAAAGTGCCATGGAAAAAATTAGAAAATTAGGATGATAGTAGCAATGAATGTTAATATAGTTTGTAAATCATCAGTATGGTCAACAAAAAATTTCTTATTTTTGCCAACACTTTCATTACCCATTCTTTGTATTTCAGTTAAAGTTGCTTCCGTGAAAGGCATGTTTGGTTTGTCGGCTACAGATGGCAGCCTTGATTTTCCAATGACGTCATCAATTTCTTTCTGCACGCGTTTCTGTACATCGGGATAATGCAGCAAGTAAATAAACGCCCAATAAAGTGTTGATGACGTGGTTTCGGTTCCAGCAAAGAAACAGTCTGCTGCAACCCACATAAGCTCACTAACTGAAAAAAAGTTAAATACTTACTATTTTAACAGATTTGGCACCCATTATTGCAAAAAATCAATAATTTGTATTTTACTGAATTTATCTATTAGTGTCACAATAATTAAGTGTTTCGAGTGATTTTTCGAAGTTGTTAATATGCTAGAACCCTTTTAACATGCTAAAAGAGGCAGAGAAAAGGGAAGTGAGCTAACCTGGAACTCTGTCACGTCAAATCGCCCCATATTTAAGATATTTCAAGGTTTAGTTGTGAATTTATATGAACAATAATTGATTAAATAACCTTGCATCTCGACTTTTGAATTAAAAGTCTCTGATATTTTGTTTGATTTTTTTCTTGTAAACACATTTCTTTAGTGTCAGAATTGAAAATGAAGAAGCCATCTCATCTCAACTCGGGTTTAACTCATTTCTCTTCTGATCATGTCAGAAATCTTATTTTACTGCTACAACGTCATTAAAATTGATTACACTTATTAAAAATTTGACTTCAAGTGCTTTTTGAAATTGCTTTTCCACGTTTACTTATTTCTACTCTAAACTGTGTCGTTTGCACGATTCTCGTCCTTTGTCAACATGGTTGCAACCAAAATTAAAGCAAAACAGGATCCAATCTTAAACTGTAGGTCAAAACAATCAACTCTTTCAAATATTGAAAGGAAACATACTATTTTTTCAAAAATGACTTACGTGAAAGAATTATTACCACACAAACACAATTTCATGTTCGTACCACTAGTTCTTCGCTGTTACAGGCCTTTCGCCTTTCGCTAGTTAAACGGGCATTAGCACCTGCATTTGGGAAACGCATTGCACAAAAAACGGGTGCTGTACCTCTCAGTTCAAATGTGCTAGTCTGTGACAAACGTACACCGTTTCGAAAGCTCATACGTGATCACAGCGGTATATTTGAAATTTGAATTTTTATCTTAAAACTTGCTGAATATTTTACAGTAGCATTGTACTTCAATTTTTGCTTTCGCAAACACGTGCAACACACTCGTGGAATATTTTTGTTGTTGAAAATTATGTTAATTTGTGATGTCATGAATAGTTGGGCTCGCCTGCCGTTAATTAAGTTTGTAATCTATTATTTAATTATCAGAAATGCGTTTGTAGTATTAATTGTCTAAAAATGTGTACTTTTTATCAGTGTTGAAAATGGGGTAGTATATGAAAAATCGTCCTGTCTTGCTTACTCAGAGAGGTACAAAACAGCTCAAAAAAGCTTAGAGACATTATAATCAAAAGCCAATGTAAAAATTTTGTCACCATTACAGTTAGAGTACAATATTAGGTTACTGGAATGGATTTGGAATTAATACAATGGATTTTCATTAAATAAGAGAAACAAAGTCATCTGGATTGTACGTTTTCGTGTGTTCGTCCACATGGCTTTTTATAAAGTCCATAATGTGAAATTCATTTTCCATGAACTTCTTGTATCTGAAATAATGATGACTAAGCAGTTAATTTCTAGGAAAGCTGAGGCCCATTTCACAGTGAAGACGCGCAACAGAATGCCTAGAGGAGAAATTCTTTGAGGAATTCCTCGCGAAAATGAAACACATTGTTTTCTATGGCGCCTTTCACAGTGAGGACGCGCAGCAAAATTCCTCGTGCAATTCCTCTTGGGGAATTCTGCTGCCAGCTAGCAGCTATGCGTCCTCCTCGTAAGGAATTTTGCCTGTATGTTCCATTTTCTTGAAGAATTCTCGTAGAATTCAGTCTTTAATTTAACTACTTTGTTAATTGTTTCTTATTTAACGAACAACAATTAACACGTTTCAGCAGATTTAATTTCTAAGATTTAATTTCTCCTTTAACAGACTGACGATTTTGTGTTTTTTTAATGCAACATCGATGGCTATATTCGTAAAAACAAAAATAACGAATATATTTATGTTATACTGTACATGTATATTTTTAGATTTTGAAGTCATTAGTAAAACTTTACTAAAAACAAACAGGTGTAAAAATACTTTGATTAATAAATACTTTTGCTAATTGTACTTTGCATATGAGAAATTCGGTAAGCAAAACTTAATTTAAACATGATTATACAGTATAAAACTTGCGAAGTAGTTGCAGTTAAGTTGAGTTAACTGCGCGTGCGGAAAAAACCGCGCAATTTCACTGTGAAATGAACTACCTTGCTGCATGTAAATGGGATTTCGAGAAAAATTGGAAATTTTCATAAATATTTTCTGATTTTCTGACAGCAGTTCCGTACGTCATTTTTCTTTGCGTCCTCGCTGTGAAATGAGCTTTACTGAACAAATAACTCGAAGTATTTTTACTTTTTCAACACCACTGATTGAAATGAAGGCATTCGGTTTTTACTTATATGCATAAGAAAAGAACAGAGTCAAAATCGCTGTTTATCAATCTTTAACACGTAACAGATAATACACGTAATAATCAATGTTCCCAAACATTTAAACGCCAATCAACACTATTTATATTTATGTTGTTGAATTTAGCGTTAATAGACTATCATGTAGGTAAATATTCTGACCAAAGTCCATAACCTAGTAGCCTTTGATCTACAAAGAGTAACCAGTGGCTTAATGGTCTGGAGATCTATTTTTGTTGAAAAGAAGCTCTCTATTTCCACAAAATATATTGTTGTTTTATTTTTAGCCTAGTGCGGCCGCGGCAGGATTCAAGGCCAGGCACACAAACGAACAGGGTGACTTTTAAACATCAAGAATTAAATGGTATTAATAATCACTGGCTTATTGTAAGAGCATGTAAGAACGGACACTCTACGCGCATAAAGAAATTGATAACTGGTAACACATGTCAAAAATTAACAATGTTCTAAAGTTAACCGTAACTAAATTTGTAACAATTACCGGATTTCTATAAATTGGACATCTGGTAACAAAGAGAGTAAATGCTAAGGTTGACGCTAGAACACAGAAGAGCTGTATTGGCAACGAATATTTGCGCAAATGTGTTACCATTCGGGGATTGGCTTTTTTGGTGATCAATCGACAATCGACTAGTAATCAATTACCAATCAGTCTCTGCCACCTCACGAACAAAGGAACAACTTTAGATGAAACCAAACTACTCGAATAAGAAGAAATATGTGAGCCTACTACACCAAAAAATCAGTAGTTTCAGTGTAATAAATTACTGATTGTTAAACAAAAATGCCAAAAAATGCTCAAAATGGCCAATAGCGCTTCATGAATGAGATTGTTTCCTAATTTAGCTACAACAGGTTTTGCACGATGAGTAAGATCGTCTGACCCACCTTGATCTAAATCCTGGGAGATACCTCAGCCACGGAAAGACATCAATAAACCCAGTAATGTCAGGATTTTGGACATCTTGAGCAATGTAGTCCATTAACTTGATAAATGCCGAGTCATCGTATTCGTAACGGTTTCCAAATACTATGGAACATATGACATTTGAAATTGTATTTGAAAGATATAGTTTAGGATCGAAAGGTTTGCCTTCCTTATCCTTTAGCTCGTTCAGAAAGGCTGATATTTCTTCTTTTATCTTCTTCTCCAAGCTAATCTTTCCCATTCCAAACTCTTTGAGTTTACTCAGAGCAAATTTTCTCTGTTCTTTCCATCGTCTTCCTTCTGACATCACAAGCCCTGTAATCCAAAAGTGCAACATTAGGGCCTGTTCACACTTACATGATGAAATAACTTTGCAAACAATGTTACAGTAATTTCTTGCTTTTCACTGTCCAGTGTTTATTGTTTAGTCTCTTTGGATTGTAGTTTCTTATTAGATGTTTAAGTTGCATAACAGGATAACAGGATCTAGCAATAATGTTGTTCACAATCTATGTTGCAAAATCAATCAACCAACCAATATCCCTGAATTATTGGGTCGTAATATTGAATTATTGACTTTCTTCGAAAGAATTTAGTGATTAAGTTTTAGGTATACGGCTAGCAAAATTACCTGAAGCGTCCACGTCCAATGAAGCAAATAGTTGCATACCTGTATTACACAATGCTTCATTGTTTGCAGTACTATTCTCGAATAGTCATAGGTCATCTATTTCACATTACACATTTACAATAGTTTCATGTACAATATCTAGTGAAAGAGCTTACAATGAACATAATACAAATAAGAAATACTGCACAGGAAAAGCCTCATACACCGTTCACTTATATACGAAGGTAAATGTGTTGAGGACAATCAAAATGCAGGGCTTGTTAGATTGTCCCACACAGTGATAGAAAAAAAGTAATGGAGATAATCTGAAAATTTAAAGTGAATCGTGATTAAAAAAACATTAGTGCTTAAAATGGAATGCTGTAATGAATCAAGCTGATATATATAGGATGATATAAAAGATAGAAAGACTATTATTTGTTAATAGTATGTAAAATTAAGATAACTTCATTAAGCTAACACAACTGTTTTGCAACTACTGTGAGGATGGAATTTGTGTAACTTCCCCACCATACTCGTTTGCTAACTTGGATGGATTTATAAACTACATAAGTTAACATACCAAAATTTTCAAGCTTTTTTGCAAAGGTCTCTGATATTTTAAATCACTTGTTCAAGATCAAAGAAATCTTGGCTTTTTGAATATATAAATTAGACATTAAGAAAGCGGTTCTTTAAAAACACAACTACAAATGCTATATGATCGCAGTACTTACCACGCATTTCATCGTCTCCCATAATTTCACCGATTGTAAAACTTTCGAACCTTCCAGAAAATACATCTCCATGTTTCAGAAAAGCTTCACGACCCGTTTCAAAATCGTTGATGACCACGTTGAAAGTTGGTCCTATGTACAGCCCGAAAATGTTGCCATACCGTTTTGTGAGCTTTTCAAAATACGCGGTTGGGTCCTTTCCCATTGAGAACATCGAACCAACGATGGGCCAGCCCACAGGGCCCGGCGGTGCCCCTTCGGGACGTTTCTTCCACTGCCATACAAATAGTAACAAAATGAGCAAAACTGCCGCGATGAGCAACGTTGGAAACATTGTTATTGCTGATAACAAAACAGAATTTTTATATTGCAGTTTCAGAGTAGCGAACCTAACTCCAGTTGGCAAGCAGAGCTGTCTATTTCGTATAGCGTGCTGGCTGTGGAACCAGGAGTCCGTATTATGTTTACTAATGTAAATAAGTTCCAAATCAATAAACGCCACTCAAGGCCATTTACCCAGGAATGCGCAGTAGGTACTAGCGCAGTTTCTAGGGTCTTATAATCGAGATAGTACAGTATTTACAAAGCTGCGTCACGTGGTCGACGCCTTCCGTGTGTATGTATGTATGTATGTGTGTATGAATATTTTAACATAAAAAATTATTTTACCGTCATGCTTTACTTGCTGTATGTTTTACTTTTAATTTTTGGATTTTTCGTATGGCACTGCGTGAAGCGGCCGACAGGCGCTCCACCGGGACCAGTTGGCTGGCCTTTTCTGGGAGTACTCTTTTCCATGGGCAAAAATCCGAGTGCATATTTTCAGCAACTGGCTAGAAAACATGGCAGCGTGATTGGTACCTATCTGGGATCTGCATTTACCGTGGTTATCAATGATTTCGAAACTGGACGTGAAGCATTCCTTAAGAAGGGAGAAATATTTTCTTCTAGGGCCGACAGTTACATTATTGACCAGACATTCCACGTGAACGGTTTCAAAGAAAGAGGTATTTTAAGGTTGCAATTTGAACTTGATGTAGGACAATGTGTCCACATATGCAGCGTTCTCTTTGGTTTTCTGCCTCCTCACTGGCTTTTCACTCCGTATATCTTCTTCATTGCTACTTTCTTCTTTTTGTTGTTTTTAACTCAACTTTATTCTCACGTGTTCTTTCCTTGTCATTCTCCTTTCTCTCTTTCGTCGCTCTTCTTTCTCCTTCTGTTTCACTCTTCCTGTGCTGCGTCTCTTTCTCGCTTGCTTCTGTTGGCACGTGTCTCGTCGTTTCTGTTATACTTTTTTTCTTTTTTCACTCTTAATATTTCTTTTCTCACTGTTTATTTTCCCTTTTCTCTTTATTTCTGCTCTGTTGGTGCAATGTTCCCCCCCATTTTCAATTGGCACTGCTGTTGTTGTTGGCTTAATAGCCGTTTTTATCATTTATTTAGCCTATTATTCTTCCTTGTGCTTTTTGTTTCTTTAATAACTTGCACACGCACACGGCTAGTGTAACAAAACTCACAGAAACACACTCCATGGGTGACTCATTAGGCTACCCCCAACAAATGGAGACAGACACTACACCCTTGTGCAAATTAATTGAACCACTGACAGATTTTATCGCATTTTCCTACCCACCCCTCATAGTATTTCTCGGCCATTAAATGGGACATGCACGTTATCAAATCCCCTAAACAGCATCTCTAATATAAATTGGCGTAATTTGTATATTGCTACCAGTATGATGTGAGCGCAGCAGTATATTGGGGTTCTAACAAAAAGACGGATACAAGGGATGCGAAAGAGGTTCCTGATGTTCCATTGGGAGTCGCCAAAAATTTCTTGAAAAACGAGAACATTAAAGTTTACTGGCCCGGCACTCTTCGTATTTAAACCCATTTGAAAACTTGTGGTTGATTGTCAAGTTGCACTCGCGAGAGACCGACTGTACCACCAAGCAGAAGCTTAGTAAATATAAGAAATTTTCTTATACTTGACTTATATTTTAGATGTTAATAATTAAAAAAAATATTATGCCATTAAATCGCGCAATTTTCTTTGCTCCTTTTCCATTGTCTTTTTCGGCGGCATTGTTTTTTTGGAATGACTCATCATAGTTTATTAAGACCATGTTGCTAATGACAACAGGCTGTTAATGACCACTAACACCCGTTGCTAATGACGACAGGTGGTTTTAACTCTGCCATCCTCTTTCACGACTGCTACCGTTTAAATAAGGCTTCCCTACTGAACGTTCTTATGTGCAGAGAAAGCTGTCACTCAAAATTACTCCTGTCATTGAAACAGAATCACTCAGTGGACGTCATTTCGTTTTTCCCTTAGATCGCATCTCCTCCTAATTATGGCTCTTACATTTTTCATTTCTTTCACAAGTATTTAGGAACTTACAGCGCAGGTACCTGGTGTGTGAACTCGGGTATGGATAACCGAATGCTGAATGATAACCTCGGTAGAAAGGGTCGAGACAGTAGATATGTATCATTTTTCGTTAGATTCTATCTTCTGTTACACTTTGTGAGCTAGAGCCACGATTTTTAGTATGTTGCCAAATCCTGAGGCATGGCTGAGTATGGGCCCGATGGATAATAAAAAAAAATCCGTTAGGAGCCAAAACCTGAAAATGGGTGGGTCGGCACAGATGTTTTTCCAGTCTTAGAGCATAGTAACTTGGAAAATAGTGGCTTGTAGTATACCAAATGAAAGGTCTCAATGGGGCAAAGTGAATGGTATAAGTAGCGCCGAGATTGTTTGGTCCCTGACCCCATTAGGGACTAATTAGGGTTCGAGGAGCAAAAACTTTCTAGTGTTGACCTGAACTACAGCTTGTAGCATATCTGATGAAAGGTCTTGACGAGATGAACTGAATGGCATAAATTGACAGGAGTTAACCTACCTTTGACCCAAAGGTCACATGTGGAAAAGTTACAAGTTGCGATTTCATTTTGAAGTACAGTTCATAGGTAATGCAGTAATGTGAATTCAATAAAAATCAAAATTGTGATTTTCAGATAAAATGTTGACACTTTTTGAAATTCTAACTGCTTCTGTAACTAATTCTATAGCCACTGTTTGCAAAAACTCCAGTTTCTCTCCACATCAGAAACGTTGTCAACTAGTTTTTATTGTTTGCTGTAGCGGGTATCTTTATGTCAGCTGGGAAGCAGTGGAAAGTGCAGAGAAAATTTCTCCTGCGAACGCTGAGAGACTTTGGAATGGGAAAAATCAGTTTAGAAAGCAAGATACGGGAAGAATT
This sequence comes from Tubiluchus corallicola, assembly GCA_030141605.1. NCBI lineage: Eukaryota > Metazoa > Priapulida > Priapulimorpha > Priapulimorphida > Tubiluchidae > Tubiluchus > Tubiluchus corallicola. Next base: position 647,651 of record JAQGDQ010000044.1, on the reverse strand, counting down.
CTCAGCTCTAGCGAATGTATTCAAGGATAAAAAAGGAGAGCCCTTTGACGCAAGACTCTATCTTCATAACGCTTCTGGGAATATCATAAGTTCCATATTATTTGGTAAAAGATTTGAATACGAAAATCCAAAATTTACCAATTTGATGCTGAGAATGGCACAGGAGGTTTCAAATCCGTATCTATCGCTTATCGATATGTTTCCTTTGATTAGACATTTGCCTGGTGTCAGAGACAGGTAAGAAAAATCTCGTATTGTTTGTCTGACAATTAACGTTTTTCCCCTATAGTATAAAGGACAATATGATATAACATGATGTGATATGATGCGGTACTATATAACATAACGTAACGTAACGTAACATAACATAACATAACATAACACTACATCATATCAATTCGCAATATATTATTTTATATAGTATAAACATATGTTCGTCGACGAATTTTATATTATATTATGCAGTACAAAACAACACAACACAAGCAATAATTGATATGATATGATTAGATATGATATGATATGATATGATATGATATGATATGATATAATATAATATAATACGACTGCAAACCGAACTCAAAACCCTGAGTAAAACCAGGCTGCTCCCTCAGAATTATTAAGCCTTTTGATGGGATGAAAAGGGAAATTTCACGAATGATATGGTAAAATGAGAGTTTATTTTTTACCTTGCTACATTGAAAATAGTAACAGATTATTATTTCCTCTAAGTGTTGCAAGTGTTAGTACTAAAAGGTGTTAAATAAATTTAACTATTTTTATAATTATACGCAGTTATACGAATAAACAAAATATTACTTGAAATTGTAAAATACCAGGAGGTTGAAATAGCGTGCTCAAGTCAATTATGATCTAAATATGACATAACTACATGTGTTGTCGATCTATTATTATTATTATTATTATTATTATTATTATTATTATTATTATTATTATTATTATTATTATTATTATTATTATTATTATTATTATTATTATTATTATTATTATTATTATTATTATTATTATTATTATTATTATTATTATTATTATTATTATTATTATTATTATTATTATTATTATTATTATTATTATTAGCAACTAAAATGCAATATAAAAAAGAAGAAGACTGATCAAAATATTAAAATACAGTACAAAGGTAAGAAGCGTAAACTGATCAAAATCGTAAAAAGCAGTGCAAAATTGGCAATTTAAATACAGCGTTTAATTAAGAAGAAAAGATTGACCAAAATATCCAAAATAATTAGAAGAACTAAGCGAAGAATGAGATAGCTGTAGTTATTAAAACCTGTTAAAAATAAGTTCGTTTTGTGGACCTAAATTATGAATCTTGTCGCCCCTTACCAAACCTAACGGTTTGACAATTCAATTTAAAATCCGTAGAGGTGTCTTTGCATTTTATACAGCGAGTTGCAATGCTGTCTAGATACGTTATGTTTAAATAATCGCTTCTAATATAAAAATTATAATAATGTTCTGGTATTTGAATGTGAAGTATTAGTTTGGTATTCGATAGCTGATATTTACATTTCCATGTTTTGATATGTCTGATTTCGAAGTTATAGTAAAGAAAAGCTGTTTAAAATAATGATTTAAGCCCAAACTATTAATTAAATTATTAAATTAATAAAGATTAAATCACTGACGATGCAAGATTAAATTATCGTCTTGGCTAGAAGCCCAGTTAGGTGTGGCATATCACGTCATGATTAACTGATGTTCGACCGGTTGAGTCAGAAGTAAAGATTGATGATGTAATTTTTATGCGCAGAAACTCAGGGCGCATTAGATAGTTAGACAAAAGGATTTTGAGGCGCGCACCTCGGGCAGATTAGAAGCTGTCTTGAAGACGGAGGGCTGGCAGTACTATCCTCTTATGTATGCCCTGTTTGTGCTTGATATTTAATAAACGTGTAGTTTGCTAAATAAAGTCTTGATAGTTTGCCATGCCCATCGTGGCTGTTCCACACCCAACCTTCACGAGCCACAGTCACCAATACAATAAACAATAACCAACAAGCAGCTATAACCTCTATCATAAACAGACTTTAGTCCATCAGAAACAGTTATGATTTTACTGTTATCGTCTTGTCCTTTCTCGTTTTTAGGTTTATGGAGTTCGTGGATAATCAACGTTTCTTGAAGAATTTTGTTCAGGATTTCGTCGACGAACATTTGAAAACTTATAATCCAAACGAAATCCGAGACCTAGTTGACACTTACATTAAAAAAATGAAAGAAGTACAAGAGACTGGCGATAACTCTTTCAATGGTACGTGAAGTTCTTGCTAAGTTTTAATCAAAGATAAACTTAATGAATTTAAAAACCAAACGTCAACTTCAAAATATTACCATGGTTAAACGGTGAATTATTTTCTCTGCCTTGAAATTAGTGGGCAATGAGCGTTTGCATCACAATTTACAAAACTAAACTTTTTATGCAAAGGGCCAATATTCTGAAACTAGTTTGTTTTACAAGACAGTTAAGATTCCTTGCATCAGACATCTGGCTAACTGACAAATTCACTAATCTAACTGATTAACACACTGCCTGTGTGGCTGCAGACTAACTGACTGACTGGCTAATAGACTGACTAACCGGCTGATTGGCTAAGTCAACGGTTGAGCGAATGACTGACTGCTCTCACCCACTCATTCGACAACGAAATGAAACAAGAAGTTATTATCAAATATTTCGTAAATTAAAAGCAGAAGCGCAATTGTTTTTAAATTATATATTCCGATAATTACCGAAATATGTTCACCTCAAAATAATGCAGAAAGAGTGATTTGTCAAAGCACCACGTGCTTTGCAGGTTAGTCGCCTCACTCACACAAATTTTTGCACTCAAGCACAAAATCATTTTGTTAATAATTCGCTGCTTTTACTAACAGCGCGCAGTTTGGCACCAGCTATAATTTCTAGTTAAATCATCAGTAAATCGTCACTACGCATTTGTTTTGGCTGTTCATTCTGAGAGTGACAACTAACACTGACGAAAATTAAGACAATGATATCTTGAAATTTGATTCACATTCAAATTTCACTGTCATTCTCGGCGTCCACACGGTCGTTCAACATTGACAAATCGAAGCTGACACTGTTTTGAGCAACCGTATGGTTGGCCTAGTGCTCCCTCACTTGCTGAGCGATTGACAAGCAGAAAACAGGTAAGCAGGCAGCCAGGAAACTAATAGCCTTACTCACTGACTGACTAGCTAACTAATTAATTGACTGCTGGCTGATTACTGACGGATTGGCCACGAAGCCCAGAGTGATCTAGGTTCTTAGTCGTTTCTGAATCATTCTAAAAACAAAAATACATGTATGAGAGCTCATCAAAGTAAAGACACCTCGTACATTCAAACCAGTGTAATCAATAAATGGCTTGACATTGTGAAAGTGTTAAAGCAAGACTATCAGAACAAAAACTGCTTGGCGAAAATCACTATCAGAAGTTGAATAGACAGAAACATCTGAGCATAAGCTGTAAAAAGTAAACTGTACGAATAAAGGCAGTGGTAGCTGATCTGTATTTGAATAAAAAGGAGAAAAGTGGGCGAAACAGTGCATCAGTATACTTTACAAGTAGTTTAAATTTCATACCAAAAGCGAACGTCTTTCGTGCTTGTAGCAACCGTTAAAAATTTTTCTTGTTTGATGATGCTTGATGTTGACAACTGTCAAGGTCTCCAAAATTTGCTCTTCAAGTCTTTGGGAGATCAGCAACCACAGTTGGTATTAAATTTGATAGAAGCATAAAATGTACAAAAGCTCCTTACTCTTGCATTGCCTGTCAATGTTTTATAGCAAAAGCGTAGTCTCACAGAAAGGTTGGCTTATTTTAATATTTTGAGAAAAAATGTTAGAAATATTCAGCAATAAAATTGTGACAAGCCTCGTATAAAAAAATTAAAATCAATTTAAAGTGTCCATCACTTGGGCACACTCATTTTGAACGAAAATGGCATCATCTGGTTACCGTGCAATATATTCACTTATCACACCAGGTGCTTGCTTGACCAAACTTCTTTTATACATTATAGCTTCAGTTACTATTATTATTTACAAACAATTCAAAACGTTAAACGAGAAATTATTAATACTACTTTTTTGCTTTTTGATGAGTCCCGTTGCCAATCATGTAATGAAAGCTAGTTACCGACAATAATATGACAAAATCCAACTTTGCTAGGTTAACGCCGACAAAGTCACAAAATAATTATTTTGACGAGCTAAAACTGAACTCTATAAGCTAAATAAACCCCTTTTGTATGTTCAGTACCTCGCAGAATTTCATTGTTGTCTGTAATTATATTGTGTAGTAAGATATCAATTTTAGGAAATAAACTTGTGGATTAATGCTATGTAAAGACGTAAGCGCTTTCAAGTTATTGCAAAATGAACCGACAACAATATTTTTACATAAACACAGTTAAACACAAAGGTTTCGTCGGTTAGAATAGCGAAATTTCTCAATGAACTTTAGAAGCTTTGTTATGCGTGGCTTCGTGCTTTCCACCAGCTTACTGAATAGTTTTTTGCAAATTTATTAAGTAAGGCATTTTATGCGGGTGTATTATGTGGTAATTTCGATATATTAAAACACAATAAATGTTGTCTGAAGGCTAGTTTTTACTGTTCTAATCTCTGGATCGCTGTTAATGTTGGTACCATTAGAAATTAAAAGCGGCCTAATATTTGAAATTGACGAAGTTTTTTCCTTTCCGTAAGAGAGGACCTCAGCATCTAAAACACGTGCCGAAAATGGCTGTAATCATTTTAAAGTTATTGTTTTGGATATAAGAACGTGGTGCCTCCTTGTGTTTGTTTTTTGCAAATTTAGGCTGTTGATAGACAGGTGAGCTAGGACAGGAAATAGGCCATTAGCCTCATTTGGAGACTAGATAGGAAAGAAATCATTCTTGTTCAGTACGTCATGACGTTTTATAACAAAATTTTGTCAGTCGAGTTCTCTTTAGCAAGTTCGTAAGATGCGGCAAAGATGTAAGTTTGATTTCTTCATATTTCATGATATTATTATATATTTTCATTATAGCAGTTAATTATCTTTTTGACATTGGATTAGCAGAAAATGTTTTTATTTGCTTCAGATAAAACGAATGCAATGATGTGATAGGGATTTTGGGATGAGACGATGATTGGCCATTTTGGACAATAAAAAATCATAAATTACATCTAAGAGACTATTTGACTTGTATTTAGCGCATGTCGTGCACTGTTATTTTACGCAAAAATACTTTTGGCCTTCTTCAGCGAGTTTTAAATCCAAACAATGAAGTTATACGCAGTTTTATTCTTACTACTGATGTCATTTTAACCTCGAATATTTCTGCCCATTGGAAATATACATTTGCTAACCGTTTTTTTTATATATTTAGCTTACTAATTTTCTGTTGTGTGTAAATATTTATTTCATTTGTCTTGCATTGCCCATTGGGTATATACACTTGCTAACCTGTTTTTTTAAATATTTAGCTTACTAATTTTCTGTTGTGTGTAAATATTTATTTCATTTGTCTTGCATTGCCCATTGGAAATATACACTTGCTAACCCGTTTTTTTAAATATTTAGCTTACTAATTTTCTGTTGTGTGTAAATATTTATTTCATTTGTCTTGCATTGCCCATTGGGAATATACACTTGCTAACCCGTTTTTTTAAATATTTAGCTTAGTAATTTTCTGTTGTGTGTAAATATTTATTTCATTTGTCTTGTATATTTTTAATTGTGATTTTAGCTAAGCTTTGTTTAGTGTTCTATGGTACTCTTTATGTACTGAAACAAACGTAAAATAAATAAAATAAAATTTGTCCTTTAAATTTCAGTGAATGAACTGGTATGGAGTTCTGTCAATCTCTTTTTCGCTGGTACGGATACAACCTCTGACACGCTGTACTGGAGTCTCGCTTTCTTGCTACATCATCCTAGCGTCAAAAAGCGCGTACAAGCTGAAATAGACAATGTCATTGGAAACGCAAGGCTCCCATCTATAACAGATAAAGCTAAAATGCCTTATACTGAAGCAACGTTAGCTGAAGCTCAAAGACTTGGTAAGCTATGCAGTGAACTATTTTATGATTATGGTAAATCAATGAATTAGGATCAGCGAACGAATAAGCTAATGGACGAACAGACAGAAGAGCAAAAAAAATGAACGTGCAAAAAGCAAACGAGGACCGAATGAAAAATATCGTTAAAGACATATAAACCCACCTCAATAATGCCTCTTTTACTTCATGAAACACCCTGAATTGCCCATAATTAGTAATTTTGTAGCAGAAATTTCTCTTCTAAGCAAATATTGCATGATGATGATGATGATGATGATGATGATGATGGCGGTGGTGGTGGTGGTGATGGTGACGATGACGACGACGACGACGACGATGATGATAACGATGATGATGATGATGGGGATTATCTTTGACAACCGCCAATAGTGACAATCATGATGCATGTAAACAGGGAATTAATGAATATTTTTAAAGTAGATAATAATTATTTCATTGCATTAGTTTCGTAAGAGAAAATTTCTTTCACACTTCACAGTTTCTAGTGAGTTGAAATTTTATCCAAAATTTTGCTAAACACGGTACAAAATATTGTTTCACAATGATTTTTAGGTAACATTGTTCCACTTGGTGTTCCTCATGCCACTTCTCATGATGTCACACTTAATGGTTACAAGATTCCAGCTCACACACCGGTCATACTAAATCTAGAAGCCATCTTAATGGATCCAAAAGTCTTTCCAAATCCGAAAGAATTCCGACCGGAGCGCCACCTGGACATACATGGAGAGTTCATAAAGCACGAGACATTGATTCCCTTTTCTGTGGGTAAGGGTTAAGGAATACGATTGATTTATGTACCGTAGTTCTTGACCGGACTCTAGACGCTAAAGAAGTTCATCAAAGTTTCTGGCTTTCAAAACTGGTTCATGATGACGCTTTAAGAGTTAGTACACAATTGGCATAGTGATAATATCGTAACACTAATTGAAAATATATCAAATCAAATCAAATCATTTATTTTTTTATCCCAATAACAATATAAATAAAAATAGATATAAATAAGAAAAGCCAAACAAAAGGGAAGGGACGGCGAAAAACATTTGTTATCGAATCAGCCACCCCTAACCGAGTATTAAATTATTATTGTGCAATTTCTAATTTTTAACTAAAGAGAACGGAAATAAGGTTACCAAAAACTAACAAAATCAACGTAGATTAATGACTCAATGAACTTAGGAAAATAATATAACATGCAATTTAATTTCATGCTTAAATGATCGTAAAGGAAAAGGTCATGCATAATCAGTATCCTAATCCGTGGACACAGTCAGTAACTAAATATGTATATATGTATATATACATATATATACATTTCTAATGATATGTATATGTATATATATGTACATCTATATGTATATGTGCACTAAACGCCCCACGACAAGAACTAAAAAATGGCCTTGCTGTTCAAATAATTTCAAACAAAAGCATTGGGCATAAACTTACAAGGTAAAGCGTGTCCTTTTTGAACTTTTATCAACCAAATCTGGCCAACCGGCTTTACGCCAACAAATTTAGATTTTGACGGAATTCGATGCTTTGTAATTCCTTTCTATGTTATTCGTAGATTTAGACTTTAGAGAGAAATGCTTGACAGATTTTTTTTTGTACGCAGGTCGTCGTTTCTGCGTGGGAGAGGCGTTAGCAAGAATGGAACTATTTTTGTTCTTTGTTAGCCTGCTGCAAAACTTCGACGTTCTATTGCCAGATGGCGCTGATCTTCCAAGTCTTGAACCGAAACGTGGAATTTTCATTGCAGCAGCTCAGGATTTCCAGGTTCAGCTTGTTCCTCGATTACAAGACCCAACGTCCGAAAAAGCCTAAGAAACTATAAACACGCACGCATACGTACGCACACGTACGCACACACGCACACACACACACGTATGCATGCACACACATACACACACACACACACACACACACACACATGTACACACATGCACACACATGCACACACACACACACACACACACGCATGCACACACACACACACACACACACGTATGCACGCACGCACACACACACACACGCACGCACTCACGCATGCACACGCATGCACACACACACACGCACGCACGCACGCACGCACACACACACACACAACAGTTTTAAGCATGCTATAAGCCTACTTGTGAATAACATTATGAATATTATGAATAACATACTTTTAATAAAGCTGTATATAATGGATGTGAATAAAATTACTTTTAACCAATTTTTGAACATCGTTTGTGAGTTGCCACTAACAATATTAATTTAATTTTTTATGGTTTTAAATATGGTGAAGTTCTACAAACGTTCTCTGTCAAGTCTTGAAGGAAACCATTTACTTGCTAACTGAACATTTTGTATCATACGTACACAACTCTTGATCCAAATTAAATCTGACAAACTATTCAGCAAAAGCATAACTGTGCAACATTAGATTTCTTTCGAGTCATTAACCTTGCAAGATGCTGATGAAAATAGTTCATGAAGACCCATTTTGTATCGGTATGTAATTGAGTACTTACAGGCCCTATTTTAGGGGGGGGGGTTAAGTGGGGACAATTCCCCGGGGCCTCACCCTCCAGGGGGCCTGATGCCAAGGTAACATTTTTTTGCTTTATGCGAACATACTTCCTCCGCTCCCCCCTCTCTCTCTCTTGCCGCACGCGCGCCGTTTGCCAGTATTGACAAGTATTAAGGACTGGTTTTGAGAATAAAGCAGTTTTTCTTTCAATTGTTCTTTCCTTTAACAACTGTGTAACTCCATGTTTTCTCTTCGAAAATGCTTCTCCGGCGTTCTAGCAGTTCAAAATTTTTCTGGGCGCTTTGCCCTCCCCCTCGAGGGGGCCTCACACGCCCCACTTTCCCGGGCCTCTCTTAAGCTGAAAGAGGCCCTGAGTACTTAACTACAAATGTTACTTTTAATTATAAATGTTATGCTAATTAATTAAGCTAATATCTGTGAACTAATACCAGATACCTGTTATAGCATGTCATTTAACTCTCACAATATAAAACACAAAAATTACACTGTACGGAGTTTATTACCAGCACTTATAGGGGAACAAAATACACACACAAAAAATAGCTAAGTAACAGCACTACGCCCGAGGAGCAGCTGTGTCACAAATCAAGGCTCTAGTGACCTCTACACGCTTTTTTACTGGCATTCCAGGGCTGCTGGCTTCTTCCACCACGTGTAGGCCCAAACAAGACGTCTGGACCTACAAAAAAGGGGTGAGTCGCTGCTGACGTGAAAGCAGGGCGTGTAGAGGGCCCTACACCCGACACAGGTGCCTCTGTAACATTATACATGAACGAGCAAACCTTCTTAGTATTGTAATGCAAAGTATAAATAAAAATATCACATGAAATTATAAAGTATCGGGGAGGTTCAAATACCGTGCTCAAGTATATTATCTTTTAAATATGACGCAATTAAACATGGGAATGATCAAGCATGAACAAGCAAAAAGAATACACATTTAAAAATATCAGTCAGAACAAAAATCCATTTTTGAGTGGTGCAGAAGATTTTACAGCATTTGTCATCACCCTTCCTGACCATTTAAAAAAAATTTAAGCACCAAGTTAAGAAGTTAGCAATACCAGAATTCCCGGACAGTCACCCATTCAAACGCAAAACCAGGTTCGAGATTGCTTAACTTCTGCATTTCGTTAAAGAGAGATAATATAGAAATAATAGATAGATTAAGGTGAACGTAGGAACAAAGTATCTGTTTTGAATTTTTATATGAAAATCAAAAATAATTTTTGAAGGGCAGTGGCTGATTTTCTAGTTTTATTTTCATTTTTGTTCACTTTGTGTGATATTCGAGAAACGTAACAAATAGATAGTCTTTCACATTAAAATGCCAAAAAAAATCAACGTAATGTCGAGACAGACATTTATTTCCACCACTTCAACTTCCAAAAATCAAAAACAATACTGTCAAAATGATATGGTCGTGTTGTGCACACACTTTGATTGTTAATAATCACTCTAGCAAAAAAGTCTACAGCACGTGGTATTCCTAGGCGGTCCCCTATCCAAGTACTAACCACACTCTGCATTGCTTAACTTCGGTGATCAGACGAGAACCGGTGTATTCAATGTAATATGGCCGTAGACATTAGCAGTTTCTTAAGATGAGTTAACATAGAAATGATGTACATGAATAAACAAACCTTTTTAGTATTTTAATGCAAAGTATAAATAGAAATATCATATGAAATTCTAAAATATCAGAGATGTTAAAATACCGTGCTCAAGTCTATTACCTTCTAAATATGACATAATTAAACATGGGAATGATCAAGCATGAACAAGCAAAGAGATCCTTCATTTAAAAATATCAGTCAGAACAAAAATCCATTTTTGAGTGTTGAAGAAGATTTTACAGCTTTTGTCATCAGCCTTCCTGACCATTTAAAAAAATGTCAGTCCCGGGCAGTCACCCATTCAAACGCAAAACCAAACCAGGTTCGAGGTTGCGTAACTTCTGTATTTCGTTAAAAGAGATAATATAGAAATAATAGATAGATTAAGGTGAACGTAGTAACAAAGTATCTGTTTTGAATTTTTGTGTGTAGTATTTGAGAAACGTAACAAATAGATAGTTTTAGACATTAAAATGCAAAGCAAATAAAAATCAAAATAATGTTCAGACAGACACTTATTCCTATCACTTCTACTTCCAAAAGTCAGAAACAATTCTGCAAAAATGAAATGGTCGTGTTGTGCACACACTTCAATAGTTAATAGGCACTAGCAAAAAAGTCAACAGCACGTAGTATTCCTAGGCGGTCACCCATCCAAGTACTAACCAGGGTCTCTACATTACTTAACTTTGGGGATCAGACGAAAACCGGTGTTTTCAACGTGATTTGGCTGTAGCTTGCTCGGCACAGCACAAGTAGTATTTATAGTATTCATAATCTAGTAAAACCAGGTGTACGATAAAACAGCATTGGATTAGAGAGTTGTCTTCGCTGCCATCATATATTCCTATGAGAAAAATACAAATGAGAAATGTGTTACGTTTGACCATTTTCCAAGTTAATGGGACATGCTAAACCGATAAGAACTGGAATTAACTAATTTACTAGTAATAATTAACAACGAATAGCAGTCTTACTAGGAGATTCTGTAGCGTGTACATCTTGACTGTACGTGATTAGTTTTTGAGTACATCTTGTACAACTTGTAAAGCTCTCAACTGAAATAACTATTATAGTAAATCAAGCAATCATTGGCAAATTCAAAATGATAATTGCTGCAGTTTGCAATATTTGATTTGACTCCTTGGGCTTTTACCCATTATTTCTCAGATGCATACCTTTCGTCTCCGCTAGTGAGTGACCAAATGTGAGGTTATGCAAGACCTTGGAGTAACTTGGATCAACTTTTCATCGATTATGTCATTGCATGTCACATTACAATTTCGTGATTCTTGAAGATTACACTATTTGTATGTTTTGTGTCATTTTGTCTGTTTATCTATTTGTGTTTTTATTTCTTCGTAGCTTGAATATTGATTTTGTCTTAATTGTCTGCAGATAAATCACACAAATAAATAAGTAATTGTAAGTTTTTTAAATTATTTACTGAATGAGTGAACGAATGACTGACTGACTGACTGACTGACTGACCGACCGACCGACTGACCGACCGACCGACCGACCGACCGACCGACCGAATGACTGACTGACTGACTGACTGACTGACTGACTGACTGACTGACTGACTGACTGACTGACTGACTGACTGACTGACTGACTGACTAACTGAATAAATGAATGAATGATTGTGTGTGAATAAACGATTGAGTGAATTAATAAACAAACTAGCAAAGGCCCCGCAAAAAAATTTTGCTTATAAATCCACTCATAATCAAATATGCGCAAACATTCTACCTAGTGTTTGTCTGTTTATCTAACGCAAAGCCAGAAGCTTTTACTGAATTAAAGTTACAGGCAGAGTATAATGGATGACGTCACAACAATGGCTTTGCGTCAGCAGTTTTCCAAGCGAAAATTGCCAAAAATAGAACATCTAATTAAGTCGTCGTCACTGCTCTTGATGGACGTGTCCTAATATAGCCCACATCATCGTATAGCCCTGTTCTTCCCCTTTCTAAAGAGCTGTATATCTCCCTTCGAGAGTCCCACCAGGTGCCGTCAGAACGTTTTTTTCTGCAGGCTGTTTGAGCAAAAAAATTTCAAAAAAATCACTGGTAATATTTGTTATTTTAGTGTTTCATGGGAGTGGTAAAGTACGTTATAATTGCCGAGGAATGTATAAAAGTTAAATAACTGTTATATTATATGAAAATATAATGGTAAATAACCAAATTTAATATTAATTATATTTTGTTTTTAATAAAGCTGGTGAGCATTTTTGGATTGGTTTAATGGACATACACGAGGAGGGTGACTGGAGGTGGTTTGCAACAGGTCGACCTGCCCTTTTTACTTCTTGGGATGTAGCAGATGGCCAACCAGAAAATTACGGCGATGGCGAAAGCTGCGCCATCTTGCGGGCAAATGGGAACACGTGGAATGACTTCTCGTGTGATACAGCAAAATTTCCGTATATTTGTGAATTCTAGGCGACAAGCTAGATTACTTATCACGGAAATCCGAATTTTTGTCTTTTTTTAACTCGTTCACTTCCGTTCTTGAAAAAGTAAAAAAATCGAATCGATATAGGCTAATATTAAACATGTTTGTATACTGTTGTTACTGATTTGCATACTGATTGTTAATAAACGAAACTTAGTGTGGATTTTACTGGTATTTGAGGACAATTTATACGCATTAGTACATGTTCCTATGTAGCAAGTTTGCAATTCTTGTATATCACGCGCATCTGCTTATACACAATTACGGCGTTGAAAATACCGGTTGTTCAAAACAGGTTGATGACAAGGGTTCTCGTCTGATCACCGAAGTTAAGCAACGAAGAGGCGGGTTAGTACTTGGATGGGTGACCGACAAGGAATACTAGGTTCAAATCACGTTGAAGACACCGGTTCTCTTCTGATCACCGAAGTTAAGCAACGAAGAGGGGGGTTAGTACTTGGATGGGGGACCAACAAGGAATACCAGGTGCTGCAGGAGTAAGTGAGTGAGTGAGTGAGTGAGTGAGTGAGTGAGTGAGTGAGTGAGTGAGTGAGTGAGTGAGTGAGTGAGTGAGTGAGTGAGTGAGTGAGTGAGTGAGTGAGTGAGTGAGTGAGTGAGGTAAAGTAAGAGTAACTTTACAGAGATGATCAATCAGTGTTAGTTAATAAAAACTTACACTGCTAAACTTACTGTGCAGTAATGACGAATAAAATCAAGCATATTTACAACTATGAACAAAAAACGAAAAAAGTATGATTTAATTAATATGGCCGTGGATATATAAATTCTGAATTAGTGTGTATGTTGTCGTACTGGTGTGATGATATTTCATATTAGGTTAATATTAGTTATTTTAATTTTGTTTTAAATGCTGATAGGGACTTGATTTGTTTAACCTGTAATGGTAGAGAATTCCAAAGTAGAATTGCTTGTTTGATTACAGAGTTCGTTCCATAGTGGGTATTTGTCCTAATTTGTTTTAGATTGCTTGTTCTGGAATTAACGATTAGACTTGGAAAAAAGGTAAATCTGTTATTCCGGAATGGTTTGCTGATGTTGTTAATGTATTTAAATGTAAAAAGCAGAGTAAAATATTCTTTGTGTGCTTCAATGATTGGGAATTTTTACGTTTTTCTCAGGTTAGTTGTTGAAGCTTTAAATTTTTGTCTACCTGCCTTACGTTTGTATGAGTACCCAGCTATTAATCTCAACACATAGTTCTGAAGGAGATTTAATTTTAAGTAATTTTCTCTTTTGGTTTTTTGAAGTAGCGTACATCCATATAAGAAGTGTGGTAGAACTAAAGTTTTATATATTAGTGACTTAGTTTCCTTTATTAGCTGCCCTTTAACTTGTCGGAGATATGATGTGCTTGATGCCATTTTTGTGTATATGTTATTAAAGTGTCATCCCGTGAAAGATTATTGTCTACCTGTATGCCCAGAAATTTATCATTATTAGTTTGTTTGATTACAGCATTATCTATTGTCAAAGTGGTTGATGATGCATCATTAGTATTTAATGAGGGTGACAGTATCATGGTTTATGTTTTGTCATTATTCATATTTAGCTTGTAATGACTAAATGCCGTATTTATATTTTTTATATCTTTTTCTAAATAAATTTTTGCAGTTTGGATATTTTCATGGGCTATGTAGATTGTAGTGTCATCAGCGTTATTTGTGAGTGTTGTAATACACTGGATATGTTGTTTATATATAGGCAAAATAATAAAGTAGTAGTGTTCCTTGCGGTATACGTCTGTTTAACGTTGCCCAGTCAGAAAAGTTGGTTGTATCATTACTCGTTCTTGTCCATCTTTGAGATGATTTTCTATCAGTTTTAACGATATCGAATAAAATCTGATTTGTTTTAAGTTATCGTAAAGTAGTTCGAGCGTTAATGCTATCGAATGCTTTACTTAAATCCAAAAATGCCGCTAAAATGTATTGCTTGTTGTCTAAACTATGTCTCCAATTTTCTGTTGAGCACAATTAACTACAAATCACTTACCCCCTGTACCCTTCAAGTTTTTTTAGGGAAAATAATTATCAGTATCAACAAAACACATGCATTCAAATAAAAGGCGTTTTTCCAACCTTCCACTAACGTTAATTTACACTGGTAATGCACAGAGACGTCATTGTTTTTCTGTTTGTTTCATATTCAGTAACTGCCTTGCTAGGGCTTTAAATTACATGCGCGGTCTCTCAGGACAGAAAACAACACTTTTATTTTGATGGGTGACAGAAGGTTGTTCGTTAAAAATCCGGCTGCTACTGCTGCTGCTGACTTCAGGTATCTGTGATTAAGAGCTTGACTCTCATGGTCACCAGCCGATGGAAGTATTTAAGGCGTGATGAGACCGGTGTTGCTACCATACGCCTGTCGTCTGTGGTACCACACGAATCTCAACTCAACTTATAATTGTAAGTATTTTTTACTATTACTAAAGTAAGCATTTTGAAGTTTTAGTATATGACCTAGTCATCTTACGAACTGCGTTTTTTATCGTTACAAACGGCAACTTTTTTTAAAATGTTTGAAAGATTTCTTGGTAATACATTCAGTGGTATTTTTTGAAGAGTAAACTTACAAGATGTTTCGTTTTATCTTAACATTTACGACAAACTTTATCTACAATATAGGAGTAGCAAGATTGAGACGAAATTATTTTACATTTTGAAACGTACGAGTCAGTAAGGGAAACTGTTTGAAAACGTAAAATGTACATACCTATCCCCGTTTTTGTCTCTTTTAGCTTTTCGAGTTTGTTTAATTTTTGCTAAGAAGGAAATTTAGCACAAATGTCTTAATTTATTGCAAATTTTACATAATACGTTTACCTCTAAGCCATCAAAATATTGAACGTATCAAAATTCTGTTTTAAACGGTTTCCGCTACTAAACCGGCATAATCTAAACTTAATCCAGGCGTTCATTGATGCTTCACAGTCTTTTTGCGACTGCTTAACTTTGGCTACCAAAGAAATTTAGCACAAACTGACTAATTGTCTTCTTTTTTGCGAAATTTAGTATAATACATGTTGTACTAATACATGTATCAAACACTTTATTTAACCCTTGATCAGCATTAGGTGAGTTTTCATCACTTTTGATTGCAGTCTCTTCACCAAACAACATTGATCATTAGAGCATTGTCAGTTTTATGCTAAAATAATTTGGAAAATGACAATTATTGATTTTTTATCGAATGCCCATTCAAGTTCTAGTTTGTTAATTAAATATTTTTTCTTGTTAGGAAAATGAAGATCACTCTAGCTTTCCTCCTTGCCGTTTTGGTAAGTCGTCTATGGACGGAATTTCACAATTTAGCCAATTGTTCATGTTCGAGTACCACACCTAGTTAATTTACATTCACGTTTCTATTTAATACAACGTAGCCTTTACTGCATCAATCAAAGTACGTCGACACATGTACTTGGCATTGGTTTGTGTTAGCCAACAACATTTCAGTCAAACTATTTAATTACATTTGGAGACAAAAGAAGTTAAAAGAACAAGAAGTTTTTATTTGTATAACAGTTTCATTGATAATACATTTGTACAACAGTTTCATTGATAAGTTCATTTGTACAACAGTTTCATTGATAAGTTCATTTGTACAACAGTTTCATTGATAAGTACATTTGTACAACAGTTTCATTGATAGTTCATTTGTACAACAGTTTCATTGATAAGTTTATTTGTACAACAGTTTCATTGATAAGTACATTTGTACAACAGTTTCATTGATAAGTTTATTTGTACAACAGTTTCATTGATAAGTACATTTGTACAACAGTTTCATTGATAGTTCATTTGTACAACAGTTTCATTGATAGTTCATTTGTACAACAGTTTCATTGATAAGTTCACGTGTACAACAGTTTCATTGATAAGTTCATTTGTACAACAGTTTCATTGATAATACATTTGTAGGTTGCTGTAGTCAGTGCCAGCGGATTTTATGGTGGCAGCTACGGACGAGGCTTGGGCTATGGACGTGGCCTTGGCTATGGACGTGGATTAGGTTACGGATATGGAAGTGGATACGGTGGATTTGGTGGATATGGCGGTGGTTACTACGGACGTGGATATGGTGGATTTGGTGGATATGGTGGATATGGCCGTGGTTACTACGGACGTGGATACGGTGGACTTGGTGGCTACGGACGTGTATCTTATGGCCGTGGATACGGTGGTGGTTTCTGGTAAATCCTGTGATTCCCAAGTTGAACATAGATTGAACATTCTTTTTACAATACTTCTACAGTTATGGACAGTAGAATAGTTCTTCAACAGATCCGGAGTCCATCCGTGCTTGACGTAGATCCACTTCTCCTTGATATATCCACGTTTGTTTCAGATCCACTTGTAGCTGTTATATTTCAGACTGCCTTTTCAATGTTTTTCTAATGTAAAAGATGTAAATGCTAGTCTAAGTTATCTTTACTATATCTGTATGTGAAGGTAAAATATTCCCTTGTTTCGATTCGAGTCGTTTTGAGGATTCTCCATACAAAGAAAATAAATTAAAAGTTAATCGCTGCACGTTTATCATGAGACGTTAAAAATAGAAATCTAAATCGGTTGTGTATAATTCTGAAACTCTTCTTTGTGAGAAATAAATTTTTGTAAAAAAGAACAGCAAAATTGTCAATATGATAATTGTTATATTATATTAACATTATAATATATTAACAATAAGTTCTACAGTTAATAGAAATTAATGAAAAGTAAAGTACAAATAGCACAAATAACTATAAAAATGTGAACTAAGGTTTGTATGCAAATGCAAACATAAGCAGCTAAATTTAGTAAAGGTACAAAGCTTACAAAGTAATAACATAAAGACGTACATGATTTTTATATTGAAGACCAGATAATACACAGAAATCTGTTACATGGAAAACAGCTATACAAGGGACAAAGAGCGAAATCACGAACACAATTGACTAATTACATTAATGGAACACATGTAATGCCTTATATCTGAGAAATATCCCAACAATATCAAGCGGCAAAATACAGTTAACGCGAAAGTGTCATGGAAACAAATTAAACTTGAAAATTAATCAGTCAAATAAAAGAAAACACACAATCAACTCACTACTCTGCAAAGCACCTAAAAAGCTTTCCAAGTAAGCAAGCTAGGAGACATGCATCCAGTGTACAACACGACAAGCACATTCAGAACTACACCTACTTCTCAATCAGTCAACCAACCAATCGGTTGTCTGAACAACCGACTTACTCACCAAACAACCAATCAACCAATGTCTGACAGCTAGTATGCCACCCAACCAACCAATCAAGCAGAGAACAAAGAACAGACAGAGAAACTGTTTATCAGACAACAATTATACAAGGAAGTAATGGAAAAACAGGCGAATATGTGGGATTGTAATCACAGCATATGTCACAAAGCAACTACATTATAGCAATTACTGAAGTTAATTAGCTAAGTCTCTTGGTGTAACCGAAGGTCTTTAATGCAGCTAATCGCATTGATTCTAAGCTTTTTTCTGTGTAATTTTCTGAGCTGCTGATAATTCGTCGAAGTCTGCAGCATCTTGCAGTGGACTTTGGTTGCATGAATCCGTAATTTTTTGCAAAAAATCCATGCCACGATTTTTCTCCATTGTTTTTGCTGACAATGGCAGTAAATGACCTTTTACTTTTAAGTATACGAAGTCTTGGTTTTAAAGCTCAATAGTGCACAGTAGACAATAGTGCACTGTAGACAATAGTGCACGGTAGACAATAGTGCACGGTAGACAATAGTGCACAGTAGACAAGAGTTCACTGTAGACAATAGTGCACAGTAGACAATAGTGCACAGTAGACAAGAGTGCACAGTAGACAAGAGTGCACTGTAGACAATAGTGCACAGTAGACAAGAGTTCACTGTAGACAAGAGTGCACAGTAGACAATAGTGCACAGTAGACAATAGTGCATGGTAGACAATAGTGCACGGTAGACAATAGTGCACAGTAGACAAGAGTTCACTGTAGACAATAGTGCACAGTAGACAATAGTGCACAGTAGACAAGAGTGCACAGTAGACAAGAGTGCACTGTAGACAATAGTGCACAGTAGACAAGAGTTCACTGTAGACAATAGTGCACAGTAGACAATAGTGCACAGTAGACAAGAGTGCACAGTAGACAAGAGTGCACTGTAGACAATAGTGCACAGTAGACAATAGTGCACAGTAGACAATAGTGCACAGTAGACAAGAGTGCACAGTAGACAAGAGTGCACTGTAGACAATAGTGCACAGTAGACAATAGTGCACTGTAGACAATAGTGCACAGTAGACAAGAGTGCACAGTAGACAAGAGTGCACTGTAGACAATAGTGCACTGTAGACAATAGTGCACTGTAGACAAGAGTACACTGTAGACAAGGGTGCACTGTAGACAATAGTGCACAGTAGACAAGAGTGCACTGTAGACAAGAGTGCACTGTAGACAATAGTCTACATTGCTTAACTTCGGTGATCAGACGATTACTGGTGTATTCAATGTGATATGGCCGTAGACATTAGGAGTTTCTTAAGACGAGTTAACATAGAAATGATGTACATGAACAAGCAAACCTTTTTAGTATTGTAATGCAAAGTATAAATAAAAATATAACATGAAATTATAAAGTATCAGGGAGGTTGAAATACCGAGCTCAAGTATATTACCTTCTAAATATGACATAATTAAACATGAGAATGATCAAGCATGAACAAGCAAAAATATTCTTCATTTAAAAATATTTGTCAGAACAAAAATCCATTTTTGAGTGGTGAAGAAGATCTTACAGCATTTTTCATCACCCTTCCTGACCATTTAAAAAAGTCTAAGCACCAAGTTAAGAAGTTACCAGCATCAGCAGTCGCCGGGCAGTCACCCATTCAAACGCAAAACCAAACCAGGTTCGAGGTTGCTTAACTTCTGCATTTCGTTAAAAAGAGATAATATAGAAACAGTAGATAGATTACGGTGAACGTAGTAACAAAGTACCTGTTTTGATTTTTTATGAAAATCAAAAATCAGTTTTGAAGGGCAGTGGCTGATTTTCTACGCATACTACGATTACTACGATTTCCAAGCATAACAAAGTACCTGTTTTGATTTTTTATGAAAATCAAAAATCATTTTTGAAGGGCAGTGGCTGATTTTCTAGTTTATTTTCATTTTTCCTTACCTTGTGTAACATTCGAGAAACGTAACAAATAGATAGTTTTTCACATTAAAATGCAAAAAAATAAAAATCAACGTAAGGTCGAGACAGACATTTATTTCCACCACTTCAACTTCCAAAAATCAAAGACAATCTAAAGTGTTCGTGTTGTGCACACACTTCGCTAGATAATTGTCAATCACTAAAAAGACTACAGCACGTGGTATTCCTAGGCGGTCACCCATCCAAGTACTAACCACGCTCTACATTGCTTAACTTCGGTGATCAGACGAGAACCGGTGTATTCAATGTGATATGGCCGTAGACATTAGCAGTTTCTTAAGACGAGTTAACATAGAAATGATGTACATGAACAGCAAATATTTCTAGTATTGTAATGCAAAGTATAAATAAAAATATCACATGAAATTGTAAAGTATCAGGGAGGTGGAAATACCGTGCTCAAGTATATTGCCTTTTAAATATGACATAATTTACAAGTCCTGGGCAGTCACCCATTCAAACGCAAAACCAGGTTCGAGGTTGCTCAACTTCTGCATTTTGTTACAGACAGATAACGTAGAAATAATGGATAGATTAAGCGAAACACAAGAACAAGGTAAACTGTTTTGATTTTTTTTTATAAAAATCAAAAATCATCTTTGGGGGATACCAACCAGTAGATGAATTTCTCGTGGATTGCCACAAAGAATCTCTGGGTCACCTAGGATCATGCCCTTTAAGTCTCCTAACCAATCACCCTCAGAACATGCCGGAAAGGGTCTCACTAGTTTATCTTGGGTGGTGGCATTAAAGGTCACAATTTTTCCTGTATTTGTTCGAAGTTTAGCACGAACAATGTGGCATTTCTGTTGCGGTGTGCTAAGTCCACCCATAATAGCTAACGAAAGATTACGCTCGCCTATAATTTCGCAACCTGCTCGCTCTGCAACATCACACAAAATAAGAGAGGTAGTGGCACCAGGATTTATAAAAACACGAATAGGAATTGACGATTTGGTATCTTCCAAAACAGCAGTCGCAGTCATTAAGAACACAACATTCGTACAAAAAGACTGTAAATGAACTGATGGAACATCAACACTTGCATCAGAAGTATTTGAACCTCTTTTAACATAAGGACTCACCTGGAAGCAGCCAGCAATTGAATTGCACAATAAATAATGATGCCATTTACTACATCGGTTGCATGGAGGTTTACGGCAAGTATCAGCTCTGTGGTTTAAACCAAGACACAAAAAACAACGGTGCTGCTCAGCAACCTTCTGTTTTCGCTCTTGCAAAGTCTTAGTAGGAAGAGACGCACAATCAAGCCACATATGTTGAGCTCTGCCACAAAATAAACAATGGGAATTCTTTGAAGCTGTAGGCGCATTTTTGGTGTTTCCACAAAAATCACTAGACTGAAGAAGAGAAACTGAATCTAGGGTGCTCCTCACACCTAAATTCTTATACCCAGCACGACGACTAAATTCACCAGACTCTCTATGGCGAGTATATGAAGCAGCCTTTCGTCTAATATCAACTTCGCTTTTCATGAACTGTCGAAATTTTTCAAAGCATGTTGTGTCATCTTCACGCTGTCATCTTCACGCCTTCTCATTCACTCCCATTCAACACGCCAAGCATATGGAATTTTTGCTAGAAAGAGAGGTTTTAGGGTTTTACCTAATTCTTCTGTACTAAGTCCCATTGCACTG
The DNA here is from genome assembly GCA_030141605.1 of Tubiluchus corallicola. Classification (NCBI taxonomy): domain Eukaryota; kingdom Metazoa; phylum Priapulida; class Priapulimorpha; order Priapulimorphida; family Tubiluchidae; genus Tubiluchus; species Tubiluchus corallicola. Next base: position 626,018 of record JAQGDQ010000044.1, on the reverse strand, counting down.
AGGCCTCTTATAACAACTTCAAGCTCATCTACAAAACTTCCTTGTGCTTCAATATTTTTCGAATCGGTGATGGGCTTTAACTGCCACAGTTTTTTTAACAATGACATCTCGATTGCGTCTTTATCACCAAATCTCTCCTTTAACAAAGAAACAGCTTCCTTATAATTGCCATCTACAGGCTGCAGGCCATCTATCACATGAGCAGCTTCACCTTTAAGTAAGCTCTTTAAGTAAACAAGTTTATGAACGTCTGGTACAGGTTTAGCATCCACAGAGGCAACGAACATGTCCCAAAATTCGTAAAACTTCAATGGGTCACCACTGAAAGTTGGCAGTTGCAATTTAGGTAGTTTTATGTTGGTGACTTCTGCACCGACTACATTATTAGTTGGTAAATTCGCTGCACTTTCACTACGTGCTAAATCACAGTTATTCACTCGTCGCAAGACAAAATCATTATCACTTGCATGTCGCTGGAAATCACTAGGACTACATGGTCTTGAATCTGGTTTTAGCAAACTTAGTGCCTGAGCAGAAATTAATTCCGCTGTGTTGATTAATTCACTTGCCTCTATAATCGCTTGTTCAAGTTCTTCACCTTCTAAATAATCTTCTAACTACACTTCTGTTTCATTAAAGGTGGCAATATATTTTCCAAGGTTCTCTAATTTTTGCTGAACAAACACAAAGTTAGGCGTTTCACTAGACATCGCCTCTTTTAGTAATTTTATGCCAGTCTTCACCCAACCCTTGGATCTACTTCTAGAGTGTTTAATTTTATCACACTCAGCCATACTCATCTAAAGGTCTCTTTTCCCGGCAGTTCCGTACCAAAATATAAATACAATCACGGATAAGTTCCAATTATTTAATACAAAAAGATTTATTTAAAACTGTAAATTGTTTATCACGCATAAAATCGAATTTTGCCACTGGAACAAAAATGGCGCACACATGTGGAACAAAAAAACACAATATGCAAAATCTTCGTGACATAGTTTTACAAAAATATCTGTCAGAACAAAAATCCATTTTTGAGTGTTGAAGAAGATTTTACAGCTTTTGTCAGAACCCTTCCCGTCCATTTAAAAAAATGTAAGCCAAGGGCAGTCACCCATTCAAACACAAAACCAAACCAGGTTCCAGGTTGCTTAACTTCTGTATTTCGTTGAAAAGAGATAATATAGAAATAATAGATAGATTAAGGTGAACGTAGGAACAAAGTATCTGTTTTGATTTTTTATGAAAATCAAAAATAATTTTTGAAGGGCAGTGGCTGATTTTCTAGTTTTATTTTCATTTTTCTTCACATTGTGTAATATTCGAGAAACGTAGCAAATAGATAGTTTTTGACATTATCCGACATACGAACACGATGATACTTACTCAAATCATAATTTCATTTTTCCTAGACCTTACTAAACTAGTTTATATTTTATTTTTTGAATTTCTAGTTGCACTTATAGTTTAGCTTGCACCAGACGCATTTGCCTAGAACAGTGTATGTTTTTTATATGGACTAACACTGATTGTCTGTCTTTTAATATGATGGTCAATGTTTTATAATGGCGAATAAAGATTTTACTACTACTACTACTACTACTACTAGATAGTTTTAGACATTAAAATGCAAAGCAAATAAAAATCAACATAATGTCGAGACAGACACTTATTCCCACCACTTCGACTTCCAAAAATCAAAAACAATACTGTTAAAATGAAACGGTCGTGTTGTGCACACACTTCGATAGATAATAGTCACTAGCTAAAAAGTCTACAGCACGTGGTATTCCTAGGCGGTCACCCATCCAAGTACTAACCACGCTTTACATTGCTTAACTTCGGTGATCAGACGAGAACCGGTGTTTTCAATGTGATATGGCAGTAGACATTAACAGTTTCTTAAGATGAGTTAACATAGAAATGATGTACATGAACAAGTAAACCTTTTTAGCATTTTAATGCAAAGTATAAACAGAAATATCACATGAAATTATAAAATGTCAGGGAGGTTGAATACCGTGCTTAAGTATATTACCTTCTAGATATGACATAATTAAACATGGGAATGATCAAGCATGAACAAGCAAAAAGATTCTTCATTTAAAAATATTTGTCAGAACAAAAATCCATTTTTGAGTGGTGAAAAAGATCTTACAGCATTTGTCATCACCCTTCCTGATCATTTAGAAAAATGTAAGTACCGGGCAGTCACCCATTCAAACGCAAAACCAGGTTTGAGGTTGCTTAACTTCTGCATTTTGTTATAGACAGATAATATAGAAATAATAGATAGATGAAGGTGAACGTAGTAACAAAGTATCTGTTTTGATTTTTTATGAAAATCAAAAATCATTTTTGAAGGACAGTGGCTGATTTTCTAGTTTTATTTTCATTTTTCCTTACTTTGTATAATATTGGAGAAATGCAACAAGTAGATAGTCTTTCACATTAAAATGCAAAAAAAATCAACATAATGTCGAGACAGACATTTATTTTCACCACTTCAACTTCCAAAAATCAAAAACAATACTGTCAAAATGAAACGGTCGTGTTGTGCACACACTTTGATAGTTAATAGTCACTAGCTAAAAAGTCTACAGCACGTGGTATTCCTAGGCGGTCCCCCATCCAAGTACTAACCACGCTCTACATTGCTTAACTTCGGTGATCAGACGAGAACCGGTGTATTCAATGTGATATGGCCGTAGACATTAGCAGTTTCTTAAGACGAGTTAACATAGATATGATGTACATGAACAAGCAAACATTTTTGGCATTGAAATTAAAAATACAAAAAAATCAGGATAGTGCACAGATACTCGCTCTCACCACTTCAACTTCCAATCAAGAGAAAACGATTTAAAGTGTCAGAAAGGTATCGAACAGTTTTTTAAAGTCAGTAATGATTTAACTTAATGGATAAAAGATATTTTTTGAAAATTTGAATTTTTCGTTTAATTCACATTAGAATCTCCAAATTCTGTATTCGTATTTAAAACTTGGTATTGTTCATAATATGCGCATCTATTTTTACGGCAAACGGTTTACTGCGAAGCTTGCTCACCAATTTACAGGTTTACAAATAATTATTGGGTTTAGTCCTACTCTGCTTAGTTGCATACATCTCAAGGGCACGCACTGACTAATTTGTAACTAGTACTATAATTCCACACATTAGTTTACCTAGAGTAAACTCATCTCCTAAGTAATTGTTGCTCTTTCTCATAGTTACTTTTTCTCATAAATTTTTCTATATTACACTTTTTATGCTTATTTTTTTCTTTCCGTACTCTCAGTTTTTAACTTTACTCACTAACCTTGGCCAAATTCCCCTGTTAATAAGACCCCATTTGAAACTACTACATATAATAATCCTAATTACTGAATAATTGTATTGTTTTGTTTAGATCTAACTTTATTATTTTTTGTTTTCAGTTCTTTTTGAATAATTTGTATCATTTATACTGTTTTTATTATTATTTTTTTCTTATTTGTTTTTGTTTTTGTTATCTGCAGCATCACCGTTAATTTTTAATGTCTTAATCTATTTATAAGAAATGGCAGGAGACTAGAAGACCCTACGGTCCTTCCCTGCCCTGCTCCATGATTATAATTACTTAATATTTAAAAAACGTTTGATGTTAAACTAATTGGAGAAAATAAATGTTCTATGTCTATGTCTATGTCTATGTCTATGTCTATGTCTATGTCTATGTCTATGTCTATGTCTATGTCTATGTCTATGTCTATGTCTATGTCTATGTCTATGTCTATGTCTATGTCTATGTCTAGACACATTAGACATTAGTTTTGTCAACGAGATGCTTATAAGGGACTGAAGAGTCGAACCCAATACCTTCTACACCGCAAAGAGACGTAACTTTTAAGAATGGGCATTGGGTTGTCCAGAAAGTCCTATTGAATGAAGCATGTTAAGTGAACAAATAATACTGCAAAATCTCATAGTGAATAACAGCAGCAAAGCATCAGCACAACGTAACCACAGTCAAGTACTTATTTAAACAGTGAACATTGGAGGAATCGAACTCAATTCACAACTGCTATTAATTAGAGTAATATTAATTAGAATTCGTAAGTTTAAAACAAATGTCAAAAAGTTGCTATCATGTTCGTTGTTGCTAAGTTGCACAAGTTGCTAACACGTATAACCGAGCTTGTTAAAACACGTAGTCGTCATTAAATATTTTGCTTTTTCGATATCATTAGAGGTACAAATGTATATGGGTTGATGTAATATAGCGAAAAAAGACATAATAATTGAAAGGTTTGCAAAGTAACTGTGTATTCAAGTAAGACGGGTGGCCGGAAATGATGTAGTAGAAACACTGCATTTTTCTAATAAAAATTTATTGAAACTTGTTATACAATGATCTGTCTATGAAACGGATATTTTTCTGTAATAAACAATTTAAATCTTTATTAAGTTTACAGATACATATGATTATTTTTTAGAAAATACAACGAATTATCATTTCCTGAAACACAACGTACGTAATATGTCTAATTGAGGAGTCACTTATAAATTGTCATAAACCAATTCGTCATTATACTGAAGTTTCGATAATTTATACTAAAGTTTTGGTGTCCACGTTTGCCTAACACATAAAAATAGAAAAAAACGAACAACTAACCCGTGTTTCTTGCTGGAAACCTTTAAACATTAACACAGCGTTATTGTCTATAAATGTAGGGCTTAATATCCTGTATATACGCTAACGATGGTAATTTTCCGCCCAGAAACTAGTGCATTTTCCTGAAATTGGCACCCAGTTTTTACGCCATGACCGCTATCATTTGGAGGACGTTTCTAATTGGCCTCTATAAATGCTTTCCACATTTTCCCGACTGCCACAGTTGTCAAATTGTTCCACAATCGCAGGCCTACGGTCAGAGAGCAAAACTTCAAAATGTAAGTGCGAGTAACTGTTTTTTTATTTCAAAACTTGATGTAAACGTTTGAATGATTTTGATAAATCTGTAAAAAGTCATTTAGTTGCTAGCTTTATAAATTAACGATGCACAGAGTCCTATTCATTTTCTGAAAATGTTTTTTATTAGCAAGTTTAAAATTTTTGATCAGCAGTCTAGTCTAATTTGCTCAATTCAGCAGTCAGCATAAATAATCAATTTAAAAAAAAATGTGCAAACGTTTGATTTGAAGTTTAAAACTACAAAAATAGTATCGAAATAACAGCTTGTAATTGAAATATTCTATAAAAGGATTACAATAATGTTATCTAATAATATTATCTTCTTGTTAATAATGAAATGTAAATTTATTTGTAAAATTTGCAAATTATAGTGCGAACTTAGTACTGAAGCGCACAACAAGCTTTTGACGTATTTTTACATCCACGTTTGTGCAATTTTCTTTAAAAAAGTGGATACTTATGCTCATTACTGATTTCAAAGCTTATTCAATTAATTGATTTTTTAAATAAACATGTTAAAAAGATGCGAAAATTCAGAATTAGGACCACGTTCTTAAACTGTAAATCTAAATTTTGCAAAAGTTTTTGTTTCAAATTTTAAGTTGAATTTAGACCCATGCTTGTAAGAGTTGGGAACTTTATCATCTGGCAAATACCAGTTCCGGGTAGTTATAATGTTGATGTTGCTTGTTGCTGATGCTACCGTCGTTGTTACTGTTAATCATGCTACTGTTGTTGTAATTATTGTTGTAGTTTTAGTAGCAGTAGCAGTAATAGTAATGTAGTTGTAGAAGTAATTGTTGTTGTTGTTGTCGTTGTTGCTATTGCTGTTGCTGCTGCTGCTGTTTTGATGATGATAATGACGAATGATGAATGCAACTACGATGAAGACGACGGCGATGATCATGATGATGATACACTTCTTACCTGTGCACTTAACACAAGGCTAATGCAAATTTTCGTTGCAGGGATACGATTCTTGTTGCCGTTCTAGCCGTTGCTGTACTTAGCATGGTAAGCGCCAGTGGGCCATCGTACCGGAACGATGTGGCGTTTGCTCCCGGAGGTGCTGTTCCACACGGCTATAAGGGCAACACAGCAGCCTATCACAAAGTAGCACCAGCTCCAAAAACTTATTTTCACACCACAACGTACGGACCGGTGAGCAAAGGCAAGTTGGAAGGAGATGGGCAGAAAAGTAGCGAAACCTCATTTTCTCGCTCTGGTCGGGCTCACGGAACTTTGACTAGTCAAGATAAATCCTACGCGAAGGAGACCTCAGCAAAATCTAGAGGTTACGACTACGATTACAAGTAAGCATACAGACAAAACTAAACAAAACTAAACTAAAGTTATAATTCAAAACGGCTGAAACTTATTATATTGTTTTGCAATTTAACAAGCGCCAAAAAGTAACAAATTGTTTTGATAGTAATTATCTGGCAAATTATATGAACAACATTGTCTGAAATCAAGTGTTACTGAAATCATACTTAGTTTGTTTGCTTTTAAAACAGCTGTTCACTTGTTTAAATTCACTTGATCGTGATTATTAAATTTCTTGTTTAACGATGGATAACGCAATCATGCCTAAAACCAGTTTGTAAGGTTCGCAGTGGGCACAGAACACTGATTAATTAACTTATTCGTTAATAGATGTCACTACAGTGCACTTCGTAAAATTATTAAATTTATTAAAACAGAAGCTATGTTAATATATTTTTAACCAATTACCAAAATATCAGTAAAGTAAGTTATGACTTTATTAGAAGTTAAATCGTAGACATACGAAAATTTTTCAGTAGAAACCGCTTTTTATTTCTCTTTTACTATAAAAATATTTTAACGAAATATTTTACTATAAAGAATAACAAGTTTATTTAAACACCCAACTGCAGCGATTGCATGTGTATTTTAGTCACGTGGTCTCGCTTGAATTTTAACTCTTTTTTTGAAATGCATCTATTGCTACACCGAGTATATACATCGGGGTTAATATAGTTTAATTAACAAGTCGATGAACATAATTAAATGCTTTGCTTCTTGTCCTAGGGAAGGCCATGAATATTATCAACCAGAAACGTTATACAAGTACGACATAGTTCGACCAATATTAAGCCATTCTTACGACGGCTACGGCTACGATTATCCATCAACGAAAACTTATCACAATGGCGGATATGCTAACGACGATTACAGCTACGGCCATCCCAGTAAATACCGACAGCATGGATATTCAACGAGTCCGATTCGCCATGATAACACTTTACATCGTCCAGTAGGTGGCCAACGATGTTATTGTTATTAAGTTAAATTCAGGGCATGCATGAAGCATTACTTACTTCCGGTTATCAAAAAATTGCAATGTTAAATTTTACTGTTGGATTAAGTCCTTAGAATTAGTTTTGTATATAGATTTATTACAAATATATAAAAACGGCCTTAAAATGTCACAATTGCGATAACAACATGTAGTTTTTGTACAAATAATAAAAATTATCATAATACTCAACGATTTTGCATTATAGCTTTATTAATAAAACTGAATTACAAAAATTACGCTATTGGGCATAATTTTTATTCATTTTTACAGTGTACTCCAATCTTAATGTCATTTTGCTCGCTTTAGAATGTGCATAATTCAAAATCAATTTTATGCAAAAATAATAACAATACTATTAACAAGGATAACAACAACGGTATGCAAAAGATGCATTCTGTCTTAACAATAAACGACAAAACATCAACAACAAAGTGAACGTTGCTATAACAACATAACATTAATTTCATGCACAAAAATTCTTTTTATTTAAATTTTGAACTTACGCGTAATTTAAATTGTATTAGGAATTATAAACTGAAATCATTATAATCAATAAGTTAACGATGCCCAAATTTTGGCACGAATATACAGATAATAATGTTGAGAAAATCACTTGTTTTTAAAATCAGTTTGAGGAATAAAGTAATCGAAACAGAACCAGCTAATGAAGGAAAAAAACCAGATTATAGCTCTGTAGCTTTGGCCTAAATCAACTACTAGCAACATAAATACTATCACTAAAACATACTGTAAATAAAGCTATAGAACTACACTAAAGCTTCTACTAGTAACTTTGGAAAAAATATACTTTTGCCGGCAGTAGCAGGTCTAGTTGTTTTGGGCATAAGCAGCAAGAGTACCGAGCACCAAAGTCTTAAACGAAAGGCTAAGGAAGTTCTGCTCAGCTACAAAACAAGTGTTTCCTTTTAAAAAAAATATTACCTCAAGTAATAAAACCTGATCGATGATGTTCAAAAAGGCAGAAATGAAATTATCAGTTTTCCGCTGTTGCAATTCGGTTGCTGCTTTAGTCAATTACATTTATTTCCAATGATCTAGGTAATAAAAAGATACTGCTAAGCATTACTAGGACACTATTCCTCCCACTTTTGAAAAGGGATTAAACATGGTCACAGGTAAACAGCAAGGACTGGCACACAAAAACAAATTAGTCTACTGCTACATATCACGACTCTTCTCCACATTTACATATTACGGATGTATCAACATTTTCCTTATCATCACACATGTATTTGAATGGATGAAAGACTGTTCCCTCCGGGCAGTTCATTGGAACACGCATTTCATTGGGTGTGTTCTGCCACAGACATAGATAGTACTTGCGACAGTTTATTGGATTTGCCATTACCATGTGCGAATGTCCGGAGCAAGAGGGACCTGGTCCTTTCACCTCACATTGCGTACTTTCTGTAGCCATTCCCACAGCGCCGTTTCTTCCAGAAGCAGATGAACCGGAATCCGAAAGTTTTGTTTCCTCCAATTCTGGATTATATGGCCTCTGCTCTTCCTGGGCAACTACTGGGCCAAGGCTTTCGCCCCCATGAGTATTACTGGGATATGTCTCGTGTCCAACAGTACCAGGTAATTCATAATCGTTGTAAGTATTACGTGGATATTGTTCATAGGATTGATTTGTAGGATACCCTTCATAAGAATAAGCTGTATGGTGTGGAAATGGAATACCAACTGTGGAAACATGTGATGGATACGTATCATAGTGGCCTGGATAGCTTTCATATGCATCGTGTCCATGTTCAGGGTATGTTTCATGAGGATGCACTTCATAGTGTCCATGTTCAGGGTACGTTTCATGAGGATGCACTTCATAGTGTCCATGTTCAGGGTACGTTTCATGAGGATGCACTTCATAGTGTCCATGTTCAGGGTACGTTTCATGAGGATGCACTTCATAGTGTCCATGTTCAGGGTACGTTTCATGAGGATGCACTTCATAGTGTCCATATTCAGGGTACGTTTCATGAGGATGCACTTCATAGTGTCCATATTCAGGATACGTTTCATGAGGATGCACTTCATAGTGTCCATGTTCAGGGTACGTTTCATGAGGATGCACTTCATAGTGTCCATGTTCAGGATACGTTTCATGAGGATGCACTTCATAGTGTCCATGTTCAGGATACTCTTCATGAGGATGCACTTCATAGTGTCCATGTTCAGGATACGTTTCATGAGGATGCACTTCATAGTGTCCATGTTCAGGATACTCTTCATGAGGATATAATTCATTAGGATGAACTTCATAGTGTCCATGTTCAGGGTACGTTTCATGAGGATGCACTTCATAGTGTCCATGTTCAGGGTATGTTTCATGAGGATGCACTTCATAGTGTCCATGTTCAGGGTATGTTTCATGAGGAAGCACTTCATAATGTCCATGTTCAGGGTATGTTTCATGAGGATGCACTTCATAGTGTCCATGTTCAGGGTATGTTTCATGAGGAAGCACTTCATAATGTCCATGTTCAGGGTATGTTTCATGAGGATGCACTTCATAATGTCCATGTTCAGGGTATGTTTCATGAGGATGCACTTCATAATGTCCATGTTCAGGGTATGTTTCACGAGGATGCACTTCATAATGTCCATGTTCAGGGTATGTTTCACGAGGATGCACTTCATAGTGTCCATGTTCAGGGTATGTTTCATGAGGATGCACTTCATAGTGTCCATGTTCAGGGTATGTTTCATGAGGAAGCACTTCATAGTGTCCATGTTCAGGGTACGCTTCATGAGGATGCACTTCATAGTGTCCATGTTCAGGGTATGTTTCATGAGGAAGCACTTCATAATGTCCATGTTCAGGGTATGTTTCATGAGGATGCACTTCATAATGTCCATGTTCAGGGTATGTTTCATGAGGATGCACTTCATAATGTCCATGTTCAGGGTATGTTTCACGAGGATGCACTTCATAATGTCCATGTTCAGGGTATGTTTCACGAGGATGCACTTCATAGTGTCCATGTTCAGGGTATGTTTCATGAGGATGCACTTCATAGTGTCCATGTTCAGGGTATGTTTCATGAGGAAGCACTTCATAGTGTCCATGTTCAGGGTATGTTTCATGAGGAAGCACTTCATAATGTCCATGTTCAGGGTATGTTTCACGAGGATGCACTTCATAATGTCCATGTTCAGGGTATGTTTCATGAGGATGCACTTCATAGTGTCCATGTTCAGGGTATGTTTCACGAGGATGCACTTCATAATGTCCATGTTCAGGGTATGTTTCATGAGGATGCACTTCATAATGTCCATGTTCAGGGTATGTTTCACGAGGATGCACTTCATAATGTCCATGTTCAGGGTATGTTTCACGAGGATGCACTTCATAATGTCCATGTTCAGGGTATGTTTCACGAGGATGCCCTTCATAATGTCCATGTTCAGGATATGTTTCACGAGGATGCCCTTCATAATGTCCATGTTCAGGGTATGTTTCACGAGGATGCCCTTCATAATGTCCATGTTCAGCATACAGTTCATCAGGGTGTGTTTCATAACCATAACTTTCATAAGGATGAACTTCATAGAGTTCAGACCCAGGGTAAGTATCGTAATAATTGCTTTTTTCATAAGGGTACGCATGCGGCTCGTTTACTGGATATATTTCAGAACTTTCACGAGGATGTACTTCGAAATCATCATACTGTCCATGTGCTGAATATGCACCGTAATTCTCATGTGTTTGATGAGGGTGCACGTCATACTGCTCCGGCAGATATATTACATAATTGTGAGCGTCATAAGGATAGCTGTTGCTAGGGTAGACTTCATATGCATCTCTGTGTGGATATGTTTCGTAATTGTACGTTTCGTGGGGAATCATTTCGTGTTCTTGATATGGTATGTAACTTCCTTGTGTTTGATGAGGATACGCATCGTGATAATTCCCGTGCCGTGAATATGATGACTCCACTCTGCGACTGCGACTGTGCCCATGGTAGGCATGGTGCTCATCATATCCATGAACAGGGTGTTGTCCTTCTTGCTGATGGGATACATGTTGTACGTAGTGTCGCCGATGTTGCACAGTATGACGCCTGTACGTCTCACCGTGATGTGATGTTGCATAATGTGGTTCTACTGCACCCGTTTCATACTTGTGCGGCAACTGCTGTAAAACATTTGAAGATTTTGTGTGGATTACATAGGTCACCTGTGTCACTTCCAGCAATTCTGTTTTTATTGTGGTCAACAGAGGATTCCTTCCATGATTACAATGACCTTTAAAATCATCAAAACCTAATGCCCAGACCATAACGCCTCCAAGGTGATTGTCGATCACATACTTGACCTACAAACAAAAACTAGTTAGACGAACCCTATTGTCAGTCAGGGAAAAATGAGGCCCGTTGATAACATGCAAATGCGTTGCAAAAATTACAAAAGTTGGTGATCAGTAACCAGTTGAATGCTAACTGTGGTCAACAATACGTACAAAAAAATTAGTGAAAGTTTGGTGATGGAAGTTCTAGAACTTGTCCAAATATACTGCAAAGGATTGTTACCTTTTCACTAATACTCCTTGAATCCTCGTAGCCAATCCATTGGTCATTTTTGTAAGCAAATGGAACAAGCTGATCTTCAACCCAAAAGCTTTCATAGCTTGGCATCACTTCAGAACACACCTACAAAAGATTTAAGTAATGCAAGTCATTAAAATTAATAGAAATAAACCACAATTTTTATTTATTTGCAAATGTGACAAATGCCGCACATTGGTACCATTAAAATGTTTGTGAATTTTCCGAAACAGATTTGCGAATCTTTATAATCTGCAAATTTTGTCGTAATTTATTCATTTATTATGAGTGAAGACGTAGATCTGTAAGTCATTCAAAAAATATTCGCAAGAAGCATTATCAGTTGTTCAGTTGGCTAAATCTATCACTTAAGCAGTAATAAGATTGGTGTTTACCAATCCACAAGAAGCCGAAAATCTTAATAAGAATAAGCTCAAGCAAAGTTTTGTGGGCACAAACCTCGTAGTACGGCATCATTCCTTCCTGTTGATACATGTGTCCAGCCTTGCCACTTCCTACAATAGGTGCATTTAACATGTGGTCAGATGGGTCTTGGAGAGTGTAAGTCTGTCCAAAAAGAGGAATTCCCAGCAGCAATTTCTTTGGATCCGTTCCATGGTTTATCCAATATTGGACGATGAATTCCTTAAAAAAAAGCAACGATAATAGGATTTAGGTTATCTAAGTACACTAAAAACTAAGGAACGCTATATGGCATGGAAGATTATTAAATTATCTAAGTACACTAAAAACTAAGGAACGCTATATGGCATGGAAGATTATTAGATTGTCTAAGTACACTAAAAACTAAGGAACGTTATATGGCATGGAAGATTATTAGATTATCTAAATACACTAAAAACTAAGGAACACTACATGGCATGGAAGATTATTAGATTATCTAAGTACACTAAAAACTAAGCAACACTACATGGCATGGAAGATTAATAGATTATCTAAGTACACTAAAAACTAAGGAACACTACATGGCATGGAAGATTATTAGATTATCTAAGTACACTAAAAACTAAAGAACATTATATGGCATGGAAGATTATTAGATTATCTAAGTACGCTAAAAACTAAGGAACATTACATGGCATGGAAGATTATTAGATTATCTAAGTACACTAAAAACTAAGGAACATTACATGGCATGGAAGATTATTAGATTATCTAAGTACACTAAAAACTAAGGAACGCTATATGACATGAAAGATTACTAGGTTATTTAAGTACCCTAAAAACTAAGGAACACTACATGGCATGGAAGATTATTAGGTTATCTAAGTACACTAAAAACTAAGGAACATTATATGGCATGGAAGATTATTAGATTATCTAAGTACACTAAAAACTAAGGAACACTACATGGCATGGAAGATTATTAGGTTATCCAAGTACACTAAAAACTAAGGAACACTACATGGCATGGAAGATTATTAGGTTATCCAAGTACCCTAAAAACCAAGGAACACTATATGGCATGGAAGATTACTAGGTTATCTAAGGAAAACGATCATACCGCATCTTCATAGCTATTAGTCTCAAAAGTGCTTCCGTGATTTTCCAATAATTTATCCCTTTCACACACATGACACAAAAATGCTGCCCTTGCTTGTGTGTGATTTTCCAAGTTGTCTTACACTTAACTGAAATTACTAAAAACAAAGATATTTCAAAGGCGACCTCTTCACTTACAATATTCGCAGTTTTGTCCACATCGTAGGAGTGAGGATGCAAAGGACTTCCATGACCAGCGTGTTTGTTCCATATTCCATTAAGGTGATAAGTCATCATTGGTAAATAATCACTAAACCTGCATTTAGAAATCAAGAATATTATGAGAAGCTTTTTCTCTTTGAGCACAAATAACCAGAGATGTTTTTTACACAAGGCGCTTTGCAAGGATTAATGGTAGTAGATGATAGATTTCAAGGACAATTTTGAGGTTAGTCACTTGACCTGCAGGGCGGTTATCTTCTACATAATAATTTATCATTCACTGATAATTCAACTTTTAAATAGCGTTATTAGTACCAATTATTTTCATCAAAAATAAGAAACGTATTTATAAACGCACGAAGAGATTTTCGGGATGTCGTAACCCAAATCTATCCAGTATTTAGCGCCCGGTATCGTGGTGGCCAAGATTAGTTGATTGTTGCCGGAAAACTTGGCTTCCATCGTAAAGATCTTGTGAAGCTCCTAAAAATTAAACACACAATTGTACATAAATTTAAAATTGACACAGAGATATTGGGTAAGAAGAGTCCTCACTTTGCATTAATTTGTTCAAGCCAAAACTACACCATATAGACACGAAGAACCGACGGTCAACTAGCAGAACTAACAACCTGCTTTAAAATGCTTGAAAAGATGAATTTCAAGAGCAAAGCAGTTAGAGTGTTATAGCCTGTCAAATACTACTAATATTTTTATATCAATACCTCTAAGAGCAGTGGTAAATTGTCTCTATCTGAAGGATGTCCACCTCTTCGTTCGTAGCCCGGAAACTCCCAGTCGACATTTAGTCCATCGAAACCATATTGTCTCAGGAAATGAAGTACAGAATTAACAAAGGTAAGACGTGAGTTGAGAGACCACGCCATATTGCTGAAACGCTGTGAACCTTCTGCCCAACCGCCTACTGCTAGCAGTACCTTCAGATCTGGATTTTGGTTTTTTAGGGCCAGGATTCTCTGAAACAATTCTAAAAAAGAATTTTATTAAATGCTTCGACAGAAACAGTTAGTGCAAACGGATTTTTTAGTTAGGTATTACTGCAAATAGCAATTTAAAGCCCAACCAGCGTCTTAAACAATGCAATAACGATGTTTTAAAAAACGTTTAGCTCAAAATTTGGTTTAACAATGAATGCGACACATCATTTTTGTGACATGGGTTAAAGTGCATAAATGGCCTCTTGAAATTCTGACAAAATATAAAATTTGTGGAAAGTTACTTCAATACTCATTGCTTCATTAGGTTTTTTCCTTGTACCACAGCTTTGAATGCACTTTTACTTGATCAGGTCTTTGTTCAGTTTGTTGCTTTCTTGCACCGTGTACCTTGGTTATTGTTAAGTAGGTCTTTACCAGGGATTTTTCAATGTGTTTTATATCGTCAATTTTTATGTGCTTTATCATTTAACAAAAAAGTTGGAAAAACGCAACAAAATTAAAGCAAAATTAAATCAATTTTTTTTATTTGCCATTGAAATAACTAAAACTGAACCTCATTTGGGTTTGTTAAGCTAAGAAGTGAGGAGAAGAGCATGTCAGAATGATTGATTTATGATTGATCCATTCATTGTACTATTTATTTCAGCATAAAAGCCACAAAAACATACAATTAAAATTTACCTAGACTAAAACTAGAAGTGCTAAAAAATACTATATGCAGAAAGTGAGTAAAAGCATTTAAAATTAGAGCTACGAGCTTCAAAGTTACGAAATTACGCGAGTTACCATTTCAGGAACAGAAGACATGTCTCGGGGTGAGTCTGGAAAGTTCACGATCCTACTCTGTAGAATTTTCAAACCATACCTGTTTTTGTTATCGCATTGTTGCTATCATTACGTATATAGTTTAATGTTTTGTGTTGCAAATCAGCCAAATAAAAAATTATTGAATTGAATTGAATTGTGTCCAATGTGATAATTAGCCAGAAAAGAAAGTCATCAATGATACCACAGGCTGGGGAGTTAAGCACAGGGTGCGCTGCGTTCGTGTGCTAGGCGTAAAATATGAGTGGTGCATTCGGGGCTACGATAAGCTGAAACCATTTAACAAGCAGAGCCATCAAGATGTTGCAGACCTCATTTTATTTCTTCCCTTTGGCTGTAGATTAAATTAGTTACTAGATCTATATCTAAATGCGATTAAGTGTGAAGTCGAGATTTCGTACCGCTTCTCTAAGAAAAGAACCAAAAAACCATGATTTTTATCATATTGTCAATTTAGTAGGTTTGTGAACAGATTGTAAAACTAGTAAAATGATTATACTTATTTACTTCTATTTATAAACCTTTTTTCGTGAATGAATATTCGACTGGTGATCTTCAAGTAATTTTAACACTTTGCGTGCAATCTGAAAAGTATTTCGGGAGTGTATAAAATAGACCTGACGTTTTTTGGTATTTCTACCCACAGTACCTGTTTAAACTCAAAACCCACTACCCAGTGTCCACGACTTCAGTCCCTAAACCTCGATACCTTTTTACCTCAGCTTGCAATCTCAATAGCCAGAACGACAATGTTGTGTATTCGTTTAATAGTCACGTCGTACTGTCTCTCTTCAAACACTTAGGCAAATACAGTGGCTGCGTAGCCTGATAGGTAAAACGTCCGAGCTCCGTACAGGAGGTTGCGTGTTCGATACGAAAGACAGTCATATAAAAAAATTAAAAAATGCTACGTGTAGTTGCCCTGTGTGACTAATCTCTGTTATGTAGTTGTAATTCGTAATTTATCGTGGGCAATAAAAAATCTCATTGCAGCTTTGTTTGTCTGTTCTACTTAAAGCTGAATCATCATCGTTGTCGTCGTCGCCATAATCATCATCATCATCGCAATGAGCACAGAAATTTCTTTGGATGGTAAACAATAACACCATATTGGCAAAAGCACTTTGCAACAAGCAACTTACCTAAATCTGACTCTGACTTGGCCGTCAGCTCATTATCCAATATTGTGGCGTATCCAAACACGATGTGCGTGCAAGTTGAGGGGTCGATGTCTTCTGGTAAGAACGTGGCTGGCGCGGGACGTCGAGCTGCCTCCCCCGGGTAAAAGCAGAACCGCACGTAGGAATCGTAGTCATGAAGATGACTTGGAACTTCTGGAAAGTAATTAAATAAAATAATTAGCTAATTAGTTATAAGTTTAAATTCGAGATTATCAGTTATTGGTAAAGTGAACACAATATATTTGAACCAGAAACCTTTGGAATTCAAACCAATGACTAGACAACACAGACACGTGTGAACGCGGGCGTTCTTAATTCAATCCCATGAGTAAGTAAGTAAGCAAGCAAGCAAGCAAGCAAGCAAGCAAGCAAGCAAGTTTATTAGTTTATCACCATTTTTAAAATAGCAAAATACATAACTAACAGATTTATAAATCTATACAACATACAATAATACAACATTACAAAGTGCAAAAGTAATTATTGATTAGTGGTGAAAGGGTGGCGAAAGAACTATAAGTCATCGAGGTCAGCCACCCTCTCAGAATTGTTACTAATATAATTAATTAGTTAATGCGCATGTATCAGATAATAAAAAATTATCAGATTTTGCATTTAAGACGAATGAAAATTGAACGTTATACGAATGTGTTAGTTTATAATAAAATAATGTTCAATAATGGGAAAGAAGAGACACACGTGCCTATCTTTTAATAATAATTTAACCTTTACGTATTTAAAATTAATATTATGAGGACCTAGAGTCAAAGGAAGAAAAAAAATTAATTTTCCGCTTGAAGCTAGCAAAAGTGGATAAACATGTATGTTTAGTTATGAAAAAAAAGAGTTGAAAGAAAAGTATCTTAAAATTCTTTAGGATTAGCGTTCATTATTGCATAATATTAGGTCACCAACCAAGGGAACTGTTAGTTTACTTACACTTAACTGTTTACTGTAATTACTAATTACCTAACCATAATATGGTGTTTTGGATAATTAGTCTTTGATTGTAGTGTGAAAACAAAGAATTTAACAAACGATTGCGGTTTATGCTCACCAACAGATAGCTGTTAATCGTAGATGGAAGGAATCGCAATGGATTGTTAAATTCTGATTAACACATTTAAAACATAGTAACATCGCTAATTTGGCTACTAAACAATGGTGTTTCATTAACGGCACAGGCACGGAAACAAAGGTTCATATCAATAACATTTGATTTACTTTTATCAAAATCCCACACAAACCGTAAATGAAAAAAAGAATTTGCCAAAAATTGCGCCAGCGTTAATTAAGATTCTCCAGACATTTGCTGTCAAAATTTCATGTTGAAAAAAACCAATCAAACAATCAGTGAAACAACTGCTGAACTTATAGAGATACAGATATGTTCATTTTCTTAATGTCTTACACCTAATAATGGCGAAATAATTTAACTAACCGACGTCAAACTGTATTTAAAATGTGAAACCAAATTAATACTTACCTGGCTGAGTTTCAGTAGATGATAGTCCTGCCAGTAATACCAATACCAGGCAAACACCTATCCCCTGCATACTGCAAAAATAATCGAGTATTTTCATGATCGTTAGTTATCAATCATTAGTAGAAAAAAATTGTAATGCAAGCAAAAATTATTCTATATAATTCCGTGTTATAAATTAAAGTAAAATATATAAAGTATAATATAAAGTAAAAACCGGACCCAATCTTAAACTGTAGGTCAAAACAATCTACTCGTTAAAATATTGAAAGGAAACATACTATATAAAGTAAAACCGGACCCAATCTTAAACTGTAGGTCAAAACAATCTACTCTTTAAAATATTGAAAGGAAACATACTATATAAAGTAAAACCGGACCCAATCTTAAACTGTAGGTCAAAACAATCTACTCTTTAAAATATTAAAAGGACACATACTATTTTTTTTCAAAAATGACTTACATGAAAGAATGCTTAGCGCAATTTATCCCAAAATAGTTTAGCAAGCACAAAAGAATGGGACACACTCCAACAACAAGAGTAAAATTCACAGTTTAGTGGGAAAATAATCTGAGAATTAGTGCACTTGTATTGCTGATGATTTTACTCGTCGTTTGTAAAACTTCGAAACTTAAAATTTCGATGTTTAAGTTGGCGAAATAGCGTTTAGGAAATAAACCGGTAATACATTGTAGTTATAGTTCTGTCGGAATAGGCACGTAACTCGTATACACAGATTTATTTTTGTGGGAAAACCAAATTAAAACGTAAAAATGTTTTTCTTGCTAAGCATTTTACAATCACTGCACAGTCCCGAAAAGAAAATGAAAATGAGACTTCGGGTCTAGGCAGAAAAACGTCACAAACAGTGAAAATATAACCACCCTTTTTCATATCCCATAAAAACCCTTCTCCGTTTCTAGGAAAAAACTATCCACAGACCAAGATGTTGGGTCAAATAAATTTTTCCGACAAAATTAAAACAATGACAGAACATGAATGATGGAACAAAGATACAGTAAATTAAATTTTGATACTAAAGCCCAGAGACAGGAAATTTGAAAATAGATGGGATACAGCCTGGATTTTGTCTCCCTATTTCCCTATTTCCAATGATTAAAGCAGCCCAAAGTTCATTCTTTTTGTTTGGTAAACTAATTTCAGCATTTCCACTGTTAGACCTCTTACACTGGAGTGAATCTAACAATTAACATCAATTTTGATCCTGAAATTTCTGTGGAAAATTAATGACTTAATTGAGTAACTAGAATCAAGATTATTATTATTAAAGTAAAACCAGGCCTAATCTTAAACTGTAGGTCAAAACAATCTACTCTTTAAAATATTGAAAGGAAACATACTCTTTTTTTCAAAAATGACTTACGTGAAATAATTAATACCCCAGAAATACAATTTCACGTTCGCGCCACTAGTTCTTCGCTGTTACATGCATTTCGCCATTCGTTAGCTAG
This sequence comes from Tubiluchus corallicola, assembly GCA_030141605.1. Taxonomy (NCBI): domain Eukaryota; kingdom Metazoa; phylum Priapulida; class Priapulimorpha; order Priapulimorphida; family Tubiluchidae; genus Tubiluchus; species Tubiluchus corallicola. The sequence continues at coordinate 606,526 of JAQGDQ010000044.1, read as the reverse complement.
ACGGGCACTAGCGCCTGCATTTCAGAAACGCAATGCACAAAAAACAGGTGCTGTGCCTCTCTGTTCAGATGCGTTAGTTTGCGACGAACTACAAACATTCGACAGCTCATGCGTGAGCACAGCACTTATTCTGAAATTTGAATTTTTATATTAAAACTTGCCTTGCTTTGATACAACACACTGAATACCACTGTACTTTTCAAACAGTTCAAACAAGCTAGTGGAGTATTTTTGCCTTTGAAAATTATGTTAATTGGTGATGTCATCAATAGGTGGGCTAGCCCGCCGTTAATTAAATTTTTAATCTATTATTTAATTATGAGAACTACTTTTGCGGTATTAATTGTGTTAAAATGTATCCCTTTTATCGGACTTGAAATGGGCTGGTATATAAAAAAATCACCCTGTCTTCCTTTAAGGATGGAAAAAACCAACAATTGATGAAATTTTGATGCCAAACATGAAAGACAGTTAGATAAACACGAGTATTTTAGCTAGCAGCAAAACTAGCAATGAACAGCAATCATCAAAATAGCAATAAAGGAAAACATAAGCGATGAACGGACTGTTTAGCATATATACTAAGTGCCTTTCTGGCTTTTTCCTTAGAGAAATTAAGTATAGCACCGTCTATCAATGATAACTCACTGTATCAAATCAAAGAACGAAAAATGCTTGAACTGGCAGTGTCTCTCTTCGGTAGGACATTTTTACATACAACGATATAATGCGCTAAGATACTTAATTTATAAGTTTTTGTAGTTACATTACACTACAGACGCGAACAGCTAGTAGTTTCACAAGTGTGAATCTTTTCAATGGCTTCTATAATTTAACGAGCAGGGTGGGCTCTAGGTAGTCTGAGTGTGCATATCACGTTTAATTTTAAATTACAGAGGCAAAAATCACTTGGACTAGTACAGCAGTATTTATTTATTAATTTATAAAACAGGTATATTTAAACTCTTAGTGAATTATTTTTGATGTCTGTTCGAAACATTAACGCAATTACGTACTTAAGACCTAAGCTAATTGCATGAGAGAAATTTAAAATACATACATAAACCATGTGGTGTACAGTAATATCAAATTGAAGTATCGTCTTTTTATTCAGATCTAAGGGGTCATGGCTAACACAATTTTCCTTAGTAGGCCTTAGGGAAAATTAGTTTTAGCGCCCCCTCTTCAACGGTCAACCCCTTCCACGGTCCACACAGCACCCGCAAAATTGAATTTTTCTTGTATAATATTATAGTAAAGTATAATGCTACCTGTGCGTTAGGCTTATGCATGTGTGATAGATCTACAGTTTGTGCTGTGTTGACGGAATTTGAACAACGGTCAACCCCTTCCACCCCGGTTCACACAGCATCAGCAAATTTGAATTTTTCTTGTATGATATTATAATAAAGTATAATGGTACCTGTGTGTTAGACTTATGCATGTGTGATAGTGAACTAATTAAGTGTGGTCAATTACCTATCTACAGCTTGTATTGTGTTGACTAAATTTGAAACTGACTTTATAACCCTATTACAGGAGCAATCAAATTTCTGTGATTTCAGCTCTTCTTGTTTAGATTTTCCCTCAGCTATTCGTCAGGAAATCCTTGAAACTTTAACTTCTTTCTTCGTGTACATCCATTTCACTAGCTTCATCTGCTTCATAACTCTGGTTTTGTTGCAAATGCTTCACTGGCGAATCTTTCTGCTGTTCATTGTCGCCACCCGCCACCCGTCACCCGCTAGCTTTCTTGCTTTTCATTTCCTGTATAATTCCGCTCCTAAACACTTCGACTCTTGTAAGTTTATTTGGCATAATTAGACAAATGCTATAGAAAGAAGTGTTTATTAACGTAAGGGTCATTACAATAAGCACTTACGTAGCGAGGCTGCTCGATGCATAGAATAGAAAATGCTTGCAAAATCACGCGCAAGAAATGTCTGAGTGGAATGATGTAATCTTAGAAATACAAATAAAACTAAACTAGAAAGTGTTTTGCTGTAGGAATTAACTTCCTAGCATCGATGAATTATCCATTTCGACAGAAAGATTATGGTTCGTTTCGTTTGATTAGTGTTGCGCACTTAAAGAATTACACATACGCTATGTTGTTACTTAAGCTATGTTATTACACATACACAATGTTATTACTTAATCTATGTTATTACACATACACAATGTTATTACTTAATCTATGTTATTACACATACACAATGTTATTACTTAAGCTATATTATTACACATACACAATGTTATTACTTAAACTATATTATTACACATACACAATGTTATTACTTAAGCTATGTTATTACACATACGCTATGTTATTACTTAAGCTATATTATTACACATACACAATGTTATTACTTAAGCTATGTTATTACACATACGCTATGTTATTACTTAAGCTATATTATTACACATACACAATGTTATTACTTAAGCTATGTTATTACACATACACAATGTTATTACTTAAGCTATATTATTACACATACACAATGTTATTACTTAAGCTATGTTATTACACATACACAATGTTATTACTTAAGCTATATTACTACACATACACAATGCTATTACTTAATCTATGTTACACATACACAATGTTATTACTTAAGCTATGGTATTACACATACACAATTTTATTACTTAAGCTATGTTATTACACATACACAATGTTATTACTTAAGCTATGTTATTACACATACGCTATGTTATTACTTAAGCTAAACTTCAAAATGAAATAATTACTTCCAGAATTTGACGCCAACCAAAATTTGGTGCCCTGCGCAACTGCCTGGTTTGCATTAATGGGAGAGACAGCCCTGTTAAGGAGAGTTATCATGGCCGACGTCGGCGGGTTTGTGTGTTTTGGCGGCCGTGTGTCATTGGTTTAACACAGTTAGCTTAGTGACCACTTGGTCGTGAGTGCCAAGTGTTTATTCTAAATTGAAAATCTGAATAAAAAGACGATAATTAAATTTGATATTACTGTATTCCCTATGGTTTATGTATGCAGTGGCATCGTCTAAAAATTTCTCTCTTACAATTAGTTTAGGCCTTAAGTACGTAACTGCGTTAATGTTTTGAATATAATTGACTAAAGTTTAAATATACCTCTTTTATAAATTAACGAATAAAAACTGCTGTACTAGTCTAAGTGATGTTTGCCTCAATAACCTAAAATTAAACGTGACATGCACACTAAAAACGTTTTTGTCAGATGGCAAATAAAAAACGTTTTTTAAAGTTGTTCTACAATGCACGTTAACTAGAGAAATGGTAGGTTATCGTTAATGCTAGGTGAGAATCCACTAACATTTAGGTGTAAAACTTAGTTCACTTCTAAAATACACGTAATCTTAATTTCTTGAAATACACTGAGACTACAGTAGCTATAATGCAATGAATATATAATTTCATGAAAACTTTTTTTATAAGTGTGAACACGATCAACAAATTTTCCAAAAATTTACAAACTACAAAATTCTGTAAATGAAAATTGGGAGAAATTAATTTACAAAATGTTTAATTCTTACCTGGTATTGGTGGCCTATTCGTCGTGCTGATACGTCACAAGAAATCTGTATCATACACGTGTAACCTTGCAAAACCCAACACGTTGAATAACTCTCTGATCTTATGGAACTGTTTGAAGCCATACTGTCGGCCAGCATATTCTGAATAGGGAAGGGTTGCTTCAAACACAAACGCGCGATTTCATGAAACATCTACAGAATTTGACTGAACTGGCTTTGTGAAAGACAATTCAAAAAGACAGAAGAAAAAGTCCTGAGGATCCAGACAGAAGACGAAATTTTAATGTTAGGTTTGACCAAGTCATTGTGAGCTTTCGAAAAAATTATTCTGTAACAAGCGGATAGTTTTGCAGTATTGTAGTCGCATGATCTATTAGTTCATCTCAGCAGTACTTGTGAATTATATCACTCTATTGACTATTCCAGTTAGTGAATTTTGTTAAATTCAACGGCTCTTGGTTGAAAGATTTTGGACATACACACGCACGCACGTACGCACGCACACACACAGCTCTTGGTTGAAAGATTTTGGACACACGCATGCACGCACGCACGCACGCACACACACACACACACACACACACACATATATACATAACACTGGTGATTTTCCCACAAGTGTATTTGAAATGGTCGCCAGTTCTAAAAGATCGGAACCGCCATTGACAAGGATGATCTCCTCATTGTTAAAACTTCGATTTCTGCATTGGAATGAAGGGCAAAAAGGGGCTATAAGTATCGATGAGTCCCACGAGATCCACCTCTTGGAGACAGGCCTTTGAGGTTATACAGATATGAGGAATACAGCTTCTGCAGATGACGGAAAACTGTGAGATTTGATTTCCAAGGAAATCTAAAGTTTTCAAGAATATCCGTTAGCTTGGAATGCTCTACCAATGATAATATTTTTCTGCGTGCTTTGTCAACTTCGCTTTCCAGTCTATACCAGGTAATAGTGGAACTCTTCAAATGGACTGTGTATGCACAAGTTATCAGTGAAACCTCCTGCTATAAAATTGTTTCCCTTTCAACTTACAAGAATACTTTTGTTCTGGAAATGTACTCATATTTCCACTCCTATTGTAACTCTTTCCCTGAGTAGCTAATGGCCTTGTTTGAGACAATTTGTATCTAAAAATAAACGAAGTTAGCCGAACACTACATTTAGTAAACGGAGAGCGAAGAGTTCCCAATTAGTGCCAATAGTGCTAATCATCTTAGAAAGGTTCTTTTAATGCTTTTGCATGTGCAATATTGATTATAATATCGCTAGTTTGAACAATAAGTTAAAAAGGAAAAAAGCCAATTAAAAGCTACTGTTTTACTGAACAATAAAATTTATTTACATATCTCATCACAGACAGTTTACATCAAAAATTAATCTGTTTACACAAAAACATTTCCGTTTGTACTGGCGACAAACTGATCGCTATCTCTCAACGTTTCAGTCGGTTGTGGTGACACTGCGTCATCGGTGACGTCACTAACATGGCTGTCCGAATCTGCGTCAGAGATCACGTGACTAGAGTGTGACAAATTGCTCAGGATGGAATGTTTTCTGTAATATTCGGCGTTTGGCTCGCTTCGTAATCGCCGCAAATAAAGATGTTTGCGATCCGAACTGTCAAAGAACCGGGAAGACAGGTCCACCTTCCACTTGTCAATGGCACCTCTTATGCAGTGAATCCATGTTTCCTGAAAAACAAGTTTTTTAGTTAAATTTGCGTCGGATCAATCTGCTCCTTCGTTTCAAAGTTCACTTGGTAATATGTAACGCTGCCATATTAAATGAACTAGCTTTTTTGTCAGTTGCTTGCTTTACTGTTTGTTTGTTCATTCACCTGTCTTTCGTTCAATCTTTAACTTTCTTGTTCAGTTTTTTAAGGCTCACTCATTCATTTTGTCGTTTGCACATTTAGTTGTTTGTTTGCTTGTGTGGCGATGCCCTGTCAGTTCGCCCAAGTTTCAGAGCTAATTATCTATAATTTACTTGTATATCGAAAATCGTAAAACAGTCGAAACTTGCCACAAAAATTTGTATATTGATATCTTCTGTATTACACAACGTGCGGTGTGAAACAAAAACTTCTATGACAATTTCACAAACAAAGACGCTAACGAAACTTTTTATAACACTAGTAACCTAAACAAGCATGTCCGCCCTTTTACACTCGTCTCCTACAGACTCGTGCGCGCCGAACAATCACCGATCACGTGATCATTCTGATTGCGTCAGCACAGCTTGTTTGTTCATTCAACGTTCGTTCTTTTCGCTTTTTACCAGACTATTTATTCGTTCATTCACTGTAGTGTTCATATGTTTCTTCATTTGTTTGTTCGCCCATATGTAAATTGTATCCAATTATCCATCTGCCTGTTTGTTTGTTTGTCACACTATCAGTTTGCCTGTGTGTCAGTCCTTTCGCCTGTGTGTCCATCAATACATACAGTCCGTTCACATGCTGATAAATCAGTTGGACTGATCAGTCAATTTATTTTTATACTTTTCTAACTTCACGATACTTATATTGCTACAGACATAAGTTATCAAAATACCTTTGCAGCCTCAGTCAGAGCTTGCAGCGTATAGACACCAGTAATTTGTCCAAAACGTGTTGTTCCCACTATTACAAATGTGTTCTTCAGTCCGGATGCTAGTAACAAAATTAAACAAATCACTTTGGTTCAGATATAACTTTTTTTTAATTCACCAGTCATTCAGAAATAGCTACAAGAATTAAAAACAAGTACAAAATCAAAGCAAACAACTGAAAACAAAAAACAAAAAAGTAATTTATTTGGATGTATAAAATGCCGCTATAAAGCAAAAGTAATATATTCACTTGTAGCTCCAAGGTAACAATGTATGATTTTTGACTGCAGTTAAAAACCACTAAGGTTGTTCAGTAAATGGATTTGTGACTGCATATTCAATGGTCATTCTGAAAAATTTTCATTCCCTATACACCACATGAAAAGAGGATATATTCACATCCAAATGTGACTGAACATGCGGGCTGTGCCTTTCCATGTTCAGGGTATCACCTTAGAAGGTACTGAACTAGATACAGGTACTGCTACAACGTTCTACATAAGTGGATCCCATCACTGAGTACGGGATAAATTTGAGCTATCCTTAAACCGTCTATGAACGTTTGGTTGTTTACCTGTTGACTCGGCAGTAGTAAGATCTCTGACCATGAGTCTATCTAAAGGCAACGGCTGTTTCTGAACGTAGTAAATTGTGTTCTCTGAACTTCTGCTCATCATATTAAGCTGTCCGTCTGTAGACAGTTTCTAACAAAAAACATAGTCCTTATATGTACAGTAAGTCTTTGTTACGACTAAAAGTAAATGTATAGACAAAAACATACTTTGTTAACCTCAACCATGTTTGAAAAAGGACAAAGATACCATTAGAATTGCCTCTGCAGGTAATTCTTTCCATAATTTGTTTAGAGGCAATTCTAATGGCATTTTTGTCCTCTTTCAAACAGGGCTGGATCCCTCATTTTGCTATCCAAAAGCATGCGTTTTAATCCATTGGCCTTCTAAACAGTTTATTTACTTTTGTGTGTGTGTGTGTGTGTGTGTGTGTGTGTGTGTGTGTGTGTGTGTGTGTGTGTGTATTTATTTTTTACAGGCACTTAAATCATTTATAGTTAAAAATAATACAAGTTTATTAAAACTTTTACATTAAAAAGTAAAATCATACCAAACGTTTTGACATGCTGCTACCATCATCAGCCAAATTTATTCATTGCCTATTTGGCTTCTGTTAACTACTTAATTAGTGCATAAACTGGTTGGATGTTTGTAAATTTACCACTGATGATGACAGCATCGTGTGGGCTAACAAATTAAAAAAAACTTTTTACGAAAATATAAGAAATTAATGTATTCACTTTTTGTGCCTTATTTAAGGAATCAGTTTGGAATATTTTATTTGTAAAATAGAAATTGCAAGTTAATCTATGTGATGATTATATCAGTATTGTAAATGAATCTATAGGTATGTAAAATGTTTGGAATGAAAGAGAAAAAAATCTGTAGTCCACGCTCAGGAATTGAAGTTCGCAGACCTGCTAAGTTTTTGAGACAACATATCAGTGTGCGGCTAATTTTTATCTATCTAGCTATTCTGAACAGTAGCGACAGCTCTGACAGCAGCTTGTCGAAACGTCGGGCATGATTTTAATTTTTTAATGTAAAAGTTTTAATAAAGCTGTGTTGTCTTTAACTATATCGATTTTTGTACCTAATAAAAAATAATAATAACAATAAATATGCACCTTTTTGCTCAAGCCTTTCTTTACTCTAGTGATTAGAATCATATCATCAAACAGGAAAACGTGAACTTCAGTTCCCTTTGTGTTGCTTTCTAAAAAAAGGAAAAAATCGTTATTAAGAGATTTGTCTGTAAAACGGCATGTTCTGCAGGCTAAATTTTTGGCGTTGCTCGCAAAATACAATTTTTGTCCATTGAAGTACTGTACCACTTGCAGTAAACGTTTTGTGGACGGAAAATCAAGAAATGATTGTCCGGACTTAAACGTTTTTATGAGTAGACGTGTTTTTTATATTAAATGTTTACATACATTATTCGTCCTTTTTATTCTCAAAAATAAAAAAATCAACGAAGACTTTGAAAAAATGCGTCGTGTAGTCAGTTTCTTTGGGAAAGAAACTACCCCTGGTGGCAATGTCAGACATTAAAGTGAGTTTTCCTTTTTCAACATCAAATGTTTTCTTACGGTTTCTTGTCGGTCTTTTTTATTTACTCCATTTGATTTCTTCCGTACTGGTGAGGGGGCTCAATCACCTTCTGGCAACGGAATTTAGAATGTAGAATTTAGAATTTCTATATTATATTTCGGGTGCTAAAAATTCTAAAGTGATTGTAGTTACATTTTTTTTCAGAAATATGCAAACTTGTTTCTATTCAGTGGCATTATGGTAAAACAAGAAAGATAAATGTTAAAGCATTGTGTTACTCGCTTGTTTGGTTTTTCCTATATGGCAAAAACTGAAGTTTAAAGAAATACGAAACGAACCCATTAAGAGAAGTGTTCCTTCGTGCAATAGATGGCGCCTCGGACTGGCCAGCAGTTTCTCGCACGGTTGCTTGTTCAAATTTGATTTGAGAAACTGAAAAATTAATAACCTTATGTATCTCGCAAAAAGTTTACATTTTAAACACAAAACATTATTTATTTTGAAGTTATTCTCGGCCAATACCTACCTCTGGAATAAACGTTTTTGGCTCTATATCAGTTACTGACGGCCAAATAATTCTTTTTTGTAAATCACGTAGCGTCTCATAGTCCTTCAACCACTTCATCTTATCATCTAAATCTCCTGTAAATAACGAATAAAGCAGTTAAAAACTCCTATCTGTTATCTGATATTTAAACTTAGAATCCGCATTGCTCCCAGATTCATCGTCATCGTTTTATATGACCAGGGACATGATTCTGTTCACCTCCCTACTCGCTGTAATGCCCCAAGTGCATTTATTTCTGATCGTTAGTGGTGGACTGTTTAGATTTTTCTGTGCAAAATTAACATTTGTTCCCTTGCTGGTTTTTTGGCTGGTTGTATGGCTTGTTGAAGAGTTATCTTCACTGGATTATCATAGGGTCGTCTAAGCATATGCCCCATCCATCTTAAACGGCGTCTTTTTATTTTTCTTGTCCAAGGTTCTTCTTTTTTTCATATAGATCTTTTTATTTCAGATTTTGTTTGGCCATCTGATACCCAAAATGTTTCCGTAATTTCTCCTTTGAAACGCATCGATTTCAGCTTTACGATTTGCTTTTAATACAAAATACAGTTTCAACTAAGGCTGAAAATATTCTAATTTTTGTTTCCAAAGAAAACTCCTATTCTCAAAAACTTTTGTGAGTTTTGAATAAACTGATAATGCCATTATCCTCCGTCTTCATATGTCGTCTTCTTGTTACTAGCAAACTACCGAGATACTTGAAACTGAGCAGTTTTACATAACATGCAATGGTGACGAATCATGGAAAAAAGTGAAAGTATCTCTGTAGTTTGTTCCGAGATTAAAAAGCCATAACTAAATGCAACGATTGACATGCGATGAACGAAAAAGTGGCGCCACCTTTTATTCACAATGTGAAAAAATATACAGTATACGGCGAATATGAAGCAATGGCTTTAGGAATTAACCATAGTTCGATCAAGAAATGATCTCAATTGCACAATTTCTAGTTTTTTGATAACAAGAAAGTTTTCCGCTCTGCGAATTTTTAATATTACTTCCTGATTTGCACAATTACGATTGAGTAATGTTCAAGCTTCGTTAAAAATTAAGCTTTGCTGATGGTAACTCGTTTACCGGCAACGAACTGTTTAATACTCATTGCTAATTTTTTTGGTTTTGGTTTGTTTTGCCACACAGAACTTTCTTTGATGCTTGTGTATAAAAATACTAAATTGTACTCTTTACAAAGTATGCTAGCAAAATTTTTCACCACCTCCACAGGTCAGGGCCTATTTCAGCCTAGGCGAGGCCCGGGGGAAGTGTGGCGTGTGAGGCTTCATGGGGGGGGGAAGCGCCGGGGGGGGCGGGCGCTACCATGGTTGGCACCCAGAAAATTCTTGAACTGCTAGAACGCCGGAGAAGCATTTTCGAAGAGGAAATATGGAGTTATACAGTTGTTAAAGGAAAGAACAATTGAAAGAAAAACTGCTTTATTCTCAAGACCAGTCCTTAATACTTGTCAATACTGGCAAACAGCGCGCGTGCGGCAAGAGAGAGAGAGAGAGAGAGAGAGAGAGGGAGAGAGAGGAGGCAGTATGTTCGCATAAAGCAAAGAAAAAGTTACCTTGGCGCGAGGCCCCCCTGAAGGGTGAGGCCCCGGGGAAGTATCTCCACTTCCCCCCCTTTAAATAGGCCCTGCCACAGGTACGCTTTTTTTTCAAAAAGCCAACAGCATATTGTGGGAGTACGCCTTGCTCAAGGACCACATCAGTACAGTCTACGAGACTCGAACACACAACTTAAGAACCAAGAATCAAGATTTAAATGCCAGGCAGAACTAATCAATCCGAGTTATAAGTAAATGCAGTAATTGTAAAACTGAAACTCACTCAGTGAATGTTCCACATTTTGTACGAGTTCAGCAACTTTTTGCTTCTGTGTGATATCGTTAGTGTATTTTTCAATGTCTTTCAACAGGAGGGGAAATTTCATGCATCTCTGCATTGGAGCAATGAGGAGGTCCTGCAACTGAAGCCGATGGCACCTCTTATCTTGACTGCACCACTGCAAAGAGTCGCATTATGTCAGTAACACATTGGAGAAAACTTTGCATGATCGGTCACAATGTTGTAATCAAGATTTCCGCTCTTAACCCTTTTCATTAGTTTGTCAACCGACCTGCAGCCATTTAAGATTAATTTAGTTTAAACGCATTTATTAAGCTTGTATAACGTACTTAATCAACTTAAACTAACTCCGTTATCTACAAATAAAATTCATCAGAACTAATTACTGTTTACCATAACGCCATCCTGTTACTACGCAACTGTTTTAAAGACTGGCGGATATTAATGGTTGACGATCTCGCGTCTTACAATGTTTGTATCTTTATGTATAAAACCCATAACAAACTGTTCCCCAATTTCTTTGCAAATCCAGCGAGTTTAAACCTCCATAACACCAGATTTAATGAATACATTATGCCGCCCTGTAGAACCAATACAATGAAACTCTTTATAAGCATAACTGAACCTATAGAATTCTCTCCCTGTGGCTGTAAAACAAGTTCGCTCAATTTAGAAATTTAACAAAGAAATCAAAAGTTCAGTAACTATTGACTAACTGTGTTTTTTGTTCATTTTGTATGTGTGTGTGTGTGTGTGTGTGTGTGTGTGTGTGTGTGTGTGTGTGTGTGTGTGTGTGTGTGTGTGTGTGTGTGTGTGTGTGTGTGTGTGTGCGTGCGTGCGTGCGTGCGTGCGTGCGTGCGTGTGTGTGTGTGTGTGTGCGTGTGTGAGTATAATGTATATCTTTGTCAACTGTCACGTATTCGGCATTGTCGTCTATTATGTTTATTTTCATAAGCAGTTGTGTAATGCATAATGTATTATGTACGTATAAATAATGTAATGTACTTACCCTCATAAGGTTTCTTGTATATAATGTACATATTACGTTACTTAACCTTCCTTGACTAACCAGCACCTCTAATCGCATTTTCTCTATACACACCCTAATTTTAAACCCTGTCTTGTCTTGCTTAACCCTTTCTCACTATCAATGTTGTGCTTACAGGATTTTCTTTCAACAAACATTGAAGCATTTTATTGTAAGCAATTAGTTTTTTGGTATGTCATTTTGTAATTATTGTCTCATCATTGAAAGTACATTGCTTTTTGTGAGAAATATATCTAAATCTAACTCTAAGTAAGAAGGCTTGCAAGTGTTGCATACATTTTTCCAACTAATATACCGAAATAACCCAGCAAAAATACTGTTTCGTAACGTCTCAAAAAGGGTTTTAAAAAAGTTTTAAGCGTCAAGAATACCTTTGCTCCTTTTTTGCAATGGCATAGATAACTATAAATTACCATGCAAATATTTTCGTAGACCATTTCACTAAAGTCACTAAACAGTTTTTTTAATACTTCCCGTCCTATACTTAACCCGTTAATAGAAATTCTACATATTTGAGTTTTGTTAACCTGAAATGAAATGCAGATGTGTCATTACGTTGTTTTGTGTTACGTTACGTTACGTTCAAATTACATTAGATAATATATTTACATTTACTAGCAAAAAGTTTTCTTATATTAAGCTAACAAAACTGCAATTAAAGCACGAAAGTCATTAACACTTTACACGTTAATAGTATAGAACGTTACATAGAACGTTGCAGTTATACAGATCAATAAGACAGGCCAACGATTGCTGATGTTCTCAATAGAACCGCATGTTCAAACCGCACCCTGCCCACATTCCTCAATAAAATGCTCTAATTCCGGCTCGTTTAACTTCAGTTTTTTCTCCTCTACTAACTGAGTATTTTAATTATTGAACACATTAGCATGGTTAGACGTTTAAAGTCTTAAAGGATAAAGAACTTGAACAGGTTTTGGCACAAGCACAGAGCCTCAAACCCAATGGTTTCATGAATAGATGAATTTTTCATTTAAAAACTCTATCTACATTGATCAATTGCATTGATATAAATAAACAAATATAAAAACGATTTTATACCTTTTCAAATTCACAAAAATCGTCATGTCTTCTCAAGGCCTCCAAATAATTGAGCGCATTTATGTAGTTTAGACAGTATGAATGATAGGCCCCAAACATATCACAGTTTGCTCCTGAAACCTAAAGGGTAATTCACACTAAACATCTTATTTCAAGTTTCGATGTAAGCAGGTATTACAACGCAGAAGATGCATTACAATTTAAAATAACAGGCTTTGGTGCTAAACACCAAACAATGTGAATGAATACTTATTAAATTAATGCAACATTCTAGCAACTGATTTTACTGAAAAATGACAAGATGAAATTATGAATAAACAATGTGAATGAATACTTAATTAATGCAGTATTCTAATAATGGGTTTTACCGAGAAATGGCATAGTTAAATCATGAAATTTCTGTTCTGATTGGACGTTGTTTACATTTAAAAACTTTTTATAAATCCTAGATTCAGTTACAGTGGGTAAAGAAAGTGTGGCCTACACAGAAATTAAATCGGGAAGTAAATTCATGTTTAACGAACATGTAGCAACCTAGGTAAAGCAGCACTTGGCAATGGAAATCGACAAATTACGTTACTGCTCAGTTTCACAGCTGCTTAATTGTCAACTGACCTTGTTAAAAAGCTGAGCAAGAAATTCCGTGCTACCAAATGAATCCTTGTTAGTGGCAACGTCAGCGTGTAGAAGAGTCAAGTACTCACGACAGAAAGCGTAACTCACCTACAATTGTTAAATGAAATGAAAAAATTTTTTTTGGCAAATGTAATTAACTATAACCCCATGTAGAACAATACAATGGCGACTGTAAATGTAAACTAACTTTTAGACACTAATTAAAATTATATTATATATAATCTAATAAGTATATATTCTTATATAATATACTTATATTATATAATATATAAGTATAGATTCGGTTAATATATATGTATTAAAATATATATATATATATATATATATATATAAAGAAATAATTATATATGTATATATTATATATATATATATATATATATATGTATATATATAATATATATATGTAAATAAAGAAATAATTATATATATATAATATATATATATTAAGGGCGTAGTTGCTTAAGTTGTCTTTTCTTCTTCCCCTTCCCCCTCTAAAAAGGAAAGGCCAAATTGTCTGGGAAGTTAGGCTTATTTCAATGTTCCCGAAAAATGTTAGAAGGATTTAGTAATAAAACTGCAATGAGCGCCTCCTGTAATCAGTAAAATCACTTTAAAGTCGCGATCACTTCATGTTTTGGGTGCTCCCATTTTGAACGCCATTCTTTTTCTAATGCCTTTATTCGTTCTGAAGAAAAATAGCGCACTATCAATCTTCATCAAAGGTATAATAGGTTTTTACAAAAAAAATGGATAGCTAATTTTGTAATATCTTTGTGTGAACCTCAGAAGTTTGAATTAGCTCAAGCAGCAGGCGCTTACAGAAAGCCACGATGCACTTACGAAACATCACGAAGTCTCCCACTTACGTCATAATTTTCAAGTGAATTGTGGCAACCACCGCGCCTGAAAATTTCTATTTAGAGGTAGTATATTTTAAATTTATGCTTTACAGACAGTTTTTTGTAAATTTTCTAGTTATTTTTTCTAAAAATTTAAGTGATAACAGTAAAATAAACACAACATCTCTGGAATAACTTACCTGTTGCTATACGGTCTACAAATTCATTAGATTGTTTTAAACAACATCTCAAAACACATTTGTTCAAATTGTACTTTTTATGATGAATTATTTTTAATTTTTAATGCCTTTCAAATTTTATGTTTCCAATGAATTTTAAATGTATTTTAATGTGTAACATGCTGAGATTTAAAATGATATAGTGTGTTATATAAGCATAAGTTAATTTCACATTATTTTAGATTACATTCTGAGTGTCTTGTTCTTTCCTTCAAGAACGGAAAATACAGCAAAAAGCAGTAAACGATTTGTTGCTGAACTTCAAACTTGCGTTAAGAGTTTCGATAGCCTAAACCCTTTTCAAGCTTTAAAAGAACGTCACTTCCAACCATTAATAAATTAGCTACAGGAATTTAATTTTCTGGAAGTGAAAGCGAGTCGCATAACTAATTGGCCTGTTTTGCGCTGCAGGGAAATCATAGCAAACAGCCTGAGACTAGATTAGATTTTTCTCAGTCTAGTTCTTCTGGACTTCCCATATATCACAGCGGGCGAGTACAGCTCAGCGTGCAGCAGGATCATCAGAAATCTCGTTCAATCTGGACTCTACATTGATTTTCAATTACGCTTAATTAATTTAATTTGAATTTTACCACTTCGTCAAGTGATGCTGATTGGTTAAGACGACGAAGCAAAGCCATTACGCTAACGAATTTAACTGTATTCTCCACAAACACAACTATTACTCTGACGATGATAGTACTACTGAGTGATTGCTTTGTAGAAGCAGAACTCTAAAGTACCGTTCGTATTACAGTAATTTAAGTTAACTTGTTTAGACCATAGATTAGCTAAATACGTCAAAACGTCGAGTATCATTTAGGTCAGTGGTTTTCCAAAGTAGGGGTAAATTACCCCCCGGGGGTAATATGGTTTTTTTTGGGGGGGGGGGGTAACGGGCACCCCTCTGAAAATTTTTAAAACTTCGCTCGGAATGCATTTTACGTAGTTTTCTTCTTGAAGAGACTGCCTCTGGCAGGCAACACTGTGTCATGGGGTCCATCATTCATTTCTTGTTTTCGTTCGTTCGAGTAATAATTACTCGAACGAACTTGCTCACTCAGTAATGAGCAGGTTCAGTAATTGTAATTCTTGTTTTGGCAACAATACAACAACAACAACTGGAAATTTATTTATGTCATGAGCACATAAATAATTTTGGTTGCTTGTGGCATATACGTGTGTTTACTTTTTGAGTTGGAGAAGTAGTACTAGGTGGGGGGTAATGGACACGACCGGGTTTCCCGATTTGGGTAACGGTCCGATAAAGTTTGGGAACCACTGCTTTAGGTCTACTGAAGGCAATGGACAGAATTCTGATAAAAGAAATCCGTCTTCAACCGACTTTTTACACAGCAGCTGATTCAGCAAACACACCGGTAACAGGAAACTGCTACCACTTCCGGCCAGCACCACTTCCTGGGTGTTTGGCTTCTTTATCGTGACTAAAGTACTGCATAGCGGCGCAATTTACGGGACATCGCTAATAGGAAAAATCCCTTCGGATATTTTCAGATGTTTTCAATTCAGCAAATCTATAGCAAACCATGTAAAAGGGATTGCTGTTTAATAATTTATCAACATTATCTTTCCTTCGCAAAGTTCTATATATATGGCGTCATATAGTAACCTAATAACTTCATCGGAACCTTATTACACGAAATCCCTTTGCTTCACTTCTAAACCAGTTATAGGCGCATGGTGGTCATGGGCTTAAAAGCCTGGCACAGTGGTCTAGCACGTCTATTACATCCAGTGCGATTCTGACATTCCTTATGAGTTACACACGCAATGAGGATTTACAGCTGCGCTTGACCAAAAAAGCATGGGATAAATCACGTTTTCTAAAAGGGTAGAACTTTTCGAAGCTACAAAAGACACCCTAAAAAACTCATCTCTGTTGAACTAACCTTGCCTCGGTTTTGTTGTGCCATGGTCAAGAAATTATTGATCCTTAAACAACGTATTCTATCTGAATAATGTATCTCACTTTATCATTTTTAATGTAGTTATCAAATAATAATAATAATAATAATAATAATAATTAATAATAATAATAATAATAATAATAATAATAATAATAATAATAATAATAATAATAATAATAATAATAATAATAATAATATTATTATTATTATTATTATTATTATTATTATTATTATTATTATTTATTGTTAGATATAATTATAATTAATTAGCATGACGGAAGGAACAAAATTCAGAAAGTTTTTTGGAAACTAAATATCGCCGAACATCTACAGAGTCTTTATTAACCTTGCCTCTAAACTCGGGGCATTCGAGTTATTATGATTCAGAATTCCAACAGGTCACCATTCTTTCTAACATTTCGTGTGTTTGTATATTTATACTACAGTTCTTAAATTTTATAATAAATTGGTACCCTAAAGTAATTGGACCCTAATTTTAGTAAGGTATCCTTTGATAAGGATTTCTTGTTAAGTGAATTTATACGCACTAGATGTATGAATATCAAACTTACACAACACAGCATATCCAAATTTCCAAAAAGACACTCTGGCTCAGCAAACATAAGAAACCCTTCCACCTGGCATTTTTTTAACGGTTCCATAAATACCTAAAATAATAAAAAAGTCATTTTTAGCTTTTTTAGAAGCAGCAGCGAACTTCTTCATTAGTCTGCACTGAATGAGAAAGACAGTCTCTCTCTCTCTCTCTCTCTCTCTCTCTCTCTCTCTCTTTCTCTCTCACTCACTCTCTCTCTCACTCACTCACTCACTCACTCACTCACTCACTCACTCACTCACTCACTCACTCTCTCTCTCTCTCTCATTCTGTCACTCACTCGCTCACTCGCTGATTCATTCACTCACTCAAACACCCACTCTCTCAGTCACTCATGCACTCTGTCTTTCTCTCTCTATCTCTTTCCTCTCTCTGTCTCTTTCTGGATAAGTGAAAAAAGTAATGAATAAGTGAGTGAGTGAATAACGCAATGGAAATAAAGCGCACTAATGAATAAATTAATAAATAAATAATAAACCAATAAATGAGTGATGGAAAAATAAATGGGCTAGTTATCATGTCACAGTACTTTCTTTTTGTTACTTACTTACTCGAAAAATATTTTTTAAATCAGCAATCTATAAAATATTCTGCAATCAAAACAATTGTCACAGCTGATATTTATTTTACTTTAAAAGTGAATATGTTAGAAACAATACTATACATTGACTGTATAAATGCAAGTCAAGCAACCTGGATACCCTGCTTAGCTACATACCTGTTTTAGAACCAGTAAATGATCATAAAGAAAAACACATTCAGTCTTGAATAAATCCCACACGGCTTGGTGCCTCTTTGGATCACCCTTTAGCAAATTTTTGACGTCACTTTGGGGAAATTCTGCCAAGAAGTCAGTGTATCGGAGGCTCTGAAATGTAAAAAATTGGCATAACGCATTTTCTTGTTCCTATCCTCATTCTTATTCTTATTCTTGTTCTGACTGAACTAAGTCACTTTAAGTCAGTGGTTCCCAAATTTTTCTCGGACCGTTACCCAAATAGGGAAACCCGGTCGTGTCCATTACCCCCCCACCTAGTACTGCTTCTCCAACTCGAAACCAAAGAAACAATCGTGAACTTTGACTTCTCTCCAGGATCGCACCAGAGATCGTGAGAACGTGCGAATGATGGACCCCATGACACAGTGTTTCCTGCCGGAGGCAGTCTCTTCAAGAAGAAAACTACGTAAAATGCATTCCGAGCGAAGTTTTCAGATGGGTACCCGTTACCCCCCCCCCCAAAACCATATTACCCGGGGGGGGGGGGTAATTTACCCCTACTTTGGGAACCACTGCTTTAATTCAACTAATTAAACATTTTCTCCTTCACAATTATCAAATTAGGCTGGTTAAATACTGATGATAAAAATAATGACAGTGATGACGGTTAAGCGTATGGCGATGATGATGATGGTGATGGTGGTGATGATGACGATGATGGTTGATGATGATGATGACGACGACGACGACGATAATGATGATGATGATGGTGATGGTGGTGATGATGACGATGATGGTTGATGATGATGACGACGACGACAACGACGACGACGACGATGATGATGGTGATGGTGGTGATGATGATGATGATGGTTGATGATGACGACGACGACGACAACGACGACGATAATGATGATGATGATGTGATGACCACAGCAACGGATAATCATGATGTTAACAATAATGGTGGTGGTGGTGGTGGTGGTGGTGGTGGTGATGATGGTCGTGATGATGTTGGTGGTGGTGGTGGTGATGGTGGTGATGGTGATGGCGATGGTGATGGTGATAATAAGGAGAAAGAGCAAGAGAAAAAAGAAGAAAATGTTGACTGGGTCACTTATACTAAACAATGAATTATTTGATATTTAAAGAAAGCACAGCCTATACCTTGTACTTCGCAAAATGTGCATCCATAAACTCAGTCTCTTTTAAACTGGCAAGAAAATCTTCCAGTACTAATTCTTCTTTTCGACTACCAGATTTCTCAAACTATAAAAAGAAAACAACTATTTGGAAATCACCGCGAGAATAACCATTATAATAACAAAAATTACTTTCCCCTGGTGTACCTGTTTTGGTTTATTTTTTACAAAAAAAAATCCAAAACAAACGGACAGTGATAGTTTGGTGTTCGAATCTCAAGAATTCTGTAACCTGGATGTTTTGTACATATTATCCCAATCAACGTTAGGATTTTTAGAACTAAGCCTTATATTAAAAAGCTATAATCAAGTCACAAAAACAGGTCGATGGGTTTTATTACAATTTCCTACTGTCACCTATAGTTGAAGGCCACAATTTGCGTCACATGCTTTAAACATTGCCAGTCTGTGACAAATGCAGTAAAAGAGATAATTTCAATAATTATTGTCAAGTACTGGTTCTACCAGGTCGTGAAGGTCTTACAGGACTTTTGGACAACTTTAACTTTCCCAGGTATTTCGGCCTCAGTAGTATAGATGTTTTGCCTCTGGCCGATTTCCCCACCCCCCCTTTGGCTGCCCGGGGGGGTGGGGAAAAACACCCCTAAAAAAGTGCGAAAATCCGCGAAAACCCCTAAAAAAGTGTGAAAACCCGTGTGAAAGTGCGCACGTGACCGAAATCGACGAAAAAGCGCGAAAAACAAAGAAAAACGAAGAAAAGGCGTGTGAAACGAGGTAAAAATTTTGCAGTTTTTCCCTCCCGCATGGCTTCATTTGGATCGAATGACCTTGAACTCTAGGTCACGTGACCAAAGTTCATTGACCCCTGGATGGCTTCTTTTTTTGACACCCCATTTTAAACCGCGCAAAACCGCGCGAAAGCATGTGAAAGTGTGTGAAAGCGCGTGAAAGTGTGTGAAAGTGCGCGAAAGCGTGTGAAAGTGTGTGAAACGAGGTAAAAAGCGCCTCAAACGAAGAAAAAGGGAGAAGTGGAGTTCCCGCCGAGGACTAATTAGTGCTAATTGGCGCTAATTGGCGAGCCCCTGCCACCCCTCCGCCGCGTGCAAACGTCCGTCCCGGGGGTCGGGGACACCCCCCCTGCAACCCACCCCTCCGTCACGTGGAATCGTCCATTGCAGGCAATGAGGGAAATCTTCCCCCCCCCCACTCGCGCAGTGCCGGCCCTTTTCCGCGACCACTTCTCTCTCTCGGGTGCCCTCCCTTTTCCGCGACCACTTCTCTCGCGGGTTTAGATGTGTGTGTGTGTGTGTGTGTGTGGAGATTTATTTCAAACGCCAAAGTTCGATAAATGCATTTTCACAAATCTTTTTTATTGATGGATTACAAAAAATTTTTTTTACATTTTTTTATGCAAAATACATACGTGCTAAAACTAGATTATTATTATTATTATGGTGACGTGATAGTTCTACATTTTACGTTTTTTTCGCAAATTACACAAATTATGCAAATTACAGTAAAACTACACTAATGACGACGAGCGAGTACATGGATTGTCGTCGTCGTCGTCGATGTGATACAGACAAACGTTATTGTTGTTAAAAACGAATTCGTTAAATTTGCGGAAAACGTGAGAGAAATCCTCGACCTTTGTCCCGCCCATCATTATTATGCTTCCGGTGTGAAAAATGTTCAGAGTAATTTGCTCGCATTTGCAAGTTAGTTTGGGAAATAGTTCCACTTCGTAAAACACTTCTCTAAAAGAATGCGTCGAAGGACGAACGAGTTCTTCGTACAGTGCACCCAGTTTCAATCTGCAGCGAATTTTGGCTCTGGCGGTGATGGTGCGAATTGCGATCCCGTCGGCGGGCGTCAGTCCGAGACCTTTCGAGAGTTCTTCGATCGCATTGCGTAGTACTTTTTCCTCCGAAAAACCGTTGGCCACCACGGAGCCGGAGGCAAAAATCATCAGCGTCCCGCCCAGTCGCTTTAGCAGAAGCATTTGCGGTTTTCTTTCGTAGCGTCTTCCGCCCGTTCTCCGCCGGAGTTCGTTCAGATCGAAGCGCTGCGAGAACGAAGCCGTGGCGACGATGTTGACCGTTTGGACTGACACGTTAGAACATAGTTGGCAATCGTTTCGGACGCCCGAACCGCTCTGCCTCGTCCGTTGCTCTGCCAACGTATGGCGGGCGGCGGGTGGTCGCTTTCCAGATCCTCTACGCGTATGACCACGCGATTTTTGGGGAGATGTTTTTTGACGAAATCGTACATCTCTGCTCCCTTGACGTAGGTGATCCTGCCTCTGGTGGTCTGTCGTAGAATGTTTTCCAATTCTGCGTACTCGATCATTCCCTCCTCCCACGAGATGCCGTGTATGTGTCTGATTAGGTAGTTGTAGGTGGATCGCTTGTGCTGGGGAACACGATTCCAGGGGTGGGGCGGTTTGAAGGTGTAGTTGTGATATATGCCGGTCTCTATTTCGCGAATTACCAAATTTTTGACCAGGTATTCTTCTTTTCCGCACTGGAAGGCATCTACGGTGAGAACTATGCTCGATTCAGACATCTGTGACGATGGGGGGTCCTTCTACGCCGTCGGCAACGAGTTTTCCTTCGATGACGATTTGCTTGTGATTGTTCACAAATTCCAGAGACTTGATTTTTTCGAAGGTGTATTTTTTTATGACCTTGTTGGGGGCACTCTTGCGTGCGTTGGCGCGCTTGCCGCCCCGCGTCCCCGCTTGTTGTTGTTGCTTGCGAGGAACTGGACAAACTGGACGGAAAGAAGTCTGCCAGACACGGACGTCGGCACCTCCGCCCCTCCGTGTAAAAGCAGACGCGAGAGAGGGACACGAATGGACATCTTTCGAGAGGAGGAGGAGGAAGAGGAGAAAGATGATGATAAAGAAGAAGACAAACTCGTAATTTCCGCGACGCCCCCTCCATCGCCGCCGATGGTGCTCACCCCCACTGCCCCCAAAAAACCTAGAAATCTGAAAGAATGGCTCATCAAAAATGCCTAGTTGTCGTTAGCGAACAACAATACTATAACTATTGTTCTTCTTCTCTTGCAGGATTTCAAACAACCTCTAACCACCGTTCCTCGCAAGCAACAACAACAAGCGGGGACGCGGGGCGGCAAGCGCGCCAACGCACGCAAGAGTGCCCCCAACAAGGTCATAAAAAAATACACCTTCGAAAAAATCAAGTCTCTGGAATTTGTGAACAATCACAAGCAAATCGTCATCGAAGGAAAACTCGTTGCCGACGGCGTAGAAGGACCCCCCATCGTCACAGATGTCTGAATCGAGCATAGTTCTCACCGTAGATGCCTTCCAGTGCGGAAAAGAAGAATACCTGGTCAAAAATTTGGTAATTCGCGAAATAGAGACCGGCATATATCACAACTACACCTTCAAACCGCCCCACCCCTGGAATCGCGTTCCCCAGCACAAGCGATCCACCTACAACTACCTAATCAGACACATACACGGCATCTCGTGGGAGGAGGGAATGATCGAGTACGCAGAATTGGAAAACATTCTACGACAGACCACCAGAGGCAGGATCACCTACGTCAAGGGAGCAGAGATGTACGATTTCGTCAAAAAACATCTCCCCAAAAATCGCGTGGTCATACGCGTAGAAGATCTGGAAAGCGAGCACCCGCCGCCCGCCATACGTTGGCAGAGCAACGGGCGAGGCAGAGCGATTCGGGCGTCCGAAACGATTGCCAACTACGTTCTAACGTGTCAGTCCAAACGGTCAACATCGTCGCCACTGCTTCGTTCTCGCAGCGCTTCGATCTGAACGAACTCTGGCGGAGAACGGGCGGAAGACGCTACGAAAGGAAACCGCAAATGGTTCTGCTAAAGCGACTGGGCGGGACGCTGATGATTTTTGCCTCCGGCTCCGTGGTGGCCAACGGTTTTTCGGAGGAAAAAGTACTACGCAATGCGATCGAAGAACTCTCGAAAGGTCTCGGACTGACGCCCGCCGACGGGATCGCAATTCGCACCATCACCGCCAGAGCCAAAATTCACTGCAGATTGAAACTGGGTGCACTGTACGAAGAACTCGTTCGTCCTTCGACGCATTCTTTTAGAGAAGTGTTTTACGAAGTGGAACTATTTCCCAAACTAACTTGCAAATGCGAGCAAATTACTCTGAACATTTTTCACACCGGAAGCATAATAATGATGGGCGGGACAAAGGTCGAGGATTTCTCTCGCGTTTTCCGCAAATTTAACGAATTCGTTTTTAACATCAATAACGTTTGTCTGTATCACATCGACGACGACGACGACAATCCATGTACTCGCTCGTCGTCATTAGTGTAGTTTTATTGTAATTTGCATAATTTGTGTAATTTGCGAAAAAAACGTAAAATGTAGAACTATCATGTCACCATAATAATAATAATCTAGTTTTAGCACGTATGTATTTTGCATAAAAAATGTAAAAAAATTTTTTGTAATCCATCAATAAAAAAAGATTTGTGAAAATGCATTTATCGAACTTTGGCGTTTGAAATAAATCTCCACACCTGTAATCCATCAATAAAAAAGATTTGTGAAAATGCATTTATCAAACTTTGGCATTTGAAATAAATCTCCACACGCACACACACACACACACACACACACACACACATCTAAACCCGCGAGAGAAGTGGTCGCGGAAAAGGGAGGGCACCCGAGAGAGAGAAGTGGTCGCGGAAAAGGGCCGGCACTGCGCGAGTGGCGGGAAAAAGATTTCCCTCATTGCCTGCAGTGGACGATTCCACGCGACGGAGGGGTGGGTTGCAGGGGGGTGTCCCCGACCCCCGGGACGGACGTTTGCATGCGGCGGAGGGGTGGCAGGGGCTCCCCAATTAGCGCCAATTAGCACTAATTAGTCCTCGGCGGGAACTCCACTTCTCCCTTTTTTCTTCGTTTGAGGCGCTTTTTACCTCGTTTCACACACTTTCACACACTTTCACACGCTTTCATGCGCTTTCACACGCTTTCACGCGCTTTCATACACTTTCGCGCGCTTTCGCGCGGTTTAAAATGGGGCGTCAAAAAAAGAAGCCATCCAGGGGCCAGGGGTCAATGAACTTTGGTCACGTGACCTAGAGTTCAAGGTCATTCGATCCAAATGAAGCCATGCGGGAGGGAAAAACTGCAAAATTTTTACCTCGTTTCACACGCCTTTTCTTCGTTTTTCTTTGTTTTTCGCGCTTTTTCGTCGATTTCGGTCACGTGCGCACTTTCACACGGGTTTTCACACTTTTTTAGGGGTTTTCGTGGATTTTCGCACTTTTTTAGGGGTGTTTTTCCCCACCCCCCCGGGGAAATCCCCACCCCCCCGGGAAATCGGCCAGAGGTGTAACATCTATCCTACTGTTGCTATAGACTTTACCTGGAAAACAACACACTACCACTCTTAGATTCAGTAATCGCACTTGAGTTTGGGATTCAGAAGTTAAGTTGTGCATGAACCATCATGATCAACCATTCTAAGATAAGACTGTCCAGAGCCCACTTGCGTTATAACGAAAAGCCATAAGTTTAGTCAGGACGGCTAAAGAAAATATCAAGTGGCTAAAATTTTGGCAAATGAATACCTCCTCCGTACTTTAACCTTTTTCATTATAACGTGACTCATAATACAAAAATGAATAACAAAAGGGCTGTGGCTAAAATTTTGGCTAAAAAGATTGGAAGGATGAGCTGGCCCTGCAGTCGTAGCCTCGTAGGTGATCTTACCAACTAGTAAAAAAAGAAACATCCGCAGACATAAAGACAATGACCAAAATAAGCGTTAACGACACGAAGTGAGTCAAATAACATAAAAACATCAAAGTTGGCATCAGGCGTTTAAGATCAGTAGTTCCAAGCAATCGTTATGAAAGTGATCATGAGCGGGAGGAAGGTGAGAATAGTGGTGTGTCGGCAGGGGTAGACACAGGGGGAAGTGATAGCAGCATTGATGGCATTTTGTTAGCATACATAATAACCTTAAACAAATTACGAACAAAACTCATATCGTTGATACACACTAAAAATAGGGCAAGGCCGATGATAGAACCTTGAAGAACACCAGCTACAATATCACAAGGACCAAATTATTAAGCTGTAAATTTAGCAAACTGTTCAATAGTGGTACAGTAATTAGAAATGAAAGATATAGAATTTTATTAAAACACTAATAGTTGAACTTACAAAGCAGAATTAGTTAATCTACCGAGTTAAACACTTCCATAAAGATGACAATGAGTTGCCTAGTTCTGTAGAGTCATTAATAATACCTACCACAAATCGAGAAGCAGCAGGCCTCTTCGATTGCTATTTCCAAAAGCCAAAATAATTATACAGCTTACTGTAAATATAACCCATACCAAAATTTCAGCATTTTTAAAAAGTAATTCATGAGTGACTTATAAAGCACCTTACACAATAATTTACATTGATCCAAGTTGTCTTAATGAACTTCGAGGATGATTAATTACGAGCCTGTTAAAAGTAGGCCCCCATACGTGATAACTGACGTCTAACGTAATGTCAATCATTTTCGTTGACTGCCCAATCAACGTGCAAGTTATTTCTTACCCCTGCAGAGCTTAATTAACGCAGGTACGTTCGGGACATTTAGCCACAGCTCCGTCTAATGTTGTTATGAAAAATGCTCAACTTTTCATTAGTTAGCGGGAGAAATATTGGCCTGGTTCTATATATTATTATTGTCAATTGAAATTACAAATGAATTAGTGGAAATACATAGTCTACTTTCGTTTACAGGAAGAAATGCACAATGGTTACGTTTATGAGTTGCTGATTAAACCATTTGCAATCTAATCAGAGACCTTTTGCTTACAAGACATACACCTCATACACTAGGCCACCGCATTCCCAGGCTATCAATGCAGTCCAGTAGTGCAGTTCATCTCTGGACATCATTATCGTCATCAGGTGCTTATGTCTATGTATTTAGTCTAGTATTACTAAGATCTTCTGTGTACGTTAACTGTCCATCAGAGTGCTTTTGGCAAGTTTCAATATTCAAAAAAATTTGTATTCCAACGGAAAACTTTCTGTAACCGTCTAATTGCATGTCCTATTCACACATATACCCAAGCCTTCTTTATTGAGGGTTTTGATTAGGATTTTTACTGGTTATCTATTACAAATGCTTGTTAGTGATCTTGTTTGGCCATTTAGGTAGCTGAGCTGATGACCAATTCTGGCGTCAAGCATATTGGTCTATCCCTCCGCCTCCGTTGTGACGTAGCACGCTCAGCGACATTCAGGAATAACAACTCTCTTTAGTAAACAAGACAACTAATGCCTACTTACCAGGTAAACTGATTGTGCTTCTTCATTTACAAGATTTGCAAGGCAGAAGTTATTTTTAAAAGAA
Source organism: Tubiluchus corallicola (assembly GCA_030141605.1). Taxonomy (NCBI): domain Eukaryota; kingdom Metazoa; phylum Priapulida; class Priapulimorpha; order Priapulimorphida; family Tubiluchidae; genus Tubiluchus; species Tubiluchus corallicola. Next base: position 580,198 of record JAQGDQ010000044.1, on the reverse strand, counting down.
ATTAAAACTTCAAAAAACTACAAAATGCGTAAACATGAGTGCCTCGTTATTATAAAGGAACTAAGACAGTTAAGTCTAGTTTTAAACAAATGGACAACAAAATATATTTACGAAAGTCTCTACTGCCTTTGAATATATGAACACATCATACCGGTGACGTATTTTTCTGCATTTCGCTGATCACGTGATCGTCTGCAAGCTTTTGCCTTGCCCATGACTCATAAGTCCAAATGGCATCTTTTAGCCATGATTATAATAAAAAAATTGCATAAATTGACTATTTCAGGATACAAATATCACATTGATATATATATATATATATATATATCGCACATATAGCAATTTTGGCCACATTTGGTTAATTTGGACCGAGAAGATCTTGTTGAGGTTTATAAGACCAGGAAAGAAAACATTTTGCCTGAATGTGGATTTTTATGAGCTCGCTTACCACCTTGTGGGAAATATCTTTCCGATTGGGCAATTATTGTACATTATTCTACTTAAAGCTAATTAAAAAGTTAACCATGTATAGTAGAAACGTAAACTTCTGTAGCTTAATTGTAATGAATAACTTTAAAGCCAAGTGAATCACTACTGTCATCGCCTCATTAACTACGAATTATTTAAATCCATATTACATTTTTGGTAGTACGAAAGTGTAGACCGGAAATAGATCCTTGGGAGAAACCTAACTGGCGCGTGAAATGGTTGGAACAGGTTTTTTCCCATGTTATAACAATTTCTAACATGTTCATAACTAATTTGTAGAGAGTACTTATATAGTACGAAACTGTGCACAGATAAATAGAGAAATTAGTACTAAAATGTTACTCAATATGACGTTTAACACATTTATTATCGTATTTCAACATGTCGTGGAGCTTGTTACTGTTCATGTCACTGTTCTTTGTCCTACGTCCCCTTGATACTTTACTTAGTACGTACATATTTTTCGCAATTGTTAACGATCAAAAGTTTAATATTGTTTTAATTATAGCCTAGCTTGTACTCTGGTGTAGTTGAGGAGAAAAATGTCTATGTCGTTTGGTACACGTCACTGACGTTTCGTGCACTGATGTGATACTCCACTGTTAGCTGTTGATAAAATATTGCAAGAGCTTTTATTGCAATTTTTTTTAGCTTCTACATAACATTTGTCTTAGCACGGTTAATTTTTTGCTAGTTAATAGTCATTTACTAAACATAACTTGTCTGTTTGGCACAGGCATTAAAAATGAGGCTTGCCAATTTGGTGAGAATTTTAAATAGAAAATTGCGTATGATGACGCTGAAATGATGACAAGTTTCATTAAGTCTCTTTGCATTTCAGATAATTTTCTTTGATAATGGCACTTCTTGAAAAGTATTTTAAGCACAACTGTAATTGTCATCAAAAATAAAACCGCAACTGCCGATCTTAAATGAAACAAACAACTCATCATCATCGTTTTTCAAGGTCTGATAGTAAAGCGGCATATTTGTTTGTTTTGCGATCTCTGGCATTTTGAATATTTTCTGGAATATAGAATGGAACGGCAAGCTCAGCCATTATTAAGAGGCGAGATACTGGGAGGAAAATAGTAAAAACAGGAATTTGTAATGTTTGCAGAGACGCAGCAAATTGAGGGGGCAACAGAGGGCAATCGTCCCCGGCGCAAGTGTAAAGGGCGCAGAATTTCGCCTAGAGTTCTATGACTGTTAATTATTAATTAATATGATATTAGCAATTAACAAAAGTTTTCAAACTACAGCAAAATTTCCTAGTTAGAGATCATCATAGCTAACTTAATTACTACCTACAACCTATAAAAAAGCTGATGTTGTTATTTAACGGGTGTAAATGTGGCACTTGGCTTAGCTCAACAATTGGCTGGTCAATAATTTTGCGAGAAACAGTGTTTATTCTCTAACTGCTGATGATATTATTGCGAAAACCCGTAATGTCGTGCATCTTTCATAATTTTTGCATATTTTAATGTTGGAGTAGAATGTTTAGCGACTGTCGTGTTACGAGAAACTTTCCTAGATCAATGCATAGAAAAGAGCTATTCTGGGGCAGTATCGCAAATCAAACTCGGAGTGATTCTTAGGAAAAAAATCATTTATTTTTACCACAACGAAAAAGGAAAGTGGGGCTCTAGCACGAGCAAAATGATTAAAACATTAAAAGGGTAAGGCTCCAGAAGTTTTTGCCCTCGGGCGCCAGAAGTTTTGGCCCTCGGGCGGCACAATTGCTGCGCCACTAGTTGTTTGTACCCATGCGGGATCAACAGCGCCCTGTTGAGGTGTAGCTAGTCTTGTTAAATCAGCGTACAAAATAGTTGGTTCGTCCATTGAATTAAAGCTTGATAATACAAACTCATTTCTCTTGTTAGGGCGGGAATTGAAGTAATTGATAAGAAATGATATCATCAACAACGCAATCAACGTAGCCAAAAAATTCATTTTACACGTTTTGGCTATCCCAGTAGCTATCCATAGGAGCGTTACAAACCCACAGACAAAAACAGAATGGATGTACAAGGAAACGCCCAAAATAAATTTCTTTGCTATGAGTAACGGAAACTGCGTAACTGATGGATCAATATGACATATTGTTAATTGGACATTCAGATTTGGAAGCTCATTCTGGAATGATCCGAAGAAGCCGGTTTGCAAGATCCCACGGCGCAGACAGGGTGAGAATGACATAATCCTGTTAATATTCAATAATAACTGAGATGGTATGCCCTTATTTGGCATGACTGACATCTACTGATGTGGGGAGATCAATTTGCACCAGTAACTGACTAACAAAAAGACTCCTGCACAAGGCTCAAGAAAAGAGTGCGCGCCTGTTGCTTTGTAACTGGAGAGTTTCTAGTTTGGCATATTGTCATACTTGGTCAATGATCACATCACGGCACAACTCCACACGACACAGACCGAAAACAGCAGCATTTATTTTACTCTATGTTTATCTTGTCGTGTTATTATTCCTTATTGAAGCAATTTGTTTTAAGTTTACCAAGTAGGAATTTCAGCGCCATTCCTTCCCAAATTTCCATAGCAAATCATTCCCAACCATTCCAATGTAATCATGAAGTCAAATTTAATCGTACATACCACGTTGTTGTTGCTGTGCTCTCGGTCTCTCTTGTGCAAAAGCACGCCTGACTGATGTATCAGCCTTGCATCACCTGACGACACACAACGGTGTCCCACTACCACTTGAAAAGCACCAGAAAGCAAAGCCTGCGTAACAGAATTATTAATTTTGCGACAGAATTACACTATGCAGAAAGTGCGCGCATTGCTGATGTTGATCGCTGGATAGCATTACCTGATTGTGGCCTGACTGCATTACCATTATTGTTATTGTTATCATCATCATCATTGTCAAACATATCATTATTATGGCATCGTATATCTCTTGCCTTTCTATTACCATCCCTCTTTTCCTCCCCTTTTTATCCCCAACCCTTTTATCTTTTGTTTTTTTCAAAAACATGGCCTTAGCAAAATGCGGCGGTATCGCCCTTACCAAGGTCTCCTCTGTCTGATTTGTTATTAGTGATTAATAATTAATCTGCCATGTACATTTTCGCACAGACTTCATGATTGTTTATGTTCAGTATGCGATAAATGAACTTGATACTATATTAAATGATTAAAAATATTTAATTGAATTTGCCTGAAACTTAAATATAATCATAACAGTTTAACAGATCTATTATTCATTCACTTTATTAAAGTAACTTACACTTCAAGTCTATTAAAGTAACTTACACTTCAAGTCTATTAAAGTAACTAACACTTCAAGTCTATTAAAGTAACTAATACGTAAAGTCTATTAAAGTAACTTACACTTCAAGTCTATTAAAGTAACTTTCACTTCAAGTCTATTAAAGTAACTTACACTTCAAGTCTATTAAAGTAACTTACACTTCAAGTCTATTAAAGTAACTAACACTTCAAGTCTATTAAAGTAACTAATACGTCAAGTCTATTAAAGTAACTTACACTTCAAGTCTATTAAAGTAACTTTCACTTCAAGTCTATTAAAGTAACTTACACTTCAAGTCTATTAAAGTAACTTACACTTCAAGTCTATTAAAGTAACTAACACTTCAAGTCTATTAAAGTAACTAATACGTCAAGTCTATTAAAGTAACTTACACTTCAAGTCTATTAAAGTAACTTACACTTCAAGTGTATTAAAGTAACTTACACTTCAAGTCTATTAAAATAAATTACACTTCGACAATTAGACAGAACCCTGTAGCACCCCTAGTTTGAAGTGTACAAGATCCTGATATGCCATCAGGCACCATCTCGTGGGTGCACAGAGAAAGGCAAAATCTTATCCATGATAAAAGTGGACTCAACTTCCTTAGATGTTTGCAGTAATGTGGACTTTACACGTTTGCAATATTTGTTTTTTTAAATAAAACACAATAGCCCAGAGTATTCAAAATTGGGTAACTGTGACTCATCTTCTTAATCAAATTTGAAGGTATTTTACCTGTAACATAATTCAGACCTAATCTAATCATACGGCAAGTAATTTAAAACGTAATTTACCATAAGCAGGTTGCCATAACAACTGTTTATCAGTAAATTTTAGCAACTGCAGTGTCAATAAGTTTGAATCATTTTTTGCATTTAATAGTATCAAGCTTTGGTTACCATATATGAGTGACAACTTAAAGGGCAATTTACCATGAACTGGTTGTCAAGGGCAACTGTTTGCTGTTAAAGAGATTGTATGGCGTTTTGTGATAATTTTTTACTGCCAAGCCTTAGTTACTTAGACACTTATCATGTGGCAGCAGGTCAGGAAACAAATAGGCGTCAATTAAATAAGATTATGAGTGGCGCTATGCTGCATAACAGAAGCATCTAACATGATGATGATGATGATGATGATGATGATGATGATGATGATGATAGCATTTGTCATTGCCAAACCTTAGTTATCATGTAAGATTAATAATTTCAACAGAAAATTTGTTGTCATGACAACTGTTGTTTATAAAGCTGAACTGCGATGGAGGAGTCACTCGGTAGAAGAGAAACTTCAGATAAGATAAATTCTGGGAGTTTGGACCACACACCGTAGCGCAGCACCATCCAAATGATGTGAATAAAAAGATCAAGTCAGTTTGAATTGAAGAGTGAAGGTCATTGCTCATCTGTGATGCTAGTATTTGTGATGCTAGTATCTGTGATGAAGTGTCACGTAACATTACAGCTCTGCAAAGTTTAGACAATGTATCTTTTGTAAGTAATTACAAAACTGAAGTACTGTGATATAACATTAACTGTCAAATGACTAACATGTCAACCTATTAAAAGTAACTTATTTAGTGACCACTGTTATTAATTGCATCTGCTTCAATAATTTTTGTATTCACAATGTAAACATTTCACAAAATGTGCTGCGTTTAAAATTTATAAGCATGCAGTAGGTTTAAATAAGCACCCTACTATTATAACTACCAATAATAAATATCCTTACCTTGTAACTACTAATCACTAACTACAACGTTGATCACTAACTAGTTACAAGCAATTATAAGTTTTTATGTACACATATAAATGTATATTTAATTGTAGTATTAAGCCTGTAATTAAATTGCTTACGGTATTACAAAAAATTATACTGAATACTAATCCAAAGTTCGAAGATAAGTTTCAGCTAATACTTAAGACTACTTTACTTACTTGTTATCACACATTTATAACCGTTGTTTTGTTTTTAAAATAAAGTAATAATACATCCACCATGTTCGCTTTGTGACAATTTCTGTACAGAAATAAGGCTATGCTATAATCTCAAAATATAAATTCTGGTGATTACATCTGTTAGTGATAGTATAGATCACCATATTCTAACGAACGACTGATAAACATGCTGTAAAATTTGAACTTATCCCCCCCCCAAAAAAAAAACAGTGACAACGTCATTTGGCGTCCGTTGGTTATTGACTATGATTTTTTGAAATCCATGTGGTTTATAGTAGTGCAATGTTGCACAGCACTATCATTTGAAGTCAAATAACTATAATTTAATTCATGTTGAGTTCTCTTTCCGTCCGTCCTTAGCCTACTTCTTCCCTGTCTTCTATAGTTCCTGGGTTCGCAATGACGTTTCCAGTGTCGCCAATGACAAACGGGTGAATCGAGGGCTCCTTTTCGGTTGTAAAAAATTGTATCATAGGGGGATCAGTCACAGGAATTGCTTTAAAAGTAGGTGGTGGTACGAAACTAGGTGGAGCTATAGGCGGGATGCCAACTTCGCCCCGATCAACACTTGCTTTCCTGCCGTTCACGTTGAAAACGATATTGATGACTGGAGCGCTGTAAGAGCACGCAGGTTGCTGATGTTGTTGCTGTTGCTGCTGTTGTAGTTGTTGCTGCTGTTGCGGTTGTCGGTGGAACCAACTTCTGTACCGTACGTTGGTTGGAAAGCCCAGCGAAAGTCCCAAGAAGGACAGTAGTACAAGGAAAATGTAGTTCATGTTCAACCAACACCTGCAATGAAAGAAAAATAAAAAATTGAAAATTATAATGTATTCTTAAGCTGCGTAGTAAAGAGAAAAACTGTATGCCCTATATGACGATTGACAATCATGATAAGTCGCTGGCCTACCCTCTCTCTGTCTCTGTATAGGCTATACTTGTGTAATAGTTTAAAAATGCAAACGAAAACATGAAGTATCACGAGTTATTTTTTATAATCTTCATCCCAAAAGGATGCTATATTTACATTTGTATATTTATTAATGCCAAAAATCCATACAATACAAGAAAATCAAAACATACATACAATTTTAATTTTGAAATATAGTGACATTAGAAAACAAACACTTATTGAAAAAACAAATATTACAAAATCGCTACCGTTAGTTATTTTAGTCATTTAAATGAAGATTTTAATAATTAGTATTTAGAATATATAGTCAATTGTCAATAAATACAAACCGACAATTAATTAAATTTTGATACTAAATTAAATTTGGAATACAGGAAATGAGAAAAGGTTAGAATACAGTCTGGATTTGAGTCAGATTGTAAGCATAAAATTGCTGCTTCACATCCAAGCGGCATTACGACTTTTTTGAACTCTGTATTTAAAGTTTAGTATCAAAATTTACTTAATTGTAAATTTGTATAATCGACACTGCATCATTACCAAGTTATGATAAGAGATGATTCGTAGGCTGAGTTAAACAGCTCGACGACATCTTGCATATTCATTAATAATAATAATAATAATAAAATAATAATAATAATAATAATAATAATAATAATAATAATAATAATAATAATAATAATAATAATAATAATAATAATAATAATAATAATAATAATAATAATAATAATAATAATAATAATAATAATAATAATAATAATAATGACGACGACGACAACGACAACGACGACAACAACAACAACAACAACAACAATAACAACAACAACAACAACAACAACAACAACAGCAGCAACAACAACAACAACGACAACAACAGCAACAGCAGCAATAACAACAAGAACAACAGCAGCAACAACGACAACAACATCAAAAACAACAACAACAATTTATTAGCCTCAATCAGTAATATGTAAAAAGCGTGAATAGAAATCCGCTACAGGGAGTAGGCTTAAGAATTATACATTACAATAAAACTAGAGATATAGACGAATGATACATACAATATTGTGCATATAAATTTTAAGGCATAAGCGCAATCTGAATTCAATTTAAATTAATTTGATTAAGTAACTACGAGTTCAAAGCATTTTGGAGTAAAAAGGTTTTGAGGCGTGTTTTAAAAATTGATGATGACTCTGACTGTCGTATGTGAATAGGTCTTTGATTCCATAACAGGTGACAGTGCTGCATAAGTAATATATTATCTTGAAGATTCAAGACGAAATCATTAATAAAAATTCAACCTCTTACAAACTGAGTCAATAACAGATACATTCAAAACTAGTAAATAGCCACAAAGCTCACCTATCACGCCAGTTTTGTATTATAATGCTTTTGTGTATTGTTTGCGGCCCCAAACGTACCGCCAGGCACTCACATGGGTGCTAATTTTCTGCTTAGTTGGCCAGGATTAGTTTCTATAAAGATTGTTAACAGGAGTATTTCTAGAAGAGAATTACTGAACTAACACATTACCCTAGATGAACAACATGATAGTTACTAAAAAAATTAATTAGTCACGCAGATTAATTGAATAATCTTACCTGAATTTATACGTGTAGATTTCAAGTAAAAGAAGTTTCAACGTCTGTGTCTGATGCGACAAAGTAAAGGCGTGTAATTTCACCAACGTGAGCTCGGCAGGAAAACAAATTCTTGTTTAAATTACTTGTTTGATAACTTCGCTATTTTGAATCCACATTTATTTGTGTGTTGACCATGGCTATGACCATGACCATTTTTGTGTACTTGACTGGCTATTGGTTCAGGATTGGGCGTGTATCCGGTTGTCATATCCTGCAGTAATACAGCTACTTAATGGCAGCGTGAGCGGAATGATTGAACATCCTGTATTATCTATTATTTCATTTCAGGTAATAAGGTAAGCTAAGGTGTGAAATATTGCTTGTATTTGCGAAATTTAGCATACTGTCAATTTGAGGTGGATGTGTGAGTAGACAGCTAGTCAGGGTACTTGTGGTAACGTAGAGAGGTGAATTTTATGCTCGTAGATGTGGCGGCAGGGCCGGGCAACAAATGTCTTTGGATGTGAAGGTGGGAACTGTGGGGTGGGCATCTGGTACTGGTCTGCTCATAGCTGGTACAATCTACTGTCAATATGTGGTTGTGAGAGTGTCAGTAGTTGCACTCAGCTTATACTGTATCTAATTAAATATACATTTAATATTAAATAAAAAATGGCTAGCAGCAACATGTAGCACTCAAAATATTAATTTTGTTCATTGCAAAGTGACCAAGAAAAGCATTTTCTACAAAGTACGGACAAAACAACCAAGATAAATTTATGCTTTCTTGGTCCTTGAAAGGTTTTCACTAAAATCGCCGCTTTACACGTTGAAGTTTTAATTTTGTTTAGACACATCTACGACGGTTTTCACGGATGTGAATTTGTGCAGCTAAGCAACGCATTTTACAAGTTCCAATAAATTAGAATTTAGCATCCTGTTAGTAGGGATGACGCGAAGAACAATTCAAACTGCTGAAATTTGACATAAATGTGGAAGAGACAGGTTTGAATCCCATGACAAACGTTTTTCAATATTTCTATCACATTCGTTTACATGTGTTTTAGTTGTTAATTTAATATACAAGAAAGAAGAAGGTGGAAGAAAAGAATATTATGTCATGATTGATGTTCGATAGATTCCCTCATGCAGATAAGAGAGAAAGTAATTTTACGGTTTTTGCTTAATATGTCTTCTTGTGCTTCTTTTCTGACAGTTTCTTGCAAAACAGTGAAATCATATGTAAGAAAAACTGAAATAATTTGTGCTTCTAATCTAACAGCTACCCGATGCTACAGACATTGTGAAAAACAGGACTAAGCAGAGTACTTGGTTTACGTGACAACTTTTGTTTTGTTATTATTTAAAAATAAAATTTGAAAATAACAATACGTATGGACATGTACTCATTATGTGTATTTACCATGCTAGATTACCTAAGAATTGTCTAGGTTTTGTTTGAATATTAGCGGAATTTGTGCCTTTTGAACCGTGACTCATTGGGGTGACCAATCTCGAGTCAACCTATGCTGCTCAAGTTGTCCCGCCAAGGCCTTTCATTTCATATCCTGGAATGTACTGTTGCTCAACACTGAGAAACTTTCCTCGTCCGACCCCAATTTTCCCTTTTTGGCCCATTAGCGAAAAATTTTCTCATACGCACATGACCCATAGTCAAATGTACTAAAAATTGATGCCCTATGCTAGCTTAAACCTATAGATGTGAGGCAGCTTAATGAAAAAATGAAGACGCGTCCACCCAGTGGCCTTTGACCAAGGTCACTGAATCATAGCTCCCCCCTGGGGATTGTGCCCTGTAAGTTTTATGACACACCTTTTCTTTGCATGTTATTAACGGTGTTAAAAAAACAAAAAGGCACGAGAATAAAAATGACGGATAAATCAAAAAGATTTTGCTACATAGCAAAATGTCAATTAATGCCATAAAAACTGAATTTAGCTTGTTTAAAAAATAAGAACCAATTACTTCATTTGATTAACGTCTGTCTACTAATCTGCCTAACTTAGTTATAGTGTAAGCCGCTTCATCGCTACCTTGGTGCGAAGCTAAATGGATTTGTTAAGCGGCTGGATTTATAAACCGAGGAAATCTTCGCAGCGCAAAGTGGATTTATAAAGCGAAGTTTGGATTTAATAAACAGCGGATTTTACTAGGTTAAAGTACATTATATCGTTCCATGTAAAGTACATTATATAAAGCGGCCACAAAAAGCGACTGTGTTATACAATGGTACTACCGGTCCGCTAATTAGGTAATTAATCAATTAATTAATTCACAACTACGAGAGCTAAGGCATGGTCGAAACGGTAATGATGAATCCCAGATCGACCTTGAAAGCACGAAATACGTGCTGCGAAGTAGATCTTTATCTCTCTAGTTTTCTAGCAAGGCTCTGCAATAAGCCGTTTTAGTGTGATGATGTTTAGTGTTTACGGTTCGTAAAACAGATAGTGCATTTACAGAATTGTTATAGCCTTTAAGTGAGCTCTCGATTAAAGTTAACGCTAATACTTTCATTAACAGTTGTAAATATTACTTTAACAAAATTTAGAAATGCCAAACATCAGTAAACACTCAGAATCAAAACTCTGTTCAAAATATAATATCACAATAGATTAGCAAAGAATTGCTTTAATAATTTGCCGTACAAATGGCTTCATTAAGGTTACATTTCGTTTTCTTTACAATTGCTACTTTAAGCTGCATTTAACAATAGTGCACAAGTACAAATAATCAAATACAATCTTCCACGTATTACCAAAAAGAAAACAATATTAAGGATTACTTAACTCTGGGACTGGCAAATTTATAAGGTCCAGTAATTTGCCAAGTCCAGTTCCAATATGAGCTATTATCTATGCTTAGTTTGTGCTAATAGCAATAGAAAGTTTAGCTCCTGCCTTCAGAACGTACGACAGAGAGTTTACATCTTTTCGCCTGCTTAACATCAACGCCCAAGCCTCAGTCACGGAGTCCCTGTCGCCCCCCCCTTATGATACACCTGATGGCTGTTATCTGGGCATCTCGACTTCTGAGCGCTTCGTTATCCTCTCCTGTCACTACGACAGAGCCCTGGGGTGTCACTGTCCTAAAGCCAGTGGCCCGACTATCGGTCCTCGCTAACCGTTCCTAGGTCAGCTGGCTACCAGCTACGTATTTCACAAGACCGAGCTCTGACAACACTTACGTCTATTAGGAACAATAGTATAACGCGCACTGGTCACTCGACTGACCAGGTACAACACTCCATCAACTGCTCGCGGACGTTGCTAACGAGCTTCGAATTGTCTTCAACCTATTTACAAAATCACATCTGTCTTGGAAGTACAAGTCAATATGGGCCAAACTTCTCCGTTCACATTTACATTGATTATTAATTGTCATATTTATCATCTCTGGAGTTGTCAGAGGCGTCCCCATAAGCCTACTAAATGTGTGGCTGAGAGGAGAAGCTGAGAGGGTTCTCTTTCAATTGTAATGAATCATCGCTTTTGATTTCGATTATTCATCCTTTTAATTATGATTATTCTTTAATCGATTCCGAAATAAAAACACTAGAGCTGACCAGGAGCTGCGAAGCCAAATTGTCTCTATTTCGGACTGCAACCATGCAGTCTTGAGTTCGAATCTAGCGGCTGTTAACGCGGGCGGGCTGGCGAATCTGACTAGCGAATGGCGAAATGCATTTAACAGCGAAAAACTAGTGGCTCGAACGCGAGCGTTTGTGTAGTAATAATTCTTTCACGTAAAAAACAATATGTCTCCTTTCAATATTTTAAAGACTAGATTGTTTCGACCTACAGTTCAAGATTCAGTAATGGCAAACAGAAAAAACTAAACGTTTCCACCATAGAAGGCATTATACAACGCCGTATCTGTTCATTTATAAAAACAAAACATAATATCAGCAAACCATTTGAATATAATTACATACCTTTTATTAAAGATAAGCAGTTAAACAAGAGAACTCTTAACATAAAGCAAATTCAGGCAAACACTAAACAAGGTCATAACTCAATATGTAAAGTGGCTATTAATATCTGGAATTCAGCTCCTCAAGAAATAAAACGAGTTTTCAACGAGTTTAAGAGATCTCAAAAATAACGAGAGGCCCCTTTATAAAAATGATAAAACAGCTGCAAATAATGATTATGTCTATAGATATATTGCCAGCAGTATAATCTAAATTCCATAAAATAATCGAAACAAATAAATCTCATTATAAAAATACACATGTTAAAGTCATTTTAAACGTTTTGTGCGTATGCGTAGTCGATATGAATTTTATGAAGTTATATTTTGTAATTCAATTTTAATTTCACGCGATGTAGACAATATATTTTACCTCTTTTATTCACTTTTTAAAAAACAATAACTTTTGTAATTTTTTTCTAGTTAAACACTATTGTCTACAACAGTCTTTGACTAGTTATACATACAATATTTTCATGTATTTTATCATACCTGTAAATGTGTATAATTTGTACAATAAAGATTTTATATACATGTGTGTGTGTGTGTGTGTGTGTGTGTGCGCGCGCGCGTGTGCACGTGTATGTGTGTGTGTGCACGCGTGTGTGTGTGTGCGTGCGTGTATGTGTGTTGGATCTCAGGTTGCAGTAGCTGGTTTTTGCTGTACAAAAAATCATTGTTTATCAGTGTCATCATCGCTGTCACTAAGATTAACTTTGACACATTTGCATTCTTTTCCACAAAAGTGGCAAAAAAGTAACGCGATTCATTACACACACACACACGCGCACGCACGCACGCACGCACACACACACACACACTCACACAGACCCCATAACACCTTAAAGAAATATTCATTATCAAGCCAAATGGCTAGCAATTTTCAGAATAAGCCAGTAAAATTTTTGTTGATTTTCACACAAAAACTTCACTATTCCCCTCTGCGCATTCTTCACCTAACACAAGAAACTAATAACTGAGCATCTGTGTCCACGATTGGCTTCCACAGGGCCCTAATCCATTCGGTGGCTTCTGGTTTGTGGTCGGCCTGCATGTTGTTATTTATTTCATCAACAAGTTTCGCTTCAAATTCTTCAACGTCAGGTTGAATCAATCCTGACCGTGTTGGAACGTTGCCCGACTCGACTAGACCAGCAATTGCGGCAGCGCACTTGCCCGCCAAAACCAAAATCGGTATGTTGCTTAACCGTTTATCTTTTAGTTCGTGAAAGACATTGAGGTGTGGCACAAATGGGTGCGGCATCAGCTCTTTGTCACAACACTCTTTGATGTAGGAAAATATGGACACTGCTCGATTTTTAAGGTCGTCTTCTCCAAGCCAGTCTTCACCAGCAGGTCTTTCTATCGCTTCTCTTATAAAAGCCAACTTGATCATATAGGAATCGATCAGTTGATCAGGTTCGTACTTCAAGGCGCTAAAAAGTTTTGGCAAGTTAACTTTTGCCGAGAGCAGTTTGCTATGCCTTCTTGCTGCCCGGCCTTTCAGGTTTTTTGCTATTCTGTTATTTACAGTGCCTCCATAAATAACAGGTTTCACTAAAACCTTAACAAGACAGCCACCTCTTTTGATGCTGTCATCAAGACTGAAAAGGAACAGAGACTCGGTCACTGCTATTGATGCAGAACAATACAATTTCGACTGTTTACCTTTACCAAGTGGCTTAGGTATAAAATGATAGCAGTTAACGAAGACTGGCCAGCTAATATTAGATCCCGGTGGCTTCCCAATGCTTTCAATACATGGTGTTACATCAACCGAAACTGGACGAAATTTCCCACTTTTGATTTTAACCAGCAATTTGAAACACGTACAGATTTTATTCCACTCAACAACAAAGGGAAAGTCTTGTGGAATTACTCTTTCTTTCGTCACTTTTAAATTAAGGACAGCTGCCACGGCGGTACACAACGTCCGCATGAACAGTTCTTTGAGGTTTACTGGCAACATACAAACATTCTGCTGCTTTTCAGAAACTTTGGCACCTATTACATTATTCACATTTAATACATTGACTAGAAGATGTGGGTGATTTTCTATTACTATAAAATAATCAAATTCGTCGGGCTGGCCAATCTTCATACCACAAGATGCACTACCAATCAGCAATGATTTGCACTGCACCAGAGATATCTCATTCATCTTATTGCAAACAGTCTGTAGTAGGTCTTCCAGCGTCTCACGCACAATGTCAAATTCTTCAAAATCTTGCAGCAATCCTATTCCCGGAAGATTTACAAGATCGATCAAGGAACACTTGTTGTTTCCTATTAAAAAATCATGTTCTGGATCCTTCACAAGATCTTCCGCATGCATATCCCGAAATCTGCCAAAGTACTTGTGCGTAACCAAGACACCAGCAATTTTCTTTTGAGCTTTGTTAACTGGTGTTCTTCCTAAAGGCTTTGTGCACATATCGTACACAGTTTTGTTTTTGTAATTCATTATATTAGCGTCAACTCCTTTATCTAAAAGGTCTACCACAGTTTGTACGCTTGTATCAACGTTATGGGCATTGATACAAGCAAGGTGAAGATTCGTATTTCCAGTTACATTTACAGTGTTCAAAACTTGCTTGATGCTACCACTGTAGGAACTTTGATTTTTAATTTCTTCACATAATACATTTATCACGTCAATATTACCCCATTTACAAGCTAAATTCAAAGGCGTTTCTCGCATGTAGTTCTTTGCATGGATATTTGCACCATTATTAATGAGAAGTTTCACGACATCTACATGTCCTTCCCATGCTGCGTGATGCAGTGGTGTATTACCACGATAATTCTTCACATTTACACTTGCACTATTTCTTATCAAAATTTCCACAATGGACGTATGTCCTTGTTTTGTAGCGTCATCTAGAGGAGTCGTATTCTGAAGATTATGCCAATTTACTTTGGCACCATGTTCAATGAGCACCTCTGTAACTTCAGGTTGACCGCACCAAGCAGCCTGGTGTAATGGTGTACTATCGTCGTTTATTTGAGTACAATGAATATTAGCACAGCGATTTAGCAACGTTTCCACTACATCCGCATGGCCTTTCCTGCAAGCTAGTTCTAATGGTCTCCAGCCATTGTTTCTGGTACTCTCTATTTTAGCACCCATATCTAGCAGTCTATTGACCACATCAGTATGACCCATTGCAGCAGCTATGTGCAGTGGAGTTCCTCCTTTCTCTTCATATTCATAACGATTGCTGTGCATTTCAGAAATACAATCGATACTTGCTCCATCTGTAATCCACTTATTCACATTTTCCACCTGTCCACAGTAAGCTGCTTCTAGCAAGGCATCATCCAAAGCTTTCTGTCTTTCTTTAGGTGTTACTCTTTGGCTGCCATGTCTTTTCTTTGACATGAAGTTCTTGTCATTGCCTATTGTGTCTCCAAAGCTCTTGCATCGTTTTCTGGTGTCAGCAAAGAGTTCTGCGGGCTCCATTTGGACCTCCAAAAGCTCACCCAAGTTCGAAACTAACTGCAGCCGCATCTTGTGAGTAACCCAGTCATATTACTGCACTTTTCCACCCACTCTATTTTTGTTTCTGTTCCAAGATGTCAACGATTTTCATTTTCTGAAACACCAATAAGTATCATGAAAATTTTTATAAGCCCTCGCCTCTCCCTGGCTTTCTGTTTGTCTCCCTCTGTTTCTCTTAAACCATATTTCTCTCATTCATGCTCTTCTCTTTTTCGCTTTGTTTCTCTCGCCCTCTCTTCTCTCTCTCTCTCACGCACGCACGCACGCACGCACGCACGCACACACACACACACACACACACAATTCCACTT
This sequence comes from Tubiluchus corallicola, assembly GCA_030141605.1. Classification (NCBI taxonomy): domain Eukaryota; kingdom Metazoa; phylum Priapulida; class Priapulimorpha; order Priapulimorphida; family Tubiluchidae; genus Tubiluchus; species Tubiluchus corallicola. The sequence continues at coordinate 564,168 of JAQGDQ010000044.1, read as the reverse complement.
CAGAGAAACAATTACTGTTAATGTACTTACACGAGTTACAAACTGATGAGTTTCTGTAATCGCAGAGACAACGATTTCTAGTACTCTTCTAATAATATTGACACTGTACATGTATAGGCATTCACAGGAAAACTTAAACTCATAGTATACCCTTCACAGTATACGCATATATTTAGCCTTATAAGTAAGTTGATACTAGTCTAGCCGTATGCAATTTGAACTTGGTGGTAGCAGCTGCAACTCACTCCTCCAACTTTGTTTCCGGCAGCCATTTTTTGCTAGCGTATGCAACTAGCTAATCAACAAAATCCTAACACCCAGATCGGAAGAAAGCTAAACGTGATGTCCTCGGGCTCTGATGGCGACGTTACTTGTCAGTCCAGTCAACTCAAATTCTCCTGTCGCGCTAAACTTGTTGTTGTATGTGTATATTGTTGTGTATATTTCTACACCAGTGGCCGGGTATAGCGTTCGCATTCTTGTGTTTATTACACCTACCACTCTAAAGATTCTGAGAAATGAGATGTGCTGCTTGCGCGCCTTATTCTTCCACTTGAGTGGCTTTTTGAGGCCACATAATTAGGTCGGTGAGCCTACGGTGGCATACGTTAAAGTGAATTTTGCTGATTTTTAATTCAATTCGTTCGAATCGTTTGTTTCTACGGTTTCATATTGTTCAGCCACTGCATTCGGTATTCGGTAGTGGCAAATCAATCCAAAGTTCACCCTGCCCATAGCTGTCAACAGAATTCGACCATTTTTACAATTCCCGTCTTTCAAGTTTGGTATCAAACTTTTAATAAATTACATACATACCTATTTGTTTTTCTATGATTTGTTGACTACGTGTTTGGAGGTTTAACTTTTGGTGATTTTAATTGATGAAGATCTTTAACTCCTCATATTGGAATCGTCATTAAATAAAATTTGTCTTATAATATCTTATCTTAACTGGTTTGCATACCACGATCACAGTGCTATGATTTCTTTGAACGCCTGTCTATACTTAGTAGCTTTAGTATTTTGTGTTTTTGTGTGTATATAGTAATTTGTCTTTTTGGTGTGTTATATGGCAATTTTTAATGCAGAAATAAAAGCTAAATTGAACAACGCCGAATTTTATAAAAAAAAAATTAATCAAGTTGAATTGCTTTGAAGAGGCCAAAGAACACTCTTATCATGACATCATAGTGACGTAAAAATGGTATTTTGCATAGCTCCATTTTTTCTACCTTGTATTTCTGAAACTCACGATATTGTGTGGTGGGCCCACATTATTGCGGGCGATTGTTAAAACAGTATTTAGCTAAATGTGTTCCAGGCATTTTAAAGTATTGAATGATGCTGTGGCGTTATTATAAAGCGGGGACGGATCATCTGGATAGGATCTGCCCAGCAGTAAAATTCGGGTGACATTGAGATGACGTGGCGTGAAACAAGTGGATGCAGATTCAACAGTTTAGTAATTTTATAGCTTAGCAAATTTGTTCTATACTGACTAGTGTTTCGCGGATCGACGGTTTTACGTATTAAATGATTTTCGCAATACTTGTAATAGTTTAGGCTACTACAGTATTACGCTGCAAGTTTCTTGCACTGCGCAAAATTTTAATCTATGCTTCATGTCCAACAATAGAGTCGTTTTCAAAAATTGTGCAGAGTATTTGAAGTTTTGCTTAGACGTCTGATTGTTAGAATATGGCTGATTTGTCCGTTGACTAGTACGATTATTTAATTTGATCCAAACTGAGTTTGGTGTTACTTTATATATAGAAGATGAATCCTAAACTATCTACTGTAACTAGTTTTTGTGCTAGCTTTTTTAGCTTTTATACGGGGTCGACCAGGAAAACAATACCTCCAAATTATACAGGGTCGAGCAGAAAACTTTACTTGCAAATTATTTTATGAAACGCATAAAAACTTAACAGATTACTGTATATGTACAAGAGAAAATTTAGTTGTAAGTTATAGCTTTTATTTTTGTTAAATTTGTCAAGAATGTGATACTTAAAATTGTATTTCCTTTTCATTTAAAACAGCTTTTCATTTCATTTTGAAAAAATCCTTTTCTTTATTTTAAAATACAATTTTGGGCACCATACGTTTAAAAACTTCAGCAAGAATAAAGCATAAGACATAGCACTAAATTTGCTCTTGTATATTTATATGTATGTATGTATTTGCGGCTATTCTGCTAAATTTTCATACCTTTTTGATTTTATAAAATTATAAAAAAATTACAGGTAATGATTTCTTCTGGACGACCCTGTAACTACGTTATGCTTACCTTCGTGTGTTCTCTACATTCGTACACACGTTTTACAACAATTCATGTATCTCAAATCTGCTGATTGAGTAACCAAGCTGTGAATTTTAACACATCAATGATAAAATTTGTACGAAGATATCAAGAAAGAGAAAAATATTATTCTCAGCTTGCCCTCAAAGCACAGAAATATACTGTATACGCTTTATTTTGTTCATAAAATGTTTGTACGTGCACGAAGCTTTGTTAACATCTACCTGGGAGTACTTTGTTAACACAAAACTAATGTTATGACCTGTAATATCGGTTTTATAGGAAGCAGTTTGTAACTTTTACCATTTAACGTCTCAGTAGTTGAAAGTTAGAAACTCTCATACAAATTAATGTGGTGAGAGTAGTGTTTCGTTTTTCAGTCAATTATAATATGAGCATGAAGTGGATTTGAAAACCATAGCCAATCTCAGTGGAACCAAAGGCAAAATGGGGCAAAGGAGATAGTCGAGGCATCACGTGCTGGGTGTGCTAAGGGGGCATCAGCACCCCTTAATCCAGTTCCTGTGTAGTGTTTCCTTTCTCAGTCAACTGTATGAGCATAATGTGGATTTAAAAGCCAAGGCCCATTTCAGTGGAACCAAAAACAAAATATCAGCGCATTACCTGTGTAAATTTCTTTTTGTTGCGCCTTTCGAAGGTCAGTAATATTTATCAAAACACAGTATAGGACTAAAAGTAATCAAAAGCTGCTGTTGAGAAGAGGTGAAATAAAGTGATAAAATTTCTCGCCCAGTAATAGTTATAGTAAGAAAGTAAATAAGTAAATAGGTAGGCAGGTAGGTAGGTAGGTAGGTAGATAGATAGGTATGTAGGTAAGTAGGTAGGTAGGTAGGTAGGTAGGTAGGTAGATAGGTAGGTAGGTAGGTAGGTAGGTAGGTAGGTAGGTACATAGCATGCTTCAGTGTCTTCCCATGCGGTATTATCTTAGGTAGAGCATACTTCCTGTCCTGCCACACAATCATCAATATGTCACTCATGAACTGCCATTGAGTGCCAATTCAAGCTTGCAAAGTAAAAAATAATTTGGACGTTTCCTAGTTATGTGAGTAAATGATTAACCAAACTTTGAGAGTGCCAATTGTAAACTGTGTTTTTATTACTATTACTTTTATTACTAATAAAAGACACACTTTTATTAGTAACTAAGGGAGACGAGGAAATGGTTACTTCTTTTGTACAGAAGAAACCGAAAGTAGATAGAACACATCCCAATATTTAGCTTTGCTATTGTTCGTTGCTATGATGGCCATAAACCGGGACTAATATGATTCATGTTGATTTCTCAATGGGACTGGGATGGTTCATTCCTTCAAGAGCTTCGTTGATTTTTTTTTCTGGCGCCAAGAAGTGGAAAGAACCTAAAAAACATTAAGAGGTTTTATATTGATTAGAATATTAAAAATAAATCAGCATCTATTTGTGATAACTTTCAAGTATAGCGGGGCTGTCACTTCCTGACACCCTGAACATCTGAGTAATCATTGGGTCAGTTAGTATTACACAAGTGTCCTGTAAAAATCAGCCCACCACAAGCCATTTTGAGTTAAGAAACACGCCTCTCTATGTGCAGGCATTATTGTTAAAGCACCGTAAGCAATACAACTGCCAGAGACCGTCGTTAAACAAATTAACCATGTTAGTCAGGGCGATAATTCCTCACTTATTATGTTTTAACAATGCAAAGTTTACGTTTGAATTAGAGTACAATATAGTGTGTGACGGCATAAACTGGATTTCAATGTTTGTTTAGTAATCATTTAGGGCAATTTTTTTCGAACTGCAACTCAATCTCATTGCCCCGGCAGCGCTTCACCAAATGCAAATTTTTTCCCTTGTTATAGCCAGCAATAGCCATCCATGGTGTATATGAATGCTGTAATGTTTATACCATGTATGTGTTGTCAAGGGTACAAATCAGTCCATTTCAAATACAGAGCTTGCACATGTTGCTTTGCTTGATTTCTGTCCATGACAAAACTATTGTATAAAAAATTAACTGTCTTTTCTTTACTGACATACATTATCTAGTCCTAATCCTGGTTAATAACTACTCAAGCTAATCAGGAATGCTCATATAACTGGAGTTACGCGTGTTTCTGGTTTCCGCTTACTCAACTCTGTCCCCCGATCACATAGGCTTTGAGAAATAAAATGCTACTATGGCCAAATTTCAGCTTCCAAGCTACAGGCTGAGAACAATGTTTTACAAGTTGAGCTACAGCTCTTTTTCAAACAACCAAAAAGCGTATTACAGCAAACCGGCCTCTTCACACTTCGCAAACGAGTAAACAAAACTGATATAATTGTTTGAAACCGTTTAATACATATTTATTTACACTTGAAAAATGCCAACAGTAACAAAGCACACAACAGTAATTAATTTGTAAAAGCCAAGTTTTGCAGCATATTAATAATTTTAACATTTAACTTTTTAACTTTATTTTTTATTCAACACACGTCACAATTTTGAAACAATATAATTGCATTTATAATTTGGAGATATGTTTGGAGAACCAATACATGGCAAAAACATCAAAAAGTAAGCCATCCAGACAATTAACATAAATAATATACAAAATAGAGTAGTTTGTTTGATGATGACAAATGATGATGAACAACAAGTGATGATAAATGAACAGTTTATCATACAGGATGTTATCTATTAACACTATAACTAAAAAACTCAAAAGAGAGGAATGCTGAATATTAAAAATTGATATTTTTACAGAACTCATAACTACAAATGGGTCCAGCAGATGAGACGAGTCACTAAAAAACACAATAGTGTGGCTCAATAAATACGTAAACACAAAGTAACATACATTTATATCATCTGCATTCAGTAGCTAAATGTCTGGCTCGAGCTCATTTCCATGTCGATGCAAATATAAAAATTACTACAGAAATATTTTGGCACATTTACCACATAGATGTTCTGAACACTTAACATGATAAGAGTGAAAAAAAGTTATACAGTCAAATGCCGGTAATACAATTTGGCTTATAATGAAACTCTTGGTAGTACGATGATTTTAGTATGTCCCTGCCAAGGTTATAATAAAACCTATCTAATCACTTTATTCACTAATGGTTAATACGAAACTTGTTACTACGAAACACAGTTTTATATGATTTCTCAAAGTCCTGCCAACATGACATTTTTCAATATAAAAAACACTTGTAATACTGCTGTCGCCAGCCCCCGTCCCATTTGTTGTAAACAGTGTCCACAGCTTAGAAGATTGTTTTTACAACTTATTATGGGTCATAACATAATGCACATATGTACAGTATCATAGCTAAACCTACTGTTGATTCAATCAGCTGCATAGACTTTCGTTATTCGTTTTCATTAATTTTCGTTAGTCTTCATGACAAACAATTTATGTAAATACAGTAGTCACCGCCTAATAGACTTTGGGACCGACGTGTTTTGACCCAATTAACCGACTGAACCTATTAACCGATGGGCGTAGTATTACTACTATAGAAGTATGAGTCATCAGCTTACTATGCACTGCAAAGGCTTTTAATCAATTCTAGAAACGAACTAATGCCTAAATTCCTTTGTGCAGTTAAAAATTAGAAAAAAATATTTTAAAATATTAATTTATATAAGCGAATTAACAATAAATTAAAAAGTATACTTTTCTAAATCACACACGTCTGAACTGGGCATGACTAAAACAGTTCTGAATCGCCTGCTCACTTATATTGCTTCATGACATAGCCAGTAAATGTACTGTACCTGCATCTTTGACTATTAACTCATTAAGCCGGAAAGAGTGATTCGCAACTAAAACATCAAAAGGAAACCGCTAGGCAAGTTATTAGATGTTTAGCTTCCAGAAATTCTTTGGGTAACGAGGTTAATTGGAGTGGGCGAGCGGGTAACAGATTCAAAGCAAAACCACTATGCTAGCATATTAGCGCATGATAAACGTACCTGTTTGCAAGCAAAACAGTACTTAGCCTGATTGTTTCTACATATGTAGTGCACAAAAGGGAAGTAAAGATGACATAAAAGTAGGAATGGCTCTTTGGACACGTACAAATGTCTTATTTTAAGTACGTGAAGGAAAAATATTGAGTCAATTAAGCGAAGTTATTTGAGTCAATTACTGATAGTTTTTATGTATATTTGAGTAGAAGAGGCCCGTTCCAGGCGTTTTTGAGTCAATCAAGTGATTGAGTCTATTAAGCGGCGACTACTGTATTTGACATTTCATATGGATATTATAAAACTAAGTGCAAAAGTAAAATGTAAGCTTCACCATTAGTAATTTTTCTTTAACATCTTATACTTAGCACCTCCCTCTTGCACCTTGACAAATTAAATCAAAGACAAAGTAATTAATAGAGTTAGTAGCAACAGCAATATTTTGAACATATGTCCGAGAAAGCTGCCGGTGAGCTGTTCAATATCACAGTATCCATAGTAACACATCAGTGGTCCTGAGCAAGTATCAGTCATTCTTTCTTTCGTCTTGTCTTCTTTGCAATCACAAAAACAATGAGGAATGTGCAGCCAACTGTTGTTACTATGCCCGTAACCATAGTAACCGGCCAAGCATGTTGTATCTGAGCGACAGGAAGCTTCATGCTCAAATTTCTGCGCGTCTGAAACAATAAAATGCATAGCGCCACCTGTTATCAAAAATGCAAACTTTTAACATCGAACACAAGAAAACAGAATTCATGAATTACACAATTATTTTTAACAAATATGTGTTTATTTGGAGAGTAAAGTAGCCTGGTAGTGGCTTTGCTCAAAACAAGCTTCTAAAGTCGAGTTTACTGAGATGAATAAAATACTTGGATATTTGCAAATGACAGATATTTCAGCATCAAATGAACTCCAATTTAGTTCAGGTAAATCCTGCTGCAGTAGTTGTTTTTAAAATCCAATGATAACTACATTTCAAAAATACAAAACGCAACTCTGTTTAACGGCAGGGTTAGTGGAGAAGAAATGTAAAAAATGTTCATTTGGCTAAGTTGTAATTGTTGCATTCACAAAGTTAGTCAAGTGTTAGTTCCCAAATTCTGCAAAGGACAGAAGTGAACTCTAGAGTAATTTCACTAAACTGACAAAGCACTATTTTCCAGTTAATAAATCGCATTTATCATCAGATTTTATCAAGAAAGACAATTTTTATATGATCTACAGTTGAGCCTAATCTGCATGTTCAGGCCAATTCAGCAAATTATTAGAATAATTGATTAGGCACGCAATAAGCACTAAATAATCCTTCATTTAATTTAGAATTGCAAAAACCAGACAACATTTGATGGTCTGTGTCACAAATGAATGAATGAAAAAATTATTTGTACAGAGCACTACATCATTTAAAATCTCTGAACGCTAAACAATTAAATATATTTAAAATTCATAAGATACATTAAAATTTAAAATACATTAAAGCAAAATCGGACCCAATCTTAAACTGCAGGTCAAAACAATCTATTCTTTAAAATATTGAAAGGGAACACACATTTTTTTCAAAAATGAGAGAGAATTGTCATGAAAGAACTTACGTGAAAGAATTATTACCACACAAATACAACTTTGCATTTGTGCCACTAGTTGTTTGCTGTTACGTGCATTTCGCCATTCCGTAGTTAGACGGGCACTAGCGCCTGCCTTTCAGAAACGCATTACACAAAAGCAGGTACTGTACCTCTCAGTTCAGCTGTGTTAGTTTCTGACAAAATACGCACATTCGACAGCTCATGCGCGAGCACAGCGGTAAATTTGAAATTTGATTTTTATCATAAAACATGCCTAGTTTTAATACAACACACTGAATATCTTCCAGTAGCACTGTACTTCAACTATCGCTTTCACAAACACGTGCAACACACTCGTAGAATATTTTTGCTGTTGAAAATTATGCTAGTTTGTGAGTAATCAATAGTTGAGCTCGTCCGCCATTAATTAAGTTTTTAATCCATTCTTTAATTATCAGAAACGCTTTTACAATATTAATGGTGTTAAAATGTACACTTTTCGGACTAGAAAGTGGTGCAGTATATGAAAAATCATCCTGTCTCACTTTAAGTTCCACTTTCTTGACAAAAAATCTTTATTAATACCTTATTTTTCAAATGATGATTAGTTGAAATTGTTCAAGCACTTAAATTTTTAACAGGTAACAGTTTTACGACCATACGTTAAGCTATAAACTTGTAACTTTGACGGTCAAAAGTCAGTATTGTAGTATCAGGCTGTTAAATTTCAACTTGTAGGGCACTTGGTTTTAAAGTTACAGTAGTCTAATATCAGATAGTCTGATATTATCAACAGTTGGACTCGCCCGTCGTTAATTAAGTTTTTAATCTATTACTTACTATCAGAAATGCTTTTGCAGTATCAAATGTGTTAAAATGTATACTTTTTATCGGACTTGAAAATGGGGTAGTATATGAAAAATCATCTTGCCTCCGTTTGAGAAAAATTAGAAATTAATTCACTGTGAAAAGTACAAGCTAAACAAATGTGTTTTAAGATTTTGTTTAAGAGAATCTAATAAGTTTGCAGAGCATACAGCAACAGGTAAGTTATTACAGAGACATGAAGTGCAGACAGAAAAGCTTTTTCACCAAAGAATACTGTATTTGGAACTGCCTGACATAAATAAATTTATCAGAATGAAGTATTCCATCTATGCTATGGTGTATCAAAGATCAGTAAGATATGCATTCGCTAAACCATGATGTACTTTGTAGGTGATACAAAGAATTTTAAATTGAATTTGGAACTTTAACTCTATTAGAATTGGTGCAATGTGATCATATTTTCCAACTCTGGCAATGAGACCAGCAGCATTGCGAACCACTTATGTTAAATTGAAAGAAAATTAAGTCTCAGGTGTTTGTTACATATGATATATGCTGGTTGTGCAGCCGAAGAAATCTCTGAATGGAAAACTAGCAAAACCTTACCGTTCTATAAAGTATAGGCAGCCAGTTACACTGTCCCTTTGACACAGGATTACACGGAGCTTTTTGTACATGTTCTTTGCATCCTGCAGGACCTGGGAACAACAATCAAAGCGTAATTAACAAAGAACAATATCAAATTTAATTTCCAAAGCTAAACACTAACATTCAAAACACGCACTTTAGAAGTCTAATATACATTAATTCTTATGTTGCACATATTATATAGAGAAAGACACTAGAATGTCATCATTGAAGAAGCCAAAGAAGACCTAGCCAAGGAAATCATCCTAAGGTTTCGTCATATTTGACAATTTACACAAAAAAAACAAACGTTCTTACCTAATGTTTTATGACCGACTTTATATCAGGCCATCTAAAAAATGGGAAGCCCAAAAAAGTTATCAATATTGGTTATACTTTATAAAAACTATAGATCTAAATTACAGGAGCTCTAGACTATGAGATGTAGACTATATATAGCATGCCTTCTGACGATGCACTCTCGCCGTCTGCTTTGCTGTGTTTCATTCAGAATTGAATATTTTTTTATTTAATCTTAAACCTAACCATGCCAAAGCAATTTAGTGGTAATTCTTTATACCCTGAGAGACTGACCAACTTTTTGCAGTTTGTAATCTGTAAGGAAAATTGGGGGCAAATGAAGCCAGCACAGTCACTTTGTGTTAACCACTTAAAACACTGCCATTTAAAATTACTACAAAAGTACACTAGAAGAACAAAGTAGTTTATACTGCATGATAAATCACAGTGCAATACACCTCTCAATAATACAGTTTGAAAACACCAAATAGTACTGCATTTCGCTCTTTATAATCTGCTAAATTTTACTCTTACAAACATAACTAGGAGACCAGTACTCACATTCAAAAATAGTAATTGCCGCCAAATAATGGCAACAGCATTGAACGCTTCTAAATTATTGCTATCACAAATACATTATATCTGATTTGGTTTGATTCGCATCTCACAGGTATGATTCAGGTTCGAGTCAAGTTCGATGAGGAAAGATTCAGCGGATTTTAAGTTTGGGGCATCACGATTACATACACATCTCTTAACGCGCATGTTTTCTTACCAAATTCTGCACAGATGATTAATAATCGAGGATTCTTTATAGGGATCTCGACGAATTCACCCTTTGAAGCCCGCTGGTAACGTCCGTGAATGGGCAATAGTACTCGTCCTACTAGTTCACCAGGAGACGACATGTTAAAGTTGGCATACACATAAACGGTATGTTCCTTTGATAAATGTTCTGGTGCTTCTACGTCTATCTTATCTTTGGAATAAACCTAAAAAAATAATGCTGCTGTAGTTTTAAGATAAGGTAATTTTTTTCTGCTATTACAATATTACATTATAAGGGGTGAGTGACTAGATGACCTAAGTTCTTTCCTCGCCCATCTTCATGGATAAAGTAAAGTTTTTTTCGTAAAATGGAAATTTGTGACACATTTGGAGAAAATAAAAATGTCTATGTCTATGTCTATGTAAGATAAGATTTGTAGTGGCAAACTGGGTCAGCCGCCCTTATTTATTTAGTATTTTGCTATACACATGTATATGCATGAATGGAATGGGATAATCGGGTGTCACTGGAAAAGGCAGGGGCCCAGAATTGCTGTAACTGACACTTTTCCTAAATTTGGAAGTTTCATTGATGCATTTACGTGCACTAAAATTGCAAATTTTGTGATTAAGACAACACCTTTAAAAATACTTCAAGACGCTTTAACAAAATCACACTTGGTGTGTAATACCCAATGCATGTGTAAACAGAAGTTGCTTTAGTTCTGGTAATTTTTGTGGCTAAAGCCTAAAACTATCAACTGTAACTATGGTAAAATCAAAGAGGTTTGTGTGGTGTTAGTTGCCGTGTCCTTACTTATCTGCCATCAACTGCATACACTGTAGGAAGTTGATTTTTTTACCAAAATATGCACAATTTTTAGGAGACTTTACTGGTAAATAGTTCATCAAAGGAGCCCACAAAAGAAAAATTCGACTATCTGGGCACTCCAGTCTACTCCTATGTACATGTCACATGTGGGTGTTACAGCAAAACAGTAAATTCCAGATATTGTCAACACTTAAAAATGTAACCTGACAAATAACATATGTTTTGTTCTGTAATAACATTTTTAGATGTTAAGCTAAATGTTATATCACAACCTCTATATGTCTTGCTTTCTGTACTTGTGAAATTTCATCCATATCAAGGTATATTCCACTAGGTATAGTCTCAATAAGCAACAAACGACATTGTTCTAAATCTTCCACGTCACGAATGTAAACTATTGTCTCAAGATCTCTGGAAAATAACAAGAAATGACAAAGATTTAGTTCATTAAAATTATGACACATGATGAGGTATTGTTACATCCAGGCCATCCAAAAACTCAACAAATTATGTGAAATCTACATTTTCTTATTTCAAATATCTCATTTAAAAATGTTGTTTCAATTCTCAGCAAAAAAAATTCAGTCTAAGACAACATCCCAAAAATGTGTCAAGGATCTGACTGGCAAGCCAACATTATTCTGGAAAAAAATAAAAAAACACTTGATGGCTATCTGATCTAATGTTTATCATTTTATGATAATAAAAGGTCGAACAAAAGACAATGTCAAGCTAATTAAAGTAGAAACAAGAAATTTATACACTGACTTAATGAGCTGAGTTAGCAAGTAAGTAAGTATCTTTATTAATCACCTTTTTACAAGAAAACACAGAGCATGAAACGATAATATGATACAAAGTGACAAAATTATTAAATGAATAAATTATCTGAGTGAATGATATTCAAGTGATTGGTGAAAGGGTGGCGAAAAACTAAAAGTTACCAAAGTCAACCGCCCTGTAAGTAATGTTGCTCTTAGTAATTAATTATATGCCCAATTATCTTGATGAAAATTTCAAAATTAGGTGTGACAAATGGAGCATACCAAGTTGCTTAAGTAAGCAAGGGAATGGTGAGAGTATTAAGATAAAGCTATTGAGATTTAAGTTTAAATTTAAACATACAGATCAAGGACATAATAAATACATATAATGTTGTCATGCTAAGCAATGTGCATAGAGACGTGTAGATATTACGCAGAGAGAACCTTACCTCTCAACTTTCATTTACATGTTAGTACTGCATATAACGCATTTCCGATAGGGCATCTAGATAGTCATGCGGCCTCTACCTGTCGTAAAATTACATAATTTATAATAGTACTTATGTAATTTTACAACAGATAGAGGCCTCATGACTATCTAATTACCACAAAAGTCTAACACAATTATTGGATCAAGATTGAAATTGGGTGCAATTTCCAAACCTATGAAATCCTGTTCTGTGCAAGTTTCGTACAACATCGATTTCAGCACTATCTTCTATCAACTCGCAAGCTTCTTCTGGCAATATGGAGCCGCAGTTATATGCTGCAAATGTCAGCAAAAGTAAAGTCACACACAGAGCAAGCTGTTTCAAAAAAATCATTATATTTCAAAAACTTCCTGAAATTTACGTGCAGTTTGTTAGTTACTGCAATAAAAAGCTTCAGCAATAGCAACTGTTCTACACGTGTAGCAGGCAATATACGTGTAAGAACACGCTTGTCGCCCCATCTATCGCCAACAACCTACAAAGAATGATTTCCAGCAGACAGGATGTATTTCTGAGGGCGCACCATCTAATTCCATGATGTATTTATACTTTTTATGGGAGCCAGAAGAAAATAGCATAATTATGTAGATGGAACAGAAAAACACGTTTTATATTCGTGTTCTTTAGCTGGAAGTTTAAGAACAAGTTTTACTAATGCTACACACTTTTGAATTGAATTTTATTGGAGTATAATAGCAATCACGAAAATTTATGCTCTGGATAACTTAAAATTGAACAATGTTTCCGTATTTCACTGCACAGAAGAGGTCATAGCGGTAATTGAAAGATTAATTGATAATTACATTATGACGAGTGATGATAATTACACGTATGATAATTGCGACATCTCAATTTTAGGTGATTTAATGTTGAAAGGTACATAGTGTTTGAAAATCAATGTTTATTATTAAATTTAGTAAAATTTATTACAGATGACCTTAAATGGCCTCATTTAGTCAAAGTTATTCTTATAGTCAATAAAATTGAAAGAAATAAATTCAGAAATCTTCGTCGGCAGCAAATATATTTTTCGAAGAAATGCCGTATATCATTTATTTTTTATTTGCCTAACTTTGATTATTACATTTCACGTGGAACAGGTGATTGGAAAAATTAGGCAAGTACACAAATTGGGCAAAAAATAAAGAAGGCTAAACAAACAGACGTTGCTTTGTATTGCAATGATAATCAAGATAAAGACTGACGCCAAAAATTGGAGTATTACATTATAACATAGCAGACAATACGCGAAAGAATAAAAAAGTGTCGATGAAAGAATATACAATGCGACGAGATTCAACGAATTAACTTATATACAACTTTAATAACATTGTCTTAAGAAATTTTGTCAGCAATAGGCAATTTATTTTGCAAGAAAAAGGTTTGCCATCATTTTAAATTGCAAAAAGTCAAAGTCTATTAAAAATCAGCATAGATGAAACACTAGATTACCAAGGAAAAAGAAGAGATAAGACATGCCTTACAAGGCAGCAATGAATGAAAAAAGCAAAAAGCCAGCATCTACTAACCCTCATTTTAATTGATACAAAAAAGTGATTACTAAACTGGCAAATTACAATACACTAATTCAGTATAAATAAACATGACCAACTCTTTCCCTATTCACCCAGGCAATAACACCACGAATGTATTAAAATAGACCACATAATTCTTAATACATTGTGGTAAAGCTGCAGCAAATAACAATACTGTATCAAGTAAACACTTGTGATTCCATTAACAAACAAACAAGCAAGGAATATATAATATAGCGAAATTTACAGCCATTCGCAAAATGTTATACATAACCATTCATATTAAAAAAGAGCAGCTATTTAGCTCAAAACTCAGGTACCATCTGCAGGTATTATGCCTAAGAAATTTTCCAAAAATTTTCGCTCTCTTTTGTCTTAATGACAACACTTAGCAAAGAACTAAGAATTATTACTGAAAATTTATACAGAATTGAAATCCAATTAATGCAAAGCTACATACAAAACTTTTTACGTTTGAGAACATGAAAGCAAACTCACTTATATGAAACACGGAGAAAGTGGAAAATTTTTGACTGTTTTAAAACTACAATGAGGTAGGGATCAATTCATCAAATAATTAATGCTAACGAAAAGCGAAACTAACAGATGACTGCTTAGCAAATGAAAAAAGATGCAATTATGATATACTTCCACATTCCGCCACCAGCAATTCGGCTTGCTTTGCTTTTGGACATCATGGTGCACATAACTGTAACACAAGCAACAACTTTGTCCGCAGACACAACAAGCGAACCTTCCACAGAACAAAAATCACCGTTGATGTGGAGAAAAGTCTCAGTAGCGTCACATATCGAGTTATCTGTAACGCTACAAACTTGTGCATGTTAAAATAATATCATATAGAAGACTTTACATTACACTACGCTACACGAAGTTATACAACCGAAGCTACTGGTATATAGTCGTTTGATTTAGGTTTTTGATCTGACGTAAGAACATCACTATTATTAGTTGAATTGGCGTTAAGTTGCTTGAGCTCTTGAGGCTGAGCAGCTTCCGGTGCACAGTACTTGGCACCTCTTTTAAAGTAGCACTCATAGTCGGCTCGAATGGCAGGCACTGCTGGACCCCATTCTTTGCTAGGGGTAAATCCCTTTCGCAACCGCTGAAGTATACAAAAACATTAACTTGTCACAGAGAACTTGAATATCCTAAGTAAACAAACAGGATGTCTCAGTTAACACTAAAGTTACTACTTCCACCTGGGTAACAATTACTAAGTTAAAGAATATCACAATTCATTTAGCTCACACCAACGCCTTGAGATTTGAATAAAAATTTGTTCAAAGCTCAACAAATAAAACACGTGAAGAGATAATTAAATTAAGGAGCACTGGCTAAACTCATGCAAATCGAACAAAGTTCTGTGATTTAACTATCAGTTTGTCTTTCTGTCTCTTGGTTGAACAAATCAATTTTGCTTAGTTAAAATGATGGTATCCCATGCTCTAGTAGTCTCTCTTCACACTCGAAGCGTTCACATTAGAAAATTTGTACTTACTTGTAAGACAGTACCACTGCCATTGACGAGATAACAAATGGCAAAAACTGGAATACACAGTATTGAACACATTGCCAGTGACCATCCAAAGACAATAGCCCAGGTTGGGAATGTATAGTTCAAGTAAGTGACGGGCGTATGAGTTACAACAGAAACGATGAGAATTCCCTGAAAGAAACGAAAAACACTTATACTTTGTTACATCAGTAAATAACGATTGTATAGACACTTCCATGACAGGGCAATCTAAACTACAGAATGAAAAAGCCAAGTGCATAATATTTAACAACTGTGTTGTGTTGGCAATTAAGGCAGCTAATGTCTTATTTATTCAATTAATACTAACCCCAAGTAATAACGGAACAATAGCTTTCCATAAGATGGTGAACACGATTCGTCCGTAGACTCGTTTACCAACCATAAATTCGACTTCGTCTAAGAGTCTTTCCGTTCCTGTAAAATGAATGACAAAATTCAAACCAGAGGCCATTAAAATCATTATCACTAGTTATCAGATGTTTTACCTTTACGGGAAACTTTGTTACTGAAATGTGCATGATGAATGATGTAAGGATTGTTTTCTTACCATAAACCCATCCTACCACAAGAACTTCACATAAGGAAATAACCATGACTGAGTAACCAGTAGCATACCAATCGATTATAGTAAAGATGTATGACCCAGCCTATAATAAATTAATAATTATATTGACAGCGAAGAGTGGACATGCTCAAAAAATTCTAATATTTAAAATACCAAAAATTATGCTTTAGTTTAACAGCCACAAATTTTAACAATCATAATTTTGCAAAATCCACACACTACATGTGCAATGGCACATAAGCCCAACAACTACTGCTTAAGAATAAACACTCACTCTAGTCGTCATTGGAATTGCAGCGATGAACATGAAGACACAGACTCCCAAAGTGATCCAAACTTTGGCACCCTTCCTGAGCTTGCTTGCAAACATATCCCAAACAGCAGTGATAACAGTCTCAATCGTAACAAACTGAAATAATAAGAAATTCATCAAACTCATACAAGATAAACAAAATGGATATAAAAATGTGCAACATGCACAAATTACAAGTCATAAATTTACAAAACAGGATTACCTGTGAGTCAAGACCCAGCATAAATAACATGAAAAAAAAGAAGACGGCCCACATAGGTGAAATTGGTAAATGTGTAAGTGCCTCAGAGTATACCACAAAAACCAATCCTGGACCTAAAATTATAAATAAAAGTCACATATACTAATCCAGAAAACAGTGACGTGATGTGAACTGATATAGATGACTGCATTCCAGATTTAACAACTAACATATTGATTCAGGCCAATTTGGTCTCTGTGCAAATGGGTAACATGCATTTAATTCTGTAAAACCACTATTAACGCACGCTCATCATGACACCGTAATTTTAACTTACAGGTCAAATTTCGTGTAAAACACACTGCTTCACTATAAAAATTCACGGCAGTGCATTTCTGATGTGTCAGTTTGGAAGTGAGGAATAAGTTATCATTAATAACCAAAAAAATCTGTCATCCAAATATTCTTTGGTCCTAACTAGTCAGTTAATGGATCCATGGGCGAATTCTTTAAAACTAGCTTTAAGCAAATAGATATATAATACACTTTGTCATTTTTCCCATGATTTCAGTTTTGCTCACTTCAGGTATCAGTGATAACAAGGCGACCCATTTTTGAATAAGCACATGCTCTTAAAGCAACACAAAACCAGAATGCCAATCAAAGTTCATTTTTGCAAATATTGTTGGGCGACAGTAACGCTAAAACAGAACTTTGAGCTAAGGTCGCCCAAGGACTATTTAGAAAAAACTCAGACCAACTTTATAGACATTACAATCTAAAAAGTAAAGAAGACTTATCGAATATCGATAAACTTCAAGCCTAACTTTTGCATACCTCCAGCAACTACTTCAGAAACAGGTACTTGCGCTATCTTAGCCATGTATCCTAGGATGGAAAATACAGCAAATCCAGCGTAAACACTTGTAAAGCTATTGATGACAGGTACCAAGTAAGCTTCCCTGCAAAACAGAAGCGAAAAACAAAAGATGATGTTTATTAGTTACTGAATTTAATCAACACTAAAAACTACGGAAACAACCCCCTCGGTTTTTTCGAAATTTTGACCAAACAGCCTGTAGAGAAAACGTTCTAGCGACGCCAGCTGGGACTCTCGGAAGGAGATATATAGCTGTTTAGAAAGCGGACGAACAGGGCCATACAATGACATGAGGTACATGTTAGCACGTATCCAACAAGAGGCCTAGTGACCAGGGGCGACTTGCACCCAAAAAAATTGGGGGGGGGGCGACTATAATGGCGGATTTTAACTGTTTAAATTTTAATTTTAAATTTTGAAAATTTAGTTTTGAAAAAAAATAAACAGTATTTTGCGTGCAAGAAAAATGATTTATTTAACATGGCATTTAACTTAAAGCTATAGCAACGGAAACTTAATTAAGTATTTATCAGCTGTCAGGAATCCGAGTCTTGCTAGCGTCTTAGTAACATCCACAAGTATAGGGAGAATGTCTTGTCGTCTCTGCCGATCAGAGTCGCCCAACTCCAAGAGCCTCTTCCTCTCTGCATCTAATACTGCGTCGATGGGGGGTGTCGTCAAAAATGCTTGCCAAGACTGCATGCAGGCTTGATGCTCCGCAGATTTAGAGTGTTTGTCGAAGCCCTTATTACTTTCCAACGCTCGATGCCAATTTCTGAATCCTGTCTTTTGAAACGTCACGACGTAAGTCGATGCGCCAAACACACGACACGGGAAACAGAATGCAGCATCAATATCCTTTACGTATTCCAACCATGACCTATCGTTGAACCACTGACCCTGAAATTATCTCGATTTTCCTCCCATTTTGGTCTTTGGGTATGCATCCACTACGTCCCGCAATGGCCCGCGACGGATGTACTCATCCTTTTGGATTCGTTCTGTTGGAATCGACGTTACAGTAGATACAGACGCCGTAGAACCTGGGTCGGGAACACGGTTGGACTTGAAAAATGAAGTCAGATTGGACTGCCTCGACATCGTTTAAGAAATATAGCTAAAATCTCAGCGAAAACTAGCAAAGATTTTCCTAGCAGCAGAAAAATGATGAAATGTGCTCAAAATCACGCCCTTTTATGCAGCAAACTCGTGGGAAAGAGTCACTAAGGAGTAGCAAAGAGTCGTTAATGTCCAATCAGGAGGTGGCTGAGCCGTGGCTCATCAATTGGTATCTCCCAAACCGACTCTCTGGTACTAGGCTAGCTGGACAAACTGACTCTCTGGTACTAGGCAAGCTCAACATGACTTCAATGTTTGCATTGTTTTTGCTCTATTATTTCACTTATTCTCTATTATAACACACTGCTGAACGAAGCTCGAGTGCTAACTGAGCCGTTTTGTTAACTAACAGTCTTTTGTGCAAAGACGCTAATGCTACTAAACGAGCTGCTTTGTTAACTGTTCCTGCCTGCCTCCTGAATAGATAGATTACAGGCAAACAAATTAACTACATCCTGACTTTCAGGTAAACACATACTCATGCTCATACTGTTCGCATTTATGGAGCGCTGGCTGCGTGTCAAAAAGTCGGAAATAAATTTGCTTACCGGTCTCATTACGAGCCGCTGACGCCCTTCAAATTTTTGACATTTTCTAAAAAAATTGGGGGGGGGCGGGCCCCTATGGCACGACGCCACTGCTAGTGACAAGTTGATAAGAGGCTCCATTTTCAAACAGGATGCCGCAGGTTGCATTTGCAATTAAAAGCCCATCAGCGACCATTGATATAATCCACATTTCAGCCCATCAGCGACCATTGATATAATTAATCCACATTTCAGCCTATCTGCGACCATTAATACAATCCACATTTCAGCTCATCAGCGACCATTAATAAAATCCACGTTTCAGCCCATCTGCGACCATTAATGTAATCCACGTTTCAGCCCATCTGCGACCATTAATGTAATCCACGTTTCAGCCCATCTGCGACCATTAATACAATCCACATTTCAGCTCATCAGCGACCATTAATACAATCCACATTTCAGCTCATCAGCGACCATTAAAACAATCCACATTTCAGCTCATCAGCGACCATTAATACAATCCACATTTCAGCCCATCAGCGACCATTAATGTAATCCACATTTCAGCTCATCAGCGACCATTAATACAATCCACATTTCAGCCCATCAGCGACCATTAATGTAATCCACGTTTCAGCCCATCTGCGACCATTAATACAATCCACATTTCAGCTCATCAGCGACCATTAATACAATCCACATTTCAGCCCATCAGCGACCATTAATGTAATCCACGTTTCAGCCCTTCTGCGACCATTAATACAATCCACATTTCAGCTCATCAGCGACCATTAATACAATCCACATTTCAGCCCATCAGCGACCATTAATGTAATCCACGTTTCAGCCCATCTGCGACCATTAATACAATCCACATTTCAGCTCATCAGCGACCATTAATACAATCCACATTTCAGCTCATCAGCGACCATTAATAAAATCCACATTTCAGCTCATCAACGGCCATTAAAAACTCACATTAGCAGATTGTTGTGGAATCGATTATAAGAAGACATGGTTATGATGCCGCCCCAGCCTGGTCCGAGTGAGAAGAAAATCTGAATGAACGCCAATGCCCACACCTAAAATAACAATAAAGAATTTGTATAGTACCGGTTCAAACATGATCAAGTATAAAAAAATCGCATCTATAGGAAAAAAAATTACTACTGAAGGCTGATATTTAATAAGCTGTTGCAACTCCTAATCACCTCCAAATTACGCATCAGCTTCCAATCTGGCATTAGATAGTAATACAACCCATCAGCTGCACCAGGTAATGTTACTCCTTTCACTAGAAATATGGTTAGAACTACATACGGAAATGTAGCGGTGAAGTAAACAACCTATGCAAAAATATTACAAAAGTGCAGTTAGATTTTAAACTAAAATCAATTGCTTGACTGCATGAGACAAAGCGATATAGACTTTTGTATGCACGGGATTCACTCGAGAGCACTTTGCACAATTACCAATTACTAATATGCAATAAACACGCCACAAAACAATTAAAAAGAATGGAATGTTACATAATTCATTCTTCTGAAGGTGACCTTTTAAAGGAGGCAACGTAAAAGTGTTGAATTTTAGTTGTTATTTAATATATTATGACTAATTACCTTCCCGGTAGATTTGACTCCCTTGCAGATGCAGAGGAAAATTATAAGATAGTCAACGAACAGAGATAATAGAAGCTTCCAGTGAACGCCATCTAGGCTGTCCAAACCGTTGTTGATATTCAAAATAAAATTGCTGTAAAGTATAGATTGGTGAAAGACGCCAGAAGTTACACACAAAACTGGCTCTTATGAGATCTCTACGTAGGTGACAAATGATGGTGTATGAAAATTCAAATTTGTGAAAAAGTGTACATACTTTCAAAATTCTAAAAGCAAATAGCCTATGCTTTGCAAACCAAGCCATTTCGAGAAGGCAGAACAACATTACGCGTCAGTAACCCACTACTAGGTTTGCATCAACGCGAACACTACAGAAAATACGTTGTTACAAGTGGTAATGTGTAAAGTCAAAACCAGAAAAAGCGATTATCTGTCTTTATCCACAAATCATTTTTAGAGAATAACTATAATTTAATAAAAGGTGTCAATTAAAGATAACAAACACACCAACTTTTGTTTATTGCTAAAATTATCACCGCCAAAACACAGCGTGAATGTAAATAGCCAGTCGCATAATTCGCAGGAACCAGCCACGGCTAGAAATTGTAAGCTCTGTGCAGCTGCTTTTATTTCGAATTTTGCAAATCTTCAGTTAAAAAACTTGGGAAATGGGGGAGGTATTATTTATGCCTGATCAATCTGACAGATACAAATCTAGCTACTCAATTGCAATATAAAGTCACTAAAGAAAATTGTATGACAAGTACAGAAGTGCAGATGTATTTCCGCTCACCCGCAAACACCAACCCAGGGTTAGCAGATTGATCAGTAAGGCAACTAACTATAGTTTTTACAGTGAATACTCAAAAGAGCACGGAAGCATATGGAAAGAGAATTAGGTTTGTATCATTCCTGGCACCCTTAATATTTAAAGGCGTCAATTGATTACCATCGAAAAGAAAGACATGTCAAGGCTGACGTGCAGTGCAGTATTTTCGTTTCGATAAACAATCTCATTTTCAGCACTAGTTTTATACTTTAGTAAAGTTTGAGCTTGTAAAAAGCAACTTTCAACAAAATTTTGTTGCTACTATTTATTAAAAATCAAGCAAAAACAAATCCGAAAGCTTGTATTTCGGTCAAAAATATTAGCATTTCCCTCCTCAATTTACTCCATTATATTGTCATTCGCTGAATGCTCACTTGGTAAGCAGCGACAATGGAGTGAAATATTTTATTATAGCAAAAGAAGTGGTATTAGTAAATAACCCACGCTAAATCATGTTTAAAACGTTTGCATTATAATGGTAAAACGAAAATTTTAAAAGTACTTTCAGAATCTCAAAATGCACAGGAATGATAAAGTTGCATGAGCCAAATTGTAAGCAAAAAGTACTAACTTAAAAACATTTTGGGATTTAAAAGGAACCAAATTATGTTATATATGTGACCTTACACGTGGCGTATATATGGCTGATCTATGTGATTTTGAGCTGCCCCACCATCGAACAATTCTGGCTCCTGTATATATAAGAATAGACGAGTTCATTAAGTGCACAGTCACAAATTAGAAAATTTTTAGTGGGACCCTTTACCCTGCAAACCTGAAGATTGATGTTTAGTGCTTCCCGGAAATATTCAAATATCTCGACCAGGAATAAGCAACAACAAGAAGTATATCTTAGCCTTAATTCTAAGTGGTACAGTTGGCTTTGCGGCTGCGAAGTAAAAAATGCATTGTTTTGCTTCCCATGTTTGCTGTGTTATGAATAAATTTCGGAAATATGAATTAAGTGATTAATTAATGAAGTTATCAACTTATTCAGATTATGTTGATAAAGAGACCTCCAATTTGGATCAGATAAATTTATTAAGAAAATATGGGAACTCACTTAGCTGGTAAAGCATATATTTATTGTAAGGCAAGGAATTATTGTCACAAGAGATGTGTTTACAAGTAATAGAACAGGTGTTCATTTAGAGAGGAAAAGTTTGTCACAGGTGTTTGAATTTAAGAGAAGCGAAGCTGAATTTTATAACATGGAGTGGTTAAGAGTATATACCTCCTGTAATGTAATGCGAGTTGCTGGACTTTAATTGGGAAGGAGCAGGAAGAAGCTCATTTCTTAAACAGAAGTTTATGACCCAAGCGAGAAGCGAAGGACGAAGCAGAGTTTCTCAGGTGAGAGGCTACGCGACCTGGACATCTGGATGGTCATAAACAACCAAGCCACAACAGAACCTTTGACCTATGGTGACATCTCGCGCGTCCGCGTGCAAAGCTATGAAGACTCCATTGGAGTATATAAGATGGTGTTTTGCAAGGGCTCGTGGTTAATCGTTAGGCGTCGGGTGGTGAATCGTGTATCGACGGTGAATCGTGAGGCAGGGAGAGAGGAGATCAAGTCTGGAGAGACTACAGGAACTCTGAGAGAAGCAACGACACGCTAGACCCAGCGTAGACAACTATCTACGTCCTCAAAGAATTGAGCACTGGATCTGCGAATGGAGTCTTGCAACGGAAACGGAATTGACCAATTGAACGGTTGACATTGGTCATTCCACCAAGTTAAGTGAACTTAACCTATCGTAACTTGAGAGCAACTCTGCATAGTAGCTTCATCACAGTAATAGACACCTTAAGTGTGACGTGTAGTTGATTGTAATAAATGTTTCACATTGTAAATTAGCACCTTAAGTGCGAAGTGAAGGACTAGTTAAGGAAACTGTTTAGTATCTCTGGGAGCTAATTATAAATTGTGAGCGTCTTTGGCGATTAGGTTCATATATTGTAATTTAGCAAACTAAGAGTAATTGTTGTAAACAATAAACGGATTTCGTTTAATCATAAATGATTAGTTCGAGTATGCTTAGAGGTGTCTCAGTTAAGCAACATCAAATTCTGTAAACGAATCTAAGGATTTGCTGGGTACATTAAGTATTCTACGAGTTCAATTGCGGGAACTTTTGCTAGATAGCTTTAGAGATTAAGACTCTTTCACAACGCGGAGTCGTAGAAACAATCTTGTGAGAAGAAATCATTGCTCTATAGATTTTATCTTAAGCTCTAGTAGCCGGGTTGTGAATAACCTTATAGCAATTAATGTACTAGATGTGAATCCCTCCTTCAGTCTTAAGTCAAGTTTTATACGATCACATGCGACAGATAAGAATCAATATTAATTAGGGAGATTAATATTGTATATGAAAGAGTGACTAAGATAATAAAGTGATAACTGGTACTCGGATCCAGGATCATTAAGAAGGGGATAATAAC
Organism: Tubiluchus corallicola; assembly: GCA_030141605.1. Lineage (NCBI taxonomy): Eukaryota > Metazoa > Priapulida > Priapulimorpha > Priapulimorphida > Tubiluchidae > Tubiluchus > Tubiluchus corallicola. The sequence goes on along the minus strand of JAQGDQ010000044.1, from coordinate 540,144 downwards.
TGGTGCCGGTGACCGCAGGATTTTGTTTTGTTGTTTAACTAACTATTGTAATCAATAAGGTTTGTTTGAAATTGTAAACTGCTGTGAACTACTTGCATTTACTCTCAGGTGTGTCGAAAGTGAAAGCTGTCGGAAGTCGAAAAGCTACGACACAGCTGGAAATTTATTGGAGGACAATTACGGAGGCGATTCTAGAAGTTATTGGAGATCCCCAAGCCAAATTGGTAGGTGGTTTTTATTGTCAGAGGTGCTAACAGCCTGAACTATAGCAGTAGGAAATTTTGTGTTGCGATTTTGTGTTGCGATAAAATTCTGTAGATTATGTCTGACCCTCAAGAATTAATAAGTGAAGCTCAAATTGAGAGCTGGATCCGATCCGGGAGTCTGCCGGACGGGTGGTTAGAGCAACAAAGCGGAGAGGTACAAGCTTTGCATGCGATAATTTTGAAATGTATAAGAGATGAGGAAAGTAAGGCGGAAGGTAGCCTTCTCCCAGACGCGACGATTAACCCAGGGGTTTACACCTCTGCTCAAGTAGGTGGGGCGGTACCCATGATGGTGGAGAGAGCGACCTGGCTCTCCTCCCAATTAGGTAGTATAACGGACCAATGGGCATTGTGCAGCGCATTGGCCGACCTGCCAAAGTTCTCAGGTCAGGAATCTGATTGCAGTGAGAGATTTAGAATTTGGATTCAGGGCATTACTAGGAGGGGGTTTTGTATCTCACCCGACTCACAGAATGCTGGTGGTGTGTGTGTAAGATTGGCTTATATGACAGTTGACGGTTCTTGCGCTCAGTATTTAGATGCGAATAGGGAATTATGGTCTGGTATGAACTGGAGTCAATTTGTAACGTATTTAGAACAGCGGTATGTAAACCGGGCGGAATTGACAAAACACATGATAGAATTAAAGAATCTTAGGCAAAAGAAACAGGAATCCTTGAGACAGTTAGTTGACCGTATTTGGTACCATGCTAGATTGGCCTATAGACCTACAGAGATTGACCAGCCCCTGGCGCAACAGTTTCTAACGGATGTATTGATAGAATCACTTAGAAATGATCAATTAAGAGCCAAGTTAATTAAGCACAACCCCCTGACCTTAGAGGTGGCGTATGCGAGATGCCGAGACGATGAAAGTAACCATGAGATTACGAGGTTGAAGAGTCAGCATGTCGCTCACCAGATGAGAATGGATACGCCTATGGAAGTTGATTATATAGCAACTGAGTCGAGTAATGAAGATGACAGCCCTGTATGTCAGCTGATGGTGCCCGGAGATGCTAAAAGGCCGGGACAAGGTCGCCCTGAGAATAGGAAAACGGTTCCTGAGAACCGCCAGGGTAAACAGCATCCGGTAGGTAGGAATCCTCCCCACAGAGGGCCAGCACCTAGGCAGCTGTCTCAGCCCGCCGGATTCGGCCGTCAAGGGTTAGGCAGGTGGAACCCGGACCCACGAAGGCCCACGCAGGCGGATATATGTTTTAAGTGTAAGAGACCGGGACACTTTGCTAGGGAGTGTCGATACAGGGGTCCTGTCATGCAAGGGAGAATAGGCCGTGGAAGGCCGCAGGAAAACTGCTAGGCTCCCAGCGGGTCGTCTCCCCCGTGAGAAGCCGAGATTGTGTAGAGGAGATGAGCGGCAATGTGAATAGAAGTATAAATAAGATTGGTACGTGTAAATGTTGTAAAAGCGGAAATGATAATGGAGAAAGGCGGACTGCGCTTAAAGGGTGCCGAAAAAGATTAAAGTTAAATAGTATAGGAAGAGATAAATGGGATACCGTGAGTGCGTATCGAACGCACAGCTCCACAGGTTGGCAGGAATCGATAATTTCCCAACCTACCTGTGTGGTGGAGTTGAATGGATGCCCGGCGAGGTTGCTTGTTGATACTGGGGCAACCACGTCGTGCATCTCATCAGGGTTATATAAAAAATTAGGTATGGGCCCGTATGATGTTAGTAAAATAACTTTAAAGGACGCTACCGGCATGGCAATGCCGGTACTCGGTTCAAAGGTTATAGAAACGAAGTTTGGCGATAGCAAAATACGAATTAAATACCAAATTGTAAAAATGAAACAGCAGGCTATACTAGGGATAGATGCACTCCACCGAATGGGTGCTTCGTTAGACTGTGGCCAAAAATTGTTAGTTATCGGCAACAGAGCCCATTTACTTGCTTTAGAGAAAATTAGTGAGCAGGAATTAGATTTGCTGCTCGCGGATGAGAACGTTTGCGTCCCTAGTCAAAGCGAAGTGGTGCTGCGAGTTAGAATTCAAAGAGATCGACCCCCGGGTCAACTTTTATGTGTAGAAATGGCAGAAAATGCGCCCACTTTTAAGAACCGCCCAGATGTTGGATTTGAGGCTGGGTTGGTTGAGTTAAACGAGAGGCGAAAATGCTCACTACTATTACGGAACAATTCTAGTAGACCTATAAGAATTAGGAAGAACAGTATATTCGGCACCGCGCAGGAATTAAGTGAAAGAGAGATATATGCGATAGCGCTCGCGAATAGTCAAGTTAATCAAGGCGGCTCGGATGATATTAATAGAGAAAATAGTCAGCGAAGGTTTGTGAATGGTAGCCTTCACTGCAGGCCCGCGCTGAAGAAGGGAGTTTTGCAGAGGTCTCGAGGTCGTGCGTCATGTTTAGCGGTGAACGCGGTGTCCCGCAGTGCACGCGGTAGTAAAACTCACAGTGGGGCGATGGGTAATTACCCTTTGGAAGTAAATTATGATAATGGAGGCAAGGTGTTTTTGGAATTAAAACATCTGCATGGCCCTCCAAAAAGCGTTTCGTCGGCGGATGCCGAGGGCGCATATAGACATTGGCGGTATCATGACGGGGTTTCGGGAACTAAGACAGAGGTTGAATTTAAATTGGATCATTTATCACCTTTGTGGCGGTCTAAATTAGGAAGGTTATTAAAAACATGGAGAGGGGTGTTTGCCAGTTCAGATTTAGAGTTAGGAGAAACCAAGCTCGCGGAGATGCGGATCGATACAGGGGATGCTGAGCCAGTGCGCTCTAGACCTTATTGAGTACCGAATAATTTAGAGAAGGAGCTGAATAAGATTATTCGTAAATTATTAGCAGCTAGGATAATGGTGCCAGCGAATAGTCCTTGGGCGTCACCCTGTTTGTTAGTTAAAAAGGCTGATGGATTAATAAGTGCGTAAAGTTCGACGCCTTTCCTAGTCGAACTTTATCCAACTTCACCGATAAACTACAGGGCGCCAAATATTTCAGTTGTTTAGATTTGCGACAAGGTTTCTTGCAAATACCTGTCCATAAAGATGATCAGCCAAAGACGGCGTTCGTCACACAGGATGGTTCCTATATGTTTACACGTAGCCCCATGGGTCTTTTAACGAGTCCATCAGTGTTTTCGCACGTGATCAATAAACTATTAGACGGAATCACTGACAAGTTCAGCATAGCGTACCTAGATGATATTCTAGTGTATTCAAAAACGCAAGAAGAACATTTAGACCACTTACAAGAAGTTTTTAGACGGCTAAGTGAGGCTAATCTAAAGTTAAAGCCTTCAAAATGCCAGTTTTTTAAGCCTGATGTGCAGTTTTTGGGTTATATTATTAGTAAAGATGGCCTCAGACCCGATTCCGAGAGAGCTAAGGCAGTACAGACAATGGACCGACCAATTAATGTGAGAGGTGTGAGAAGTTTTATTGGAAGCTGTAATTATTATCGAGCGAATATACCGAGGTTTGCGGAAATCGCTCGACCATTGACTGAATTAACTAAGAAAAATGTTAAGTTTAGTTGGGGAGAAGCGCAAGAGAAAGCGTTTAAGGAATTAAAGGCTGCGTTATTAAATCCGGAACTACTTACTCATCCGGACACGGAAAGGCCATATATTCTATACACAGACGCTAGTCTGTATAGTGTAGGAGGTGTATTGACCCAGGAAATTAATGGGGTAGAACGGCCTGTGGAGTTTTTCTCACACCAATTAACGCCTACGCAGCTGCGTTGGACAGCTTCAGAACGCGAATTATATGCGATAGTGTACGGTATCCGAAAATTACACCATTATTTATGGTAGTCGGTATATAATTAGAACCGACCATAAGAGTTTGCAGTATCTGTTGGAGAGTAAGCAATTGAAAAATGCTAAGTTAGAGCGCTGGGCGTTGTTACTGTCGCAACAAAGTGCGAAAATTGAATATTGCCCAGGCAGCAAGAATCCAGCCGACCACTATAGTCGTTTGCCTATGAGTAAAATGGAAGCGACAGAGAAAAAACCATTCACTAAGAGAGATTTAGATGAAAAATGGCGCCGCCTAGAGAAAAGAGATACTAAGTACCAAGTAGCCGCGATAGGAGAAAATAGCTCTCGCCATCAGAGAGCAGCACGTTTAAGGACCCAGCACGCCCAGGGGGCGCTACTGTGAGCAATACTGCGGATGGTAGACCTATTTTGTTAGAGTATAATGATGCTGACTGGGTTCAGTCTGCCAATTCTTCAGGGATTTTGTTCCCTAAAAGGAAGGTTATATTGCGCGAGGAGGCTTTGCTGAAAAGAAATAGAATTAATGAGAATTCTGAAAATGGCAATGAGCCAAATCTGGAAGTGACCAGGTCAGAGGTCACAGAGCTGACAGCGGATGGTAAACTAAAGGACGCGTTGGTTGATAAGAAAAGGTTCGCTTTATTGCAGAGTCAAGATGCGACGCTTTCTCATTTGACACATGTAATTACGAGTCCTAAACAGTCTCAGGAGGCGTATAGATTATTAGAAGATTACGCGATAAATGACGATGGTTTACTATGCCGAATCAATAAGAAATATGGGACGAATGAGGGAAATTATTATTTAATTGTAGTACCGACGGTTTTAATAGATGAAGTGATTAGGGAGGTACACAGTTCGTTCACTGGTGGACATTTTGCATTGGCAAAAACGGTTAATAAAGTCATAATTAGATTTTGGTGGTCCACCATTAGACAGGACTGCAAGAGGTTTATAGAAAGTCGCCCTGTCTGTAATAAGAAGAGTAGAAATGTGGTAAGGTTCCCCATGCAAGAGGCACCGATTCCAATCGTGCCTTATCAAACGGTGGCAACCGATATCATAGGTCCATCACCTATGACAGAGAATGGCAACAAATATATAATTTCATTTACGGACCTGGCCACCAAATGGGTGAATGCCGTGGGTATTCCGGATAAAAGGGCCGAAACAGTTACTGAGGCTTTTGTAAATGAGATTATTTGTAGGTATGGGGCCCCCATCAAGTTGATCACTGATAATGACAGGTCATATGTCAACAATATGACCAAGAGGCTGACCAAGCATTATGGGATACGCCACATTACCATAACTCCCTATAACCCTCCCGGAAATGAGATTGAAGAACGTCAACATGCGACGTTAATGAGTTTGTTACGGCAGCTAACGGACAAGAATCCCCTAGATTGGGACAAACAGATCCCAAGGGCCTTAGCAGCCTATCGCACTTCCATACACAGTACGTCGGGATATTTCCCCTATTACCTTCTCTTTGCACGTGCGCCCGAGGGATGATAGAGAACCATTTGGCAGAGCCGGATAAATATGTGGGAGAGGATTATTTTGAGAATTATTTACAAACGATGCATCAAGCTTTTGTGGTAGCGAAAAAGAGAACAGAAGCGGCCAGAGCTAAGTGTAAGGAGTTGTATGACCGTAAGGCCCAGACTCGCCATTTTAGGGCTGGCGATATTGTCTTCTATTATAACCAAGCTATGAAGCCAAAAGCTTCAAGAAAACTAAATCAATATTGTGAAAGTAACTATGTTGTGTTGACAAGGTTAGGTAAACATAGGTACAAGATAAAGAACATGGACACGGGCCGAGTAAGAACGTGCCATGTGACGCATTTGCGATTAGTACCTCCCACGGCTGCCTGGTCAACTAAACCAGGAGCTCGAGAGAAAAATAGAGCAGGCAGACCTCTGCGTAGAGTTGCCCGCGTTTCTGAACCCGAAGTCTCTCAAGTAGGAGAAAATGTTAGTAGGTGAGCCCCAGAAGGGTCAGCTCCTGTAGGAACTACGTTACAGGGAGTAACGTTAAGTCAAGGGAAGGAAGATAGCGAGAAGGCTATAGATAATGCCGAGAGTTTGGCATGGGACCCCTTTGACGCCCCGTTCTTAGAAAGAGATAGAGAGAACGGTGAGGAAATTCCGGAAGTTAGGTTAGGAAATGACCTAGGCGAAGAGTTGTCCGAGGAAGAAGAGACAGCTGGAATACTCGCCCTGGAATACGGGAAGAAGATACTTCAGAGATCTCTAGTAGTTCGCCGCCACCCCTGCTAATGCCGGAAGAAGCGCACTCTAGCCAAACCAAATGGACAAGGATCGATAGTGGTAGCGAATTCTCTGAAGTTAGTGCAAAATCGAGACGAACCGGAAGTAGTATGACCTATAGCGAAACCTCACAGACAGGTAGTTCGATAGAGTCTGATTATGAAGATGAAGGGCCCCCTCCCCTAGAAAAGGTTCTTCATATGTCTCGAGAAACAACCCAGGTTCAGAAACCTGTGGATTGGACCAGCGTTTGGACACGCTGGCTTAGAAAGTGAAAGTTATAGTAGGACGCGGGTGTTCGCAATAATGACCTCATGAATAATTTATCAAGGAAAGTGAAAGTGAGTGAAAAGTATGCGAGGTCGCAGCATACTGAATTAAGCAACACACTAGAGACATCTGGCGCGCGGAATAATAATAATTATATAGGTAAATAACAGGTCAAGCGTGGTCAGCAGAGTTGGATGGCCAACTAACACGTTAGGCTACAGAGGGCAGCACAAACAGCACGAACTAAGTTGCAACTGTTTAACATGGGACGCTGTGTTAATATGATGCTACAGGGAGAACTGTCGAAGCTTGGTCTGAAAGAAAATAAAATAAAAATTAGGAATAACTAAAGAATACCTAGGTAAAACAAGTAAGAAGAGGAAGGAATGAAAATGAGTAAGAATGGGAAAATATTTATAGTACGCGAGATAAGAGTAGAATATAGTTAGAAATGTTAAAAGCGAACAGAAGATGCGAACAAGTGAAAACCCGACCTACAATTAGAGTAAGAGGAGAATAGAAGCGAAAAGTTTAAAGGAAAATACTACCATAAGTAACGTTTGCCAATCGCCGTGCACAGTGGTTAACATAAGACATAAGTAGCGGTAATTAGAGGCCAAGGTCTTGAACGTTACTCTGGAAGTAAATTTGTGATGCGCGTGAGATATAAATAGGAACAGTAGGACTGTTCAGTAAGAATTAAAGGCATGCATGCGAAGTAAAATTTGATAGCTATAAAGCGCTATAGCGGGAATAAAAATGGAATAGATCCAATGTTGTTTGCAAGCGGTTTAGTCTAGTTTTGAACTCTTGATCCACTTAACCTCGTATTAGGTTAAGAACTAAATTTCCGCGCACGCGCAACAGATCTATGGATAAATAGTAAGGCTGGAGCGGAATAACTTACTAATTTATGAAAGAGGTTAGGGCCACTCCAGGGGGAGGAAAGTCCCCTAACCTATATAGATAAGATATGAGAATGATGATAAATAAGTGTACAGTGAGTCCAGACCTTTCCAAGGCTATGATGTTTTGGACTGTTTTTCAGAATATGGAATCCAGAATAGTGCTGTGGATGTTCGGGAGTCTCATGTTGGTAATCAGTGAAGCCAATGTAGTGACCAGTCCCGGAGCAATCTTCATCCGTAAAGGAGAAGTAAAAGTATCTCAATCCTGATGGGCCCTATTAATGCAGCTAAACATTAGCCCAGTTGAACTTTGCTTGGAAGCTTTGAAGCAGGAAATGCTTATCTTAAAGCATCATTCTTGGGACCCTGCAAAACGTGTGGATAAACCCCACACCCCATTGCATCAGGCGGATAGGTTCCCGGAAGCCATCACAGTGTTAGTAAACACTATCGCTTCCACTTATCTGGCTCAGGCAGAAGACGAATGACATAGCGCACCTCCTGGCGTCTAGAAGAGCAGGAGATCGTCAACCATCCTCGAGCGAAAATAAGTCCAGGCCCGAACCTTCATCCGGAATGAACCTGGATGGTAGGACTAGAAGAAGCCGAACAAGGCGTAGCTTGCTTCCTTTCTTAGGGAAAATTTCTAAAGCCCTAACAGGTACTGCAACCGAGGAAGATTTACAAGCCCTGGCAGGAAAGCTTGATCTGATACAGGCCTCCCAAGAATCCATGCAGCACATCCTTGAAAAGTCTGTGACGTTAATAAATTATACACACATCCAGAGTCAGGAAAACGCCAAACATATAATATTGTTGCAAAATGACACTGCAGAGTTAAAATACAATTTAGCGGAACTTAAGGTGGAATTTGCATACCACGCACAGATAATGACTCATGAGATGGTGGCATTAACAGAAATAATGGCGCTGATGCAGCATATTTCCCATACTATGTGAAGGTTGACTGACAATGTGCACAAAACGACAGACATGTTGTCTACTTTATTGTCAGGCACGATGTCACCTCTTTTATTGGGACCTGCACAGTTGCGAGATACACTGTACGAGATACAGAAGGCGTTACCGAGTACTTTATCCTTGCCGGAAAGGCCGGAAGGAGATTTACTGTATTATTATGAGACTATGGAAGTCACGTTATTAGCTACTGTTGGAGGATATGCGGTGCTAGCCCTCATATCGCTACAGCCAGATCAAGATAGGTTCGACTTGTTCCAGATCGTACCTATGCCTATGGTAATGCCGAATTCTACGGGTTATATTTACCTTAATCCAGGATGGAAATATTTTGGTATCAATATAGAGAGGACTAAGTTCTTCTTGCCCGAGAATAGAGACACGGAATTGTGTCTAGATAAGAGTAGAGAACCGTGCCAACTAAAGGTGCCAGTAAGGTCAACTGCTTACGCGACGGCATGTCCAGCCGTATTGTTTCGTAACAGGCCTGAAGAGATATTAGAAGCCTGTGAGCGTAGGGTGAAGGTAATTAAACAACCAGAGGTAGTTGTGACCTATATTACTGCAGGGACTTGGTATGTGTCTCCTTTTGGCGAGACTCTGATCACACATACTTGCCCAATCCCTGGTACCGATCGATTAGCATCCTCAGAGGAGAGGATTGTAGAACCTAAACTAATTGTAATGAAGAATGGGTGTAAGGTACACTCAAGGACTTTCGAGTTACCTACCTATTATTACTGGAACTCACAAATAAGGTTAGAAGAGAACCAGATTGAGTTGCCGAGGAGAGAAGTGATTGAGAGGTTCTATGAGGAGTTGAGTGAGTTGCAAAACATAACTCCTGGCACGGTAGACATGATCCCTGAATATGTAAAACCGCCTGTACCACAAACTTGGGACCAGTTTGACATATCCTTAGACGACCTTAAAACCTCCATTAAACAGAATGGAGAACGACTTAAACGACAACGACGTGCGTTAAGCAAGACGGTAGCCACAGACTGGCTGACGGGTTTTAGGAAATGGGTCCTGATCGGGGCTATAACGGCTATCCTTCTGATGGTAGGAGTGGTGTGCTATTGGAAGAGGAGAAGTGGCCTTTTAGTTTTGAATTCCTTGGTACCTAGAATGGGTACGGGATATACTCCGACCCGACAGATGACGAAAAACCTAATAAGGTGACTGGACGTACACCCGCTGGGAATCCGGACGACCGAGGGCCCAGGGTTAAGGTCAAGAGGACCAAAAAGCGTGTAGGGGACCCCGAGGAGATAGAGTTGAAGGAAGTACCTCAACCATCTGCCCGAAAGACTAACCCGGAAAAGGCTGAGAAAGCCTAAGAATGTATCTAAGGGTAGACATAATTCAAAATTGTAGGAGTCAAACATAATTAACAGGCTGGTAGCATTGGATGATGGTAAAGAAGCCACTCAATTAGGTAAAAGGGATGCATGTGAATAGTTGTATTAACTATGTAGATGTTTAAATGACACCAAGGATACTGCGTATTGTATTTATGTTACAGGATAATGGGACCGTTGCAGATAAAAGGCGGGAAGAAGATGGAAGATGGCAAAGACCACAAGGGGAGTAGCTGAGGAAGGAACTCAGGACACTAATGCATACGTGAACAGTGAATACGTGAACCCCGGTCAAGGAAACCAATGGATAATGGTGTCCCGCCACCAAGACCTCCATGACGGAATGTCCCATAATAGTTTAAGGATGTAACATGTTATGTAGTATTCGTGTATAATTAAGGAGCTCCAAAGAGATGCGACCTTGTAGCGAAACATTAAATATAAGCCACATCTAAGTGAGTTTTAGGGGAGGAAAGTTGTTATGAATAAATTTCGGAATCATGAATTAAGTGATTAATTAATGAAGTTATCAACTTCATCAGATTATGTTGATAAAGAGACCTCCAAATTGGATCAGATAAATTTATTAAGAAAATATGGGAACTCACTTAGCTGGTAAAGCATATATTTATTGTAAGGCAAGGAATTATTGTCACAACGGAAACGGAATTGACCAATTGAACGGTTGACATTGGTCATTCCACCATGTTAAGTGAACTTAACCTATCGTAACTTGAGAGCAACTCTGCATAGTAGCTTCATCACAGTAATAGACACCTTAAGTGTGACGTGTAGTTGATTGTAATAAATGTTTCCCATTGTAAATTAGCACCTTAAGTGCGAAGTGAAAGACTAGTTAAGGAAACTGTTTAGTATCTCTGGGAGCTAATTATAAATTGTGAGCGTCTTTGGCGATTAGGTTCATATATTGTAATTTAGCAAACTAAGAGTAATTGTTGTAAACAATAAACGGATTTCGTTTAATCATAAATGATTAGTTCGAGTATGCTTAGAGGTGTCTCAGTTAAGCAACATCAAATTCTGTAAACGAATCTAAGGATTTACTGGGTACATTAAGTATTCTACGAGTTCAATTGCGGGAACTTTTGCTAGATAGCTTTAGAGATTAAGACTCTTTCACAACGCGGAGTCGTAGAAACAATCTTGTGAGAAGAAATCATTGCTCTATAGATTTTATCTTAAACTCTAGTAGCCGGGTTGTGAATAACCTTATAGCAATTAATGTACTAGATGTGAACCCCTCCTTCAGTCTTAAGTCAAGTTTTATACGATCACATGCGACAGATAAGAATCAATATTAATTAGGGAGATTAATATTGTATATGAAAGAGTGACTAAGATAATAAAGTGATAACTGGTACTCGGATCCAGGATCATTAAGAAGGGGATAATAGCTGTTTGGAAGTTATGTAACGTTCCTGAATACAATTTTCTGAAGCAGTACCCGCCACTAATTTTAGCTACGAGCCGCCACTTGCTTCGTGTAGTACTCCAGTCTCAGCCAAAAAGTATTGAGGGCTAGAGGGTCCACCATTAGCCACAGTGATGTCAATGATTTTTGCAGTGTAATTATCTACAGATAGCAGTGCCAAATTATTTAGTCTGTCTTGTGAAATTGTTTACCGTAGGTATAGTTCTAATCAGTTTCACTTTTGAAAACGCTCTACGTATTTTAATAGTAAAACGTCTCTACTAGATTAACGTTATTCTGTAGGTTCGTCGCAGTTTAACGAACACTTTTCTTGAAAATGCGCCTGCATACTATAATAGTGGTCGAGCGCCGCGCAAACCCTGTTTCCTTTAGCCCGAAAACCTGCGCTAGGCGCCTAGGACAAAGCTAAATCACGTGCTAAGCTCGGTGTACATTTGGCGCAACTAATGCATTAGGGCTTACTAATTACCTTTTTTTAAAACTGAACTTAGTACTGAACTGACGATAAACTAAAATTACAAATTAAATAAACAAACGATCAGTAAAAAGAACGTTGAAACACAGATATACGATGTTATACTGAATAGTTTCGCTAAATTCATAATATCAAGAACTTTGTACGGCGGATACTCATTAGTTATTCATTATAGCGTCCTCGGCTTGAGCGTGTGTGCGGGGCCCAAGAAATCGGCCAAATAGCATGGACGTATTAACCAATAGGCTAACTAGGCAATGCCTAGCGCACCAGCCTTTGAGGGGCGCCAGATTTTTTGAGCTCATACATTGTTAGAATTTTTGTTTTTATACATCTCACCGAAAATGCGCATTTTCATATGAAGCGAGAATGTAGTCAGAAACTGCTATGACACTCTTGAACAAGCTAGGCGACTAGCACTTAACAGAAAAAAAACACTCTGTTTTGCAAAGCAGCAAAAACCGAAAACAGTTTAGCAAAATTGTGAAAATCATTATAGTCTACCACCCACTTTGTCCACAAGACAACAGTTACAGATGCATTATTGTAAAACACCCAAGTATGCTGAGCAGTCTCTCACATACACTGTTCCCCAGTAATATTAAATTTTTATTTGTTTAACAGTAAGAATTATGGCTTAAGCTACATTGTTAAACAATTAAAAGAGCAATTATCTCTCTTCTTATAGTGACTCACGTAATCTACCTGGTTGCTATGTATGCCAACTACATTAATGTAACTTAGCATGATAACTCTCGTAATGATAACTCTTATATCACTCTTGTAACTCTTGTAGAATATTCTGTGTTTCCAGTCGCTGCCACGTCTGCAACCTTACAGGTTTTTTGTGACAGTCTCCTTGAGAAATTGTCATTTTGCATGCGCAATATTCTATGTTGAATATTGTCTAAACAAATTGTCTACTACTACCACTACTACTACTACTACTACGACTACTACTACTTTGCAAATGAAACTACAGTTCAGTTACTTGTTTCCAAAATTGCCTCTGATTCGGCACAAGTACAATCATACGGCCACTGGGTCACATATTTTACGGTCATTTAAAAATTGATGGCAGCAACATTGCCATGAAGTACAGTCATGTAATTATGCAAGATTATTAAATGAATGAAAGAAACATACTCATTAACTTTATTTGCACTTTCAACAAACAAATGTTCGAATCCTTTATTTCATTTTTTTAACTGAATCTCTTTATTTTTGTGATAAATTTCCAAGTTGCCATCGTGATTTAGGAAGAAGTCATCACCTCACACAGTAAGCCATAAAATGCAATACTTACTACCAGAACTCTTCGCTAGGTGTCGTGGATGTACCATTGCGAGCCACTATCATAGCATCTGCAGCGGTGTTATTGGCTATGTAATCCGTGGACACATTCGTGCTGTTTGGCTGTGTCAAGCCAACATCCTCAACGCCTCTGCGGACACAATTGATGGTGTTCCACCAGTTGTCACAGCTCGCCCAGGGTACAGTCTTTGCAAACGACATGGCCATGTAGAATAGTATATATGCGATTAGCACATTATAGTAAATGCAGCATATACTCGTCACTACCACTGTTCCATAACCAGCACCTACAACATGTGAGAGTGGGACAATCAAATAATGGAGTTAACCAGTTGAACATATGAACAAGGTTTTCTACACCAGTCTTCATGAGTTGAGGTTATGTTACCATTTCAATTCAGCAGTCCTTTGTCGAGAAGTAAATTAATTATGTTCTGGAAATTAGCAGTTTTTATGCCCAGCAGCTCAAGAGCTTCCGACTGGAGGAATATTGACACTGTATTAAATTAACGTACAATGTTATAAAAAAATTATAAATATTCTTTTTTGCATTTTTTTCAACTTTCAAAGATTGAACCTAACAAATTAAGTAAAGATCTTTGGTGCTATAAATAAGATACGAGAAAAAAAGTGTAGAATTTATCTTTGAAAGAACATAAAAAATAATTATACTTGATAATGAATGGCACATTTTAAAAATTTTATCTTCACATTTTAGTTTATTGCCACATGACTATGTCAGTGTGAAATTTCCAGATCTTCTAACCAAATTACATCTTATTTTGATGAGTCCACCGCTTTTTCACAAAAAAATTAATTAAAGGAAGAACCAACCCTCGAACGGACAACATTTATTGCATTTTAATGTACAATTAAAAATATTGAAATCACGATACAAAATATGCACATAGAATTCTTTGCTTAAAAACGTAAAAGAAACTTAACTAGTGGACGTTCTTGACTGTGTCAAAAACTGTGGTAAGATTCTGCTTCTGTGACAAGAGATGCTTTAACTGACAGCTTTTGTTTTGTATTGACAAATAAAAATTGTTTTCAAAATAATTAACCAGACCGTCAATGACGGTGTAGGTCCCATGAAGAAAAATTTGCAATAACCACAAAAAACTTGTATGACTTGTGCTAGAATGATTGCTCAAGCACAAAAGCTCAATTGGCTTATTGGGGGTCATATGTTATCACATTGCGATGACATCTTACTAGTATGCAAATGCGTTAGTGTGAGAAAAACTCTGATAGAGCCTTTACATCGGCAACTAATTATAATGCCCTGAATTGTTACATCCTGCTGTGCTCTCTATTGTCTTCCTATTAACTTTGCATTTGGCATCTTCATAAATACATTTAAACAGATCATTAAAGTTATGATTCTAGTACTGAGTTTCCAAGCTTAAAGTACCCTATAATTATTACACAATTGTTTGCAACATCTTCTTTAGATGCCCTGTGAGTGACCACAAATTGCCCAAAATTTTCGACCTTGGTCATTCAGTTTGACATGCTTTTTACGCAAAGGTTACTACACATCAAAAATGTAAGACGACGAGGAAAAGGTTTTGGCCAAATAAAGAATATTAAGTCATTTGTGAACGACGCTTGACGTTTTAATGAACCACGTCAAACCGCGTCTCAATAAGCTTTAATTTGATATATTACACAATATGTTTGGCACATTTCCTGAAAATGCCCTTTAGGTGACCCAAGGTGGGCCAACATTTGTTAATGTCAAAGCCGCTTCACCCCAAGCTTTAATTTGATATATTACTCGCTATGATTGAGACATTCCCTGTTGATGTCCTTTCGGTGACCCCAGTGGGTCAACTTCCCAAAAGACTTGGTTTTTGCTTTAATGGTAATTTGTAAAAAATAATAATTCGTTTCTAACTAATTAACAAAAGATAAATATAAACGTGTATCTGTAGTAACACCACCCCACCCCACTCATTGTGGTCACTCTCATCACCATATCACAGTGTATGAATAACATTAAGTGTGGCTTGGCTAACTGCTGCCACAGTACAAAATAATAAGCTGTTAACATTATGAAAAATTTCATTTTTTAATTATTTTGTTTTTCTACCTCATTTTTTTACTTTTAAAACATTTTTCATTGCAAGTACTGACTTACAAAATGAAATTGCATTAGGTAAACATGCTGCAGTATACTGGTAAACTATGGAGTTTTTTGAATTGCACAGTTGAGGCACTTTCTTATGCCTCTTAACAAGTTCTTTTTGTTAGTCGCTTCCGGTATGGCAATACAGACTCCCAAACGCACTTTTGTCTTACATTTACTTTAACCATGGTCTGATACCACAACATATTGGTTGAATACTGATTGAACTCGCTTTTTTTCAGAATCTTCTTCAATTATTTGATTTCATTTTTACATAAATTCAGTATTAAATTTTTCTCCTTAAATACAGTTTACTGAGTTTTTTTACCTAATTGGCCTAAATAATGACTCACGTCTGCACTTTGCAATCATTGTCAGAGAGTTTCATTAATTCTAAGACAACTGTTCAGGCTGCAGTTGGGACTGCAATTGATCTGACTGCTACTGGGGTATCAAATTACAAGTTTGCGTGGGCAAGAAATTCCTTTGATAAACAAAAAAAATAGAGTCGCACGTCAAATGGTCTGTCGGCAAACGGAAACAAACTTTTTTCTAGGCCTATAATAAATCTCAGTAATCTAGACGAAGTCAAAGAACAAGTTAACTGCGTAACATTAAATGTTAAAATGCAATATAATCATAGCAACGTCAGTAAAACGTTGGCTGCAAAATGTTTTTAACCTAATGGAAATTTTCGAACTTCAAAATGGAAAATTTCGACCCAACAAATCCTCAGGAATGCGGACAAATGCTTTTGTAAACCAGTGATTATCATTCCTTTCAAAACCCCTCTGGGAATAAATAACATTTTGATGCCCCACAAGTGTAATCACATTTAATTATGAAAACAGATTTTTCCAACAACTAAATTATGTTTTTTGAACCATATACAAACCACACCTGAATAACACCTATATATATATATATATATATATATATAGTGATAGAAGACAGACCTAATGAGAACAAATGTTAACCTTATATTGTGTAACAGTTCGCAATACAGTAGTTTTCAACCTTTCTGCCCATGCAACTTTTTAATCTGATGTGAGACTGCCGTTCCCCTTCTTGTGGATACTACTTGATTTTTTAGTACACTCCATGCATTCTTTTTGCCATATAAGATTCAGTGTCTGGTTCAAAATTAATACACTTTAGATTTTTTGGATTATTTTTATAGCGGATCTTAACGCAAATTTAATAGAACAGAAAATATTGATAGGTTTTTAAATTCAATTTCGTTAAATCTTTAAATTAGTTTGTGACGTTCAGAAGGGTGATGCCCTCGTAAATTATCATGCAGTTTGTAGATTGTAGTATGCAGAGAACCAATATTACAATAATTTTGCCAGTGAATCTGCTAGTCTCGGCCTAAAATTATATTAGGCCTAATGTTACTGTGAGAGACTACTACTTCATGATGCCCAAAGTCAAAAAATTCATGTTTGAGTAGCTTTATTACGTTTTATCTGTAAAAAAATCATAACAAAATATAACAAACTAATTTGAGCCCAAAAAGAAACAAGAAAATTAATAATAAAGTCAGACTGAACAATCAAAATAAACTTACATCATGGCTCTACTACTCTTGACAAATAAATGGTTTAACTGAGACAAAACAACAACAACAACTCTCTTAGCCAAGAACAGACTGCCAACTAACCAGGTAAACTAGCTCTGTCAGGAGAGCATGACAGAAAGAAGCTAAGTCAGGACATACGTACATGAATGCAGTTAAAAAGGACAGTATAAGGGGGTTTACAGAATGAAAGAACACTGAAGTAATAAAATAACCTAAAATCCTTCACACCGCCCCCTTAAATGCGACTTTAATTACAAGAGCATTTACCAAATTGAGTTTACAACAGAAATTACATGTGTCCTTCAATTAAACATAATTGATTAATATGTCGTCTTAGAATGCCAGAAGCTGTCTTCAATGTTGCAAACCGCACCAAACCATCTTCTTCCGGACTGGCTACTATTACTCTGCCCAGAGCCCAGCTGCTTCGCAGAGTCTGGATATCTTTAATTAGGCCGATGTCACCTGCTTGGATGTTTTTCTTGGCTCTGTTCCATCGGCCTGCTTGGAGGTTTTTCTTGGCTCTGTTCCATTTAGACCTTTGCTGGAGCATAACTATATATTCCTTCTTCCACCTTTGCCGAAATATGTTGGCCATATGTTGAATGTGGCGCCATCTTCTTGAGTACACATCACAGTCGGTGAATTTTCCAGGTGGTAGAGTAGGACCATTGCGCAGCAACAGCAAGTGATTAGGAGTCAGAGGTTCGCAATCGCGAATGTCATCTGAAACTACAGAAATCGGACGAGTATTCAGGAAATTCTCAACCTGACAAAAATATGTATGTAATGCTTCATCATCTATGGTGTGCTTGTCCATGATAAAGGTAAGTGTTCGTTTTACGCTCTTTATCAGGCGCTCCCAAACTCCTACACTGTGTGGAGACTGAGGAGCATTAAATCGCCATTCGATTCCCTTTTTTTGAAATGCCTTGGAAATGTCCTCATTGTTCCACTGCTCGATCGATCTCTTCATTTCACGATCTGCTCCAGTTAAAATAGTGCCACAATCAGATCGCAGCATCTTGGGTTTGCCTCTTCGACAAACAAATCTTTGGATAGCATTAATTAAGAAGTCACTTTCCATTGTATACGCTGCCATCTTTCTTGGATACCACTGTCCAATTCATCATTCCAAGACTTCCTGTGAAGCACAGTGGCTTCCTGAAAGAGAAGTTTTCCTCTAACAACATAGGGAGATAAGAAGCCCAGTTGATCATACACCGAGCATAAAATGCTCAACATTCGTCTTCTAGTGTAGGGTTTCTGCTTGAGCTTGATTTTGACATAAAAAACGTCTCTGTGCATGTCCCACTCGACTCCTAAGACTCTCTCTCTAGGTAAATTGTCGTAATGCAAATCCAAGGTTTTGACCGATTTTCCACGTTTCTCTGCTGGTATGCTTTCCAAGACTTCTTTCTTGTTGCTCAGCCATTCGGTAAGGTTGAAACCACCTTCAGCTAATAGTGAAGTCATTTGATGAACTAAGTTACAAGCAGCTTCCACAGTATCAACCGACTTTAAAAAATCATCGATGTAAAAGTTCCGTTCAACAGCCTGGGTTATTTCCTTGTCGTACTTGTCTTCGTTGTCAGTGGCTGTGCGTCCAAGGGCAAAAGAAGAAATACTGGGAGACCATACACCTCCAAAGAGATGAACTGTCATCCGATAAACTTTTACAGTGTCTTCCAGATTTCCGTCTCTCCAATATAAGAATCTCAGTGGCCTGACACGGACCTGGTAAACATGGCTTTAATATCTGCCATGACAGCGACGTCCTCCAGATGAAAGCGTATAAGAACTCCTATGAGCTTGCTAGTCAAGTCAGGACCTTGCAAGACAACATCGTTAAGTGAGACTCCATTAAACTTGGCCCTGCAGTCAAAAACAATGCGAGTTTTATCAGGCTTGTTGACATTAAAAACTGGGAAATGAGGGATATACCATATCTTCCCCATGATGCCTGAATCTTCATCAACTTCTTCAGCATATCCACAAGTTAACAGATTGGAGATTTCTGCTGAATACTTTTTGTGCAGTTCTGGATGTTTAGAAAGCCTGATCTTCAAACTTGATAGTCTGGATTCAGCCATTGGTCGATTATCCTCAAAATTTGGATCGTGCTCCTTAAAGGGAATGGCTAATTGATAATGGTTATCAGCAGTTTTTACTATACTATTTTCCCAGATTTTTAGTGCACGCTTGTCTTGTTTTGAGTGAGTTACAGTTTCATCATCGTCATTGATGCATCTCTCCAATCTCCAAAATTTTTCAACCTGTGTTGACAGTATGTGATCATTGTTTATGTCAACGTGAGCGTAATTGGCTATGTAGCATAGTGATTGGCTGCCGCCCCCTATGGGCCGATTTAGAGTCCATCCGAGTGCAGTTCTGATGGCATAAGGATCCATTGGCGAAGAACCAAGTCTCACTTCAAGAGGTGCCAAGGCAACCGGTACATTCTGTCCAATGAGAAGCATGATGCAGTTAAAGTCTACATCAGGAAATGAGAGGTCACTGAGATGATCTAAAGTGGACAAATCAGTCTTTTTAACGATACTCTCTGTGAGGCTTGGAAAGGCATCTATTGCATAAACTGTATTCAGTTTAATGGCTTCTTTGGCCTCTCCACTGTTGTTGCCTCTTACTGTAAGAGAAATTTCCTCAACTGATGTAGTCTTCAAAAGTCTTTTACAGCAAAATGAATGATTGCTTCCCCCATCCAGAAAAGCATAAGTAGATATGGACTTTGTGCTGCCTTCAGATGTAACAGTTACAGCGACAACTGGCAAAACAATTTTTCCTTCATAGAAAGTGCAGATGATGCACATACTGTGGCATCAGCTTCCATTGCCTCACTGGTTTGTGTGCCCTTTTGCTTGTTTGCATCTGATGGCAACCAACTTTCCAATGCTGCATGGAGTAAGCCAGAATGCCTTCTTTTGCAATTGGCTTGATTGCATCCTTGTCTTCGACACTGTGCTGCTCTATGTCTGCCAGGATTTAGACAATTGAAACAAAGATGTTTTTCCTTGACGTATTGGAGACGAGCATCATCTGTCATTTTCCTGAATTTTTCACAAGCTCTGAGATGGTGATTTTCCTTACACATTAGACATGTCTTTGAAAGTGCTGGTCAGGTCTCTTCGCTTTACTTGGAGTTACAACTGAAGAACTTGAATAGCTGACAAAACTCTTTACAGGATCCTTTTTGCTTTTGTAATCTTTGGCATTATCGCTGCCTCCCTCGCTTACTGACCTTTCGAGCATCAGACAAGCAGCCATACACAGGATGAGACATCTCTTCAGAAACGTCTTGAACAAAGTTCTTTACATCAAACATGTCTGGGTTCCTATATTCTAACCTTGCAGTTTGAGTAACCTTAGTCTGCCATCTGCTTTGATATTTGTATGGTAGCTTTTTGATCACGTCCAAGATGTTTGCTTGAGTGTTAAGCTCCCCGAGACTATTCATTGACCATAGTGTCTCTATACAACTATTTAGCAGATCAGAAAAGTCACGTAATTTCTCTGGTTCACTAGGCATAATGCTTCCAAACTCTTTTACTTTGTTTACCCAGGCTTGTGTTATGATGTAGGGCTGGCCAAAGCGTTCTGCCAACAATCGCTTAGCATGGGCATATGCAGTGTGTGGTTCCATATAGTTGCACCTTTCAATGACTTGCTTAGCCCTACCTGTGCACAACTATAGTAGCCGACTAAACCTTGCAGACTCATCTGTAGTATAACACTCTATGCTAGCCTCTAGTCTTCTCATAAAACGCCAGTAATGTAATGGATTGCCATCAAAAACTTCAACTTCTACTTTAGGCAAATGTAGTGTCTGGTAGATACTATTCTGCTGTCTTTGACCTTCCATCATAAAGTTGATCATAGCACTGAGGTCAGGATTGTGTGATGTGGACGTTTCATCCATAATATTAGCAAATCTGGAAGTAGAACCCTCCATATGAATATTGTTGCCGTTCATTGGAGATGCACGATGTGGAATAAAATGTGGAGCCATTGCACTCGAGTTTCTCATCTGTCTACTGGGAGGCATATTTTCAGAGCGATTTTCATGTCTGAAATATTCCAAAATCATGCATGAGTGGTTGTACACGTGTCCGATATATTTGTCTCCAAACATCTACATAACGAGAAAAATGCGATGCTTCATGGCAACGCAGCACATCCATATTCATCCAAGGCTTCTGCTGACCAATAAAGTGTACTACCTTGACATCTCTTTCAAACTGGCGCATTGCAGGAACGTAACCATATCTTGCATCATCATCAACATTGACCATATTGTAAGTATATGGAAGACGTTTGTCGAAATCGCCTGCCCATTTATGGAAAAAACATATCCAGCAGTCCCTGATCACCTCCATCAAAGCTACCATTTTGACAAGCAAATGTTAGTAACTGTTCATATGTTGTCACATCCGGCTTAAACACGAAAACACCAGAATTGAATAAGTCCGGCCAGCCAACATCAGGAGCTGCGGATAATTCCTGCCTCTGAAATAAATCATCTATGTTTGCCATAACCAAAGTGTCAGCATCAAGGAAAACACATTTACTAAACTGTGTAAGTTTCCAGCAATGCAGTTTCGTGAAACTCACACCCAGCTCAGGTCGTCCCAATGCACTTAGATTTTCATGATCCAAACTGTCAATGATGTCAAACGTCTCCACCTGATCAAAAGTCTTTTGAAGAAGACCCTTCACCTGGTCAGACACGTCAGCAGATATCATGATCACCAACTGTCGTTGTGTGCCAGTCTGCTTCAATGAATTGGCAAGTACCAAAGCAGCTGTTGCATACTGATCGTTGGTTGCTAACGTAACATAAGCCTCGTCTACTGATATTCTATCACACACTGAAGACTTCTTAAACCATTCTGTCACTTTAGCTTTACTTGGAACTTCGTCAAATTTAACTTTAAAACATTTCTGGCTTGCAGTCAGTTTATGAATATCACTTCCCAAATTACTCTCATTTTCAAGCCGCTTTTGCTTCACTTTTAGTGCTTGCAGTTTTAATTCACACTGCTGAATCTTTAATTTATTGTCCTTGAGCTTGCGAGAATTCTCGGAAAGCTTCCCACCAGTTTTAAAACTCGAGTAACCACTTTTGGAAATTCTTGACCGAGTGCTTGTGGTGTGTTGCTCCCCCATGCTACCTGTAGCATGTAGCTGCTGCATGTGGCTGACTGTAGCTTCGGCCTTGAAACTACCTGTGGGGGTGGGCTGTCCACTGCTGGCACACGATGAGCAATAATTCTCTCCACTAGTTCAGCTTTAATTCCACCAACTGCTAAGCCTTTCTGACGAAGTATTTCTTTTAATTGTTCTCTGGTTTTTGTTTTCAGTTCTTCTTCTGTGTATTGCTTTTCAGCCAGTTCATGAAATTTAGGCTCTGCCATTATAAACAAGCTGTGAAAATTTATACTAGTCAAATAAACCAGTTACTGCTGAATCTAGGTCGCAGAACTCAAACCAGGTATTGCAAATTTTCAATGTCACTGTCTCATCAACACCAGGCTTGTAGGCTGTACAGTTTGTCCTGTATAACAAATGCAGTCATCATTGCTGTCCATGTCTGACTTTGTATTCAGCAAACCTCCTCCTGTCCTGTAGTTTTCCCAACAAGAATGGTAGAAGGATATAAAACTGTGAGAGACTACTACTTCATGATGCCCAAAGTCAAAAAATTCATGTTTGAGTAGCTTTATTACGTTTTATCTGTAAAAAAATCATAACAAAATATAACAAACTAATTTGAGCCCAAAAAGAAACAAGAAAATTAATAATAAAGTCAGACTGAACAATCAAAATAAACTTACATCATGGCTCTACTACTCTTGACAAATAAATGGTTTAACTGAGACAAAACAACAACAACAACTCTCTTAGCCAAGAACAGACTGCCAACTAACCAGGTAAACTAGCTCTGTCAGTAGAGCATGACAGAAAGAAGCCAAGTCAAGACATACATACATGAATGCAGTTAAAAAGGACAGTATAGGGGGGTTTACAGAATGAAAGAACACTGAAGTAATAAAATAACCTAAAAGCCTTCACATTAGGCCTAATGTTACTTTACTTTGCATTTCGTTTACCTGCTTGAAAGAATTATGTGACTAGAAAAGAAAATGATTAATTACCTAAAATTTTTACACCATATGTTAAATGTCGTTCAGGGTCACTCCAGGGTGCCCCACTCACAAACCGAAAAAATGTATTTTTAATCTTATTCGCAAGATGCAGTTATTTAAAATTTTACTTAGCTTAGCGACATGTGCGTTACGAATGCTTTGATTATTTTTTCAAACTTTACTCAGCGTTATCTAAACTTGTTTCATATGATTTATCGTCAAAATGGCTGCGTATAACCGTCAGAGCGGGATTTTAAATTTACATGTTTTATACAGCGTTACTGCCGGCGCAGTCCCTGTATTTAAAAAGGCAGTAGTATAAAACGGTAAGCGATATAAAATTTCAAGACGAACTTTTCAAGCTTTATGTAGGTGGAGGGTTTTCTTGTGCTTTACAGGAAAAAACTACAGGAAATTCATTTTTACTGGCATAATTACTTTTACTAGAGGAAATTATTCAGTATTAACAGCGGAGATTTACATGAAATGCATCACATTAAGTAATCAAAATGCTAGCTTTTCTACAAACAGGGCAAAATATGGTTGCCCTACGAGTTAAAACTTTCATATAAAAAATTCAGCAAATGGTAAAGAATAAAGGTCAACAATAAATTCCATTAATGACAATGAAAGATGCCCCACCTATTAAAGTTGTTAACCATTTTGTTTAATCTTTTTCACTGTTCCCAGAGGATCTTGTTCTTAGCAACACTTAGATCTGTCTACTAGATCTTCTATGATAGAAGTATGTAATTCTTCTGTCATACCTTGAAGAATTGGACTCATCTTCCACACCTCAATTGCCCCACAACTAGAAAACTGGCCCAGAGCAACTTCCATGAAAAACAGCGGCAAGCCGCAAAAAACCAGTGCCAGCAAATACGGCACAAGAAACGCACCTGCAACGAAACAAACCATCAAGATTTAATTACTGAGATTAGTAACATACTAGAGTCAAGTTTAGGCTGATGGCTGAGGTATAATTGTATTTACAAACCACTCCGCTAAATTCCCCCGACCGACACTTCATTTACACAGAGATAATAATGGCGTTGAAGTTGCCTTGCTTACAACAATGTTTTGGTAATTAGTTTACACAATTTTTCCCAAAGTTACCTCCTCCGTTTTTGTAGCAAAGGTAAGGAAATCGCCACACGTTTCCGATACCCACAGCATAACCAACACAACTGAGAAAGAAATCGAAGTTCCCCGACCAATTTCCTCTATCTTTGTTCTCATCGCCACCCTGAGATGATACTGGCGTCACGCCGCCCAAGTTGCTTTCCACATCTTCTCTATTATTTCCCATCTTGAGTATTAATAAACCTGAATCACAAAATTTAAAATATCACATACTGTACAGATCACTGATACCTTCAGTGATTGGCACAACAGCATTCATTTAATCCACTCGTCCATGAAACTGTAATTTAAACATATTACCAAGTAACACAAAATAATGCTGCAAACAGATGTTCAAAAGAGACTCTCTGAGCTTATATTATTTTGATGTTGTATTTATAATATTTTGTGTGAAAAATGCTCGCCTTTATTTTTTTCTATAGGAAGAGGCAGCTATACGATGTATGCCATTATCCCACATATCAGGAGGTACCCGTTTAAAAGTAGGTCGACATCTGAACTACCTTCCCTTAAATTACAGTAACTCAGCAGTTCCAGGAAAACGACTGATGTTTAAGTAGATGGGGTCCTACACATGCCCATATCTCGCCTTAATTAAAGGGACTCTAAACTTTAATACAACTTATGTTCAATTTATTTGTTATGGAAAGTTATCAACTTATTGTGACATTGCGCTACGCGAAAATATTCACGGAAGCCATAATATGTTGTTTTTTACCAAAAAATAAATAAACAGCTAACAAAGCGGCCATGTTTGCGCAAGAATTAGGTCATCTAGTCCTGAAATGTCAGCTGATCAGAAACGCATGATTTGATCATTTGAGTCGTTCGTTCACAACAGTTTGAACAAATTCGTTGCATTTTTTGACTGCCTTGTAGCTAAATTATTTTTTTGTGTTTTGTAATTTATAACATTGTCTCAGCTTAGAAACAGTTACGAGTTCGATTCAGTGGCTAACTTTGAAACAATCGTGTAATAATTACTAGGCGAAAGGTTTAATTAACATACCCTGTTCTGTAGTTGCTTGAAGAACGAGCATACATTACTGTAACTATTGTTGCAATTTAATTTGCCAGCCATACAGTCAGATTTCACCTAAACTGTTCAATAAAAAGTCACAGATGCAGAGGTACCTGTTGGCAGCTAGTCTGGCAACTTGCATAAACTATAAGAGCGCCAAATATGAAAAAACAAAAAACAAAAATGAAAAAAGCAAAATATCCAGAAAATGCAAATTATTTTTAGTTATTGGTGCTGTTTTTACTTACTAAGATTCTGCAGCTTAGATTCTACAATTAGTTTCTTTTTAAGCCTTCTCTAAAACCTTAAGTACAGGAAAAATCACTCCCGAACTCCCTAGTGGAAGTTTCTGGAAGAGGAGGTAGAAAGTCCAGCCATGCCGCCTAGATTGACAGCGTGTTGGATTGCCACTTGGCAAAATCTTTGGAAAACAAAAAAATGTGCGGATTACTGCGCATTAGAAACGTCTGTTCGTTAAAATGGACGTGCCTACAACGGTCATCGTCAGAGTTTAGTCTTCAAGTTTTATTCAGCAATGTTGCTAATAGAAGCCCTGTGCACAATAAGACAGCATACAAGTGATTGAAGATTTTTATGAATCCTCTTTTACTGTCCTTTAAGGGAAATCTTCGCCGGTTTGCTTGCTTCTGCCTTGTTAAATATTTTAAATAATTTACTATCCTAAAACATTCAAACACACTGCAGTCATATAAATGATTTCTTTAGCAACTAACTCCTAATTTCGACTAAAACTCGTATAAAAACAAAAATCAAATATTAAATGGATATAAACATAATATTACTTACCTCAAAATACAAGACTGGAATGGCGCTTCTCCCAAAACAGAGAACAAAAATAAGCGTCACATGACTAAAACACGTTAACCTATAAGCAGTGTTGCGTAAGAAAACAGGAATAACAATTTTTAGTTTCAATTTCAATTCAGTTTCAACTGAAGGAGCACGCTCACAGAAGCAGAAACTTGCTTACAGCTATTTACCTCTACCCGGTCAGAAATAGAGAACCACCACGTTTTATAATAACATAATTAAACCAAGAATCTTAAGCTCACATCACATAAAACGGGCATCTATAAACAAGCATCATTTAAATAAATAGCTCTTATAGTTAATAAAATAATATTAAAAATATAAATATAGAAAATTGATTTCGACTTAATGTTCTCTAACCAGTACAATAATAAGATTTGGAAGGAACCCGACAAAGGAAAGAGCAAATTGATAATATAATATAATTGATAATATAATTTTAATTCTAAATAATATTTTTCATAAAAGGAAATTGTCGTGAATAACTTTATAAATCAATAATTTGGTAATAAATCTCATACCTCCCTGATTTGATAAGATAAATTTATTGATTGATAGAGGAACTCATCCAGCTGATAAGCACGGATTTAATGAGATGCAAATTATTCCACAGGTGTGTTTTTTATCGGTTACTGAAGGTAAACAGGTGTCTGTTTAAGTGAGGACATTATTGTTCTTTATAGCCGTATGCAGAGTTGCACTTAATTAACAAAAAGTCGGGAAAAGCGAAATATCTTTTGAAGATGACTTTATGGACTTCACCAAAGTCTCTACCGGCACTCGAAGACATCGGAGGAAGAGAAGTTCCAAAGAGTCGCCGACGACGGGGAAAGATCCCCCGGAGCAAAGGAATTCGAAGGCCACCTTGCTGATCGTAAATCGCATGGCAGGGGATACCAGGGATCCAGGAATGTTACCTGTCGCCTGATTGCGTATGGCGCGAAATTTGCAAGGTCAGCTCTCCAGGATATAAGCTCTGAGTTTTGGAGAAAGGGAGAGAGACGCCGGTGTGCGACACGAAGTCACACACGCGTCAGAGAGGAGAATCTGACAAGGAATCCGAGACAGCATCGTTTGACACCAGCATGGAGAGTTCTGCGTTCTCAGCAATAGACTGAGCACTGGATCAACGAGAGTCTCATAAATCTATTTGGAGTTGACCAAGTGTACTGGGTGCATTGTGGTCAGTCCACCAAGTTAAGTGTTCTTAACACATTTGTATCTGAGAGTAACTCTGCATAACTGTAGTTCACATTGTATTAAGCACTTTAAGTGCAGCATACTGAATAATTGTCAAGCGAATTGCATGAGCATCTTTCGGGAGCTATACATTAATTGCAAACGCCTACAAGCGTATAAGGGCAAATCTTGTACAGCAATCTAGATAGAGTAAATTCTGTAAATGAATAAAGTCGATTCACTTTGACACGTTAAATAACGAGTTCTTGTATGATTAAGAGCGTTCAAAGTAAAGCAACACTAAATCCGAGATACGAACCTGAGAGATTCGCATTGCATTAATTAACTTAAGCTCAATTGCGGGAGCGACGCTCGATAGCTTGAGGGAAGAAGACCTTCACTCACAACGCAAAGGTCGAAGTGACAGTCTTGAGGGACAGAATTATTGCCTGATAGACTCAACTATAGCCCTCGGAGCCAGGTGATAAAATTACCTTGTAGCGAACAAACAAAAAGCGAATCTGTAAAATCAATATACAATCTATAGATATAAATCACGATTACACTATACGATAAGAAAGCAACGTGATAAAATCTCTAAGTTTCTCTATGTCGTCAAGTGAAGTGCCCGAAATCGGGGCATTTTTGATCATGGGCTGGGGTGAGGCAATGTGGTGTTGCTACTAAATTCGTGTTTTTAACACTTAGTGTATGAAACTTTAATATAACGGTCATTTGTATAACAGAACTTTTGTTTATTACTTACATCGCTACACTTTCTGTGCTTTTTCTTATGTTATTTGTAAACATTAGAGGACTCATTAACAAATGACATGTATGAGGTGAGACAGGCGAGAAGCGACAAGGAAAACAGAAGGAAATGGAAAAGAAAGAAGAGACGAGAGGAGAGGAGAGGAAGGCAGAAGGGAGGAGAGGAGGAGAGAGTAGAGGAGAGGAGGAGGGACACGAGAGCAGAGGAGAGGAAAAGAGAGGAGGGAGAGGAAAAAAGAGGAGAAGAGAAGAGAAGAGAGAAGATAAGAGGGGAAGAGAGGAGAGGAGAGGAGAAATCAGATGAAATGAGATGAGAGGAAACAAAAGACGAGCTGGGATCAGAAGAGACGAAATGAGGCAAGTATGTGGTTAAAACTAAAAACACCCTAGATGAGTCAGTTTTGTAGTTTTAAACGTTTAACCAAGTGTATCTAGTTCCAAGTCCTGCTTCATATTCCTACAGACTGTAATAACATGCATGGCTGCAGGTATTATAAAGTTTCAATTTGCTGTGTCAATGGCATAACATAATAATGATAATCGCTCGAGTTCAACGCTAATAGTAGCAATCATCTCTCGTGAGTAGTTATGATATGGATATAAAATGAAAAGGCGCAAGTATTTACTGACGTGAGAAAATAATAATGGAAAACAATATGTGGTCACGTGATTTTTTAATATAACGTGTCAGCACTATTTCGAACTGCGTCATCCTGTAGGACACGTCATTACTACGTCATCCTGTTTGGCTAATTATGGCAAACCATTATGCAAGAACTGTCTAATTCAAGCCAAATAAAAGTTTGACGTATCTATTCTGGCTAAAACCAAATCTTTTTTGCTTTGAGAGTGCTGGAGGCTATATTACTGATGTTTTGATAAAGTTTGAAATTAATTCTGTGAAAATATTTAGCTTTTTGCGAGAATGTAGTAGACTTCTGGCCAGTTTTTTGAAATGTCTATAACTGATACTTATTGCATAACCTGTGTAACTTTCGTATAACAGTGTTTTGGGGAATAATGATGTTTGATTTGTTTTATAGTCCCTGGTGAATCCCTTAGTACTGTGAAACACGTGTAGAAGGATAATAAAGATGCCATGTAATTGTGTAAAAGCATGTTTTAAATTAATCTAAGTATGGTAGAAGTTGAATTATAGTTCATCACTGTAAGTAAAACAAGAGTCATATTGAACGTTCTTAGACATTAGGTTAATTTAAGTAATTGTAAAGGACTTTTTGTTGTGCTAAGACGCCAAATACAAAGCTGTTTCAACAACTTTCGGCAAAGGTCCTTTCCCTGCTTAATTTCTATATAGCCATCGTGCAAATGCAAATTTAAATTAAATTAACATTTCGCCCAAATTTATTTTCTTGAATCCAAAGGCAAGTACATTTATGTATTTGCAAAGTTATTACTGCACACTGGCAATGATATTATAACTGCTATTGTTAATTCGCATAGACTTGTCAGCTCTTGCTTTCTTGTGAAATGGAATGAAATATTACATAATTACTTTCTAAAATTTATTTAGCTCTTAATTTACTAATCCTGTATTTACATTTTAATCTTTTATTTCATTGTATTTTATTTAATTTACTACTGTATTTGTATTTTGTATAGTCTTAGTTACGAGAACAAAAATTTGAATTGAATCATTACACTGACTAGTTCGACAAATCCGCGTCTTTGGTAAAGAAATCAGTAATACAGTATTTTAAGAATTTGTCACTGTCTGCTAAACACAATTAACCTTTGACCTTCTGTCACGGAAAGCGAGCACGCTGATGAGTGAGCCATTCCTGCCCTCAATTGTATTTTAAGCGTTAATAACATAAGCAATGTGGTGGCTGAATAAATACAAATTAATTTACGCACTTTGCACAATTTACAGATCTATTCAATACCCTCTGACGTCCCGCAAACGAGAATCCAGCATTTTCATCGAGCGAGCCTGGTGAGCATAGATTATTGTAGCAGGACCGTACCTTGTTTATTATTAAGGATAATCCTAAGATGAGGCAGTGGTGCCTTTACTATTTTTGCATGAGCATATATCCTTTCTCTCCTAAGTAGATATACGGCTGCCGGAGGAGGAGATATATATATGACAGATGAAACCATATATATATATATATAAGAAGCCAGATGCTACATTCTGAATCTATCTATTTAATAAGTTGGCTAGTTGTTGCTTAAGTTGGTGGTTAAGTACACACGACCACCACTCGACTACTCGGTATGAATGTCTAGTGCATCACCATTAGAAAAGAGCAACTGACGTCATGACTGATTTCTTTAATTTGGTCCCTTTGCTTCTTTTAGACAAATTTTAATTATTTCGTACACTAACAAATACAGCTCTCAGAGTGCAATTACTCCCTACCTACTGACTATGGGTAATTTCCAGGGCTGTGCAAGTAGAAACAGTTACTTACAGTGATGAAATTTTGTTTGTTTGATGGCAAAATGACCTAAACGGCTTAATATTAAACCTATACCATAAACTGAATGTGTAAATATGGAGATTGAGTGTACCACGTTTCACTTGGAATGAGTAACAATTTATGGCTCTGAATGTGAACTTTGAACCTGGTGGAACACGCCTCTGGTAACAGTTCAAAGATTAAAGTTCGAATTGTGGCTAGTACCTGCCCAAAGCATTTTTCAAAATTGTTAATATTTCCGAATCACTGGGCGAATCAGTGGCGGCAATGAGTCACCCAAAAAAGAAAAAAGTTGCAGTTATTGGTGCTGGTGCATCTGGGCTTGTTGCATCCCAGATTCTATCTGAACGAAAGGATTTTGATCATGTAGTGTTTGAAAGAAACTCCGATGTTGGTAAGTGGCTTAGCGTCACAGCATTATGTTTAAAAATTAGTTTGTTTTAATAAATGAGGACAGAGGATAATAAATGAGTTACAATAAAGGATTTATTTTTTATTGTAGGTGGAACTTGGCTGTACACAGACAACACAAAACTAGATGAGCAAGGACATAGAATACATAGTGCAGTGTATAGAAATTTAGTAACAAATTTTCCAATTGCTCTTATGTGTTTGGCAGGACAGCCGTGGCCTTCAGATGCAGATAAACATGAATTTGTTCCTCATCAAAGATTTTTCGAATATCTACAAAGCCTTACGAATCAGTACAACATTCGCCAGTACATCAGAACCAACACAGCAGTCAAAATGATAAGGCCAGTCACGCTAAAAGAAAAGTTTCCAAAATTATTAATAACAGTAGAGAACGTTCGAGATAAAACCATTGAAGAATTTTGTTTTGATTCGGTTCTAATTTGCACAGGCGCTTTTATAGATCCTTATATTCCGAAAATAGATGGTCTACACGAATTTGAAGGACAAATTTTACACAGTTGTCAATACCGTTGTGCACCATCATTTGCAAATAAACATGTAGTTATTGTAGGCGGAGGTCCATCAGCGTTTGACATTGGTCTTGAACTGTGTGAAGTTACTACCATAACGGTATGTGCGTCTGATCGGGACTTCTTCAATTTTAGGAAACAACAAGCAAACGGAATCTTGCCGACAAACTTTATGGTTGCATCATCAACGCTTGCTTCAGTTGAGAAATCTAGTATTAAACTAACTGATGGTGAATCTATTACAGCAGATTCCATTCTTTTTTGCACGGGATACAAGTACTCATACCCTTTCTTGCACCCGGATTGTGGAATAACAGTAGAAGATTTTAAAGTGTCACCTCTTTTCAAACATACAGTATGTACAAAACATCCTAACATAATGTTTATTGGTTTACCTGTTTGTCCTCTAACTTCAATGGCATGTTGGCAGGTTCCTCTTGCTTTGAAAATCCTAGACGGAACTTTAGAGTTGCCCACTGAAGAGGAAATGAACGCTGATACAGAAGCTGAACTCGTTGAAAGAAAAAAATGTGAGTGGTTTAGGGGAAGAGAAACACATCATTTTATGTCGGAGGAATTCGGGCCCATTGCGTTTATTGAACAGTTGACGAAAGTAGGAGATTTGCCACCTTTTCCCAAGGAACTGCAATCTCTACCAGGACAGATAATCGAAAACGCTACTAAAAACTTTGTGACATTTCGAAATGCAAAATATATCATTCATGGAGAAATGTACGCACATCATCTCTAATTATATACATATATATTTAGCAGTATGTATATACATGATATATATACAAGCAGAGTTATAATAAAGAACGTAAACTTTAAACATCAAGTGTGTAGTTATTTGTATGCTGTTATGATTCTACAGTTGTTTATGTTGTTTTAGTTCGTTTTTCCATTGAGTTAACGGCTATTGTTAAAATAAACTTTTACCAACAACCAGCTTCGGATCATGCAGTGTATTACAATTGGAGTCGGTACACAATTATATCACAGATCACAAGTTTTATGGATAAATCACGTGCTATATATATATGTGAGTGGTTTATATATATATATATATATATATATATATATATATATATATATATATATATATATATATATATATATATATATATATATATATATATATATATATATATATATATATATATATATATA
Source organism: Tubiluchus corallicola (assembly GCA_030141605.1). NCBI lineage: Eukaryota > Metazoa > Priapulida > Priapulimorpha > Priapulimorphida > Tubiluchidae > Tubiluchus > Tubiluchus corallicola. The sequence goes on along the minus strand of JAQGDQ010000044.1, from coordinate 507,678 downwards.
TATATATATATATATATATATATAATTGTTCATTATATATTTAAAATGTCTAAATTTAAAATGTTAAAAACCCTGTTTGCATAAATTATTAAATTATAATGTGTTAATTGTTTCTATACAGTTGTTGGGCATAATGTAGATCAAGAAAAATGAGATTCCGTAACGGCAAAGTGTGAGATTGACCTCATTCAGATACATATACACCTGTCCTTATGTTGAAGTTCAAGTTTCTAGTTTGTGAAAATTCGTTCGTTCAACGTGTCGAAGGAATATATAAGCACATAATAATTATTACGAAAAGAACATGTGACATCGCGGATAGGGACCTGTACAGGGCGATGCGCGCCAAGTTGCACAGTCGACCTGATAAAAAAGACAATAGCAGACCAGTGAAGTCAGGGCCCTATTAACATGTATTGGTGCCCTCAGCGCACCCAGCACCTAGTGCCCCGGCTGTCTCCTTTGCACAATCATATAATCACAATCATGATCTTTTAGAAAAATGGCAACTGAAATATACTTCATGACACAAGCAAGATTTCTGACAGTCAAAAAAATAAATTATCATGCAAATAATGGAACTGAAAATCAGATGTATCTATATATTGGTATGTTGAAGTATATGAAATTGGGCGTTAATTTTCATGCGCAGGCATCAGAAATTATAATTTACATAACGAAAAACGGATCATACGGGAAAAAACGTTTCGCAGCTCAAATCATGCGTATTACGTCATACAAATCAGGCGAAATTATACGTATAACAAACTCTACTGCGCTATATGAGATTTATTCTACTTAAATTATTTATTGACTTCAAAATCAAATTTTAATTAAATAAATTAGCCACAAAAAGAAGGTATGATGCCTGCTAAAAGTAAAACAACTTAGAATGGTGTTAAACAGGAACTGTATGAGCCATTTTGATTAAACGGCCATTGCAAATGTTGGGGTTACAGTCGCCATGACAATGGGTGAAAACATGATGATGGTAAAAGATGTATACTCTACTATGATGCTATACAATGGTATGAAAAACAACCCTGCCAAATATTCGTTTAGCCCTTTACGTCACATTTTGACCTGTGAAAGCCTTTAATGGTCGTTCACATACGTTATTAAAATTTTATCTGTTTTCGATTTATTTTTTACTAGCCTGGTACGTCCTTGAGCCTTGGTACCCTAAGCACGTGATTAGCACGTGATTTATCTAGCACGTGATTAGTCTGCTTATGTTGTTAATACGGCCCTGGATTATGTTGTCGACATAAAACTTGTGATCTGTAGTATAATTGCGTACCGACTCCAATTCTAATACACCGCATGATAGTGTAAGTCCGAAGCTGTTTGTTGATAAAAGTTTATTTTAACAGTAGCCTTTAACTTAATGGAAAAACGAACTAAAATAACATAAACAACTGTAGAATCATAACAGTATACAAAAAAAAAGATGATAATCCAGATGTAGGCCTAAGCCTAACCCACTGATGAATAACTACACACTTGATGTTTATAGTTTACGTTCTTTATTATAACTCTGCTTGTCAGAAGTAATCTTCCAAGACAAGAGAAACGAATGCCCTAGGGATGTCAAATACCAAGCAGGAATCCTCACGAATTTTTATGGTTTGCAAGCCAGGAAAACTTCGAAAAGCGCCGTCCTAGCTTCGCTTAAGAAAAAGTTGCATCGATCCGCGTAATGTTGTTCATCCCCTGGATGAAAGTATCACGTTTAGCTAATGCTTATAAATGTTAATAGACGCAAACTCAGTTTCAAATTTTAACCGCAATTATCGTAGGCTGCGTAATGCAGTAATAATCAACATAAGAGACGCTAAAATTTAATCCTTTTAGGGGTCGGATATACTAGCTGATGCTGGTATAAATTACTATAATTACATTGCTATAATTACAAATATTACAGTTTTTTTCTCAAGCCAGTGTGTATGATATATTGGGGTGATGTATGTACATCGTGTTGTGTGAGTTGTCGTTCAGTTTTCCTTTGCTACGTCTGCCTAGTAATTGATTATTGATTATAACTCTTAGCTTCGTCCAAAAAACAGTTTTTGACAATAGGGCACACGTGGCAAGTTCAGGTTTGCTTACATTTTTGCGGATGGGGATTGTACATATGCGGATTTTGCGGTTGCGGATAAACGAGAAAGTATAACCGCGACTCAGGATCACTGGCACTTATTACTTGCCACGTGCCTATGCGTTCTGTAGGTACACTTTTATAGTTAGGTCAACCTCCAAAGAAACTCATCAAAATACTCTATTACTACATTACTTGATTATTGACATTTAGAAGTATTATCCTGCAGCTGACAAGAGATTTAACTGCCTAATCCTGGCTTCGCCCTATATGATATGGGTGATACAAGTTGACGAGGAATAATATTTTGTTAGCGCTTTGATAATTAAGTTATCGTTGTCTATAGATGAACTCTGCAGACACAAGTACTACAGCAAGGACGGAGATGACAATGCGCTGGCATGTAAGGCTGTTACCTTAATATTAATTACTAACCAAAAAATTTGCATATAAAAACGCAACGACAACTCTCATCCCATTTCCCCATACCACACTTTGCACACCACACTACCTTCACCCATATAACCCATACCGTACTAGCCACGCCACACCATCCACATCAAACCACATCAAACAACTACACCGCCTACAGCACACCACGCGCGTCACATCGCACCGACATCAAAAGCACAGAAATTACTTAGTTGTTGAAAGCTTCATAAAAATAATCAGTTTTCGGATTTTTTTAAATTATTGAGCTACTTGGTCTGACAGAATGGTAATGGCAGAGAATTCCACGGTTTTGGACAGTACACTAAGCGCTAAACGATTTAGCACCTCAAGATTACTTCTGTTTGAGCTAGATCTTAATGCTCTACGAGGGACTTATAATTTAAGAAGGTCTGACACATACGTAGGAGTCTGACCATTGATTGCTTTGTATGTTATCAAAATGATTTATCAAAATTAGCAAAATTTAATTTGCTGCAGACATTAAATTTAATATGTATTGTAGATTTCGAATTGTAGATTTAAATCCACGTCCAAAATAACGTAACGTAACAATTATCAAAACATAACAGTTCATTTAAAAATCTACAAAAATTAGATCTAACAGACTTACAGTACCTGCATTTTTAGGGTTTTAACTTTTAATACTATTCCACATTAAAGTCTTTGTCCACACATTGTTAATTAGCTAACTGGTCAATTGAATCTAATAACAGATGCAGCAAATTAGACTAGTAGAACATGTAGGTGTACCAGTCTATGACAGTGCTCGATTGTGTCGAAATTTTAAAAACTTTTAGCCCGATACCTGGCTTCTTATACAGCTGCGCGTGACATATTTTATGGTGCGAAAGTTCGTGCTTTATTATTAGCAAGAAAGAATTGAGCCAGTTTCTTCAAGTTTGGGCTCAACATGAAATATAAGTTTTGGTTTAAAGGTGGAGTGTTCATATTCGTTGCTTTAGGATTCAGTGTATTCGTGCAGCAACATTCTGGTATCCAGGATGATAAGAAGTCCAGTGACTTTAGTGATTCGTTCAACCAAAACAGTTACGAGCACAATCAGCTGACAAAGCTGTCGGTTGAATTTGATGTCTGGGACGGTAAAAGTCTTTTTCCTGGTAACAATAGAACGGCAGTATCTACTTGTGTCAGATTTATTAAACCTAAGAAAAGGGGAGGGATAATCGCAGAAGAGGAAATGATAAATATTTCAAGACATTTAATGCCCGAAACTCTAAAAAGATCAGCAAGGTGCAGTACGGTAAGCACTTTCACCAGCGAGAATTAAGCCTATTATGTCTTTTGGTATCAATGTTAAAAAAAAATTGAAATAATCTTGTGTCAGTGTTATTCTCACGTGACTTTTAGACATTACTGATATATAAATAATTATAGTAACAATCGAAATGTACATAATGCTAAACGTGCAGTTACGTATGTAAGCCACATTGCCTCTAAGTGCGCTTAAATGTGACCAATCAGCAGAATTATCATGTATTATTTGTGAAAGATACTTTGAATGCAACCGAGCGTAAACATTTTGAATTTTTAAACAGAAATGAATTTAATCTGATACTAGAATGCCTATGTCAAAAATTAAGTAATTAATTCTTTTTGTTGTACTCCCCTTGACTAACTGCTGTATTATTATTTTCCCTTTTTGTTTAAATTGTTATGTGTAAATATTCTTATTTTTATGCTACAAACAAATTGAAACTGACAATCACGGTGCGCAAAACCTCATAATAATTATAAATTATTTTTCGCATATATTTTCACTAGCCCAACCCACGTACAAGCTCACTTTTCTTTCACTTTTCATGTTTCATTTTCAGCTTTTTATATTGCTGTTATTGTGTATCCTAGCAGTTTCAGCATTAATTGGTTTTATTGTACCATAAAATAAAATAAAAAGATGATTACAGTGCTAATAAGCCAGTGTTTTCACAAACAATAACTTATTTTTTACTTATATATTAAGAACAGTCTGCCTCGTACTCTTAGACATCACAGTGGCATGTTTTGTTACATAGAGTTTAAGGCAGACATTTTTATATATTCTACGAAGAGTCCATCAAACTTCTGCGCCATTTATTCTGTCCGGACTGGAAGGGTAAATACAGGACGTAAAAAAACATGCAGGATAAATACACTAAGATAGCATGATCGATGATTTAAAATTTTCAAACGATTCTTTAGCTTTGTGTATGAATCAGTTTTTTTCACATTTAAACTAAGACATTAAACTAGCAGCGTTGTCTCGGCCATTCTCATAATAATGTGAATAGTATGTGAATAGTAATACCACCCTCAGCAAGGTAAAATCAGTATGATGAATGAAATATCTCAGAGCATGTATTGAACTGTGAGTCACGCATCCATTCACTGACTAGATTCAGCCTTTCCTAACTTCATTAACTTCGCACACGCCGTGACCACTCGTACATGCTCACTTGCTGTACGTTATATGTTTAATAAACTTATTTTACAATGTTTTAGGCAGGAATTCCTTACCGTCCTAACTACAAAAATCCATGCTTTTACGTGAAAAATAAAGAAGGTAAGAACAAATCAAATTATTGCATGTTACAAGAGCCACCAGCTAACAATGCTTTTTTAGATTTGTGATAGATGTCGCCACATTACTTCGTGTGTTGTAACAGCGATTCCGATAGCTTATTGCTGAAAAGACCAAAGTTACTAAAACAATATATTAAGCCGGTTTTTCTAAGTACAATTTTACGTATTTGTTTGTGTAGGATTTTGTACAGTTGCTTTTATTTTTGGATAGTTGTATATTAAGAATATCAGCCAGTTTCCTTAAATATGTTTCAAAATATAATACTGGTGTATTAAACCTGCAAGTAGAGGCGTAATACATTTTTCTTTATATTATTCTTGGGTGAGATACATATACGCCTTCCCGATGATTTTTCCCGATGAGAGTATTTTTCCCAAACTATTTGCCTTTGTTGCAGAATTTCTTTCTCGATCGGGAAAGCCCGACAGTCTGGACACGTTACATCACTCACTGGGGATAAGTGACATGCAAAAACGACAACTTTCTTGACTCTCAAGACCCGATAGTCTGAACAGGGCTTTAGTTAAATACTTCTTAGGGGTGGGGAGGAAAGTTTGGGAACCGCTGTTCCAATAGCATGCTCAGAACAACACGTGTTGTTTTACCACAAATTGTTTCTGGGTAATTGCTAAGACTAAACGCTCACAGTTTAAAACTTAGCTTATAGCTTATTGCTAATTTTGCCATTAATTCGTTTCGTATCTATATTCAGGGCTCCTGCTGAGATGCGTTCCGTATTTCTATTTGGCTGGTTTCCAGAAGTCTGGCACAACTACATTGCACAGCATAATACTGCAGCATCCAGACTATATTCCTGGTGCTTTTGGAAAAGAAGTGCATTGGTGGGACTCGGTCAGACTGTCAGAACGTATGTAGATTTATCAAATAATCCTTAACAATCATAGTAGAAAATTCTAATTTTCCGGTTGTATTTCTAGTACCAAGAATTTACTTTTGTTGTTGCTCTTGTTGTACGAACATCATAAAAAGTATTATAAGACTTCATAAGAAGGAATCGGATCAGATTTTATAAGCATGTACACTATGGGACTACATTTTAGGGATTACTTTTAAGGAAAACTCCCGAAATATTCAAAGTGCTACTTCTCCACCATTTCTTCATGAAATTGAATATGGCTTTTGAACCTGACGTCTACGCATGCGTATCGGAGGCCGAATTTCGATTTTTACACTCTTTAGTTTTCTCATTGTAGTTACTACGAAAGTGCGATTGATTGTGGGTTTATGGTATCTGTTGCTATCATAGTGCATGGCTAGTAATAGCTGTGCTTGCCATTACATATGCTCATTGTTTGTTTGCTTGTTCGTCGCCTCATTGTTTTGAATGTTATTTGTTCGTTTGTTCGTTCTTTCATTTATTCATTCTTTCATGCACGCATTCATTCGATCAACAGCCATTCACACAGCAGCACCACTACCGCAGCCTCCGCCGTGCCAGCCATTGGAATGACTACACCCGCCATAATTATTGATAAATAATTTATTTCTATTTCGTACAGGTGGTCGTTATTCCAAATTTAGAACCAATAAAATGAGAAAACAATACTATGGTAAGTCTACTTAAGCTGATCAAATAATAACTCTGTCCTGCAACTAGAGTATGTAGAGGATTTGGCATTATTAATTTTATCGCAATTTTAGTGTTTAAAAACACTACCGTACTGTGGCGCCACCTACCCGAAACTATTAAAATTAAATTAAGCAAGCAGGTCAGCCGTTAATACCTCATGTTTGGCAATGATGAACCTGTAAAATATTCATCGTAGAGAAATCACATATTAAACATTAAAAGTCAATTTAAGCTACACAAAGTTGTCTGAAGTTTTTATTTATGGTAGTTTATAGACGAAACAGGATATCAGTGAATCATTCATTTGATCAGTTGGTCGGTCAGTCAAACAGTCGGTTTGTCTGCCATTCACAGTTGTCGTTTTATAGTTTTTCCCTATTTCGATATTTCGATTTTTAGAAGCAAACCATTATCGTGATGATCCTGTCAAACTGAACGAATACCTAGATGTGTTCAAGGTCAGCTCAAGGTTGATAGAAGAACAGACAGATGAGAATGATTTCCATTCGATGATCACAGGTAGATGACTTTACAGTTTTTACAAATATCCAAAATTGGCCGATAGATGGCAGCATAATGTTACAAGTCTCATTGAACTCTAATACATATATAGATAATAAATTTTATAATTCATTTACAAAGAACTAGGGATAGATCGGGGACCTGACTGTCTTAAATGATCGAGTTGGACTAATGATGATTCGCTGGCAATATATTTGTGGTCACTAGCACATTTTAACGTAAAACAACAATGCAAGCCAGACGTTTACTGGACTTGGCACTACATACGTAAAATTCCTCATTTTTGACATTTTTGAATAAATTAACAGTTATGTCGTTGTGAACTCTACAGGTGATTCTTCGCCAGACACAATCAGTGGAGCAGTCTCAGCACCGGCGCATGTGCAGTTCATTGCTGACGATGGAGCAGTCTCAGCACCGGCGCATGTGCAGTTCATTGCTGACGATATACATTGGTTAACACCATCAGCAAGATTCATTGTTATTATGAGAAATCCAACAGACAGGCAAGCACGTCATTCCTTGCTCTCTCTCTCTCTCTCTCTCTCTCTCTCTCTCTCTCTCTCTCTCTCTCTCTCTCTCTCTCTCTCTCTCTCTCTCTCTCTCTCTCTCTCTCTCTCTCTCCTCTCTCTCTCTCTCTCTCTCTCTCTCTCTCTCTCTCTCTCTCTCTCTCTCTCTCTCTCTCTCTCTCTCTCTCTCTCTCTCTCTCTCTCTCTCTCTCTCTCTCTCTCTCTCTCTCTCTCTCTCTCTCTCTCTCTCTCTCTCTCTCTCTCTCTCTCTCTCTCTCTCTCTCTCTCTCTCTCTCTCTCTCTCTCTCTCTCTCTCTCTCTCTCTCTCTCTCTCTCTCTCTCTCTCTCTCTCTCTCTCTCTCTCTCTCTCTCTCTCTCTCTCTCTCTCTCTCTCTCCCTCTTTCTCTCTCGCCCATGCTGTTTCATTTGCATTTTTCACTGCATTATTATTAAATTTGAATATTATCACCGAAGTTTCAACTGAAAACATTTTCTGTCATATTTTCTGCTGGATAATTGTCATTTTACTGTCACAAATTTTAAGTGGAATGCACAATAAAAAATTGTGTGTTGCTGATTAGAAAATTGGCATCAACCCAATCAGTGATTTATTTCAATCACACTATACAAAAAAATGCATATCTGCTAAACTATGCCTGCTACATGCACAGGTTATTGTCCTGGTACAACATGGCGACGACTAGACAAAAGAAATTTGAAAACAATACCAGCCCCTTGGATTTCCATGAGGCGGTAAAAACAAAGCTGAAAATATTCAAAGAGTGTTCAAGGAAGCTGAAACCGGACGATTTTGAAAAATATCCATGCGTTTACGAAAAAACCTTCAGAAGCATGTCAGGAATAAAGGTAAGTTCACATAACATTTTAGCAAGCCAGTGAACGCACCACGCTTTGTCTTTTACAGTGGTTTATAAGGAAGTATAGACGCGGTAAGCCCATGACAGATATCCATTTGTAAATATAAGCAGACAGAGAAAGCATAAGTGTACTGCATATACGCGTTCCTGACGATACAACAAAAATGCCGAGCAGCCTTGTAAAAGCGCACATTGTTCTACAGTTGTCCAGCACTGGACGCTAGGACCTACACACTACTCACTGGTTGTGGTCGGACTAGAACCTATTTAATTTTCTGAGATAAACATTTTTTCAGAATCCACACATTTTCACTGGCTGTTACGTGGCGTACATCAGACATTTGTTAAGAGTGTTTCCTCGAGAGCAGATCTTATTCATCAAGTTTGAAGACATGGCGAGAGACATGGCGTCAACAGTGAGACGTGTCTACAGACATTTGGGACTAAAAAGTAATGATAAATTTATATTTCAACTGATTGCAGCATTTGTACGAAGGCTTCTTGTAATAAATAACAGCGTGAAAGAGTGCCAGGCCCATGCTAAGGGTAGCATTAACTAAACCCCTCTTGAGTGTTCTAGGTGCGCCCTTGCCGTACCCGGTGACGTGGCAACATCTAGCGCTAGCGAACGCAAGCAAAATCGTATACACTTACTTTAAGTGAAAGTCTAGATGAGTTTAATTAAACCATGTGGATAATCTGTGTGAATAGATTCTTCCTGAAAAATAAACTATGCATAAACTGTATCTAAAAATAAACTGTTGCGGTCCTTATAATGAACTAGGGGAATGGCATAAAATAAAGACCCGCACTTGAAATTCAGCTTAATCTCCGTATTAATCATTGTCATGTAACTTAGACATAGACATAAAAGAATGTACTTGTGCCAAATGGCAAATATTGCAAATGATTCTAATGCGTGGTGTAATTCATTTCTTGTTTGAGGCCGTTCTTCTGTTGGTCTGGGTAGCTTTTAATATTTTTGTAGTTGTTGCTTGTAATTAGTAGAGAGTAATTAGTATTTTGTGGGTGTAAAGTAATTATTTTAGTAATTGTTATATGGAAATTTTTAATGCTGAATTAAAAGGTGAATTGAATTGAAAAAGTGCGTGTACAACACATTTTATGATGTTATTGTTGTTGTCGTCGTCATTGTGGCTGTCGCTGTCTGTAATTGTTATTGTTTGACACACTTTAAAGTATTTTACAGGCCCTTCGTGTGGTAAGCTGCAGAAAAACTTGATGTTTTATATTTATAACAGTATCAGTAATCATTATTTTTACGCTTAGTTAATTGTTTTGATGGTTTTGTGAGTTTTGACCGATTGAATACTTGTGATTGTTCCCAAAGTCAGGTCCTGGAACTATTGATTTCTAACTAAATATTTGCATAAAAATAAGAGCAATTTAAATTTTTTCATTTTCAACAAATTCCTGATATGCCAGCTCTTCTGAAACGCTCCTTTACGCTCGCATGTTATTTTTTCTAGTTCCTGTAAACACGCCGGAAGTTCCGCCGCAGAACGAATCTATCAACAAGATTAAAATGTGGAACGCCACAAGGAAGCTACTGGACGACTTCTACCGTCCCTACAATAGAGATTTGGCTGCATTGCTGGGCAGCAAGAAGTGGTTATGGAAGGACAGACAAAAGCCAAATTAACTGATTTTTAGTTTAACTGCATTCATAAACATAATAAAATGCGGATTGCTGAGGAAGTTCAATAAGATTCAGTTCAGCATGAATTTAAATTTTTAGTACATTTCAATTGAGTTTGTTTGTAAGTAATAATTTTTTGATGTGCATTGTTTTGTTTTTATTTTTATGACTGTTTTTACTAATTGTTATAAGAATTTGTTAAGTTTTTTCGTCTTTTGTCGGCAGCTACTCTTTTTGTCCTTATTGTTTTTGTATATCATTTTTGTGATAGTCAATGAAAGTACTACAACTGCTAGTTCTGAATTTGATTGCTGATAAGCGTATTATAAGTGTCAAGAGATTAAGCCTAAAATGCCCTAAATAGCTTGAAACTTGCACTGAAGTTTAAACTGCACAGTAGAGACATAACAAGACTCAAATATTTATACTGCAGTTTGTAACATCGTCATCGCCATGTTGCTGCTGCCGTCTAACGACGATTCTTCAAATGTTTGTTTCAAGCTACTTGATATTGTCCGCTGCAATACGATTTAAATAAGCGCAAAATACAAAAAAAAACTAAGCAGAAGAAAGGCAAATACTATAACTGTAACGTACAACAACAATTATATTATTTATTACTATTCTTTTTATTTATAATGAACCTGCCTATCATTTTGGTGTATCTCCCCAACAGCGACAGCCACAATGACGACGACAACAACAATAACATCATAAAATGTGTTGTACACGCACTTTTTCAATTCAATTCACCTTTTAATTCAGCATTAAAAATTTCCATATAACAATTACTAAAATAATTACTTTACACCCACAAAATACTAATTACTCTCTACTAATTACAAGCAACAACTACAAAAATATTAAAAGCTACCCAGACCAACAGAAGAACGGCCTCAAACAAGAAATGAATTACACCACGCATTAGAATCATTTGCAATATTTGCCATTTGGCACAAGTACATTCTTTTATGTCTATGTCTAAGTTACATGACAATGATTAATACGGAGATTAAGCTGAATTTCAAGTGCGGGTCTTTATTTTACAGTAATTACCATTTACCACAAGTTCATTTTGCAAAGATTTAAGTTATCAAAACCCAGTCTACGAATTCGCTGCATCTTATTGCTTTTATTCAAATAAAAGAGCAATAATCACCCGAATTTACGCTTTTCAATGCCAAAATATTTTATAGCCCATACCGCCTGTCACTAATTAACCAGCTTCAAGTTAAGAGCCCGTGTTTCCAACAATAACCGTTACCGTTAACATAACATTAAGCTGTTTTCGTAAAGGCTATGCTCCTGCTGTTTACTTTTGACTTTAATTATGCTGGACAGCCTCACCTTGGGCCAGTTCGTGAGGTTTCTTCGTTAAAGTTTATCTGCTGTGTAAGTTACAGCTTTTTTAAACTTTAAAACAGCTGAAAATCATAGGCGTACGAGCCGGGGGCTGGTGGGCTGCAGCCCCACCCCCCGGATTCGAGCAAACACATTTTTTCGGGCAATTGCCAAATTTTTCGGGCACCACCTAATGATGAAGAAATTTCATTTTATGATTTTTCATAAAAGAAAATCTCGAAATTTCTCTATGCCACCAAATATAGTGCTCGAAATCCGAGTATTTTTTAATTGGTCATAGGGTGGGGTGAGGCAATTCGAGAATCAAGTCGGTTCAGCCCCCCTCCCCCTCCCCCCCCCCTGAAAAAAATCGGCCCGTAGGCATATATATGCTGAAAATGCGCTGAGAAACTTGAAGGTTTCTTGAAATTAGCCCGAAAACGCTTATAGAGAAAAACGTGTAATTCTGCATTACGGAAATTTTATAATTCATAAAATTGAATTTTTTCATCGGGCCTCTTATATTTCGAACTCATTGCTAAAAAGTTTTTTCTGTATTAACAGCACCTCAAGTATGTCAAGAAGAACGTTTATAATTATTGCTTATTCTTAACAAATTACCTAAGAATTCTTTTCCGTGACCTGCATCATTTTTTTCGCATTTCCTTGAGCAACCATTCAATTACGGCAATTTGAACACAATGTTTCTTATCTAGTATTTAATTCGTGTTTTACTTATCTGGTATTTCTTACGTACAAATATAAGTAACAATTTTAAAGGAAGGGCCAAGCCGTCTGGAAAGGTAGGCTTATTTCAATGTTCACAAGAATATTAGAAAGATTTAATAATAAAAATGTGATAAGCGTTTCATATAATTAGTAAAGTCATTTTAAAGTCGTGATCATTTTACGCTTGGTTGAATGTCTATCCGTCCACCAATGATGTTGTTCATCGACTGAAGAAAGAAAGCATACTGTCAATTTTCGTCAAAAGTATAAAAAAAACTTTTGCAAGAAACTAGATAGATAATTTTTTTGATATTTTTGCGCGTGCATTGGGTAAGCTGCTGAAGTTTGAATTAGTGTAAACAGAGTGGAAAGCCACGATGCGTTTACGAAAAATCACGAAGTCTACCATTACGTCATAATTTTCAGGTGAATGGCAGGGTACAACCGCACCTGAAAGTTCCTATGCAGCGGTAGAATAAATTAACTTTATGCTTTACTGTATTTTACAGACAGTTTTTTCAAATTTCTTTGTTAATTTTTTACAATTTTACGTGGTAGCAGTCAAATAAACCCAACACGCTTAGTGACTTGTTCTTTCATTCAATTTAAATGTTAGGTTACATTCTTTTGAGAGTTTACACGGTTAATATGGTGAATTACATCTAACAAAATGAGCTATACGTAATAAGTTTGCTACATACAAGTTTATAATTTAGTGTGTGCACATCTGCAATAAAGTATTACCAACACGATAGTACATGATTACTCAACACAATAACAAGACTTACTGGGTCGGCGTCCCACTTAAAGAATAAAGATGGACTTTTATTAACTGCTTGAGATGAGAAAGCGTGTATAGAGTGCATGGCAATATGTATTAAAAATAATTTCCTTCGACTGGTTTTTTTAGTACATGTAAATTGGAAAAAAATTTGAATGCACGAAGGAATAAATAGAGGGATGGTTCAGTGGATGGATCAATAAATAGACATACTGATTGGCCGATGAATGAAAGAACAAACGAGAAAAAACAGTAAAATGCATTAATGAATCATCGAATGGAAAACAACATGGCTGAATGACTGGATGGGAGAATGGGTAAACAAACAAACAGCTTTAATTGAATGAACAAATGAATCAACAAAGTGAAAAAGTGAAAAACAGACCAAACGAATGAATGAATGAATGAATGAATGAATGAATGAATGAATGAATGACTGGCTGAATGAATGAATGAACGAATGAATGAATGAATGAATGACTGGCTGAATGAATGAATGAATGAATGAATGAATGAATGAGTGAATGAATGAACGACATAACGAATAATCATTGAATGAATGAATGTAAAAATAAATAATAGAACGAATGTGTAAAATGACGTATGAATAATTTATGATGAATTGATTAATGTTTACATAATTTTTAATGTTTAGCTAATACATTATAATACATAAATTAATTAATACATAAAAATACATAACGTTCAATTAAAAAAATAAACGCCAGAATAAAAACGTAAACAAACGAGCGAACTGAACATTTTTAAAACGTTTTCAAATCAGAATGCTATGCCACTGAATCGAAATACATAAGTCCATACCGTTTAAATTTCACTACTTGAATTTCACAATTCGCCAGAGGTTTAGAGACGAGGTTCACTTCCCTTCTTGACAGAAAATTAAAATTTAGCAGATGTTATCAGAGGCGTAGCCGGCAGTAGAAGGGACAATACAAGTTTTCGGCTATAAAATTTGTAAAACGGGAGTTCACTGATCAGGGCGCAGCTTATACAAATCCCACTGCAGCCTGTACACAGCACAGTTACAATGTAGCCGTAGTGTCATTAAAGCAGTAACATCTTTGTAAAATATACACCACATCGGTTCAATGCCTAAGATTGTCGACTTTAGACCTAATATTTAGATGTCTTAGGTATTGAACCGAATTGGTGTATATTATTAATAATATTAATATTGTTATATGATGTATTATGTATTATTATTTCGTGTCTTTTATTAATTTTTAGGTATTGATTAATAAAGTAAATAATCGGATCGGGTGTATATATATATATATATATATATATATACCAGATCCGATTATTTACTTAAATAATTTATTTATTTATTTACCATAAAATAATGATAGTGTACATTATACAGTGTGAAATATCGTTCAGTGTTTGCCTGGGCTACACTGCTAATAGGCAAATGCGTCTGGTGCAAAAAATTAAAATTACGAATGCGGTAGGGGTGCAGTAAAAGACACAAGTAATAAAGTAAAAAATGATATTAGCTACAGAAAAGTGCTCCTATCTAAAAAACCAAAAGCACCCTTTTACAAGTACAATCTCATATAAAATAATACATATCACAGAGTTAACATACACACGCATCTTGACATAGACACAAAACCCTCTCAGGGTACAGTTAAACATTCGAACAGTTCAATAATTTCTGTTTACATGTAAATCAATAGGCCATATATCGGGCAAACATAAAACATTACAAATACTATACAGCCTAAGTGTTACAAAGACGTTCAAATAACTATATTATTACACTTAAATTTCGGTCAACAACTGAATATACACAACTTTGCTTTTAATGAATTTGGGGGTAAATAAAGTTAGAAGTCGAGCTGATTTTATCATTTTGATGGTTTAGATATTCGAATCTTTCCATATTGTGTTTTCTAATTAATGTTTTGAATTTTGCTAATAATTCAACACTTTTAATTTCGACCGGCAATGACTTCCAAAGATTTACAATATTACATCGTAGTTTTGCTCATTATGGGAAAAATGCAATTTCGTGTACACGTACCTACAAGCAGGCATATCAGAAGTGTACAAGAAAGCCTTTAAAATAAACTGCAGAATACGTTGAATTCTTGAAAAGAAAATGGCGATGAATTAAAACAGCCCATAATTAACAAGGAATGAAAAAAGGAAAAGGAAAAAACACGACGTTTCAAATCATCACTGTAGTTTATCTTCAGGTGACTAATAAATTACAGCGGCAGTTTAAAACATTGTATATTATTATTCTTTCCGTGTTTAATTTTGTAAATTTTAATTCGTTAAAATAGACAGAAAATGCATGAGAAAATACTAATAATCAAAAACACAGCTGACTAAAATGACTAATATTAAACTCATAAAGCTCAAATCTCTGATTAGAAAACGTATCAGAGGTCCAATTTTTTGCTTTCTTGTAGATAGCATTCAAGAAAGTAAAAATGGTGGATATACCGTGGTGCTTTGAAAGTAAAAGCGGCGGATATGCCCTGGTATTTTGAAAGTAAAAGTGCACGTGTGAAAGAATAAATTCAATAGAACAAGTTCAACGAGGGCCACAAGGTCATTGCTTCTGTCAGGAAATGCAAGCCCATCTCAGTTGGGCTGCTCATCTACGCATGCGCGCAATTTCTACTTGAGAAGTTAAAGCACTTGACTATGCGGTTAGAACAGAGAACTTCCGTTTCGCACCTGACGTTTCATTAATTAACCGACAGGTAGTCTTGATGAGACGCTTCTGTTCAAGCAAATTATAAGTTTAAAACTCAAAAGAGCAGTGAGGGTCTTGAATAATGTAAATTTATATTAAAAGTTAAAGAAATATAAGTTTCGTAAATTCATAAAGTGATCTTATGCGAACGTGAAATTGAATATCCTTGCCATTGTTGTCGGTTTTTCATTTTAATTTTCTTTCTCCTCCTCTTCCTCCTCCTCCTCCTCCTCCTCTTCATCATCACCATCATTACCATTATCATCGTCATCATCATCGTCGACGTCGTCATCATCATCATCGTCGTCGTCGTCTTCATCATCATCATTTATCATCAATATCATCATCATCATCATCAACAACAACAACAACAACATGATTGTCGTCATCATCACCATCATCACAACCACCAACAACAGCAAAAGTTACAACAAAAATAGTATAATTTTTATTATTTCATTGCCATTATTCATTGTTATCTTGATCATCACCAACACCTACACCATCAGTCATCATCAGCATCAGCAGAATATCATCATCATCATCATCATCATCATCATCACCTACTACCATCATCATGCTGTCGTCACTTAAAATCATTATCATCGACGTCGTCGTGATCGTCATCGTAATCACAACCCTCAGCAATACAGTTTACTATACAAGCTACTTCAGCGGCGACAAAACAAACAACAATACCACCGCCATCTCATCAAGAGCAGCACCTCAGTTGCAGTAGGAGAAAAAGCAGTAACAGAAACACCACCAGCAGCAGTAGCATTGCCGCCATAAGCAGGCAACCGCACCAGCGTCATCGTCAGTGTCCACTAGGTGTCTCGTTTAACAGCAGAAGTACCTTGGACACCAGTTTCATAGACTTCGATTTATACTTTGTGTTGGACTTTTTAATTTATAACGTTTTGAAGACCATTAGTCGCCACTCTTCTTCACACCTTTTTATGGTTCATACATATCTCATATTGAGTTTGGGAACTAATTTTGTTCCTCGCGAGATTGTTATCTATTAAATTGCGCATGCGTCATTCCATGAAAATCGTCTGCTAGGACAGCAATGGCGTCTCCTCGCCTGGTTGCTTCCACCCTCATACAATGACACACATCCCAACAATCCAAACGCCTGCAGGTAAAATTTTAGTGAAAGTAAAAGGAGGTAGAATGTTGTAAATCTGAAACAAGACTCTAAAGTGAACTGTCAGAGAAAGGAGAGAGAAAGAGAGAGATAAAGAGGTGCCGGGAAGTTCATCATTAAGAAAAAAACTCTCTCTGTACTTAACTGCCGGAGAACGGGGTGGAATATTGTTATTATTATATAATGTTGTGATATTTTTATATAAAGTGCAATTATTATAATGAATGAATTCACAAGGTGCTCAAGTTTACTATTGGTGATAGGATTATATGTATTGTGCTGCTCGGTACAAGGTAAGTGAAATCTTTATTAATTACCTGCGCAAGTAGGGGAAAATCTCAATTAATTACCTCCGTGTCCTATAGTATTATCATCGATTGTAGATTATAGCAAGTTTGAGTTTTTTAAGCTTATTTCAGTGTAGACTATCTTTCAAAATTTTAGCCTTATTAAAGGTATCTTTCGTTCAAAATAGTTGAGGTACCTTTCTTTCAAAGTTGAGACTTTTGAAGCATTTTTTTCAAGCTTTTAAATTTATATAAGACTACCTTCTTTCATAATTTAAATTTATTTAAGGCATGTTTTTTTCAAGAGTTGAAGCTCATTGGAAACATCTTTCTTTCATGATTATAAACTTATTTTTGGCGTCTTTCGTTTACGATTTAATGGCAATTTTCTTTAAACATTTGAAATCATTTAAATTTAAACCCATTTTAGGCGTCTTTTTAACAAGACTTAGTAATTACCTTTACGCCATTTTCTTAAACGTGACAGTTGTCAAAAATTCGACGACATTTTTTGTAATTTAAAATACGACACCGTTTGCAAAAACAAAAGTGAAGTAAATGTAGTCGTTGGCTGAATATTCATCAATAACGATTATCTAGAAATTGTTATTTATCTAGAGAAACAGCGCTGCATTACTTTAGATGTTATCAATACATCATGTTGTAAAGGTTATCGATAAATAACATCGAATAGCGATGAATATTATTGAACAATAATTTATGATTTTCAAACAAAAAATTCTTATAGGCACTAATCAAAAATACGAAGAAGGTTCTTTAATGATTCATTGTACCTACGGGGTTATAATACGTGACGGTTTTCGTAGTTCTTCAGTATTCTTACTTGTACATTTATTAAATAGCTACCAGTCTTTAGATCAAAGTAATAAAAACACTTTTGAGGCCAAGACAATTTTGTCACGCCAATCTTAGTTTTACAGTTCAGACCAGATTTACCATGAATATTTGGTTGTACATTATAATTACTGGAATGCTTAGTTAAAAATGATCAAATCAAATTGAGGCTTAATGATTACATCAGTTACTCCAAGATTCTCTCAACGTCATATTTTCCAGTAAAATAGGACTTCGAACATTTTGACGTTAAATAACTGCGCCAATTCGAAGCGCTAGCTTTAAAATAGAACATCATGAAATCGCAAATTATTACCCTCATTACTAACAATTATGGGCAAATAACGCGAAATTTAGTTTAATTAAGCAGACAGAAATTTGGACAACAGACTGACTTTTGTAGTGAACAAACCGCTTGAAAGAGTGAAAAATAAAGCAGTGATATGAAAAATGAAATGATTGCGCATGCTCGGTAAAAGATTAGATGAAGAAATAATCATTGTAAAAAAATTGCCCACAAGGCTCAACATTAGTTATTTTAGTAATAATTTGCATGCATTCTTTGTGCAAGTATATTCATTAAAATAAATGTCTTCAGTGGCATTTGTGGTAATTTTCTTTCTTCTAAAGTTCATTTCCAAATTTAACTAAAAAATAAAGTCTATTATTACACCTGATGACAGACACGAGTAACCGTATGTAGGTACCCAGAGAATGTAAAAAGCCCTGCGCTTGGAAGCTTGGGTCTTAATTTCATTAATTGTATCTAAGCTTATCTATTTAAACAATCTAATTACGTAGCTTGTATTACGTACATGAGCAAACGGAATAGTAAGAACTATTAAGCTATTCTAGCAGTAAAGTGAAAGTGAAAACTACAAATGAAAAGTTATAGAGAACTCTGTATTAAAGAATGGCAAAGCGAGGGTGAGCTTTACGTAGCTTAACAATAGAACAGGTGGAGCGCTGAACAAACAATCAGCTGGACAGGTAAAATGTAAAAA
Organism: Tubiluchus corallicola; assembly: GCA_030141605.1. Lineage (NCBI taxonomy): Eukaryota > Metazoa > Priapulida > Priapulimorpha > Priapulimorphida > Tubiluchidae > Tubiluchus > Tubiluchus corallicola. The sequence continues at coordinate 488,508 of JAQGDQ010000044.1, read as the reverse complement.
AAGAGTAAGAAGGAGTTATGGTTAAGCTATACAACAACAGCAGCTGCTTAGAAGCTCAAAATGCAATGTTACAGTTAGCACGCTCTTTCACTTTAAATCACACATTGTCACTCATTCACTCTCCCACTCTCTCATTCGCTCATTCGCTGTCTCACACTTTTTTCTCTCACACACACACGCACGCAACACACGCGCCGCCAAGCTTTCCTGTGAAAAATTCAGTTTTAAATGCAGTTCATAAAGCTACTTGGTTTCTCTCACTGTGACATACTAATAACATGTTTTCATGGGAAATCACTGACGCGCAGTTCAAAGGGAGCCTTGCACTTATATCTTATGGAAAGTACATCTTCTGGTTTTAATGATTATTTACCAAAACCGTGACTACATATTCTAGCTGTCATTGCTTCAGTAAATACCATTTTTGGTTTGATGTTTAATTGCTAATTTTTCCCATTGTGATCAGCATACTGCAAGCTAGTATTAGAAGTATTTAACGACAACGATTACTGTCTATTAACGGGTAATGATTGTAGCTTTAAAACGTGTGTCTCATTACCAAGACCATTCCTGTAAGATCAGGCAATGAACTAGCGTAAATATCTTATTAATTTGCACGCGTATACATATGCAATTAACAATACCATGGAAAAAAACAAGAAAAAACCATGTAGTTGCTAACTAAGTCTGGCGATGCTTAAATAAAATAACCAAACACATAACGTCACCACACAGTTATTTCCGTCAACCCTGTGAAGAAAGTGTATTGAAAAGAGCCCTACATCGACTTATGTGTATACAGGACGGTCCAAAACAATCGCAGCTTTGTTTCACGGCCTTCACGCACAATACCCCGTCTAACAAAATTCGTTGGCCATCATTAGCTGAGGTAGCTAAGCTATAGAGGGAGGAAGTTCAACACATGACCGTCTCTTTCACTGTGAAAGAAGTGCAACTAACAATCGGCAAATTGTAGCTTGATGGTCATAAAAATAAGCGAAGGGAGCATTGTATTTGAGGAGCAAATATGATCCTTTATTAGTACCCTCCTGGCAGGTAAATGACACGGAATCGAAGGTTTTTTTCCTCTGAACTAAAGGTGAAAATATGTGCTTATTAATAACCAATTAATAATGCATAAACACGGGCTGGTTTCTCAACGCTTTTAATGAGCTACTCATTTTTATCCATAAATAGGTTTTACGCTATTCATTTCTTCCTTCCTTCCTTTCTTTTTTCTTCCTTCTTTCGTTCGTTCGTTTCTTCCTTCCTCCATTCATGCATTCATTCATTCACTCATTCATTTATTTACTCGTTCATTCATTTTGTTCATTTAGTATACATAAGCTTACACTCCTATATGTCCTATTGACGTAAGCCTACTTCGCGTGAATTTTTGGGAAACCCTAAATTTACACACATTGCAATGAGAAAAAATAGTCAACAAATCTCTAGATCAAATGTGAATTTTGGTATAGGCATGTGCAAACCTACTGGCACAAATTGTTCCAAATTAAAACGAGAAAAATCAATAATTTCAAAGAATTTTTGATAATACATGTGAATTCGTTTAAGAAGCGTCATTGATGTTTATTTTGTTAGACTTGGTTTAAGTTTTTATACTATATGGGTTACACACAAACGTATGTGGTATGCAACATCCACAGCTTGAACATAACCACACAAACTAAAACACCAGGTTGTAATTCACGAAGCGCATTTTCGTGTTACATGCATTGCTGAATGTAGTTCAACTTCTAGACTTTTCTCGTGTATCAGAAATAGGTGATGGAAAAATTACATCTATCTAGATAGAGTATTTTATCAACAGGTCATTAGTCAGACTAAGAATGTTGTGGATTGGTCTAGCATATTAATGCAATTTAGTAATGTAAACGTAACATAGCTAGATTATTAAAAACAGATTAGAATTTATGAAGAGAAGTTGTCCTTGAGACGCGACAGTGGCACCGCCTGGAGGCTGAGAAGCAACAACTAAACTACTGACCTGCCAAGTTTCACAGGCGCAACTTTGCAAAAAAGCGAGTAGCCTTATGTGGATCGCATAACTCGAGGGGATTTTTCGTTCCCGTTCGATCAAACTGCGTCTAAATTTTTCACTTTTAACACTAGTGAATCTTTAGTTTCTTGTTGCGCTCTGCCATTGCTGAATTCAGGCAAATTGAGAAAGAGTTCCATATAATGTTGTTTCTGGGGAAGAAACACCCTTTTGTATCGCGAAACCTAAACATTACATACATGGATGATTCCACATATAAGCAACTCTGTGAGCAGAAAAGGTTTATACAATTTTGAACATTTAAGCCTAGAAAAAGATGTCAGAAGAAATAACAAGACTGACAAAAAAGTTAATAATAAATTTACTGTGACAAGTGCTAAGATGAAGCTGTTTAAGACAGTAGACAAGCCGTGAGATATAAAATAAATTCTGCATCTTTGGCTACCTTTTGGGAGTTTTGTTAAATTACGAGTATGAAATACATTATTCAGCTACACGATAATTGATAAATATGAAGGCCAAACCAAATCTGCACTCTATTTAAAGCCAGGCTGATAAAAGGGACTTCTGAAATCAGTTAAGTGCTGTAATACTCTAAGACAGACCCCTTTTCCTCTTTTTCTTCGTGCCCTCTTATTAGGATAGAACATATCGAATATTACGCATCGAGTTTGCTTTTATACACGTACATGCAAAAAAACAGATTAGGCACAATTACAGAGCCTTGAGGAAACCCTACTTACAGTTGTAAGCAGAGTTATTCATATGAATCACTTGTGTAATTACTCGTCCAGCATGGTTTTGACAGGAGAAGAAGCTGTCCACCATTTAACTTGCTCGTCTTTGGTTTGGGACGACAATAATAACTATAGCGGTGAAGATCATGTACGTAATAAGGAAGAGGAAAAGCAGAAGGAAAGAGAAGAAATGGACGGAAGAACGAAAATACCTACGACGTTGTTATTGAGGAAGGTGACAAAGATGACCGTGACGGAAACGAAGGCAACAACAACAACGACGACAACAATGGCAACGACAGCAACAATGACGATGACAATATCAGCAACAGCAATAACAACAATGATAAATATTTTGAAGATGAAGAATATACAAGGTTAAAATATAAAAACGTTTGCGAACATTTTACGTGAGTTTACTTGCTAATAGCCTGAGGCTAATCGTATTGTACTGTGTCAGTTTCAGTCCCGCCTTGATTTTACCTTGTAAGGTATGAGAAATCGACGCACTGTTGCTTAAGGGTGTGGCGTCATCCTTCTTACGCCTTCGCAGTATGTTTGATCTGTAGGCGAATCTCTGGTGAAGAAATGAACGATTTTTGGAAGTCGTGTAGGACCTTGTCCATCGATAATTGTTACAAGCGGACGTGCTATTACTAATGTTTGTTTATGACTTTATACAATAATTAATGGTTTCATCAAAGATGTCTTAAGATGCTGTAGGCTACAGCCATAGTAATTGTGTAATTTGCTGTACTAAAGTTTATTCCTAAGTTAAAAGTCAGACTGAGAACATAAACAGTAAACAGTTTTGTGGCAGATTAGTAAATAATACTTAGGAATTTCGAAGCGAACACGTATGGCGAATACATTTGACCTGATCCCACAAACGTTGAGCACCCACAAAATTATCTGCAGTCATCCATCCAACAACTTGTAGGAGCCAGTATTACTTAATTTACACCCCAAATTTATTGAATAGTTTAGACCTAAGTTTTTGTCACACTAAATGATTAATTAGTTATTACTGGTAATTACTCATATAATGTGAGATAATGTAGTGCATTGAACTTCAAGTTGTCCGTAAACAAAAGACGGAAATAAAATAGTTAATCAACGATTTTTATTATCTATGACATTTACGATAAAATGCAACAGATAAAAATAACAATTCAAAAGTCTTTATCGACAAAATTGGTTTAAATTGTCTCGTAATTACCCAAATGATTAATTAAATTTCCAAATCTGGTATTCACAACAGGGCTATAATATAATTTAATTAATTTCCTTGTTATCCTGTTGATCGCGGAACACCTACAAAAGTGAGAGAAGGTAGACATTAAACTTGTTGCCATAGTCCACAACTTCCTGATTTCAATCTCAACTGATAGAAACAGGTAATTTGGGTCTTAAACAGATAATTTGACTGGAAAACGGATTGTTGTTCCAAATCATTCTTGCATACAATATATAGGCATAAGTGTAATATTGGGCCTACTGCAACGTTGCCGGTAAGTAAAACAGAAAGCAATTGTTATTAAATATTATAATAAAGTTGTGAATGTACTATAAATGGAATCAATCCCGTTAGTTAATGTAGTTTTGAAACCAAGCTCACCAGAAAGAATGGAAAATTAAAAAAGACGGAACTTGAAGCTGCATTTGAACCATGGTCCTTTTAATGACAAGTCCAACTGCATGACAACTATCCCATATCATCTAACATTTCAAAATGTCAGTTTACTCACATTACAGTAATAATTTGTTGGCGTAGTATGCTGCCCTGTAAGCAGAAGTCTTGGGTTCGAATCACCGTGGAGTGCAAAATTTCTCAAATTTTGCAATTTAGTTTTCCTTCCATCATTAATCATTTAAAAATCTTAAAATTAGGGTTATAAATGATTATAGTTAGTACTGTGCGCAACTGCATGCTATTGTTTTCTAGTTGGTGCGATCAAATCTGACATAAAATCTTGAATTTGCTGAGATTTCAATATCCGTACAACCTTAACAATGTAGCCCATCAATCAATTGACAATAAAATTTCAAGTACATTGGCGAACTGATTTAGTAATGTAGAAACGCCATAGTGCTGTGCTGCTATTATGAAAATAGCAGTTTCTTTAGCAAAAAATACCGTGCGAATTCTTTACTAAAAGGGAGGTTTGATCAAAAAACATCTTGCCCTCAATACTTGGTGCCATTAAGACGCTCATCGACTTTCCCATAGATTTTAAATTGAATGGCCGCTGTTGTCAGTTAGGGGGCCATGCTTATAGATCTTTAAGTGGTCGTAGATCTAAACACGATCACTGTTGATTTTATTCGGTTTAATCTTACAGCGAAATGTTTGAATCCAAGGTGATCCTATTGAATTTTTGAGCCCTTTGGCATTCAAGAGTTTAAAAAACAGATTCTCTCTCTGCCTGCGTGTTATAAAGTAATTAAAACGCCCGCTGTTTGATGGCTGTAATTCTTGAACAGTAACGCCTTGTACCTTGGACCCTGCCAGTACAATGCCACCTAAACAATGAACACCTTGCCTTAAATTAAATAAAACACTTTGGCCTAAGAAGGTTTTATTGTGTAAAGTCGAAAACGTATAGAATGTTATTAAGTGCAATTACTGAGTTTTATTATCACCACAAAGATAGGTTTAAAGCTGATCTAAATAGTAACTGCAATGTGTAGGTGTGAAGACCTTTCAAAACAACAACATACAAAAATAACGATGTACATGAACTAGAATTATGATGAATCTTTAATGAGATGCAACCAAAAACTTATGATAATCAAATCATAATCTTATTAGGCGAGAGAAGTTAATCCCTTTTGTATTTAGTTAAATTTCTATTTGCACATCTTATTATGGTCTTACATGGCTACTCGTCGACTACAATAGCCCCATTTTTAACTAACGTGTTGAACTTGAAAACAACAAGTACTTGAAGACTTTGACAACTGATGTATAAACGGGTTCTTCTTTAGATGTCAATTAAAAATAATCTCAATAATCCAATTACTCGTAGTCCTGGGTAATACGGTTGCGAGAATTCACTCTACAAGATTGAAAGGGTTTACCGCCTCGAATAAAGCAAAATCTGTGTCACTGAGCGCATTATGGCTGATGACAAAGCCGTGTTACAACATAAGCGTTTATCTCAATGCCTTTGTGATTCGTAAATAAGATGTTAAGTGTCTCGAATGCACAAGAATTCAAACCGCAACGGAAACAAACAGTTGAATAACTGAAAACAACAGAAGAAAGGGCAGCCAATTAAAGCTTTCAGAGACGCGATTTATTTTAAGCTTGTATTTTTAGGAACGTTTTCTTTGAAGAAATTGCAGCAATGACTGTACAAGTAATTTGCACACGTGATACACGTTTTGGTTTGCAAAAACAGTTTTTTAATATTGAGACTTGACAAAAATCATAATAGCTCATTTGTTATTAACCTGTTAAATTAGAAATTTACAAAACCACTTGATTTTTTCGGATGTTTTAACGATAGTGACATTTAACGAATTAAAGCATTTTCGTTGATACGATACACAACATATACAATGCAATTACGTATTATTACATAAACTTGTTCATCGTGTGCCATTTCATTGTATTCTTGCACACAGAATTGTTGTATATGTGTTATATGAAACAAATGACTTATATTAAACTCATAATAATAAAACATATGCACAACATGAATAAGACAATACTTGAACCAAATCAAATCAAAGTATGAACAAGTTTTGGGTAACAGAACTAAGTTTGGCGAAAACGAGAGTGAAAATGAAAATGAAAGTTATAACGAAACACGAGTGTGAACGTTTAACAAAAGAAAGAAAGACCGTTTCATGCGCTCGGCTTTCAGTGGAACTGGTTCGGATTGTTCGGCACTCAATGAGATTTCAGAAAAACTGGTAAAAACGAAAAACTGGGCAAGACGGTCGGTTTAGAGCTGTGTAACTGTTCATGCCACTAATGTGATTCAGAAAAGAACAAGGAAAACAAGATGCAAATAAATAGATGCAGCCGATCCTTTCACTGACTGCGTCTGCCTCTTGTTTCTGCCTTGTTCTCAGCCACTTTTCTCTCTCTTCCCCTACTCTTTCTCCCCTCTTTCTTTCTCTCTCTCCCTCTTTCTCCCTTTCACTGTCCCTCTCCTCTCTTCTCTCTCTCTCTTTCTCTTTCTCTCTCACTTACTTTCTCTGTGTCATTCTCTCTTATTCTGTCTCTCTTTTTGCTGTTTCCCCTCCCCCTTTCAGTGTTACTCTCTTCTTGTTCCATCCTTCTTTATTTTTGTCTCCTACCTACATTTCATTGACTAGATCTGCCTCGCGGTTAGGAACGACATCCCTCTACGCTAGTCACGCCTCCTGTCTGTCTGCATCCTTGAAAAGCTGCATCTATCTTTGTGATGCAGCAGCCGCTGCTGTTGCTATAAATTTTACCTGCTCACCTGTATCAACAGTTACATTAACATGACCGCGTCCTGATTAACTACCTGTGCAATAAAGTATCAAGGTTGCTCAGGTATGATAATTTACAGTAGCAGCCGTGTTTTTGGTACAGAGCACGGTCACGTGACTACGTCCTCACCTGTCTCTAGCCCTAAAAGCCTGAGGTAAGTCAAACAACTGCTGATTGCGTATTTTCATCTGTTAAAACCATACTTTCGCCAAAATTTAACCGACGAGTACATTTGTCTTCACAAAGACATTGAAGTTTTGTCTGTATGCGAGAACTGTAGGCCTATTCCTACATACACCAAAAGCAGCAAATCTATAAACACCTTTATTTCAATCTAACGTAAGATTGTTAATACGATTCGTATTGGTCGTGCAGCGTTCACCGAGGGTTTCTCATTGTTTAATCATTTAATCATCAAGTGCATCTAATCTGAACATGGTCGTGTTTTTCCATTGTTCGATCTCTTTCAGGCTCCTTTCAACTGACCTCTTATTTCTTTATCTTCCTCTCTTAAAATCACCTGGTGGCTTAACAAGGTTCTCTTCCTAAGTACCATGCAGCAAACTTAATTGTAAATTTGCTCATTTAATCATAACCTTTATCAAACTTGAAAAATTTATCGTGTTTTGTAAAATTTGTAAAACTCGTATTAACTGTTTGCTGAATATAATAAATAAATTTAAATTCAAATCTACGTACATTGCAAAATTATTAGAAGTTTCCAAGTCTCAGTTTGAGGTCAATAATTGATAAACTTAAGCACAGGCTGTATAATAAGCTAAACGTGCATGTATAACAATGGCAAATATCATGCCAGTGTGATTGGGTGTTAAATATTGACAAAATTGTATATATTATGCAAAGTCTCACATATTTTGTAGTAATTGCAATTTTTATAAAAAAATCATAAACCTATCCTGAAGAGGAAACGGTTTCCTGGGCGAAATACTGACAATAACATTATTTAATAAAGACCTGCAGCGCATTTTAACATCAGTTTTTTGCTGCATTTTTCCGAACTGTTGAAGAAAGTATACTATGCAGTCAAATATTACCGGCATTACACTTTTGTGCTCATAAAATAGCCTACGGTTCAATTTTGTACAACAAATAACAATAAATTTTAGTAAACAAACAATTTGGAAGAAACGGAGTAACGAATTGCTAGTTTTAAATTTATTTGGTTCTTTAGCAACGAGAACGTCAGGACTGCCCAACTGACCATTTGTGGCCAGTTCTTGGAATGAGTCTAATGATATTGTCTGAGGAACGAGGACGTCAGGACTGACCATTTGTGGTCCGTTCTTGGAATGTGTCTAATGATATTGTCTGAGGAACGAGAACGTCAAGACTGACCATTTGTGGTCCGTTCTTGGAATGAGTCTAATGATATTGTCAGTGGAATGAGAACGTCAAGACTGACCATTTGTGGTCCGTTCTTGGAATGAGTCTAATGATATTGTCAGTGCAACGAGAATTATTACAGTTTCAGTTGTCTGTAAAATGCATGCCACATTGATAAATGAGGTTAATTTTACCGAAACAATTTTATGACGTAGACTGCAAATGTTTCGTTTTTTCGCGCCCTGGCTTTATAATTCACCAACATCAAGTGTCACGTTGTAACCATTCCCTTCATGACATACAACCTACGTGCGCATTTACATGGAAAAAAACTAAGAAGAACCTTTTCTTATTTTAATTTTGTAACGATTTAAATTTTTTTAAAAATACTTGAAAAAGCATTTAAAAACTTTTTAGCACAACTATCTTAAGCAGCTATGGAACAAACAAAAAAGAACCATTTCTTATTTTAATTTTGTAACGATTTATTTTTAAAAAAAATATCTCAAAAAAACTTTTAAAAAAGCTCCTTACACACAGATCCTGAAAATTGCCTTTACACCCGCGAAAAAGATATCATCGTTTAAGTCCGTAAGGCAGTGTAATCACAAGTAACTTCAGTCGCCTTTATATTTTAAGGTTTTGCATAAGTAGTTCAGATTAACTTACACTTAAATTCACTTCTACTTGAAGAGTTCATACGGTATTTTGCAGTTTATCAAGTTGAATTATGTCCGCCCAATCAACCTCGCAACCGCTACGAGTACTTTTAGACTATAATCGTTCACAAAACTGTCAAGAACACCTCTACCACACCCGAGATAATTGGCTAAAATCTTTTCACTTTCTTATAACTCACTGATTTCTTCTGATGCCCAGTGCCCATGGGCATCTCAAATATTCGGGCCAATCGAATGTGGAATGGCTAACGGTAAGACATTCTTCCAAAGTTTAAACTACACGGTTTATTGTGGTCAGTGTCTCTGCTAACATGGAGCCTAGGGGATAAAATTGACTAATGTTGTGCACTGGCTAATGTCCGACAAGGAGATTCTGGCTTTGCAAAAAATAAGAAGTACTGTAAACATTGGTTTTCCTTTCTTTCATTAATAATGGAGTAAAAAACAGTGTCTATATATTTGTTATGTTTACTAAGCCCGAAACCCGTCCCAAAGCCCATTTTATCATACATATAATTACATTAGTTTGGTTGATATTGGGAAGAACTTCCATCGTTAATTTCTTATTACTTACCCAGAAATCTCCAGTGGCCCAGATAACCGGGCTGGAAGGGATCTGTTGATTACAATAAAATTATTTCTTTATATCTATGTACAGTTTACGGGTATATATATATATATATGTATATATATTGTATATGGTTTAATGGGAGAATCTGTCATTTTTCTCACGTTGAAAGCCTACATAATGACGTACTGCCATAGCACACTGTGTTACAGAATGGAATTTAAAATCAACATATTAACGTTGTCATTTGTAGAATAGAAGCATTTTTTATGCCCAATGTTTTATTATAGTCATTTTGTCGCAATGTAAAAAGCTGACAAATTCAAAGTTACTTTCTTATCATCATTACTGACTCCTTTAGAAAACATTGTTCAAATTATTGCGTTTTCGTTTATTAATGTTTTAACTATGTAAGTCGAGATATGACAGCGTATAACTCAATATTATAAGCGAAAGATTTAGTTCTAAGACGTATTTTGAAAGCAATCAATATCTGTGACACTAATAGCAGCTAGACTGTTTGTGATGAACTTCATTGCACACTAACGATTTTAGCTTTTAAAATAACAATTTTCATTTGCTCTAGTACTAATAAAATATAATAAACACCAACGTTACAGTCATCGAAAGTGTTTCTTTATAACACACAGCTTCTGGCAATATTTACTTATCATTATTATATTTTTTCTTTTTTAAGCTTTTTGTTATTTTCTTTCTTCCAGTAGGAGACCCTGCTGGTGACTCTCCTTCACCGTTAACCTCTATAATCCTAGCAATGTACAATAATGTACCATTTGCTCATTGCTGCAAGATCGTATAATATATAAGCATTGAGTATTATAAAACGCGCGTGTGTATAATGGTGCACATTGTCACCACTGACCATCTGACAAGCTTTGTATCGTACTAGGTGACTTATATACAATGATATGAGACTAAGTCACCTTGTTTATTTGTCTGCCTGTAATCTCACAACAACAACAGCAGCTTCTGTACCATAATGAGCCAATAATGACTTCCTGTATATTATCATCCCAGGCAGAATTAAATCCTTTAATTTCTATTCATGCGTGTTCGTGAGTTGAAAAATGAACAACAACCGCATTCTGTTTGGTTGGTTTAGCGTTTGCTACCCACGAACAGGCATCACCTGCTCTGCAGGAGGCCTCGGGATTAAGTCATTCATTTATTTATTTTTTTAATTACTTACTTACATACATAGTAAGTGATTGATTGATTATTAACTGACTGACTGACTAGTTGATGGATTCACTGATTGGTTGGTTCATTCATTCAGTCATCGATTCACTCATTCACTCATTCATTCATTCACTCATTCATTCATTCATGCATTCATCTATTTACACTATTTACTTGCACTCATGGGGTACAATCAATACAGAGAATAACAACGAATGCTAAAGAGAAAAATGAGACAAATCACAGATTGCATAGATTTTACAGATTGTTATTAATTTTAAACTTAAATAGAAAATTAAAGATCGATATTTCGTCAAATCTACTGACAAGCATTAATTTTTGTCTACTATTCACCAACATTTTTCATTTAACTGCACGTGATAAAAGCCATTTTCTGGTGAACAGGTCAAAACATTTAAACATAAAACTGTAAACACGCATATTAAGAGTAATTAAGTCATCTCTCATAGACTAAGATTTTCAAATCTAGGTAACGTAAGCTTTAACCTATATAGTTTAACTTCTTTTAGTGAAATTTCTTTTCTGATTTTCAATTATTGTGGGTTTATTTCGCTATTTTACTTTGGATGTTTCGCAACACGAATTTGATGGATAATCCTATACAGACGGATTGATGATGACTCATTATTTTTAACATATTAACTTCTTGTGCAATAACAAACCTCCTATACATATAAACTTTATGAAACAATGACATTTGAACTGCTAAACAGTTCGCCAGATCGACACGCTTAATTCTTTTTTATTTAAACAATTTTTAATTGTTAGGATTAGAGTTATGCCACACCCGCTGAACAACGGCTGTATGTGATAAGTCATAATACCTCAAGGTGAAGAAGACTCCTTCAAAATATTAAATTACATCCATTATGGATAACTTCATTATTATGTTACATCGCAAATAAATTTAATCTCCCTAGGGTGTAAACTGTGCAAAAATGTTATACAAACGTGTGAAGTAACGTGTTACATACATTCTGTCATGTGAACTGATTTTAATTACCGTTAACAACTTTTCATCTTGCCGACAAAGATACTGTTCTTTTTTGTTTTATTTTTGCCGTCTTTATTTTTGCTCGATTGGGTCTTTTTGAAAATGTGTTCGCCAAAATGTTAGGCTGATTATAGGCGCAGTGAATAGAATATTGTTATCATTATCACAGAAGGTATAGGTATAATTGCATCTTGAAACAGACGGTCTAGCAGCAAAAAGGTCTTGCAGGCGCAAAAGACAAGAACTAAAAAACCAATGATACTGGAAACCCATAAGCAGTATAATAGAAACTGAGATTCTTAATGGGCGAAGGGCGAGCTAAAGGAACATAAGGGGTGCATCTTTCTGCATTGCACAATCTACTTTTTATGCCCTCTGCTTCTTCTTTTTTTACCTGTTAAGTTTCTCACATCGACGTTGATTATTGCATTTAAAACCTGAAAGATTCTATTGCTTGAAAAATCTAAACTGCTTTTTAAACAACTTTTATATACAAGTACATACAAAGTATATACATAGCAGTCTTGTACAAAACGTGGTTGCATGTTAAGGAAATTTTCTATAAAATGCGTGACATAACTTTAACAAACTATATCAGTTTTGCTCGTTCTTATCAGTCTATTTTTCGTGCTTCTCAACCTCGCCCAATTCAAAAAAGAGTTTTAGTAGTACTTCTTCACGTACTAATTAACAAATTAATTGAAATAATTCAACTTTTCTGGGCCTATGTTCATATTTCAACCATTTTATTTAAGCCCTTTGCGTATGGATGAAAAACATTGAATTTCAGGCCTCACCTAGGAGTCCAGTTTTCATTTGTAATTATTTGCGCTAAGTAAAATAATTACTTAAGTTTGCACATCTACTTAGCGTCTTCACTTGTGCTGGTAGTGTTTTTTCTTATTGCAAACTGTGTTGCAGAATAAAACAACAAACCTAGTCAACACTAGGACCTAGTATAATATACAGCATGACAAGCGGAACAGCCGTGGTCTCGCACTCAGGAGGAGTGACTGGTCACTAAATGTATGTAGGCAACCACCTGATTAGTGTTTGCTCAGGGAGGTTTCCTTTGCATTACTGATTATGACTGTTGTCTTGACTACCTAGGAAAAATAAAACAAATTAACAAAACCAAGAAAATGACCAAAGAATGAAGAAAAGGAAAAACGGGTGGAAGGAATAAACGAAAAAGAAGAAAAAGGGAGGAAGGGGAAAAAAGAACTGACTGAGTCATGAGAGAATGAAATGAACAGTTTCTAGGAAAAGCCATGAAGGAAAGTAGGAGAAAGCAAGCAAAGAAACAGACACACAAGCAAGTACACAAGAAAAAATGGTGAAATAAGTTCGTCCAAAGTTCTTGCTTTACTAAAATATTTTCACAAATCATTGAACCAACCAGCTTAATTAACCTATAAGGTGCATGTCGAGCTTGTAAAGGCTGAAGTTTTGTTGAAGGCTTAGCCATGTTCTCTCAAAATTTGTTGAAATTTCACAGAGATTTTGCTCGTATTCATGCATCGTCGAGATCTAGTTTTGTTACCTTTGTTCGGCCAATTTGAAGTTGACGTAATGACTTTCAACAATTAACTTGATTGTTAAAGTCAATAAAATCGACCTATTTTGATTATCGCCCTGGTTCTCCCTAAGATTGCTGAGCGAACAGTCTAGCTGTTCTTGTAGTATCTTCAATCATTTTATGCGCTTGTTATTATTAACGCTTCTGTTGCGGTACAAATATTTTTGGGCCTTGTGGCGGTGTTTTGAGAGAGGCCTAAAAATATAAAAAAATGTGCCAAATCTTTGCTTAGATTAGATCAGATCAGATCAGATCACATCAGATCAGAGTAGAGTAGATTAGAGTAGACTAGACTAGACTAGACTAGAACAGACCAGACGAGCCAGATCAGATCAGATCAGATCAGATCAGATCAGATCAGATCAGATCAGATCAGATCAGATCAGATCAGATCAGATCAGATCAGATCAGATCAGATCAGATCAGATCAGATCAGATCAGATCAGATCAGATCAGATCAGATCAGATCAGATCAGATCAGATCAGATCAGATCAGATCAGATCAGATCAGATCAGAGATCAGATCATATCAAATTAGATTAGATTAAATTGTATTATAATTTCATTGAGCTACATGACAGTTTCACTAGTCCTATCAAAAATTTCACTTTTAAACAAAATTTTCGTTCCTGAACTTTTAGAGCTTGAAGTAGAAGCAAGAAACTAACTTTGCTTGCACTAATGGTCGAAGTTCTTTAAAAACTTCGCCTCGGGTTAAGTTGGTATTTTTTCTGTAATATTCACACGTATCGTGACGAGGTGACTAGTGTTTGCATGGGAAAGCTCCAAAACTTCATGGCCATACCTAAGCTGTCAACTCACTTCAGGATTATACAAGTTGATGTCTGATTCCATCGCTACTTGATAGTATTTAGACAAGTAACAAGCTGGGGGAAAGGTCCGCAAACATGCTAAATATTTAAAGTTCAAATTCGTTACAATTATACTAAAATTCTATATCAACACCACGTTGTAATAGTTTTATAGCTCCCGTCGTGCACGTTTCTGAGGACTTGCAATGAAAGTTGTCCTTAATTGATAATAATTATTAATTGTAACTTGCGAAATACAAATTATCAGTTATATTAACTACAAGTTTCGTATAGGATTAATAATACGAGGCCGTAATACCTATAATTTGGCCTTTTAAGTACATAGCCTCAATGTTTTTCTCAGATTCTCAACTAAATTTATTCTTAACTTCAATACTAAATGAGCATACTCGGTGTTTCTAGTAATAATAATAAAACAAATCCTAGTCTCAACTACGTAATAATAGTTCTACTATTCCGTGATTATAACCTCATGGAACTATGAAATTAAGTACTTGATAATGAGCCTGGGTCCTGGGCTACTCCGCGTAATAACTCGTGCTCGCAATAAATCCCGATTTCTGCGTTATTATCCGGCTCTCAGAATCTCACCTGCCTGAAACTGGATGACCTTGAATCGGGGAGGAGTTGCCTTTGTGCGAGCCTTCTTTAACGACCGTTTTATTACTGGGACGCAGAACGGAATAATTTGGGCATGGGAGAAATCCTTGGTTGGAATAGAGAATTATTTCGACCTTAATGCATTCTTTATGAATGTGAAGCTATGCATTCATTAACAGTTCACTAAGTTCGCTATTGCAATAGTATGTAACATTGTAAAAATATCGAAACCATCATAATTATGTCAATATTAAATTAAAACGATTCTCATCTTCATACTCCCATGTACTGAAACCATGATAATTTATGTATAACACATCTATAATGGTGTTGTTGTAAGCACTATCAGTTTTACAATTGCAATAGTCCTGCGGGCAATAAAAAAGCAGGATTTCTTTACAGTTAAGTTGCTTCTAAGCCTATATTTAGTTGTTTACAAATGTTTTGAAGGTGTATATCTGATATTTTATG
Organism: Tubiluchus corallicola; assembly: GCA_030141605.1. Taxonomy (NCBI): domain Eukaryota; kingdom Metazoa; phylum Priapulida; class Priapulimorpha; order Priapulimorphida; family Tubiluchidae; genus Tubiluchus; species Tubiluchus corallicola. Next base: position 472,990 of record JAQGDQ010000044.1, on the reverse strand, counting down.
TAATAAAACACTCACTAGTAGTCTCTCAGTCTGTCTATCTGTCGTGGTCAAGGTGGACTAGATTCCTTTTAGAGAGATTTCAAACTTTTGCAGAGGTTCTAATATTAGGCGGTCTAGTGAGCTAGGCGACTTTTGCCAAAATCTGATAGCAACAGTGGGTGACTCTTGTTGCAGAGCTGTTGCACACATATGCCAGTTAAAGTGCTCTTTCTACTGGACTGCTTTGGTTCGCCAGTCAAGAAAATTAAAAATAATTTTATTTGGCCATCGATGCGCCTCAGAATCTCCATAAATAGCGCTGAGATATACCGGTTTATCAGTGACGAATTTGTTAAAACAATTTTACCGTTATCCAACCTGCAGGCATTTTTAATTAATTTGCGTTCATGCAAGCAGGTCCGGTTTAGCAAGAGCTATTTATATATCCACTAGCTACAACAGAGGCTCATGACCATGGGCCGACTTGTATACCCTATCATTATATCAAATGTATCATAAATGATTAATTTTGCTTTGTTTTTACTTGTTCATCAACAAACATCATACCAAATTCATGTTAAAGAAAGCAACGGTAAAATCTGATTATTGGATGATATAACAACAAAATTTAATAGCACTACTTTGCTCTATACTTTACAGCAATTAATTCTAAGAATACAAAATTAATTAACAACAAACTCACATTAATTGAATTTAAGGCTTAAAACGAAACAAGGTCGTACAGAAAAGTTCTGGTTATAGAAAAACTTAAGACACTGGCCAAGCCATCCAGTCTGAGAATGTATTGCAAAAGTGCAATGTTCAAATCCAGCTTTCTGATGTTTTCTTTTATTATTTTCGTTTTAAAGCCCTATTTCAGCACCACTTCCGACAAAGCACAGTACAAGTCACAAAAATTCAAGAAATTCACTCGCAAGCTAAAAACTCGCATTCAGCGCAGGTGACAGCAGGTGTCCCGTATTGCTGCTGCAGCGCAGAGCACATAGGTTTCAAAACAGAAATGCGGCTTATCGAAGCACGTGATTCAATGTATGACTTGAATGATACAAGCTTTAAGTATTTAATATTTATTTTCTTTCATTTTTGTTCTTTTTTTTCTTATCAGTCATATAGATGCAACATAAATATGTATTTTGTTTTGCAAAGTACATTCGCACTCTCCGTATTTTCTAAAGCCCCAATCAGCTAAATGTGCAAATTGCTTGAAATACTTAGAGAAACTAACCACAACTTGCACAAGTTCTAAGATTCATCTTACTAATGTAAGATTGTTAAATGAAGCCGCAGACTAAGAACGCTGCAAAGTTTGCAAACTTCACTTGTTTCTATTATGTTCTGAACTCAGTATAAGATATAAGAACAATTTATTTCACGCATGCAAATCAAAAAAGTATAATTTACTTACAATGCTGACAATAATAATTGCTTAAGTGTGAGGGTAGCTTCGTGACTACAAGCACTTTCCAGGTTTACATTTCTGGTTTTGTGTTTAAAGACAAGATGAGATTCAGTCGGCTGCATACAAATGGTGTAGGCTTAGTAAGGCTAAAATGGCTAAAAAGCCTACATATCGGTTTTGCCCTGTCGATCTGCATTAATAAGGCTACTCATAGTTAAATTGCAAATAAACCTTGGCACAAAATAACTTAAAGTTTCATAAAATAGGCCTTATGTAGGTGTTGTTCTCCCTTCATGTGTCGTGCATAAATATAACAATTAAGGCAACTATATTCTCAATGCCCCATATTTAGAAAGCTTCGAGTACTGAGAAGTGTCTATAAATAGTGACTTCTATTTGCTAATGCTATGGCTTTTTTGTAAGTTAATTGAACTAGCTTGTAGTATCTTTAGTTTAAGATAGATTCCAGCAGTCTGTGAGTTTTAACATACTAACTGGAGAAATCTTGAAACTAGCATTCTTTATGATTGGTTGGCTGGAAAGTATTAGCTTGCATTCTAGTGTTGATTACTGTGTGCAGCAGAAATACTGGCTAAAAGGCAAAAAATGTTAACTTAATATCACCGTTATTCATTCTGTTTTATGATTTAAACTTAGAGCATACCAAAGTAAGTACACTAAGAACATATGAAATGAAATTCAATGTCACTAGAGATAACACAGCACGTCAGTATCATTTTGAAAATGCTCTAATAGCTTGTTGTTGAAGAATATTTATTTTGTTTTGGCAAAAAACATGTCTTTGCCATTGATGATCTTGTTTGTCTGACCTCGCTTATGCTGCTTATGCATGTTAAATTTGTAATTGATTCTTTGTATGAGTAAAATGCAAGAAACTATTTGTATTGAGTATTTGTAGCAGCATGGTATGGGTGATCGTTCCTGGTCGTGACAGGATATTCCTGCTTAGTTAATGTTGTTCAGAATATCCTGAATTTCTTTTTCCCTTGCACTGGCTGAAGGCGTGATGAATCATTCGAAATATTTGCAAAACCATCTAGCCAGCATTAGAATTCTTCTCAGAAAACCTGCTTCTGACGCCTTACGCTTCAGGGCAAACTTACACCAATGCTAATTGTTGTTACCGTATATGTGTATGCTTAGCCGATTACTGTTATCTATTTCAGTAACGCCCAAGAGTGTTGTTGTACTAGTTTCACATTTCAAGTCACTCGCAGCGAAACGCTCCAAATCTTAGCGAAAGTTGTTGACTTTATTGAGAACTAGTAGATGGCACAGTTTTAGCATTTATTAAAGTTCCTGCAGCAGAGCCTACAGTTTGCAAAAATTTGATTTTTTTGCCAATTAGACTCGCAAAATTTTGGCAACTAAACAGTTAACAGATGGCTGTGGGTGTGTACTGCATAAATACATAATAATGGGGAAAATATACTTTTTGTATATGGCCATGATATTTAAACTACAGAAAACATGCACTGTATGAATAAATCAGATGTTAGAAAATATTTGAAATTTGTATCTATTCAACATCTCAAATAAATTTTTATCAATTTACTTCATGAGTAAACTGTCATTATCTAAGTTTGTTACACTGAGGGTGTATTGTGTTTGACACCCTTAAGTTCTTACAGGTAGTTTTTAATCTCTTTTGTTTCTGCCTAGTTTCAAGTTCAATCGGTAACTTATATGACCTTTAGTAAACCAAGGTTTTACTGTATCTAACTTAGTAACATATATGTTATTTACCAATAATGAAAATTCTAGTTTTACTAAGTGTGCGTGAGCAACGTTTGCAATTTCTTGGCTCAATAAAAATGAGCACATTTGGATCAGGACCAAGACTGACCTATCAAGTGCCCCCCTAGATCGAGATTGATAAATAGCTAGTAGAACACATTATATGGCTTGTGTGCGCAGATGGAAATTGGTCTAAAAATAAGACATACTGGTCCATATATGAAAACAGAATTACAGTTAGTATATTACAATATAAAGATATGTTTTTGGGAATGTAAGGAAAAAGTTAAATTCTGTAGCATCTAGAATTAAACTCAAATTTTGGAAGGATGGTCCGAAAACCTTCATTTTGGCCCATTGTATTAAATGTATAAGAATGCATGGATGATGCACTGAAATGCAACAAGTGAAATAGCAATACTGAACTAAATAGTATTAAATGATGCTACAAGCACTTATCATACACTTGTATAACAGTACGAATCAAAACTGGCACCATTACACAAAAGAATACTATAATTGTTTAATGTCTACACTCTATGAAATCCATGAGGGACCCCAGCAACAAACAGTAGATCATTGATTTTTGGCTTGTGTTTGTTGTGTTACTTGTTTAGCCTAGTCAGCACAGGGTGAAACTTTGCAACTTTGCTCTGTGTTAGCCTGATCAAGTTTTGCACTAGTTTTTTTGCTCTTATTTGTTGAAAACACATAATATAAAAATGTTTATAAATCGCTATTATAAATCCCTCGTTCATTTGAATTCTTGCCAATGCTGAATACCAAGACCAGGATACTTAGGAAACACGATAATTTTCAGCAAGATTGGTGCAAGTAGTAGTCTCATTGTAAAGTTGGCTTAAGAGTTCTTAATTAGTGTTTTAATTGCTTTAGAACAAGTTAGTATATCGTCTAAGTATTTTTATTATAATACTAGGTTTTTGCTTATACATCAGTTTGTAGAAACAACCCCAAGGCTGTAAACATGTCCAAAAGTAGAATAATCTTCTCGTGCAGCAAAGCAGTTTGTCCAGTTATAATGGTTAGGCAGTTTGCATTTCTAGCATCTCAAGGTTTCTTGCTAAGCGTATTCGTCATGCAATGCGAAAATGATCGCTGATCGTTTGATCCGATTGTAAGTTATGTGGACTTTCTGGTTTTGTGTATTAAATTTTCATCTGTTTACATAGTGTTATGACAGGAGATAGTCTAAGGTTTTTGGACCATGAGAAACTATCATGCCATAGCTTAATACTTTGCAGACGGATTGTCAGAACTATGCACTAATATACATATTCCAGTTGAACGAGGTTCCAGGAATTGTTTTCGAATTAAAATCAGAGAACTGATGACTGTCATATGTTTAGTTTCAAAAAAATTTTTCATAAACTATAACATCTGACATTTCACTATTGACATCTCACTAATATGTGGCACCTAACGGTGGTTGGCTTGTTAATCTATGGTTTTTCATTCCCCTTTTCTATTGTCCATTTGCATTTTTGCATTTTAAATGTTTATGTAATGCAAACTGTTGAAGAAAAATAAATTAATAGTGTAATATAATCATAAGATTGAGATGTGAATGTTGCACATACTACTTGGTGAATAACTGGATATAAGCGTAATTTCTTAAAACACAAAAGCCTCTTTTGTCTATGCACTTTCTTTTTTCTATAAAGACACAGACATTCGATTGTTCACAAAATACAAAAAAAACTTGTGTATTAAACATTCTTTTGAAAGTCTAGATTGTGCTTGTAATTATATTAGTTAATAAGACTGTTAATTAAATCTGAGTACAAATTTTAAAATATTTCATAAAAAGTGCTTATTGTCCTGCATATTTTCGGCAAATCAAACCTTTGAATAGAAGTAGCTCGATTCTCTTATACGGTGTGACACTTTACGATCTAAGTGGCTTTTTGGGGCTGTAATGCTAGCTTTTTACTTGACTCTTGAAACTACTTGTTTCCTTATCTTGTGCTTTGACAGCCTTGGCAAATCTTTTCAAGTCCACGTTTTCACGATCAAAGTTTAGTGGACGTAAATGAGCCGTGAATAATTGCTGCGCTGCCACATGAATTACCTCCGCTTCTGATGTTTGGAAACTCTAAATTGCTTGCCAAATGTGAGGTATAATAATCTAGACATTGAGGAATCAACATGCTTATTAAGCTCAGATGATTGTTTAGACTTAGTAGTCATTTTCAATGCTATAAATCAAGCCAAAAAGTAATAATTAGTACACTTGGTAGTGCAATATTAAGGCACACAACTGTATTGAAAATTATTGCACTATCGAATGTGCTAATTATACCTTTTTGGTTGCTAAGTCGAAACGATCATCTGTGCTTAATAAACATGTTGGTTCCTAAATGCTGGCTCTTCCACGTATTTAATTTAAATCTTGTTTAAATTTACTTTAAATTTAAATCTGAGTACTCTTCTTACTAGAGTCTAGTGTACATGTATTGCATACGCCAAATTTTTAAAAATTAATGCACATGGTAGGAGGTGGTGATTATGGTGGTGGTGACAAAAAGTAGAATCGCAAAAACTAAGAGTGCTCAATTCACTTCGACATGTATAAATAATGCCAAAGTATTTCTGATAATTAAATTATGAGTTAAAAACTTAATTAATTGTTGGCAAGCTCAACTAGTGATAATGTCATAAACGAACATAATTTTCAACAGCACAAGCATTCCACGAGCATGTTGACGTGTTTGCGAAAGTAAAAATCGAAGTACAGTGCTATTGCACAACAGTTTCTGTGACATACAAAAAAAGCAAATTTTAAGTATAAAAATGAAATTTCAAGTATACCGCTGTGCTCCTGCATGAGCTCTCAAACATGTGTACTACGCCACAACTGAACACCTCTGAACTGAGAGGTACAGCACCTGTTTTAGGTATACACGTAGCAGCGAAGAACTATAAACGCGAACAGTATTACCATCCTTGGAAAAAATAGTATGTTCCTTTTCAGTATTTTATAGGGTAGATTATTTTGAGCTGTATTTTAAGGTCTGGTCCATTTTTTCTTTAATAAATAGACAGTTTTTTGTCGCCTCAATGCTTCTTTTGTTGTTTATAATTATTAAGACTTTGATTCTTTGTTGTTAATTTAATTTTCATTTAATTTAATTTGGTTTTACTTTCTCTCGGCTTTTGGTATCTAGTATGCGCAGTTACAGTATAAGAAGTTACACACAGATGGACTCCAGAGGTTTTTCATTTTTAGGCTTTTAATATTAGGCTTAAACCATATATTTCTGATAGACCTTGATAGTGAAACTGGGACCCTTGACTTTTCAGTTTAAAAGCAGTATGTTGACTATTATGTTATGGGCATTGTCTCTAAATGAGTTTGGAAGTGTGGGTCTTTTGTACGCCATTGTAAACCCTCACTTTCAAAACAAATTGCTGCATTCTTGTACGTTACCGCGGCATTGTTCTACAGTTATGCTCTAACTGCGGACGAATTATAACATTTTTGCCAAATTGCCGTCATTATGTAGAAATAATGGTACATGTCTGCGCACGCGAGAGTAGAGAGTGTAGACACAGTCGCGAGTAACGAGCGTAATTATGAGTTCGCAATGGAATAATCCCATAATCAGGCATGTATGAAAGTGAGAGTGACTGTACTTCAGCAAAGGTACTGGGTGCAATGTACTGTTCTCGGTGTAATTGTAAATATGAAAATAGCTCAATTATGGCACAAAAAACGACAAAACTGGTACATTTGCTTTTCTACGGAACTTTTGTCGACAAGGCAATCACGGAAATGTTTAATCACAGAAACGTTTCTTGCTGTACTTGCGAACTTTGGCAGCATTTTTAAGTCATTTTGTTTTAAATACTTAAAGTTCTCTCGCTGAGAAATGCTAATTTGATGTACTGTTAATTACTAAAAAATCACAGTGAAGGAAGGAGTTAAAGACACTACGTTTCACGTTGACCATTCAGGTTAAAGAAGAAAACAGGAAAACCAAAAAAATTGCCAAATACTAATCTCATGTTAGTATTTAGTGTTCTTGAGCTTATTTTGTACTTCCTTCAATCTTAAGACAATTTTTAGCTAAATCACTGTATCTTTTCAATTTTTTTATGGGAAATGTTTTATTAATTTTTCTGGTTCCCTTCACAAAGATCATTTTCCTTGTTATTTCGGGACTTATTTTAAAATTTTTAGTAGTGAAACTGTATTTATGTATTGTGCAAGTCGTTTCTGCTGCAGTTCCTGCATTTCACAGCATTTCTATTAATCTGCTTTATAAATTGGTACAATTTTTGCAATTTTTAAACAATCAGGGCATATGCCTTCTTGAATAGATTTACTAATTAAATATTGTACAAATAATTGAGTTTTTGGCTATTTTATAAAATTCTATTGGAATATCATCTGATCCAGGTGCCTATCCAGTATTTAGTTCCTTTATTACATTTAAGATTTCAATATTTGTTACTGGTCTCATGTAGAAGGAACTATTATAACGAGTGGTTAAAAAAGCAGTGAAATTCATTTGGGCAGGTGGAATTTTTTTAGCCATTTCTGGACCAATAGAAGCAAATTGATGATTCATCAAGTTTCATATTTCAGCTTTATCAGTCACATCATGCCCATTCTTATTAACTTTATAGGGTATTAATCATACATGTAACTTGTTGCGATATAATTTGCAATTCTTTGATTTGTTTTCATAAACAATTTAGACGTTGACTCTTCTTATTTTATGTTTTGTTTTCTTTATTACCTGCTCGTTTTACAGTTAACGATAATTTATTTATGTGTTATGGATGTACAAAACTTGTGCGAAAAAAATGCTTAAAAAGTTTCTCACACAAGTTTCTGAAATAAAGGAAACTTTTCACTGTTGTGTTATCAAGGCTGTGCCAGTTATTGGTTTTTTGTCATCGATTTTGTTTTTCTGCTGTTTTGGTCACAGATTCAAAACTGTCTCCCTCTGGTTATATAAAACAAAACAGTATTTGTCCATTGTCTTCAGTTTAGAGAAAGTTTAGACTACTTCTGAGCTGTAGCGTAACCATTGTAAAACAGTTTATTGTGTCACTTGCTGAGTACAGATTTGCAGTAGATACATTCTTCTGTTTGTTTCGGTCATTTTAAGGATTTTGCCGGGGGGTGCTTAATCTTCCAGGCTGTAGAACCTGATTTTCCACAATGCCAATGACACCGACAGTAACAAAACTAAGCGAAGGGCCATGGCCAGAGATACAAAGAGCCGTTTGAGTCTTTGTCCTCGAAGCAACTTCTAGTCAGAGATTACTGCCGACAAAAACGCGCACGTATTGGCTGTAAAAACATTAAACACTTGTTTTCTCTTGCGCTTTTTAGCTTCTGCATCTCATTAAACTCAAAATGTGTGTACAGCAGATACTTACTACCTGTTGACAGAACTGTTTTGTACTCTACCAAATTATCAACACTGGCAGAAAACAATATTGTATGATAACTTGAATTACCAAACAAAATGTTACTGTAATGTACTATTTAGGCATTAACTTATCTGCATCCCATCTAATTAAATTGATTGACAGTTGCAAAATGAACTTATGTTGTTTTGCTGAAGTCCTTAGAACATGGTATCAGTTTTCTAGGATGCTGGACATTCGATAAGAATGTATCACTATAGTTTTTTCGCACTTTGACGTTTGCTCCATGAGAATTTTTTAATTGTCTTATCAGACCTTGGCACTACAAGTTTTTCTTTTCGTGACAAAGCTAATAATCAATGTTTTAGTAGTTCCTTTCTTAGTTTAGTACCTTGTTATTGTTCTCAGTTTTATCAGGTTTATGTAAACTATTATATGTCATGGTAAATGGAATTTAGCCCGCCTAATAGCTTGTAGAGAAAGCCGTTGTTTAAATAATTCAGTTTTTTGAGGTGTAACAAGTTTTTCTGATTTTTGAACTGGAACATGCATATGATTCTTTTTCCAAAAATTAAAGGTCATAGATATTACAGGTCGCTGTTTTATAGGATCACATTTGTTAGTATTTTCCATAGATTTTTAATGCTCTGGACATCTTGACCAGTTTGAACGATATGGTATTTTTCAAAGTTATAAATTTTTATTATAAAATCTTGTCATTAATTCTGTTTTTGAGAATAGCTGTAGGCGAGCAAGGTACATAGAACCCAAGTGACTATTTTACCTCAAGGTGATTTGTCATGCCTTCACTCTACTTTTTTATTAGTAGCTGATGTAAGTTAGTAAGTTATTTTTAATAAGCACAGCCTTGGGTCATTTATTCGTAAACCTATATCTAGAGAATGTTGTTTGTTTGACTGTATCACTCAATATGGCATGCCGTCTGTCTTAAGCAGATTGCGCCCTGTGCAAAATAACACTTTTTGTCTCACTGGTTTTGGAATATAAGCACAAACAATGTAATTTGAACAGCTACTTTTATTCTTCCTCGTCTTTCAAAAAAAATCTTGTATTTTTGTTTTTTTTCAGTTTCTGGACAACGTTTTTCCACACGTCCAAGGCCTAAGGTGATTGATTATTCACAATTCTGTGGAATCGATGAGTTCGCATGTCGCAGTGCCCCCTACCGGTGCATCCCAGCCGTAAAGTATCATGACGGCTATATCGACTGTCCGGACGGCTCGGATGAATGTAAGTTAAACTAAATAGGTTTGTCACTTTTGTAAATTTCAGTAGGTATACCTAGGTAATTATATTTAGAAGTGATATGTACATTTTCTGTTTTTTAATATTGTCACTGGTTACTGCCTATATTGTTAAAAAAATACTCTCAAGGAATGGTTCCTAATCAGTTTTCTAGTAATACCCATTTTGCTGCTGCTGTTGCTGCTTATACTTTTGTCACTGGACATTTCTATATGCAGAAAGGCTGTCTATAAATCTAGTTTTCCCCCATGGCTCTTATCTGGGGAATTCTTCACAAGAAACTTGATTTTCTGTTTTAATTACAACTTCATTCACTTCACGAAGAATGTCAAAAGATTTCCATTGCTGGTAAATTAGTTATGAGACTGCAGTTTTCTGGATCTGAGTCATTTTTCGCCATTCACCTGTGGTGTCCTCTGACCTTTGATTTGAAATAATCCACAATTAGAACACTCTGATGTAAGGAGTTATGACAACAAGATCAGGAATTCAGAGTTTCGTCAGGACCCAGCTTATAAAAATCAAGAGATGTCAAAATTATTGTCAACTAAACCGTCAGCTCTTTTACATTTTTATGCAGCCTTTCTAACAAGTTATTCCACACATTTATTGATTTTAAACAGGTGCTAGTTTAGTCTTATAGTGTAAAGTGTAGATGGTACCAAATATCATATTTTTCAATAAAGTGTTTAAAGCTTGCATGCCATTGTTTAATAAAGTTTTTATCGCAGCAACGGAATTTGGTATACCTTTAGTGAGAGCCAGCATTTGTTAGATAAGCCGAGATAACATAAGGTGTTTTCATTTCACCACATGTAGTCTCTGTAGTCCAAGTTCTCAACAGAGATAAGACGATTTTCAATGAGTTACAGAAGAAATAAATGCCGCGACAATTGTGTCACTTTCTTCACTTTGTTAGTTTTTCAGCACTGTTTTAGGCCTGCAGGGGGCAACAATTAAGAATAATAGGATCCTTTACTCTCACTAGTGCCACCTTCTGGCCATTTCTGTCCTTGGCATGCATCGGAGGGTGATGTTTTGTCTCTCTTTATCTTTAACGGCCGCACCCAAGGTTTCACCCTGATAGTTACGAGATTATTAGGTTAGAGACTTCTTTCAAGTCACATTAGTGTCCATTAGTGTTTGTTCTACTCACTAGGTGGCTGAAAGTCTGAAACACTTGAGAGTTAAGAGCAATTAAGTTAGAGACAAATTTTAGAAGCAAGTATTTCGCCTATCATTGTTAAATTATCCATATTTAGCAAATTAATGTAACTAAGACCTAACAAATATGATATAATCTGTACAATTTTGTGTCATATTAACATTATAAAAATGGCCAGAAGAGTTGAAACTTAACAAGGATATGTACACTAAAATGAAATTTATTGCCGAAGGGTTACGAACAAAACTGTTCATTATCCAGGCATCTAAAACAAGGAAGTTTACCAGAATTTAGGAACAGCATTGACATACAATTCAGAGTTAGTAGATACTAATCAAGATATGTAGTCTGTAAGGTAAACTGCTAAATTATTTACATAATATTCTATTATATGTCTTTTGGCTATTAACTACTGAATTGTATTTCGATGTTGTTCCTAAATTCTGGTAAATTTCTTTGTTTTAGATGCCTTGATAATGAACAGTTTTGTTCGTAACCTGTCGGCAATAAATTCCATTTCAGTGTACATATCATTGCTAAGGTTCAACTCTTCTTGCCATTTTTAAAATGTTAATATGACACAAAATTGTATAGTTGATATCATATTTGTTAGGTCTTATTGTGTAGCCCTGTGTAATGAGTGAAAAAAATTCAACGTCAAAACTTTTAAAACTCCGGTAAAAGAGTAAAAAATTGGCTTGAGGAGTGAGGTTAACACACTAAAGTCAAATTTTTCCCGTGTTTGCCTAGCTTTAATTTAGTTTTGCAACGGGTGCTGTACATTACGTGCGTACATCGACCTTTAGAAAACGCGTTAGTTGTCATGCATGATGAAAAGAGGGGAATTGTCTATAATTACTCAGTGGCTATGATTAGGGGGAAACTACAGTTTTTCTGTGTCACATTTTATTACCTGTAATTGTCATTTCATATAGGTAGCCGAGATGAATTTGCATAATCATGCTTGATGTGTTTATAAACGCACCCATGAACTTTTCAAATGATGAACTGATGCACATATAAATAACCATATTAGCGAGAGTTGATTGAAAGGCATTTTTTATACAATTCTCCCCAGCCAAGGCCAGTTTTCATTCAGAGTTAGAATGCTATAGTTGAAAAGGTTGGATATATGTCCATGCTGGTCCAGAAAATATACACAACTATTGTATTAATAATAGAAAGTATCTGTTAACTTCTTGAAGTGAATAGAGTGTAGTTAACATGAAAATAATTTTTCGGTAAAGAATTACACATATGAATGTCTCGAGGTGAAAAGCTGGATTTATGGCATCTGAGAATATTCCAAGAAGATAACACAAGGCTCGATGAGCATTATTTTTTGTATACACCGTAAATTAAATTATGATTAATAAATATTTAATCATAAATTAACATTAAACTTGTTTGATATAACTTGCTGTGATTTGTAGTTGTATTTTTATGTCGATAAGACTTATATACACATTGATATTCTTCCTATAGTGGCTCATTACTGTGTAACAATATAGATAGAGGTTTAAGATTCAAAGGGACGCAAAGGCAGTTAAAACGGCCGTACTGAAAGAACTTTTGCCTTAATTTATTTTAACAACTAGCTGATACGCATTTGTGCCTTATTGTGTTTAGAATATATGCACATATGAGTGGAGTATTTTAAGTAATACATAATAGCTTATTACACACGTGTTGGTAAATTTTAATGTGTAATTTGTACTGTGATTTATGTTTCAACACTTTTAAAACTATTTGTGAAACTGCATACAGTTTTAGCCTTATCTTGTATTTAAATTTTATTATTGTGCATAATTTTCCTATGAATGTATTGCAGTATGTTGTGCTTATTCTATAATTCTTAACTTCATATTTTAATGTTTCTTGTTTCTTGTTTTTAAAATTTAATATGGTTAATTTTAGCATGGATGTATTATTTTTGTGTTATTTTTTTATAATAAATTCTCATTTTTAGTAGTAGTATTTTTTGTTTTTTACTAATTAATATGCTAATTTTACTGAGGATGCTTTGCAATGTGTTGTGTTTACTTTGTATGCTTTTGTTAATTTCTTGTTTTTCAATGATCTTCTTCCTCTTTTGAAGAACTGATTTTATTGATTAAGAATAGCAATTATAAGCTGATCAGCCACAGTAAAATGTTTTAATGGCACTTTTCCAGTATGTATGAAATGGCAGTTTGACTGCGGCTACCGGCTGCCCGGCACGAACCCCTGTCTGCCGGCGGAGAAGGTGGGAGATGGAGTGATCGACTGTCCAAATGCGTCGGACGAAAGTAAGTTAATTATCAACAAACTGTTCGTAATTTGCTGAATGTTAGTGGTAGCGACTGCTGTTTTGAAAGAATTATACGTATTGGGGCAAGTCTTGCACTACATATAACTCAGCACACTAAATTTTATTGGCTTTCAGCTATTGATCCATTATTTTCTTTTGATTGGTTTTTTATCAAACTCGTGTGTTGTTGTTGATGCTAAGTTTGCATGTTTGACACTTCTTTAAAATCAATAGCAAAATTTTGAAACTTGGGTTAACTCTAATATGCAATATAGACAACTCACTTTGTGCCCAGTATTAAGCATCTTTTTCATTTTTTTCTTTGATGTTGCAGTATTGTGATTGTTTGTAATGCTAATTTGCAACATTGTTGCATCAATGCAATTTGTTTAGCATGCCTTGTAATGCTAACGCTTGTTCCAAAATTTAATAATAATTCCTTCATGTGTGGGTTGTTAAGTCTTTCCTTGCAAAATGCAAAACGAAATTACATTTAACATAAAGTTCAATAATTGATTTCTTCTGCTGTTTTACAGCTTGCTCGCTAGTCCACTTCGAGTGCACGAATAGGTTTGGCACCCTGGACATGTTTAGTACACAGGGTAAGCATCTAATTCTAACACATTTTTATATAACAAATTCTTTATTACAGAGAGAGGACATAAATGCTATGCAATTCATGTTAAAATTATTGACCATCTTTTTTGTACAAGCTTGGGTGAGACAGTTTTTGTCTCTATTGTGAATTTGAGAAAATTTACAAAAACTGAATGAATTATATAGTACATTTAGCCGCTCATAAAGTTTTAACCCATAACTGTGGTAAAAAAAACTGAAGAAAATGCTGAGGGCAAATCCAGATAAAAGTATATTGCTGCTTTAGTTTGTCCAGAAGAACTTAATTAGCTTTTCTGTTGCTATTTCAAGCTATGTCCTACTGTCCGTTAACCGCCTGATATGGATTCACTATTTCCTTACATCCACTGGTCATCTGACAGCTTTGGCTCCACTTGATTCTTTACCGTTTTCATAAGTAGTGTGGTTTCTACCTTCAGAATTTCTGTGTCGTTATGTTCTTCTTCATTTTCAGGTTTTTCTGAAAAAATAGTTTGTGATTTTATATTATGAAGAAACTTCTTTTTTAGACCATCTAAAATTAATTACTTGTTCATCATTCCCATCCGTTCCTTGTTGATTTTTAATTGTAATAGTTTTAAAAAATGCCCAATAGTTTCTAGTTTTTTTTCATTTTGAAAGTTTCTTTGCGGTCGTATTTTTCAACAAAAAAATCTACATTTCACAACATGGAAACTCTTTCCGCTATTTCATGTCTATTTTAGAAGTAACTCTACGGCGGTCGTCACACAGGTTTGAAAATATTAAAAATATTAAAGATCGTTCTGTACTAAAAATTATTTGAAGGAATGAGATAGATACAATCAATAGCAAATTTGAAGAATGGTTTAAATTTAATTGCTTGAGGGCGTTTATGTAAAAAAACATGTTGAGAATTTAAGTGAAAGTGTTTTTACCTTGTTTCTGTCTTCTCATTTACGAAATCTGATTTTCTCAAATGATAACTTTGCTACTTTAAGACAATTTTAGTTTCAACTAAGTTTCTATTTTTGTTTTTGCTAAACTTATTTTTGCTGTTTTTTTGCAATGCTGTAAGTTTTTGAAAACTTGTTTGCAATTCTATCTACCTAGCTACCTAGTTACCTGAAACCATAGTTGCCTAACCACCCAATTATTTGCAAGCACTTATGTGTCCCATTGTCTGGATGCATACATTTTCTTGTATGTTCTAGCACAGATGAAATGTAGATAAGTTCAATATTCCATTAGAGACCATAGATAAGCATCATATGTAGGATGGAGTAAACTATAGATAAGCATCAGCTTCATTGTCTGTGCTTTGAGGATAGCAGCTAATATGCTTGGTCTTCGACCTGCAAAGTGCTGTCCGCGTGTTTTCGAACATATAAAATGTTTGATTTGCAATGGAAGCAGTACATCAAAACTGCAGTTAACATGCTCATTTTTACCTTTTTTAGATGATGAAAACGAACCAGACTTTTACCTAGTCGGTGACAGAGCTAAATTCCTTGAAAAAGGAGGCAGGTTAAAGATCAACATTCCAACGCCACGACCTCAGGTGTTAGCTTTCACCTGTATTCCCGATGGAGGGCCATTAGAAGGCATAGTAGAGGGCACTACTCGTAGGCCAGTCACCACTGCCAGGCCAGCTACAACTCGACGTACAACGCCTTCTACTACTCGCTCAACTCTACCTCCTTTTGTGGTTGAAACGACTCCAGCAACAACGCGATCCACACGAAGAACCCCGTCCACAACTAGGAGCACCACTCGTGCACCGACTCAAAGAACCACTCCTTCGACAACCGAAAGCACGACTGCATCAACAACACAGCAAACCACCCCATCGACTACTCAGAGAACTACTCTTTCCACTGAGCCAACTACACAACGAACTAGGCCATCAACAACTCGTAGAAGAACACCATCTACTCGTCCAAGCACAACACCAACAGTGCCACCATTTGTCTTTATAACTACAGGTTCACCTACAACTCCTACAACTCAAAGCACAACAGTGTCTACCACACAGCGTACAACTCCTACGACCCAAAGTATAACACCATCAACAACTCGACGCAGAACACCCTCTACCACTCAAAGTACAACAGCATCCACAACGCAACGTACAACACCATCAACAGCACAAAGTACAACCAGGTCTACAATAAGTGCTACAACACCGAGTGTTCCTCCATTTGTATTCATAACTACTGGAACACCCTCAACGACTCGTAGTACCACACCATCTACAACACAGAGTACGACACAGTCTACAACTCAGCGTACGACACCATCAACAACACAAAGTACAACAAGGTCTACAACTCAAGGTACAACACCATCAGCAACACAAAGTACAACAAGGTCTACAACTCAACGTACCACACCGTCAACAACACAAAGTACAACAAGGTCTACAGTAAGTGCTACAACACCGAGTGTTCCTCCATTTGTATTCATAACTACTGGAACACCCTCAACGACTCGTAGTACCACACCATCTACAACACAGAGTACGACACAGTCTATAACTCAGCGTACGACACCATCAACAACACAAAGTACAACAAGGTCTACAACTCAACGTACAACACCATCAACAACACAAAGTACAACAAGGTCTACGACTCAACGTACCACGCCATCAACAACACAAAGTACAACAAGGTCTACAACTCCACGTACAACACCATCCACAACACGAAGTACAACAAGGTCTACGACTCAACGTACCACACTATCAACAACACAAAGTACAACAAGAACGCCAGCTACAAGAAGTCCGACACCATCTTCTACAACATCAAGCGTGCCTCCTTTTGTTTTTATAACTACTGGCAAACCTAGCCCCACAACTCAGATGAGCACAACAGAAATTCATATCGAGGAATCGTCTACACCATCGAGCACCACGGTTGACAGTGGCAGTCAAATCAGGTCTACAACCCAACGTACGACACCATCAACAACACAAAGAGCAACAAGGTCTACAACTCTACGCACGACACCGTCAACAACACAAAGAGCAACAAGGTCTACAACTCTACGCACGACACCGTCAACAACACAAAGTACAACAAGGTCTACGACTACTATAGAAACACCAGCAGAGACAATGTCTTCCACTCCCTTTAGCACAAGCAGCACTACAACTGGTTTTATAGTTGTTACCCTGACACCACCCACTGTTGAGCAAACACCCAGCACGACGTCACAGCCAACAACACCATCTACCAGGAGAACAAGACCGACACGTCCACCTACCTCACCATTTACAACTCCTAGCACCACGCAAGAAGTTACCAGTCGCAGTACAACACGACGCTCTACCACTCCAAGCAGCACAACACAAGAACCAATCACCACTCGCAGTACAACTCCGCAGCCAGTTACGACATCTGCAACAACACGCAGACAACCAAGCACTACACCTTCAACAGAGGAGACGCGGAGAACAACACGATCTACGACAATTCGAAGCACAACAGTGGAGCCCTCTACTCTACAGACATTTCCCTCTACTAGGCAGTCAACAATCATTCCTGCCGTTACCACACGTGATGCTGGAAGTCCTCTTCCATCTACTTTTGTGTCTCCACCTGCAATATCTACAACTTCATCAACCACCGAAGAACCGGGAGTTATCGTGATTACCGTCACGGGACCACCCGTGGTCAGTGTTGTCACGCTCAATACAACACGCACTCCAGCCACGCAGATCGTTGATACAGTTGTAACTCGAACGCAGACTCCACTTGTCGTGACACGGCCTATCACTGTCACTCCATCCACTACAACTACTCGGGAACGAAGCACGACACCCCGCAGTACTACAGTGGAGAGAACGAGACCTACGGCAACGTTTGGACCTACACCAACCAAACCAGTTACACCACAGACTGTAGTCACAGAAGACACTACCCTGGCGTTTACCACTACAACTCCAGAGGTCACGACTGAAGAGACTGTACCACCTATTGAAGTAAGTAATGCAGTTATAGACATTGTAGTCTGGAAGTACTGTGATTTAAATTAACATCAGAAATTAAAATAATTTAAAATGCCCATAAATCTCAAAAAATTCTTTATTTCTTCTTCAGAAGCTTTTGTCCTCTCAGAAGCTCTTGAAGAGGATCTTAAAAGATCTTAGTTATATCTTTCAAGATCTTGGCTATATCTTTCAAAATCTTAGCTAAATCTTTCAAGATCAGTTATATCTAATTGATGTCAGCTGATGAAGTCTGAGAGGATGAAAGCTTCTGAAGAAAAAAATAAAGAATTTTGTGTGATTTATTGGCATTTTGACTTCTTTTTACGATTATGACCATGGCAACACAAAATTGCTTTAAATTTTATGCTAATTGTTTCAACTGCAAATGTTTTGAAGTAATACACTACGTTTAGGCTGTACTTAGCAACACATGCTTAAAATGAATGTGCTTGCTAATTTGGCTGATAAAAACTTTGAACTTATTTAATAATTATTCTTTTAATGCTTTTCTTCTTATATCTTCTTAATGCTGAGTGTATATACTAAGTACTTACTGGATGTAAGCAGTCACAGAGGTGGTAATTTTTATTGACAGCCCAGTGTGAACACTGTAAGATATCATTAATTTTTGCACCACTGTGCTGTACATTTCATTTATTTATTTGCGTTTCTCCAGATCGATTTTCGAGTTTGTGTCTTTGACAACGATTGTAGGCGTGACCTCAACGAGTACTGTTTAGCAACGTATTATCCCAACATTCATGGCTGCCGATGCAGACCGGGATCATCTCGCAGTAATCCGAATGAACCCTGTCAATGTAAGCATGCAATTTTATTCCAAAACTTAGTTTACGATAATTTAAACTCCGCCTAGTGTTTCTACCTTTTCTATAAACATATTTTCCTTCACCTTTGGTAAACATGACAAAACTAATTAACATACTTTAGGAATTGGTAAGTACTCTAATGCAAAGTTGAGACATTTTTAATTAGATATCTGTATTTTTACAGTGACAGTGCATTAAGTGCAATCTAATGGTGCAAAATTATAAATTAACGTCGGCAGAATCAGCTTGAAGCTTTAATGAATTCCTGCAACATATTAAAAATAGTTTTATTTTGCTCAAGATTGAAAAGTAAGTTAGCGTGTAATAAAGTATGGATTTTAGTTTCAATATTTATTTCATTAATATTAACTGGGAGAAAGTTTGAATTATACAGGTTAAACAAACAGGTGTTTCTACCTTGTATGAACTAATGTTGTAGTAAGAGTTTGAATGATTGTGAGCTCATAGGATGATGTACGATTGAAAAATTTCGCATTTTGAGTATTATTTGTTGTTTATACTTTTCAGCAATAAAGGTTTACATCTTTTTCCTGCGAGTTATTCGTCAAGATCTGATTCCGCTTCGTTACACCAGAGTCTACGTTAACAAAGAGTCACCCACCTACATCGACATGTCCAACAGGGGGCAGACTGCGGTACGGATGCTCTTGTGTTGTTTTACATTTCAAGTGGCTGACTGCTAAAATAGTTATTTTCAAGCTAAAATCATCATTAAAACTAATTATCATAATGCTACATAAGACACGATATCTACAAATTCTTCTATAGTCATGTGATGGTAGGGGCGGCTGAGCGTTTTCATCCATGCTCAGTAACCGACTTAAGCAACACCAAGACTGATTAGTAAATTGATGGTAGACCGCGAGTAAAATTGCTTTAGGGCAATTTTGTCTGCCAAACTGTCTTTGCTTGCTTATTGTTTTCATGGTTGAGAAAGGACGTATATGCCTCCTATTGTGCTTAACGCATCTAACTTTAGTGTTTCGACCTAGATAGGTTCCAGTCCTGCCGTAGTGCAAGCATTAGTAAGCTCTGCGTTAAATGTTATATGTAGGCTATGGCAAATTGCATAACAGAGTGCCCTGCTTGTGTATTCTTTTTTTTAAATAACTTTATTTTCTTGTTTTTCGCAAATCTCGTCATTACGTAGCGCTGCAGTAGATGATTTTTTGCTGTTTTAGATTGATCGAGCATTTGAGAGGACCATCATTGCACCTCACTATATTGGCAACAGCGTCAATGACATCATTAACCCGATTAGAATCGGAGCCGATCCATCTGGAATCGTCTTCAACACAACTGTCAGGTAAAACTGAAGTGTTTTTTACTTGAATACTAAGGCGACACCATTATTTTGGCTAATGTATTGTTATTATTGTATATAGTCATTTTTAATTAGAAATGTAAACCATGCAAAGTGAAATTAGTTTAGAGATCAATTTACATTTTTACATCGATTGATTACTAATGATGTTGGTCATTGAGTGTGGTCATACGTTGTATCAAGTTGATGGGTTTAGCAAAAAATAATGGAAGCTAAGTTGATGATAGCAGGGGGCGAGGTGGTCATGGGATGTGTACTGACTAGTCATGGGATATGTACTGTGTGACCAGCGTTAAGCAAAGCCGGGACTGGTAAATGAATAACTCATGACTGACTTGGTTAATATTTGCTCCAGATGGCTTCATTTGCTATACTGATTCTGGTTCGTTACCAGAATTGGTTAGTTTAAATTGTCATTCAAAACTTTGCATGTGTTTGATACTATCCTCTTCCCGACTTTCTGCTAAATCGGTTGCCTAATTTACTAAAACAAATCTAAATTATTATATGTAGCATTTTATTTTGCATTTGGGAATAGACTTTACAGTAACAAGTTAATTTTTGTCAGGATTGCATCGGGATATCCCGGCACGATGAAGGACGTGGCAGAAGAACTTGTCCGATCCATTATTGGTACAAATTACAGCGTCGGCAACACAGATCTTTATGTAAACAGAGTCGTATTTTTCGTAAATTATACTGGTAAGTGTTTTAAAATGAGTCTTCTCACACTCATTGCATTTTGGTAATTTGATAAACAGATTAAATTTTATTTTAAGTTTTCCCATTACAGATGCTGATGAGTGTGCTTTTCCGGAATTAAACAGCATGATGCACACCAATTAATTTCTGTTTTAAGCTAAAGATTTCCCACATTGCTCTAAGGAAGTTTTGCCTTCGAAATTAATTATTTATTAGAAACTACCGGAACATTCTAGGAATAAAGTGGCCAAAGAAAATATCAAACCAGGATCTGTACAATAGTCAAGGTAGAGCAATGGACAGTAGAAATCAAAAGGAGAAGATTAAGATGGATAGGACATGTTATGCGACTATCAGATGACAGTCCATTAACATTAGCTTTCAAAGAAGCACTGCAGAAAGAAATAAAACCACAAGGAAGATCGCTGCTGACTTACATTAATTTCATCCAAAAAGATCTTATCAACATGCCATTAGATATCAAAAATACAGAGACATGGGAGGTTGTGACTGACAAGGCAGCATGGTCTAAAGTGATGGCAAGAGTCATGTCAGATTACGTGTGACTCCAGAGATGATGATCATGATAATGATGATGAAACTAAATGATCTTTTGTTGTGATCGGAAGTAGTGCTGACAAGCCACTGGCATAGCAATGTTTATTTTCTTGCTGTATTACTGCTGTATTTACCTGTCTTGAGGGCAAATTTATTTTATTTTATTTATTAGTGCCTGCCCAATGCTTCTAACAGACGTAATGGGCTAATGTGACCTTTTGTGAGCAAATTACTTTCTTATTTTAATGATTTCTCATATCGACTAGAGCAAGTTTGTCTGTGCCTGCAGATGCTAACGAGTTTGCATTTCCAAAATTAAACAACATTTCTAAACAGATTAACTTCTTTTGAATTTTACCACAGTCCTTTAAGCCAGTTTGTCTCTGCTTACAGATGCGAACGAGTGCGCTTTTCCGGGATTGAATGACTGTTCCGAGAATGCAGAATGTAGAAATCTTCCCGGCACTTACGAGTGCGTCTGTCGTCGGAATTACTTTGACGCGTCGTTCAGAGTTGATCTTCCACCCGGACGACTCTGCATTGGTGAGTTAAAATGTTCTTACGGTGATTTGTCATATGTCGTAATCGACACCTCGTACAATATCTCTCCATAATTTATTAGTAGCAGGAAGTTTAGACTGTTAAAAGAAGCTGAATAATTTCATTTTCTGTGTAAGATAGTTGAAATGCATTTTTATTTTGAAGATCAGTTTCAAAAACTGTATTTTTTCTTCTGCACTCTATACTCTATTGTTGCTGCTAAACTTAAAAGATACCGCGTGGCTGTAATACTCTTAGGTAAAATACGTTTTCTAACGAAATTAACTGCGCATTGAATAAATGTTGATACCTTTTTTGATAGTTTTAACTTTTGAACGATTCAACTTTATATGGTTTTATTTGTGAAATTTGTTATACCGAGGCTTCAAACATATTTTACGTACATGCTGTACACATACATTGTGCAATCACTAGTGATAATGTACATGAATATGTTTGTGCCTACATCAGCAGATGAAATTTTCCTAACAGAGAAACTTTTACTATAGATTGTCCGGCTGATTACTGCAACAACAATGGAAGGTGCATCATACAGAACGGTAACCAGCGGAGATGCAGGTAACTACAAGCTTAATTAATTACTGCTGATTATTATTAGACTTAGTGAACATTTTAAGCAAATAAGCGCATTTAAGTCTGTACTGGCTTCTAATTTACATTAAACTGCATGTTCAATTGAGGTCATATATTAGATGTCTTATAGTTAATACTTGTATTCTTTATAAGCAGTGAAGTTTTATATGTGCATATCCATTGAGGTGAATGATTACAATGTGTCCTTAGCAAACACAGTTAAACAATGTCACTTTTGGTCTGTGAGTAGATTGGTGAGAGCCGAGTTAACATTTGTTCTGAACTGTTTTATCTGAAGTACCATGAGTATTGATTGAAACTTGTACACACATCCAAACATGGCTGACACTCTTACAGCAGTTCATATGTCTCACATTTGAGAGTTAGCTTCTACAGTGAGATAGGTACCAGTCATACCACAGCTATCTACACTAAGTAAGCCTTGTTGTTGAATGCTGGCTTTTGCAAAACTATATAAAAATGTGCTTAACATGTTTGTATAATGTAAAGCCTATTATTGCCAGTTATTGCAGTTAAGGCAAAGTACTAGGTACTGTAGAAGTTTTTTTATAATAGCTTCCCTTGCTACTGTTTGTTAAACAATATGGTTATGCATGTCTAAATTATTTAATGACAGTTTTTACCCATTTTTGAAGAATTTTTGAATCATTACTGCTTTTACTGACACATTTTCCTCACATCTAGCTGTTTCCAAGGATGGACAGGTATACGCTGCAACACCGCTGTCATTCCACCCACTCCGGCACCCACTGTCTGCAGACGGGACACTGACTGTGATGTCGACAACAACGAGGAATGTCGACGTGTTGACGGTCGTCCGGCATGCGTCTGCAGAAGTGGGTACTTCAGGCGTAGACTTGGCGAGAGCTGTAGAAGTAAGTATTATTTGTGAGACTCTTTTATTTAGACCCAAACTTTTATATTGTTGTTAGTATCAAGTTTTGGGTTATTAAATTTTAAGATGCTCTCATATTAAAGATGCTCTAGCTTTTGTTGGTTTAATACAAATTTTAGTAATAGTGGTGACATCTGTTGACAAGAAAACTGAAGCTTTATAATCTGGCACCTCTTCGTAGATCTATTACATTTTAGTTTGATATTGAAATCCTGAGTTTAAATTGATATAAAGTTCTTTTCGTTTTCCTAATGCTTCAAGTTAGCTTTTTGTTTAAAAAAAAGAAAGTTAAATAATCACTGCCTTTTAATTTGAAACTTTAATTGTTGTTAGTCTAATTTACTGCACAAGGCAACGGTAAAAGAAAAGCCAAAATTTTAAATCACAGCTATTTTTTATCTTATTAAGGTGAGGTAAGTAGGTGAATAGTTATTTAGTGACTGAAGTTCAGCAAAGCCAAATCTGGTCACTTGATGAATAGATGCCGTACTTATCCCCGGCTGTTTCACGGAACATGGGTACTTAGTTGAGTGAGGATTTTATGCACATCTGAACTTGGCCGAAGTAGTTCTGCAAAAACAGTGTTTCGTTTTAAAAGTTCAGCCTTGATAATGAGATTAGTGTTCTGTTCCCACCACAATAATCTACAATGGACACTGTATTTTAGTGATGGAGTCTAGTTTACAGAGTGCTAAGCTGTATAAAAAGATCCTGTATTTGTTTAGATGACAGGCTAAATACCAAACTTGTATGTACCCTTTCACAGTTGTGAAAATGTTAAAATAGATCCTTCAAGTGCTAATTTTAACACTAAAATATGTATTACTTGATGAGTTTTGACGGTAGTTTCTTAGTTACGTATTAGTTGCATTTTTAAAATGTCATATTGTCAATAATTTGTTTTACAGCTTCCCAAAAATATGTAATTATGGTAAAAGTTGTACGTAGGGAGGTAACTCCCATCAACTGGAGGAGAGTGTACGCTGATCGTACGTCTCCGGAGTTCATCGACCTCACAACCATAGCAGAGACAGGGGTAAGTGTCTCAATAGTGCTGTATCTAATTCTACAAGCAGTTTTCAGATCTTGGTATTTAAATAACATTGATAAAGGCTTATGGATTTGACATTTAAGTTACAATCATCTTCACTGTGTTACCGTGGTCACGGTTTTATGTTTGTGAAATGTGATTTTGAACTAGAAGTTATCAGAATTAGGATAATAGACTTTGTTTAAGCAGGGAAAGGTCAAGTTAGGTTTACATTTGACATTGATGGACTACATTTGACATTGATGTTAGATACGGGTCTTGCCACAATCAGCTACATTAAGCAGACCCTGTCATTGAGTGCTGGACCTTAGATAACAGAGTTCTGAACTGTATCTTTATACTTTTTGACACATTTTTTTCTTACTTTAGATAAATAATGCCTTTGATATCAGCGCAATTGAGCCGTATTACATCGGATCTGCTGTACTCGGAATCATGAATCCTGTTAACATCGGGCTTACACCGGAGGGAATTGTCTTCCGATACCTGGTCGCTGTCGACGGGTGAGATTGACGTGTTTAATTGTTCTTGATGTGAACTATGGTATACTGGTAGTTTGACTTTTGTGTTTTTTGACTAATAAGAATTTTGGCATTGAATTTCTCGGTGGATCTTCCATATTGCCATCATTTCTTTCTGCAAGTACAGAGGTGCAGTCTTTTGTTGTAATGTGACGTTACATGTTTTTTCGTTGCATTGCATTATGTTCTTTGCATCTAATCACATTAGTATTTGTCTATTTAGGCAAAGTCTTTCTATAGTGTGATGTTACATGCTGTTTGGCTGCGTTAGAGTTAAATTGTGCATCAGTTTATGTTATTATTTGAGCTTTTTTCCACTTTCTTTGAGTATTAGTGTAATGTTAAGTGAGAGTGGTAATAGAGTATTTCTTAGTATGCTTTTGTGCTATTGTATTCTCCAAAGTTGATCATATTTCATAGTAAAGATCTGTGTGGTTATGTAACATTTCTTAATGTTTATGTTAACAAATATGTCACATGGATGTAAATGTAAATGTAAGTTGATGGACAATGGTGAAGTTCATTGGAAGTTTTTTGAAGAGCTTTTCAAAAATTAGCAATGTTTATTGAGTCCTGATACAGTAACATTTTTGGCGCTAAAATTTTCAACTTTTTGTATTTTGCAGTTGTAGCGAAAAATCTGGTCTTTTACTTAGTATCAGATAGAACTGTTTTCACGGACACTAAATGGTGAGAAGAGATGTTTATGTTGAGTATGTCTGATCGGTGATTGTTATTCTAGTCTAAGTTATTGCATTTTTGTTGCAGTGAATACCCAGACACCATAGTAGACATTGCAAAAGAATTGACACGTTCCATCATTTCCACGAACTACAGCATAGGCAACACGGATCTCTACGTCAATCACGTTTTCACCGTTAATTACACGGGTATGTCAACTGCGCTTGTGTTAAGTGTGCTGATATTTCTTCAGCTGTGCTAAATAAAGTTATATTTGCCAAGAGTGGTTTAGAGCTCTGTCCTGATGTGCTTTGTATGGATTTTCTTGCAGATTATAATGAGTGTGAATCTCGTGAACTCAACGACTGCAATGAAAATGCCATCTGTGTTAACACGGACGGTGGATACAATTGTGTCTGCAAAGCTGGATTCTTCGACGCCGGGGAGGTCAGAAGAGCTCTCCCCGGACGTATCTGTGTTGGTAAGTTTGTGTTTCAGTTTCACTAATCTTAATAATGAAGTTCTTTTGCATTTGAATATCAAATAGCATTTGCATACTTTTATCATTTTCTTCAATGAAGTGCTTTTTGGAACTTTACTGAGCTGTTGTTGTGTGATAATCATCGTTTTGCTACTGATTCTGTCATTTTTACCTTGAACATATTCAGGTGTAAAACAGCTACTTATAAATCCATTTCCTAAAATAATTTACAGGAAATTGTTTACCTGTTAACCACAAACTCGCCACTTTGAAAAATCGTTTACAAATACTAGACACCTCCTTAGCAAAAATTATTTTACTGAATTTCATTATTTTTCATTCCCCCTCATATTCACATGAAGACAAGCTTATTTTTTACTGATTATTTTTCTACAGATTGTCCACCAAACCGCTGCAGTATGAATGGCGAGTGTATGATAGATCGTACCGGTCAGCGCTACTGCGTGTAAGTAACTTGTATTTTCTTGCTCATTTATGCTGCCACCTAACATGTTGTTTACTTAATAAACTAGAGTTTTTACATCTTTTAACAAATTAACATTTTGTAGTTGAAGTAAGGGGAATCAAATGTGCAGTATCTATTTTCCATGTTTTACCTAATAAGAAATTTTTACATACCATGTAAAATGGTAGCCGTTCACATTGAAAAGAAAAATATATTTTTCAAAAATCTTTTGCAATTTAAGAATTTATTTTTCTATTTACAGCTGCTACCCTGGTTGGACGGGTCAACTGTGTGATCGCCGGCGAATTCCGCCAAGACCTGAAAGTATTTGTGATCGCAACAGCGATTGCAGCGCCACCAACAATGAAATATGTGGCACAGTCGCTGGTGTTGAAGACAGAACATACTGCGTCTGTAGACCTGGTTATTATCGAAGACAACCTGGGGCAGCTTGCAGAGGTGAGTGGATTTGAAGATCTGCCATATTGCTCTAAGCTTGTTGCTTTATTATTGAAGCATTAATTTATTGATTTGTGCTGATTCAAAATGGAAACTTCTTAAAGTTTTGTATTTTCTGTGCCATGTAAAAGGAACTTGAAATAATGATCCAGCTGTGGAACTATCGAAATAGATATAGTAATGCTATATGCAGATAGATCTTGTATTGGTAAACTTCTGATTGATGCAATGTTGAAATTATTAAATTTAGCATAGCATTTGACACAGTAAATAATTATAAATTTTCGCAGTTAGTACATATTTTAAATTTTGTATTTGATTTGCTTTCTTTGATTTTTCTTGTGATTAGAAATAAAAAAAATTATGATCTTGTTGCAATTTCAGGAAGCAAGATATATGTTCTGCTATTGAAAGTCGTACGCAGAGACCTTATCCCTCTAGACTTTACATCAACACTAGCTGATGATACTACGTACGAGTACTACGAGCTCACCAATAGAGCACAGACTGGGGTGAGTTATAAAGCTAATTTGTCTCTCTAAATATACAGTGATGAGTAGTAGGATGTCTGGCAAGTTCAGGCTGTTTACTTGTTAAAGGGAATATGAAGGTGGTTGATACCATTCTGCCAGTTTACTGTCTCAACTTAGAAGCACTGTCATGATAGTGATCTAGGTTCTAGCCCTTCTACAACCATCTACATTGAGCAGGCTCAGTCTTTAAGTGCTAGTTTCCAGTTTACAGGGTATTAAACTGTGTCTAAAAGAAACATTAGCAGTTTGTTAGTGTGTATTTTCATTGTGTTGTTTTGTGTAGGTTAATAGTGCATTTGACATCACCGGCTTGCGTCCCAACTACGTGGGTTCGACCGTTACGGACATAGTCGATCCAGTCCCAATTGGCGTGGGTGATCGCGGCGTGGTCTTCAATGTCACCGTTGCTGTTGATGGAGAGTACAAGGGAGACGTGCGCGATGTAGCAGAGATATTGGTCGAGTCCATCACATCCACTAACTACAGCGTTGGGGGAACTGATCTTTATGTAGATCCGCTTACGTTTACTATTACATATTCAGGCAAGTACTAATATCTTCAGGTATCTGAGATGCCTCTGCTGGTTCAGTAACTCATCTTAGGTACTAGCCTTGATAATGAGCCAGATTTTGGTCTTGCCACAAACATCCACATTTGGTAGGACCTGCCATTCAATGCTGGATTCTGGAGTACAGTATGTGTGTTGTACAAGGAATCAATTTGAAAAATTAAAGTTTTATTTCCACTTTTTATTTTGGTTATAGACATTGACGAATGTGCACGTGAAGAACTCAATGACTGCGACGATAACGCTGATTGCATAAATACCGAGGGGTCATTCTCGTGTGTCTGTCATCCAGAGTACGCAGACACGTCACTGCGCTATGGAATGCCAGTTGGTCGCGTGTGTGAACGTAAGTGAAATTTGAATTTGTTTGCCATTACCATCAGTATTTATGAAATACTGGGAATATTTGTAGTTATGGCTATGTAGGTTAGGTTATGAATACACGTTAGGTACGGACTAATCAAAACCATGCAACTTTTGCCTCTCGTGCAGTGCATTTTCTGAGGGTTCTGATTTAGACAGCCGAAACCTTGAGTATGGTTCTGTTCATTTTCCCAATAAATTAAAATTTGAAAGATTTACAAAATTTTCAAAAACTCTTTTAAAATGAATGTGCAATTTCAACTTTGTGCATTTTATAAAGGGCCATGGTTTGTACTTGGCCTGGGCTGTGCCCTTCCTTTATGTGACGGGCTGTAATCTGTGTTTGGCTTGGAGCTGTGTGTTTCTTCATTGTGAGTCAGGCATTAGTTTCAAGAACAGAAGGAGGGCAGAGGTCAAATAAATAATGTTTCGTTGTGAAGGTCACAATTGTCACAAGTCTTGGCAGATGTTTGTAATACAGAGATTTAATCTTGCTGTTCTATTGTTTCAGCATGTCCGGCTGTGCTCTGTAATAATCATGGTCAATGTCGAATCAACAATGATGGTGAAAGATACTGTAGGTAAGTCTCGTGCTATATTTTTGAGCTTACAACTACGTCTATCAAATACTGTTTTCTTTTGCTTAATATACAAAATTTTCATTTAGTATATCTTTAAAATGTTAGCTTATCCTGGTAGAGGAATTTGATTTTAATTGTAAAATTCATAAGAAATTGTGAAATTCATGCAAGTTGCATTTGAATCTATTGTAATGATTTTTTTTGTAAATTCTAATGTGATTTATACATTTAACTAATGCAGCTTCAAATGCAGGATTTAGATAAAATCAGTAAGGGACCGCAGATTATTAATAATGATTCATAAATAGAGAATTAATATTTCTCTGAATTTTTGAATTTTTCTAATCAATTTCTAAACTTTAGTCTGTTTCCTGAGATTATTAGAAATAATAAAACCAAATCAGTTTAATTTGTAAGACTAAGAATAAAAAACAATTTGATTTGTCAGGTAGAATTATCAAGCCCTGCAACAAGATACAAATCACGATATTGCTTTATTATTGTTGTTATTTCTGTTGCTGTTGTTGTTGTCGTCATTATCAACTAATGCTTGGTTTGTTTTTAATTTGATAGTTGCGAAGCAGGATGGACTGGCCCGGACTGTTCCGACCGCATTGTTCCTCGTCCCAGCCCGGCCTGTACGGCTCATAGTGAATGTAACACGGGCAACAACGAGGTCTGCGGTACCGTGCGAGGTTACCCAGCCTGCATCTGTGCGCCTGGTTACTTCCGCAGAGATAACTTCGGACAATGCAGGCGTAAGATGTTTTTTGTCAATTCTGCCTGATCTTCAAGGGAGATAAAATCAAATATTTTTTTTTCGTTTATTGATCTGCATAATAAAATTTGTAGTTTATGATTACAATACTAAACTGTAGTAAATTTGCTGTTATTATTTCTTTATGTTCGCCAGTTTGCAAAAAACATTTTAATTAACATTAATCTTATAAAATTTTTATAGAATGGCTTAATTTTATGGCAAGCCCATGGCCAACATATACTTAGGTATCATGTTGAAATAACATTATTTTCTATTGGTTTTGTTTTACAATCTTTGAATAAAGTCTCTGGGTAAAAAAAGCCTTAGTGTCCATTTCCAGATGTTTTCCTTTTTTCCATTGGGTTTTCAGTGCTTTGAAACTGACTGTTTTTTCTATGCTTTAGCTGCCTTGGTGTTCGTCATCATGGTAAAAGTGGTCAGACGTGATCTAGTACCACTGAACTACAGGCCAATCTTTGCTGATAAGACTACGTACGAGTATTACGATCTAACAACAACTGGTACTACAGGGGTACGTAGTTCACGTAGTTTCTGTAGGTTTAATGTGAAAGTGGAAAATTAAAATGGTAATGTGCTATAGTATGTGTTGCTAAACTGAATAACATTTAGTTTAGTGCCACGTGGAAGAAATTTACATTCACTAGCAGCAGATAGGCAGAATAATAAGCACATTACTTAGCTTGCTATTGTAACAGTTGCTAAGCTGTGCATTATACGCTAAGTACTGCCTGCGAAGAATTTTGTGCCACTAGAAGAAAGTAGCTAGCTACCTGTAATTGGTAGTAAATGTTGCTAAATCAGCCCTCTTGAGTTAAAACAAACACAAATGTTAGTTTACTGTTCTAGCTACTGCTCCTGCTACTGCAAACAATTAGCACCGGTTTTTTGTTGCTAAGCACACCAAAAAATGCTTAAAGAGGAAGAATAGGCTATTTTAATATATGTCCCGAAAAACCGTCCATATAAAGTTATGTTGCTTTGCATTATGCTTACCTGTTTGAAAGACTTAAGTAATTAGAAAAGAAAATCCTTAACAATTTAAAATATTCATGTCATCTGGTAAAATGGCACTGCATCGGTATTCCAGTTTGCATCGCTCATTCACCAAGAAAACACATGATTGATAGTGAAAAGTGTGCTACGATTGCTCTGACAATGATTGTTTTTTCAAGCTGTTATCTAAACTTATTCTAAACGGCTTACCCTCAAAATGGCCGGTTTAACGGTCATCATGGAAGTTTAAATTTACAAGTTTTATACAGCATTACAAGAAGATAGTATGTAAGTGATGCAAAATTTCAAGACAAACTTTTTAAGCTTTATTTATGAAAAGTGTTTTCTTGTGGAAGTTAATGAAAATGTAATGTTTAACAAATTCTCTCGGACATTTGCGGTTAGTTTGGAACTAGCAGATTTTTTTGTGTTCCGTTCACTAAGTTTATTTGTTCTAATGTAGGTTGACAATGCTTTTGATCTTACTGCAAACATCGCCCCGTACTATGTTGGTTCAAGAGTAGTTGATCTCGTGGACCCGGTTACCATTACGCCCGAGTCTCCGGATGGCGTCATTTTCAATACCGTGGTTGCAGTCGATCGAGCCTACCCGGGCAGTGCGGAAGATGTTGCAAGTGATTTTGCACAGTCCGTAATTGCGACTAACTACAGCATTGGTGGAACGGACTTGTATGTGAACAACGTGAACTTCCAGCTGCAGATACTAGGTATGTATTTCAAGTATTTCAGTTTCAATTTCTTTTTCACTTTAATTTATTTTAGACATGAAAGCATCCATACAGTTAGTTGCTCAAAGTAAATGATAAAAGATAAATGAGAGTTCGTAGATAAAACTAATTAATAAATTAAAGAAATCATGTACATAGATGAAGCATAACACAGTTCTGTACATTTAAGTACGTCTGAGAGAGTTCTGATGTACAAGAATTATACATATAATGTGTTCCTCCATCTGCTGTAACGTTTAGAGGGTTAGAAAGCCTGAAGCATCTTACAAAGGTACTACCGCACATTTCAAGGCACGATTTTAAGGAAAGTGAATGTCTCCTTAGCAACACATTAAAATAAGGGATAGCAAGATTTACTGTCATTTCCCTTGCACTGCAATGATAAGGCAGAGAAAACAATTTCCTTATACATTTGTTATAAGCGACTTTAGATTCACTAAGGATGTATGCAAAAGAACTTTCTCCACAAGGCCGCCCCATAAATGCTTGTACAGTAAGTCTTAAAGAACAAAATTTTGACATCTTAACTACAGTGACTGATGATTTCCTAGAAGAGTATTAGTTCTAGCTGCTAGCATACATCTTTACATACATACGTAACATAGCATTCACATGGTAACTCACACTTTGCATGTGTTCATCTTACATTTGCAAATGTAGCATGGTCACTATTTTACTGCAGAAGAGAGAACAACCAGGTGAAATTTGTTGCTGGTAATTAGAATATCAAACAGTAGTAAATTGCTGTTGTTATTTTCTGGTCATGTAGTCATGATATGTGCTTGGTGACTGCAGTTAAGCAACATTGAGGTTGGTCAGTGAATGGATGAGTGTCCTCTGGGTTCGGTTCGTACTGCGAGGCTTCATTTTCCACACTGGATTTCATCTGTTTAGCTCGTTAAGGTTAAGATTTTATTCTGAACGTATCCAAGATGCTTTTACACGTTCAGTGTTTCATCTTAGAACATTATCGTTAATGTTGGTTCTGGTCTAGCACCTACATGTAACGTCTAATATGTGTAGACACTACATCTATATGTCTTGTTTCTGCAATGTAACCCCTTCTACAGGGGTGAGCGTTCTCTACCAAAAAAGTGAATTCGAAGCAAATCGAATTTGTGACTTTTGAATTCGAATTGAACCCAATTTCAGCGTTCGACGTTCGAACCGAATTCGCATTCAGTTTTAAAGATTTTTGGTTGAATTTTTGAATCACTAATAAAATGCAGTTTCGCAAAGATCATGTGTATAACTTGTTTTTTCTCCTGCACTAAAAATACTTACAATTTATTTAAAAATTCTGCTTAGAAATCACAACTAAATTGGCATAGCATTTCAAATGTTTTAATAATCAAGAATATTTGCAGTTGAAGTGCTGAATTTTTTCAAATCTATAATTTTAGGCTGAAAATGATAATGAAAACGAACTGAAATTGATCTAAAAAACTCGAACATTCGATACTTATCCCTATCCTTCTGATGAGTTGCAAAAAAATTGTTACATTCCTATTTTAATGTGTTTCTTAATTTTGTTTATAGACTGGAATGAATGTGCTCATCCATCTCTCAACTCCTGCCACCGCAATGCCAACTGTGTGAATACAATGGGCTCATACGAGTGCCGGTGCAAATCCGGTTACGCGGATATCTCTAGGCGGCGCAGTCTGGCTCCTGGAAGAGTTTGCGTCTGT
Source organism: Tubiluchus corallicola (assembly GCA_030141605.1). NCBI lineage: Eukaryota > Metazoa > Priapulida > Priapulimorpha > Priapulimorphida > Tubiluchidae > Tubiluchus > Tubiluchus corallicola. The sequence goes on along the minus strand of JAQGDQ010000044.1, from coordinate 439,718 downwards.
AAGTATATGTGAGATTGTTCACTTTGAAATTACAATGCAAATTTCCAGAAAAATAAAGGCTTAAAGAAATAAGGTTGCTATATGATGCATTTTTTAATTTTTATTGTTGAAATAACACTAAGTTATTAGCACTCATCATATGTGAGGACACTTTGTTTATAAAATATCTGAATGTTCTGAATATTACTTTAATATGTATAATTTCTGCTTATTTAATTTTTTTAAACATAACTGCTTTACTTTTTCTTGTCAAGGAAATACAACCTTACTTGAAAACTTCCGGAAAACCGGTAGACCTTCTACTGTGAATAATTAATAATTTAACGGTGGTTCAGGAAGAATAATTTTCCTTGCTAAAATGTCTTTGGTCTTTTTGACTTGGAAAGAAATGTTTTTTACGTTAACATTTACGTTTTTGTTTGTGTTGTCCTTTAGCTTGTCCTGAATCGTATTGCAATCGACACGGAACATGTTTCATCAATTCGCGAGAACGGCAGCAGTGCAGGTATGGCACCTTTTTAGTGTGAATGTGCTCTGTATGACATTCTGGTAGTGTGTACATGCTCTGTATGGCATCCTGATAGTGTGAACGTGCTCTGTATGGCATTCTACTAGTGTGAACAAGCTCTGTATGACATGCTGATAGTGTGAACGTGCTCTGTATGGCATTCTGGTAGTGTGAATATGCTCTTTATGGCATTCTGATAGCGTGGACGTGCTCTGTATGGTATTCTTTTAGTGTGAACATGCCCTGTATGGCATCCTGGCAATGTGAACGTGCTCTCAGATTGAAACTTACTATTATGTGTTTAAATTAAACTTGGGCTTTTGAATTTGGGAAAACTGAATATATCGTAGTTGAATGAAGTTACAATCATTCTATGTTCTGGACCCATATTCATATTTCACATTCTTACGGTAGTCTCTCACCCACTGTCTGACAGACACCGACTTTAGAGTGATTTGGACGATAAATTTCTTGATAATTTGCTTCTGTTCTGGTTGGTTGGTGATATGGAGCAGATTTCTTTCATGTAGCGTATAGAACCACTTGACTCGTTGAGCAGTATATCCTTATCGTCCATGTATTTATGGTATCTCTCTTGTTGATTTGGGAAAATCATTAAAATAGTGTCTGTGATTGACAGTGTAAATTCAACTTAGGCTTTTGTAGAGATTGCACAAAAACCCTCAGTGTAGTTATCTTTTCTAGGAGTATTTCACTTTTGGTTTAGATTGTTGAAACTCACTCCACCTACAAAGATGTTACCTTTTTTTGGACATGAAACATTCGTCATTAAAACATTCCCCACTTCAATAACTTTTTTCTGTACCAGCGTGGTTTCTGTATCACATACCAGTAGTATCTGTAGGGCAATTAAATTAGAATTTGACAGGGCAAACAATGTTTAACTTTGCAAACTGGAGTCTAATGCCACTATTTCGCAATTTCTCTTTTATGTTGTTATTTTTCCATATTTTATGAAACTGAAATGACCACAGTGGTTTACGATTTGTTCTCATCACAAATCTTTTTGACCATCTAGATGTGATCGAGGGTGGAGAGGTCGCCGGTGCGGCCAGCGAGCCCCGCCCGAACCAATCGGCGTGCGATGCAACAGTGACAGACAATGCAGTGCTAGAAACAATGAGATATGTGCGTCGGTTCGTGGTCAGAACATTTGCGTTTGTGGACCGGGAATGTTCCGGCGTGATGCTGGGGCTCAGTGCAGATGTAAGTGCCTTTATTAATGCTTAATGCTTGACTTTCATAACAATTTCACTTGCGTAGTTTCTTGCAGTTCCCAAAACCACGTGGTATCAAGTGAAAAGAATTTATTTCAATGTGGAATCAGCTTGTGTGATTTTAATTCATTTTACTAATTCATTAATTCATTTACTAAACTGATCAAACTTTTGATGTAAAACTGACACGTTATTCTGGGTTTCAACTTGAAAGGTTTCTTGCTAATTTGTTGTTGATTATTTGCCTAAATTTAGGGAGACGTGCAAAAGAATGGACGAATTAAATGTCTGTTTGACTAATCAAGAGAGATAAAATGAAATCAATTTTTAATTAAAAGCAAAAAATTAGGTACATCAGTTTAAGAAGAACATACAGTTTTTTGTTAAGCATAGTCCCAATTATTGGTGGACTTTTTGAGGGTTTTTAGTTTTAAATGTTGCAGAATTAAACTTTAAATTTGCATTTTTTTTAACTTTGGTCAATAATTAACTTTGCCATGCTGTTTTTTGTCACTGTCTTGTAATGTAATTCTGCCAAGTTTGTAAATTCCTAGTTTTCCGCACTAAATTGTCAAATGTTTTATAACCATTATAATTTTACACCAAAATTGACTTTTTCCACTTTTATACCAGGGATGTAACAACAAGCCACAGTTGTTTGCTATCTTCAATGTCGTCTTTTACTGTTCTAGCTTCAAGAATCTACACGATACTTGTGCGTGTCATCAGACGGGACGTGGTGCCACTCACTTATATTGACAGTTACCAAAACAAGCAGTCCTTCGACTACCAAGATTTGACTCTGACTGCTGAGAAAGGGGTATGTATTTCAAAATTCGTGTGCTGGCTCTCTAAGCGCCAAAAGGCAAAATTGACTAAAGTGATTTAATGTTGGTGATTATAGTGAAATGCTTTCAGTGTTCGTTAAAAGATAAAAGGTAAAAAAGCAATTGACAGCAATTGCAAAAATCTATAAACCAAAAGCAAAAATTAATTATCCCATCAACCTGAGAAAATGAATTATGAGACTAATTATTAGCTAGTTTTAGCTATTTCTCACAAAAGGTAGTATTAGCCTAAGAGAATGGGATATCCGTGTGATCCTATACCTCAGTACTTAAAGTCGGTGAGTTTCAATCTGACAGTCTCTGGTTCAAATCCGAATTGGCTCAGCTTTTTTGTCTTTCTCAAGAAATTTGCTGTTTTATTAATCTGGTAATGTGAGCAGTTGTTAACTTCATAAATTTCACTATTCACATTATAAGTTATAGTCTTATTTTAGTATGTATCTGTCTGGTTACGTTAGCATCATTGGTGGTTGTTTTTTGCAAAACAAGTTGCTTAATGCTTCCTGACATTATAATCACTTAAATTTTCTCATAATCTTTTCATTTCTTAGGTCAACAACGCATACGGTACGACCGATATTGCGGCAAGCTATCTCGGATCACGAGTTGTCGACATTTTGCCACCGAGCGTTGTCAACTCCACTGCCGGTGTCGTCTTCCCTGTCATCGTTGGCGTGCGGTCGAATTTCCGTGGCAACGTAACGACAGTTGTAGATCGACTATGGCGCTCCATCATTGTCAGTAACTACAGCGTCGGTTCTACTGATTTGTATGTGGACAGAAACGACTTCCGTATTAACTTCCAGGGTAAGGTATTTGCTATTCACTTAGTGTATGTTGTTTCTTTGTTTTTCCTTCATTTGTTTATTTTGTTGCTCTTTTGTTTGTTTTGTGTTCGTTTCTTTATTTTCTGGCCTTTTTTGTTTATTTGTTTGTTGTTGTTGTCTGTTTGTTGTTTTATGGTTATTTTTCCCTTGTTTGTTTATATGTATCTTTGGTTATTTAGTTGTTTGCTTATTTTGTTTGTTTTTTGTATTTTATTGTTTTTTTTTTGCTTGTTTATATTTTGTTTATTTGTTCATTCACATGTTTACTTATGTACTTTCCATTTTATACTTTGTTTGTGGTGTGCTAGTTAAATGCCTACATGGCATAGGCTATCTAATAAATAGTAACTGTTCCAATAATGTCCTCTTCTTTATTAGATACTAACGAATGCCTGGACGATGCAATGAATGACTGTAATGAGAACGCCGTGTGTGTTAATCTACCTGGAACATACACCTGTACTTGTAATGATGGTTTCATTGATTTGGATGATGATACACCTGGTCGACTCTGTGCTTGTAAGATTAATTGCCTACTTTTCTGATTGTTTCGTAAATTCAAGTCTCATTCCATTAGGACAAATTTACTTGAGGTTCACCTGAAATAGTGAATCTCTTTGTTGCCACACTCAGATTTCCTCAGCAATTCTTCTTTAGTAATTTACAAGTACTTAATCTCATTTAATCTAGATCTGATTCGAGACTTGCCATTATGATTAAGCGTTTTATGAAGTGATGATGAATATATTTTTTTTTAGATTGTCCTGCTGAATACTGCAATGACAATGGCGAATGCTACATCAATGCTAATGGTGCACCAGCATGCAGGTAATGATTGTAGACTAGTTACAGCTTACAAGTATTATATACTAAGCATTAACATCACACAGATTTACTGCTGTAATGAAAGTAGCATAAACGTTGTACTATATGTAGCAAAGTTATTTCACTGAAATACTGGTTGCAAAACTTTAGATGCTGAAATACCCTTTACCAACTCTTCCAGCTTTTGTATACAGAGCATCAAGAAATAAAGGAATTTTCCCTTTACAGAAGAAACCGAAGGAATAAATAAAAACTGACAGAATTTCAAGACAGAACCTTTGAGTTTGAAAAAATAGGTTGTATTTGATATCTGATTACCACCATTTACAGCCTTGATGAGGTTAGAATTGCAGGGGTTTTTCAAAGAGACTGGTGCCTTGACATATTTCTTCTAGAACTTTGTTAGTTTTTAATTCCTGAAGAGAAAAATTAGAAAAACATACTTAATAAGATTAATGTAATTATTAAAATATTAAGAAACCTGTTTATATTCAATGGTGATAAGTTTAGGTGTGACGGGTCTACCATTTCTAACACCCTTTACGTGAACACGTCACAGTTCCAAAGTTCTCCAAAGGCCATCAAATGGTCAACAGATGGTTGTTTTGAAGACACATTGAGACCCTGTTTCTTTTTGTGAAGTTTTCTTGCTTTTTACGAGTCTGTGGTTTTCTTACAGATGTTCTGATGGTTGGATGGGCGATCGTTGCGACAGCGAATTCACGAAGCCCGACAAACCAGAACTGCCTCAGTTCTGTGACTCGGATGCTGACTGTGACCTTACCAACAACGAGATGTGCCGCGCGACGGGCATCGGTGGAAGTTCTATCTGCCTGTGTCAGCCAGGGTACTTCAGACGTGGCAACAGACAACCGTGCAGACGTAAGTTGAAGTTATACCGATGAATTAGTTATATGCCTTAAATTATTGAATCTAAACAGATTTTTTTAGTATGTATTAACATATTTTAGTATTTATAATAATATTATAGCAGTAAATTTAATTTTTTGAGAAAAATTGCAGTCTAGCACGTCTGGAATTCCAAAGCTATGCTACTACGAAAATAGTAGGTCAAGTAAATTTAAGATTAAAATATGGTTGTGCTGTAGATCTAAATGAATATATAAGGTTAAAGGTAAAGAACTCATTTAAAGGTTATGTTTTAAGATACCTGCTATAGATTCTTGCAACACTGTATATTGTAATATAATTACAAAAGTACTGAAATGAGTGGATATTACAAAGTTAAATTTCTGTAGATATGTTACTTTACTAACATCCTGTTGGCCTTGTAAATTGTATGTTTTATGTGATATAAATTGGTAATATTAATAATGATGTATAAGGTGTAATATAATAATGTGTGATTAATAATATTATCATGGAAATGTCGTCTTTATGACAGGTTTATTAATACATCGGTAGCTGAAATTCAGCTTGTCTCCGTTTACGTATCTGAGTGTCTGCATGCGTATGAGTGCATAGAGCTATCTTACGCATAGCTATTTAATATCAGGACTTAAATTAATGCAAACTTATTTGAAAAAGTGTTTAATTTTTAGCGACATAATTACTAAATGAGATTGACGAGCTAAATGAACCTTATTTATTAACAGCAATGTAGATTAAGCCTCTTAACCCACAATGGAAAAAGTACCAAATACATCTCAATAAACAAAAACCTGAAGCTAAATCAATCTTATCTGTGTCAATGTAATCGACTGTCGTTAAGATGTTGCATTATTGTGTTACAGCATCGTACCTCTACCTAATACTGTTGCGCGTGGTCCGACGCAATGTGACTCCGTTGCGCTACACCCAAGTGTACAGAAACAAGCAGTCACCACAGTACATCGAGTTGGCTACTCTAGGAATGACCGGAGTAAGTATTCTCACAAAATTGATATGTAGTTCACTAATTCATACTTTGCGTTGTTTTTTTACTAATTACCAAACACTATGTATAGTTGAGTAGTTTCTGTCCCTGTTCTTGTTAGATACCAGGAAAAGGTAAGCACTAATGTTCTCTTTTCGGCTGTTATTCATCAATGACAAGAAAAAATATTTTAATTAGGTGCAAAATGCATCACTTCTAAGAAAAGCAAAAATCAATAAACCCTGACCGAAAATCAATAAAGCAGAAGCAAAAATCAATAAACCAGAAACAGAAATTAGTAAACCCAGCAATGTGAGAAACAATGAGTTATGTACTAATTAGTAGCTAGTTCTATCTATTTCTCAAAAAAGGCGGTGTTAAGCAAAAAGAACGGGATGTCCATTAACCCATTCCTCAGTAGTTAGTGTGTGAGTTCCAATCTTAAGGTTTCTGGTTCAAATCCAAATTGGCTCAAATTTTTGGCTTCTTTCCAAGAAATTTGCCATTTTGTTAATCATTACTTCTCTTAAGAGGTGAGATGAGTTGCAAAAATAATTGATTATTTAATAAATTGAATTTAATCAGTTAACTTAATAACTTCAGTAATTAAAAGAATTATAATAAGGCAGCATGGGGAGATATTAATTTTCAAATACAGCGCCCTTAAAATGTTATTTAAATAAATTTAACCTTCATCATCTTGCCTTTTTATCTCTGCCTTATTACACTTATTACATTTACCCTTCTAATTTCACGATTTTCTGTGATTAGATTAACAGCGCGTACGATGCCAGCGGGTTGTCCTCAGTCTACATTGGCAATGCCATCACCGACATTGCCAACCCGACAGTGCTTGGTGGCCGCCCGGAGGATGGAGTCGTTTTCGGTGTTCTTGTCGGCATTGACAGAACCTTCAACGGTAACCCGGAACAAATCGTGGACAACTTGCATTCATCCATCGTTGCCACGAACTACAGCATTGGCGGAACGGAACTGTACGTCGACAGGCTGAACTTCACTCTCACCTACACAGGTACGGTTAGATTACAATCTTTCATTGTCCTTTAGCTGTGTCTGGATGTAAAGTTGTTTCAAATAATGTATCTAATAATAATTCATGACTACATGGAAGCGTAAATGGGAAAGCATAAAAAGTTTTGTTCTCTGCCGGATTTGAACTCCAATCTTTTGCATTTCGAAAGTCGTGTTAACTGAACTCTAATTTTTCAGATTTTGATGAATGTGAGAGTCCGCTATGGAATGACTGTAGTGAGCATGCGACTTGCAGGAACACCCAGGGTTCTTACGAATGTTCTTGCTTACCTGACTATATTGACCTGTCTAGTCCAAACCGACCTGGCCGGCGATGCGTGCGTAAGTATCTCTGATGGGTCACTTTAACCTTTAATGTCTTAAACGTAAGCACTAATGATGTTATGAACATACGTTCAAGACTGTTTTAGCAGATTTGTCAGCCATCTTCAATCAAACAACAACAAAAAATTGGACTGTAAACAATGTAAGCAAAAATGTAAACAAACTTATCAGTAACGTATTTATCAGTTTATTTACATTATTGTTGTTTATTAGTTATGTCTTGCTTTGTTGGATATTAGATATGTCCCGTTTATGCTGAAATTGGCTGGTAAACTGACTAAAACGTACCAAATGAAATGTGTTATATTGGCAAAATTGTTTATGCTTTTGTTTGTGATTAAACTTAGAATTTTACCTAACAACAATTAACTCCATTCTCATCAGCTGATTTTATGTGCAATTTCACCAACCTTTATCGTCGTCAATATTATCATCATCTTTTTAATCGTCGTTATTGTCATTGTCATTGTCATTATCATCATAGTGCGAGTTTAGCAAAGCTGATGCTGGCATGCTAAGTCAGTTAATATGTTAAGTCATAATCTATTGTTATTGCGCATATTGACCTCGCATCGATTTTGTTCAGATTGTCCGGACAGCTACTGCAACAACAACGGCGAGTGTGTGCTCGACACACAGCTTCAGCAGACATGTCGGTGCAGAGGATCATGGGACGGATTGCGATGTGACATTAGTCAAGATGGTAAGACAGAGACAAAATCAACATATCTATTTCTTAGACGTTCACTTGTCATGCATTGTTGACTTGCAAAGTTCCTGAATAGAATGTAGATTTGAGAATTTTGTCTTGTTAAGTTAGTTACTTTTAATGATATCTTATGTATGTGTAACTTTATAATATGATATTAAGTTTGTTTAGAATATAGTCCAAGTTTAACAGCTAAAGTATTTAATACTTATTTCAAGGTGCTAGTTTGTTGTTACCCATTTGTTACTTTGGTAAACCAGTATTATTCGCCAACAAAATAGCAGTGCCTCTCTAAGTCTTTGGAAAGCTGCTGTTGGGAGTTGAATCCACGCCCTCTCGGGTGAAAATCAAGCATGCTACTGCAGAATTAAGCCACCTATGATTTATGCTCTGTTATTTAATTTTACACTGACATCTTATCTACTGACAAATTACCTGCGAAATTTCTTTTTTTCAGTATAATTGAAATTATTATATTAGGCTTGTTAAGATCATTGTATTTACTATAGCGTACAACGAAAAGCTTTGAATTTGTGACAAAGAAAATGTCATTTAAATATATTGTATAAATGCCGCTTGTATTGGATTTATATTTGCACTGCGAGTCACTGGACTTTTTTGTATGGTTTCTCTGACATAAAATCGCTCTATAAGGAATTTTTTGGTGCATTAGTGCTAAAATATCATGTGCAGTTTCTTTTATATTTTATTACATGCTAGTAATGTGGCTTCCTGCTTGTATAGATTGTACTCCCGGTTTCTGCAACAACAACGGGATTTGCCAGTTTGTGGATGGCATCCGGGAGTGCGAATGTCTGACAGGATGGAGAGGACAGAGGTGTACCGTACCAACGCTCAGGCCCACCATCGTTCTGTGCTCGAGAGACGTCAACTGCAACGAGGACAATTTTGAGACTTGTCGCAGCGTAGATGGCGCTTCGCAGTGCGTCTGCAGGGCTGGGTACTTTAGGATGCATGCAGGAGCTCCATGTCAACGTAAGTTCCGGATTTTTGAGAGAGCTCGTTTAATCAGCATTCAAATGTGAATTCATTTTCAAAATTTTTTACGTGAATGTATGATAACCTTTCTACATCTTATAAACGATGAGTGATGAGTGAGTGATAACGATATGCCATTAATGGTAGAAGTTAAAAGAAGACAGAATGATTTTTCATATACTACCCCATTTTCAAATCCAACAAAAAGCATACATTTTAACACAATTAATACTGCAAAAGCATTTCTGATAATTAAATTATAGATCAAACGGCAGGCGAGCCCAACTACAGGTGACATCACAAACTAACATAATTTTCTACAGCAAAAATATTCCATGAGTATGTTGCACGTGTTAGCAGAAGCGAAAGTTGAAGAACAGTTCTACTGTAAGATATTCAGTGTGTTGTACTAAAATTAGACAAATTTAAATATAAAGGTTCAAATATGAAATTTACAGCTGTGCCCATGTATGAGTTGTCGAACGTCACAAACTAACACATCTGAACTGAGATGTACGGCACCTGTTTTTTGTGCAATGCATTTCCAAAATGCAGGTGCTAGTGCCCATCTTACTAATGATTGGCGAAATGCATGTAAGCGAAGAACTAGTGGTGTGCAAGTGCGAAAATGTGTTTGTGATTTAATAATTCTTTCATGTCGGTCATTTTTGAAAAAATAGTATGTTTTCTTTCAATATTTTAAAGAGTAGATTATTTTGATGTACAGTTTAAGATTGGGTCCGGTTTTGCTTTAATAAGCAATGCTAAGTTTGGCCAATAAATGGATGGGTGACTGCCTGGGATAGTGCTTTTCAGTAGTTTTATCTGCCTACTTGGGCATGGCATTTACCATGTTGAGAAAAAACTTGCCATGTTTACCTTGTTGTGAGTGATGTATAAGCTCCCAAACATGGCAAAAGTGCCTCTGCTAGTTCACTGTCTCATCTTAGAGAATTACACTGATGCATGAAATAGGTTCTGATTTCACTACGACCACTGAAAGTGAGCTTAAAAGTATCTGCAGTCATATAATGTAATGCATAGATGCTTCACCTGTACTTATTGTTAATACAATTAGCCTTGCTAAAGTATTTTATGCCGATAGTGTTGTATTCACATTACGTATGGTCTAGTTTGTATCAACTTCTGTAAATAAATAAATACAACATTTATTATTATAAATACAACATTTATAAATACAACATTTCTTATTGTTTTACAGCTGCTTTGCTGTACGTTTTGTTACTAAGAGTCGTGCGCCGTGACTTAGTGCCCATCCACTTCAGCTCCACCTACAGGAATCACAATTCACCGGGCTATGTTGTCATGACGACGATTGGCAAACTCGGAGTGCGTATTGAATGCGTTGTAATTGATAATTAGTAATGTAACAAGCACTAAACGGTTTTTGTGCTATTTTAGTATAATTGAATAGCTATTTCTATAGTTACCAACTACAACACAGTATAATCTACATAGTTACCAACTGTAGTAGGATGCAAATGAAGTAGATGTGTTTCTACAGTTAACCAATTGTAGTAGGAGTCAAACAAAAAAATTGTTACTACAGTTACCAGCTGCAGAAGGATGCAATTAAATAGTTGTCATCATAGTCTAATTACCAAACTTATTAGGACATATTGTTTGTAAAGTTTTTTTAAAGGAAAACGACATAATTTTTTCTGCTTGTTAGATTGACCAAGCATTCAATGCAACCGGCCTAGCACCTTACTACATTGGCTCCGAGATCACAAACATTCTGGATCCAAATCGTATAGATTTTGGTGCAGATGGCATTGTATTTAACGTGACAGTTGGACTGGATCGTAGTTACCCGGGCGACGGCGTGGTCGAAGTGGGTGAACGGCTGGATGCTGCAATCCGCGCAAACAACAATCGTGTTGGCATTACAGATTTGTATGTGGACACACTTGACTTTGCCATATCATCAGGTATAAATTCCACAATTATATATTTTCACTAGAATGTTTACTGTCAAGAAGAGAAAAAGAATTATTTCTCGTATGAAATTTAAATTTTACATACTTCTGATTTTGACAGGTTTTTTGAGCATTTTTCCTGCACTTTTTCAGATTATAATGAGTGCAGGGATCCACGGGATAACGACTGCCATTTCAATGCTTACTGCACAAACACCCGCGGTTCATATAATTGCGCGTGCAAGGAAGATTACTTTGATCATGCATTTGTCAATCCATTGTATCCGCTTGGTCGAGATTGCTCACGTGAGTAAATGTACAAGTGTATCTGTGTACCAGTCTTAAAAAGTTAAATTAAATATTTGTACGCAGCTGAATTGTGGTTTTTATCAGAAATAATACAGCTCCATTTTTAATACATTTGTGGCAAAGTAGCACCTAACTGTGCAGAACTATCAAAAAATTTGATTGTCTTTTGAGATTTGAAATAAAAAGATTATGAAACATACCTGTAGTGTAGTACCCATTCTTTTATAATAGAATGATATTTTTATAACAGTTTAATTTAAATGTGGTTTTATTGCAATAATGACAGAGATGACAATATGACTTGAACAAGACAGTTTTATAACTCACAAATGTCCTTGCCATGTAATACTTGGAAGAGCGCAGACAATAAACGAACAGTAGAAACATTACAGTATGACTACTAGCAGTTTAGCATAATGTTGAGAATAACAGTAATATTACTATATAAACAATGTATACTAATACAATGGTTAGAAGCACTTAGTAAGAAATATAAATTTTTGTACAAGTTTAAAAAGCTAAATATTAACAGTTATATGTAGATGTTGATTGCCATGAAGAAGCAGGTAAACAAGATCACTTGTTGACAGATTATAAATTCTAATATTATAAGGATTAACGAAGTACAGAGTTTGTTTAGTTTAGTAAGATACCTTTAGCCTGGCAATATTATAACATTTTAATTTTAATGATACATATAAACTGAATCAGTTATTACAAGTTGTAATGGGCAAAACAAAATATGAAAGGCAATACCATAAGCTGCTATTTTTGCAAACATTACATTATCTTCTTCATTCGTTTATTCAGGTTGTCCAACTAACTTCTGCAATGATCGTGGAACCTGTTCGTTTGACATATCTAAACAACCAGTTTGCACGTAAGTTTAACATTTTAATTTCTAATGCACATGTTTTGAACAAAATGTCTTAATGGGGTGCAGGGAAACTTAAAAAGTCATTTAGTTTAGTGTACTTATAAACACATTTTCTTTCTCCTGTAATATTATTAGTTGTTATGTGCAAGACTATACTCTTAAAACATTATAAATGTGGTTATAATCTTTTTGGTTGTTTTTGTAATAGGCACAACTGTTGGCTTGACACATTTTTGTTTGTGTGATAACTCATATGAGATAATGTCATGGTTAATTGTTATCTGTATTTACTATGTAACTCTGTAATGGACACTTTACTTTGCATGGCCTGTACAATATGCGGTGGTCTTTTCTCCTTGTGCAGGTCTTCCAGGCCAATTTATTGTGTCATTATTTGTTTATGACTAAAATAAAAATAAATATGAAAATATCAAATATCGTAATAAGCTGATCAGTTAATAAGATTATTAAGTTTTTGATAATCCCTCTGTTACGTAAAAATGTTCTGTAATCAAATACTGTAATAATAGGCTGTAATGTCTTGTAAGTACCATGAATGCTATATGTGTATTTTATTTTTACTCAGGTAGTTCTTACTATTTTTCCCATCTATTAACTGTCTATCTATCTAAAGCAAACCATTTATAGATCCAGACGTGAACCAGAGTTGTCTCACGTAACTGAACTTCAGGTTGGACATTCTGAAATTTCTGTTCTGTTAATATACAGTTATGACTTATTGTGTTTGTTGTTCAGATGTGCTGCCGGATGGACAGGTCGTCGTTGTGAGAAGGTAGAATTGAAACCGGACAAAGTGATTGGCCGACCGTGCACCAGCGACCTGCAGTGTGAGAAACGTAAGAACGAAATCTGCGGTGTTGTGCATGGTATTGGACGCGCTTGCATCTGCCGCCCCGGTTACTCAAGGAAGGATGCTGCAGAACCATGCTTGAGTGAGTAAACTGCCATCTTGTGCAGGATGTGAAAACTATTTCTGAAATTATTATCATTTTCAGAATAGTTAATAAATTTTATATCTAATTCTTTAGCCTTTAAATTGTCTTTTTTGTAACCAGATGATTTAATGTTTTAACAGACTGTGTAAAATGCTACATGGTGCAAATTAATTTAACATTACGATGAGTGGAAAATGGTGAAATTGTGGTGCTTGATAAAATGGATATACAGTAACTTATGTTAGTTCACTGGTAGTTTTAGTTGGTGACGACATCTGCATATTAATTTGCCAGTTATTTAATATTGTGCATAATGGTGACATAGTGGTGGCATTTGTTGATAAGAAGCTGGATTCTCTTGAAATTTTCTATAGTTTTTACTAGTTGGATCAACAAAGCATCAAGCAATATTGAAGTGTGAGATTAGTTCTAAAAAATTCTGCTTTTTTTCAGCATCCCTCATCTGGATCGTACCGCTTCGTATCACCAGAAGAGAATCTGTACCTCTCAATTACAATCCTATTTATCAGAACAAGACATCCAGTGCTTATCTCAATATTACGCAGCTAGCAGAGATAGGGGTAAACACTTACCACAATGCTTACTTGGCCAATCTTGTTTTCATGTTAAGCATTGACATCTAACGCATTTGAATTTCTGTCGAGTGCAAGCATTGTAATTGCAAACAATACTGGCCTGATGATGTTGCAGCATTGTAGTCACGGAATTTGTTGTTTCTTAATATCCAGCAGTTCCTAAGCAGTTAACATTCGTTAGAATGTACCTATTTGTTTTCTATTTCATCAAACTAATGAATTATTGCCTCAACCACGATAGTCTATTGAAGGGGGTAGATTATAGTGTAAAAATATTTGCATTCTTGTAGAAAAGCACAATATAGTTTTTGGTTAAAAGTACTAGTTTAACTGCTGTTTTGGAATTGTTCCATCTCAAACGTGTAAAATTGATTTTCTAATGTCCTTCGTGTTTAAGAATTCCTTGTCTTTTGTAGTTAGTTTTAGCTTGGAAATGCTCATGGTTGTTTATGATTTTAGTTGGACAACGCATTTAACCTAACTGGTTTGTCTCCCTACTACATTGGCGCTAACGTCATTGACATTGTCGATCCCAAGAAGCTCAATACTTCGATTGACGACAGCCTTCTGCTAAACGTGACCGTATCCGTCGCCAGGAACTTCACCGGCGATCTAGATGAGATCGTCCATGAGCTGATGCAGAGTATCGACAGCACGAATAAGAGTGTCGGTAACACCGCGCTTTACGTTGATCGATTACCGATCATGAATGAAACAGGTGTGTATCTTGTTTGTTGTTTCCTCCATTTCTCTGATGTGCATTACCTGAGATGCTTGAGTAGTTTTTCCAGAAACTTTGTATTTTTCTGTTATGGTTGAGCTGAAACGAAATTTTAACCAGTGTTTGTGTTAATAGCTTAGTGTAATAACACATTAATAATTCTTATTTTTTGTGCTGCAGATTATACATTTAATTAGTGATTTTATTATTACTAATTTCTAATTACTAATTTTACTAATGCAAAGGCGTTGTTATTTGGAGTTTTTATGCTTTTTTGGTTTTTGCCTTCGCCTGAAGATGGTTCATAGGATCATAGCACTTGGTAGACTGAAATATTGTCTTTCATTTTTTCTGTCTGATCTATTCCTTTTTTGCTAATTACCTTAATGCTTAAATGCCTTTCATAAATTGTCATAAGAGTTTTACCTACGAAGTATTTTTGAAGGCTACACATGAAGTTCTCACTATTAGATTGTGTTTTGAGTGGTTTTTACAACAAACACTGTACCAAGACTCACTTAACGACATTTCTTCATTGTATAATTAGCGGTAAATCAAGTTTGCATACAGTTATGTACAACTATGTATGTGTATATATATATATATATATATATATATCTGCATGTTTTAGATCTGAACGAATGTGCCGATCCGGATCTAAATGACTGTCACGAGAACGCGATCTGTGAGAACATTCCGGGTTCATTTACTTGCCAGTGTCGTGGAGACTACATTGATGCCAGTCCATCGGATGACCCAGCGACGGGACGATTATGTGTCTGTAAGTATTAGATTATTTTAGCAAGTGTTGTCAATTCACTCAATAAAGCATAAATACAATGAAAAGTTTACTAAATGCAAATTTACCAAGTTGCTGTATGAGCCACTAGTCATGAAAATCAACTTCATGTTTTTGTATTGCTTATCTGAAGAATTTATGATGGTCAGCTTTATTTCGTTTCAGTTTATTCGGTGTTTTCTTACATGTGTGCCATGAATTACAGGAGAATCATATTTTCTCGTTTTGTTTAGGGTGTCCACCCGATTTCTGTAACGGCAACGGTCAGTGTGTGGTCGGTCCAGACAGCCAACCACTCTGCAGGTGGGTATTATTTGTTGGATAAACATAAACTTTTCGGGTGTATTTAATTAGGTATTTTAGTTCTATCATTTTTGGTATAAATAATGATTGAAACAGCGTAATGTTTCAATCATTATTAAACGAAAATATGACTTACCTTTGCGGTTTACTAACGCGAATGTTAAAAAGGTAGTTATTAATGCATTTAGTGTATGTTTTGCAAGATTATCTGTGAAGGATAAGTGAAAATTAAAGCCACTTTTATAAATTGTTTATTTTATGCATATTAATTTCTTTTTATTTTGTGTACGTATACTAGCTATTCCTTGTTATATTTTGTGTATATGTATGTATGGCTGTATCTGTTATGGTGCAAGACAAAATAATAATAACTACTTGATTCGCATAAAAATGGACTAATCGGGTAATTATAATAATAAACACTTGGTCAAGCAAGCGTTAAATAATCAGGGACAGTTCTTAATTTTTTTCAATAAAATTGTGTAATTAAAAATTGTGATCTGCTAAAAATTAAACTGCTGTACTTTGTAGTTACATCTGCAAACAGCAATGAGAGTTGTTGTAGGTATAAACTTGATGTGCATCAAACATAAATTACCTCCCATTGTTCGTGAGTGAAAGTTGATGCACGTCAAAGCTTAACCTACTGAATTTGCATTTGTATAATAATGCATTGCTGTCGAAATTTGATGCCTTAATAATGGTTTTCGTTTTCATTTTTGTCAGATGTTATGGTTTATGGAGCGGGGACCACTGCGAGACGGATGGTACAGTGATTCTTGTTGCTACAGTGGTACCCCTCGGACTCCTCCTCTTACTCCTCTGCTGCTGTGCTGCACTCTGCTGGGCATTAGCAAAGTGAGTATTTATGGAGCGAAAATTTGGTCACAATTTTATGTAGCTCAGCGGTTCTGGATGTTAAAGTACTTCTTAGTTAATTAGAGGATTATCCTTGATAATGGGCTAGGTTCTGGTCCTGCAACAACCATATACATTAAGTAGGACTGCTAACTGAATGCTTGATCTAGGTCAAGTTTACTGCCAAACTATGCAAAGAAAACATGCCTCATATGCTTATTAATTCGAGCTTTCTCTTTTTAATTTTTGTATTAGATTTCCAAACATAAGATTGTTTTTCTTGTTTATTTGTTTGTTTGTTTACTTGTTTTAATGCTTTGTTTGTTTAATTTAGGAGGAAGAAGAGGCGTGGTCTCTGGTGGGCTGGATACACTGTAAGCATTTTATTACTGTACATTTACAATAGTGTAAAGTGGAATACAGTTGCAGAAATCTTTTCATCGTGCTCCTCGGGCTCCTTACTAACTTTGAGAATGCTTGTAAAAAAATTCATCACCAGTTCATTGCGAAGCTACAAATACATCTTATTTTGCTTTTAGTCAATTAGATTAAGAACCTTGAAAAATAATCGTTTTTTCTTTGGCACTGTGCAGTTGAAACCAGTTTGCCGTTGGTAGTCTAAACTGTATGTCTAATTGTCTATATTTGCTGTAGAACCTAATAAGTGATTTATTTTTGAAATATCATTTTTGGTTTTTGGCAATAAGTAATCAATTAGTAGGCAATCTAATCAATTCTTGGGGATTTTCAGCAGCAGTCCAAATAACTTAATAGATTATGTGCCTCCTGCAGCACATCCGATAATTAAGACTGAATTAGCTTGTATGTAAGTGTAAAATAGATGTACTTTCTAAACTGAATATAGTTTTTCATGATGGGACAAATTAATAGTCCAAAGTACTTGTCACCATTTATTGTTCTTGTTTTGTAGGGCAAGGCCGAGAGTAGCATAGCCGAAGCCAAGTCTCCGTCTTTGTTGATTCCCCGGGTGAAAGCTGGCGGAAGCGGCGGTGCATCGGTGAGTGTTCATCCATAGCCATTCTAAAACATAATGATTTATGTACTGTTTCATTAAGAAGTTTTGCTAACGTGAAACTCTTTAAAGATTTTACATTTTGGACAGTGGGGGAAGTTTTGAATTGTAATTCTTCTGCAAGGCAAAGGAGTTATGTTAAGGCTAGTACAGCTGAATTTGCACTGCCATATTTTTTGTGATCAGGAAACTTCTGCATATTCTTTATGACTTAGACTGAAGTTTGATGCCGTAATGAGTGGACGTAAAGCATTGCAAAACTACATTTGATTTTAATGTCTTCAGCATTTTTCCAAACTTTATCTAAAGCACTTTTTTGTATTAGTCAGTAGCTTGGACATACTTTACTTTGTACAAAGTACACAGTTCTTACTTTGTATTAGTCAGTAGCTTGGACATACTTTACTTTGTACAAAGTACACAGTTCTTACTTTGTATTAGTCAGTAGCTTGGACACTGATAACGATTTTGCCTGTTGAGATAAAAAATTTTGTTTAATTACGAACAGACACAACTAGTATAACATAATGCATAGAGAAATTCTGTTATATATTTTTGTGGACAGCAAACAAGACTTGGAGATTATCATGACTTTGATTAGTTTGTGACTTCTAGACTGATAACTTCAAGTTCACTTGTATTTAGTAGAACTTTACAGTAGAATGTTCAATACATTTCAACTCTCCTGACTTTACTGCATTAAAGTTATTTCTTCATTTTCTCCCATCTACTGTGTAACAGCTTGTCCATGTATTTGTTAAGACTTAGAACTCTTTTACAGGCTCACCCTGGTAGTTTGGTCAGTGGATCAAGCTTACGAGAACAAGAGGCCCAAGCTGCGGCCTACGAGAATGCCCTCATGGCAGCCGGGACCGGATCTGGCTCACGTTTCAGTGGCTCACCGCATGGAGAGGGCAGCGACGCATCAAGCAACGTGCAGCTGTACATTCCTCATGCCCAGCTCAGGGTTTGTGTTTTTTATTTTTATTAGTTTCATTTGAATGTAGGTGCTAAACTGCAGTATTTTCAGTGTTTCAAAAGGAAAACTTGTTTTAATTTGAGGTTTTTTTATTTAAAGTTTATAAAATAGCAGTTCATTGTTTGCTAATGCAGTAGATTCAGTAATGGTAGTAAACCCAGTCACTGAGTGTTTGAAATGCATCGAGCTGTACAGAAAAATATAAATATATATAATATACATTTTTTGCTTTAAAATAGATTACAATAAAATTACCATCCTTAGTGCTAAAAATATTTTCTCTGTTAAACATTGCTAAAGGCAAATGCATCTGGTGCAAAACTATAAGCTACTAGTGCACAAAACTGAGACTAAAAGCAACAATTCAGTGCACTCATTTACTTACATAGATACAATAGGTACATAGTACAATACAAAGGCATAGTACAATAAGTCAAGTACATAATAAACATAAGACAAAATTTACATCAATTTATTATGATATACACATTACATTCATATATAATGCATAACAAAATTACTTGTACAAATTACCATTTTATAGTGTCAACCTAGAGGTTGTTTCAGTGTGTTCCATTGCATGTTTCAGCCTGGAGGAGGTGGGTCAGATTTCGGAGGTGAAGTGAGTCCGACCTCAATGCCTATCAGGGCTTACAACAATATGCAGGAGAGCAACATGATCGAGACTTCACAGTGAGTAGCATCCGGGTCATTGGCTGTGGAAGTTTCACTTGTCTTAATTCTTTTAGGGTTAGGAAAGGAAAGTAATTAGTCATCTTGAATGGCTGTGTCTTTTAAAATAAGGTTTTATTAAATGGTTTAATGGCCTTAATGTGAATTATTCTTCACTCATGAGTCGTGACATTACATGCTTTTTCATTTAACCGGGGCTTGAATTCTGAATGCGTTACCAGTTACTGGTGCTACTTTTGTGTATGGAAAATCAAGCTGTATCATTATTCCAAAAACGTGCATTCTTTGAATAATAAAAGATTCAGGTTTAAATCATGTCTTCACCATAAACCAGTGACTTCCTCATGGAAGTTTTTAGAGTTTAAATGTGTAAGTTTATTGTAATACTGTATTCTATCCAGTTTTGCTCAGCATGCATAATGTAATGTTCTACAACTGATTGTTTTCTTCACAGCCATGATTATACATCACTACGAGAATCAAGCGAAGGTGGTAGCTTATCAGACACCCCCCTTATCGCTGGCCCGGCTGGCATTCCCACAATGCCTGCAGCCGTGGCAGCAGCCGGACGCGGTGGCGGCAGAACCTCGGAGCAGCAGCAGACTACGACAACCACAGAACACATCACCGAAACCGAAGAGAGGACAGACTTGGCCGACGGGCGTGGCACGGTCGCGACCGTTGATGTGCACCAGCCGAGAATTCCGCCTCGCTCTCAGAAGCCGAAAGCTAAGGGAGGGTTCGAAGAAACGACGGTAACCGAAACAAAAACAGAGACGCACTATACCGAGGAGCACATGACGACGGAAGAAAATCTAGGTGGCGCTGGAGCGGGCGGCATGGCCGCTGGTGGAGGAATGGGTTATATGGGCGGTATGCCACCACAGCCCGACCCGCAGTACCAGCGCGCACAACAGCAGTACCAGCAAGACCACCGCAGCGAGCAGTATCAACAACAAGCTCAGCAATCATCTGTAGCTACTGGAGGTAAACATTGTACTATTAAAAATAGTTAAAAAAACAACTTTTAACGAAAATTCCACGATTTTCATTGTTGGGAATTGTGGGAGCTTTCTAATTGTTTTCTCCTATTTTTCTAAAATTGCGAGATTTTTCATTAATTATTTAACTTGTGTTTGTATAGCAGGAAAAGTTCTTACAAGTTTGTGATATTAGCATCAGCTTATAAAAGTTTTGTTTCATTTTTGTGCAAGTCAGAACTTTTATAATCATAACCAACAACGTCAAATGCTTTTTCATTTTTAGGGAACGTTTTTCGCATCATTTTAGTACGTAATTCTGAAGTAATCAGAAGTAAATAAACAAACAAATTACAATATTTGTATCACGTAAACAAAACAGAACATGTGAATGGAAATCAAGCGTAAAACTCAAGCAAGTTTTAAAAATAGTAGTACAGCAACTTTGATACAGTAAAACAGGAATAGTCTAAACTCTAGTCATAGTTATTATGTAAGAGCATCACTTTCATGGTTTAACTTTTCATAAGAGTTTTATTGTTGCCAATTCTAGAACTAAGCTCGTAATTTGTTTTCTTTTTAATCTATCTTTAGTAGTTTTTTCTGCATAGTGAAGTGTTTTCATCATTTATTCAAATAAGTTTTATTTGCGCACTAAATAGTTGCAGCATTATTGGATGGAAAAAATAACCGGTGATCAATTTTTAGGTCCACCCACTAGAGTGAATGTGCGTGCTCAACCCACGCCGAGTCGGACAGCTCGAGCAAGGGCACCGTCAGAAGATGGTCACCCGGGCGGTGTCAACATTCCCATATACAGCGTAGCGGGATCAACTGTGGGAGGGTCGGACAATCTAGCTTCACAAAGTGAGGTAAGAATCTTGAGCACCACAGCATGAATTTGAGTGTAAAATATTTGCATAATAATTTGCATATTAATATTTCAAGCATTACATGAAATATATTCTAGTTACCGATATTGCACGAATAAGATAGCTGCTGCTAAAGTTTACCAACTTATATTTCACATAAGTGTCAAATAGAAGTCATAATAATTGTCTAACATGTTTGATACGAATAAATTGTTATTACCAATGGTAAGTTACCAATAAATTAAAAGAAGAAAACAAATAAACAAACAAGATAACAAGAAAAGTATAAATTGCCAAGCAGTACAGTATGCTTAGGGACCAAAATTAAGTATCATACAGCTTGGCCAATGAATGGAAAGGTGATCACAAAGCTTGTTTTGGGCATTTTAATACTCGTTCACTTTCCCTGGAGTACATGCTTCACTGATGGAGTGCTGATGGATGTTTCAGTTTTGTATTTAAATTGTTTTCTCTGTGGGAGTATGTTGCTAAGGCATTTCTTTATTTTTGCAAAACATTGTAAGAGATGAAACTATTGTGAAGCATCACTGTCTAAAGTATATTTACCTAGTTTTTTTTAGTCCCTCATTGTAACTGGGCATAGTAGCTGGTATAAAAAACAGCTCAGGCATTAAAAAAGGGAAGGAGACAGAAAACAGAGAGAGAAAGGCGGCAGAGTGGAGAGAGCTGTGCTGCCTCTAAGATTTGCTATAAAGTGGAACATAACTTTCTTGTTATTGTACTTCATTTTGGACTAGGAAAAAGCTATTTTCTCTACCGAAGTGTTGGCAAAGCTATTCTTTCTCGAGACTGCAGTTCTAAAGTCGGTTTTGTTAATTTATGACTTTACACTTTACGAGTTACAATACACATGACGTAACAACAGGAGAATGTAGACTTCTGCTGGTCCAGTGTCTTAATAATAAGTTTTTGATGTTTGATGTAGATAATCGAAGATTACTCAAGAAGACATTCCTCCCAAGCCGAGACGAGCAGATCTAATAAGTTATAAAACAAAAAATTCTTGCGCATTGTTAACACTATAACTAAATAATTAGTTCTGAACATTTGATACAATGCTCGGATGTCTTGATGAAAAGGCACCGGTGACATCATCAATTACATGCGCACGACACTGCAATGACATCATCGATATGTGATGTCGTGTCATCAGCGCGCAAAGTACAACTTCATGGGAATGTTCCTTCCCAAAAAGGGAGCACAAAAATCAGAGGTATTGATTGTGTGTGATAATTTAATGTTAATTCTAACACTCTGCACTCTGCGCTCTGCACTGAAGTTTATAAATACTTCAAAGTAGACCAGACTCGAGAATTCTGCAAATATTAAGAAAATGGCGAAAATAAGGTAGACGCAACAGAGCTGGCATTTTATAATATACCGGTAATAACTCAATATGGATGGAAAGACCCCAAGATGCAGAACCGACTTACCATGACAACACATGTAATTCATGGGTTCCACCATAAAATCTGTTCCAACCAGTGCTTTGATGCAAAACAAACTTGTATATATAAGCTTTGTAACTCAAAAACTGGTAGATACCATCTCTTGTCGTTGTACAGCAAATATGATCTCCCTATACCAGTGGGCACGTAGTTAATTGATTCAAGGCCTGTTATTCTACCATACCTGGTCTGGTGCACTAAAATAAATATTTAATTCATTGTAACATTGGAACCAATTCTGGTGTCCTTGGGTGGAGAAGAATACATTCTGTTATTGGTCTGAGTTGATGTGAGTTACACTTTGTAAAATAATTATTGTGTAATTCGCATAACTGTGCAAGTGTGGGTGGTCAGTTATGCTCTGCACATCAAAGTATTTTTCGATGCATAATTGTCAAAAGAGTTTGCATGTTGCAAATTGATAATAAGAGACATCAGTGATTATGTCTGCACTTGTTATCACCTTTATTTTAAAAGTAAGATTCCCCGCCCACAAAGTTTATTTTGCAAATAGCAAACAATGATAATAATTGTACATAATGTACGATAATTATTTATAGTACTCCAAGACTGTAAGACAATTTTGTCTAGACATTCCATAATCCATTCAATTTATTATAATTCAGTCAAGAATTTTCAGTATTTGTTGCAACTGATTTTGTTAATAATCACTGAAGCTCGCCATATGAAAGTGGAGGGTAAAACTTGCTGAAATTCTCGGTCACAAACCAGTGAAAACATATTGAATCTTGTGCAGTCTTTGTGGTTATCTTAGTCTCTCTTTTGTTACAGAGTTCTGGAGAAGAGCAATTAATACAGAGCAGGTCCGGTTCCCCCGGCAGCTCTGCGTTTGGCAGCGCAGCAAGAGCTCATCGAAGGCAAGAGGGAAATCTTGTAAGTGTTCGGTTGACACCGATGATAAATATGATAGACCATATTGCTAACCAGGTGGAAGCTGCCTGGAAATTGTGTTCTTGATTCCTTACAATTTATGAAATTAAAGATGCGGTTTTGATAAGAATGAGACCATGATGTTGTTTTGCAAAAAGCAGTTAGCTTGCAGCATTAAAGATTGACATTATGTAATAATTACTTATTGCAAAAACAAGATAATTGTTTCAGTTGATTCCTCTAATTTAACACTCAAATCTAAGGGTTTACTACTTGTTGACTCTGAGAGGTTTCTTGTTCTCTTTTTAGTGCATTATTAATCTTCAAATCATTTTTTGCAGGAAATATTTGAACAAACAACAAATCAGATGTATTCCGGTCCATCGCCACCCCCTAGCACTGTCGACTACCCTTATAGCACGGCAGAGGGCAACCGAGAGACGGAGTCGATTGATGTCCTGAACGATATGGAGGTGACTTCAAGTACGCGGGGGTCTCGGCGTTAAACGTCACTGTTAGTTAGTTGATCCTCTTATGTTACTGTAACATAACCCATCAAAGCTGGGCCATATCCTTGCCGTCATTGTGACTCTGCACATAGCAGTGCCATCTATGGGAAAACTTAAGTAAAATATCAAAACAATATGTCACTTTTATCTATGACGTTTGCTAAAATTCATTTTAGATTATCTGAATAAAACGTAGCAGACAAATTTTTATCGAGTTCCAAGTTAATACAAAGTACAGCTATAAAAAGATGTTAATAATAATAATATCAATAACGTTATTTCCATATCTTTTAAAATTTTCGTAGATTGTATTCTACTTTTCGTAAGAAAACCTTGAATGCACTTTGACAATTTTACTAAAAGAAACACATCTTGCAGATACTTGCACTTTTTAGATATCTATAAATGCCTTAGTTTGTTCTTTAATTTTTAGATATGATTCTATATTATGTATGATATGGAATTATGCAATTGATGGAAGAATGATATCCCACCCCGAATTGTACAGATAGAGAAGTGTGTCGCGTATTTTATAATCACTTGTTCTGCATGCGACCACTATGAAATTGTAAGATAGTTAAGTATTAAGATAGCTGGTGTATGTGTGTATGCTTAGATACATTTCGGCTTCGCGAATAATAGCACCGCGTTGGAAAGAGTGACCGTTTCTTTCTGACCAATGATAGTATTAGAATCATTGTGTTATTATTTTGCCAAAGAATGATTTTGTGACAACACAGATTATATGTTTTATATTGTATAGTTGTACTTTGCGCGCTGATGACACGACATCGCACATATCGATGATGTCATTGCAGTGTCGTGCGCATGTAATGATGATGTCACCGGTGCCTTTTCATCAAGACATCCGAGCATTGTATCAAATGTTCAGAACTAATTATTTAGTTATAGTGTTAACAATGCGCAAGAATTTTTTTGTTTTGTTTTTTATTTGAATACAATAAAAACTGTCGAGGCTGTGCTATGCCATTGCTGAATTGGAGTACTTTTTACACACCAGCAGGTGTCTACATCTAGCGACTAGTGCGTGAAACTTTTACCTAATGTTATCAGGAACTAAAAATTTTATTTTTTGTAAACTTGTTGGTCAATTTAGAGCATGATAATGCACACCAGACTTGAACTAATTACTACTTGGCTTGTATTTAATGCTTTTTAATAATAATAATAATAATAATGTTTATTTTTAACAAATAAATATCTTGTAATATCGTAATAATATTTGCAGCATTTTTGTGTGTGACTACGCTATTTTCGTGAATTTTATGATATTCGAGTATGCAGAAGACTCCATTTTGTTGTAACATTTTTAGCTGCTTGTGTTTTGAACAGCTTACTATAATGATTCTACACGTTTACATAACATCTAATAATTAAAAAAGTTCCCCAAAAAATTCAGTGCACATATTAGAGATTACGCTGAGACCATTGAAACAATTAATGTATGTACTTTTCACTTAGTATCTTGTGATCATATCATTGTGATCAATGTCTTAACATTCCATTTAGCAACTTGCTTTTGCTGTTATACAGTTTCATGATATTATTAAATTACAAATGTCTGTAAAATTTTGCGCTCCAATTCAAACACGAAGTCTCGAGTCAAATCAGAAGTAGATTCATTTCAAAGAGGAAACCACGGGAACATTCTGGAAATAAAATGACCAAAGAAAATATCAAACTAGAATCGGTATAACAAAGTCAAGGCAGAGGAAAAGACGGTTATAATTAAAAGGGGACAATTAAGACAGGTAGGAGATGTTATACAACTACCGGATTATAGCCCATTAACATTAGCTTTCAAAGAAGCACTGCAGAAAGAAATAAAACCACAAGGAGGATAGCTGCTGACTCACATTAATTTCATACAAAAAGATCTTATCAACACACTATTAGATATCAAAAATAAAGAGACATGGGAGGTTGTGGGTGACAGGGGCAGCATGGTCTAAAGTGATAGCAAGAGTCATGTCAGCAGACGTGTGACCCCAGAGATGATGATGATGAAGTCTCGAAGCCAAGACTCGGGCAGCTGTGCAACCATTACAAACTAATAGAATGGTCGCTTAATAATGAAAAATAATCACATAATAATATAATATATAATAATTTTGAAATAAACAACTTTGAAAGGTTGCTTATAAGCAGATTTGTGAAAAGCCTTTCGTTTAGTGTCTGAGCCGTCTAATTTGGCCTAGCGAATATAGATGGAAAAAAATCCCATCCATCATGCCAAACTTGTACCACTTAATATAAAGAAAGTAAATACAATAACCTTATGGTGGAAATCGCCGGCACGCCAAACATTATAATGTTGCTGATGTCATCAAAACGTCACAGGCAGGTTTTGAGATTAAATCACTCGAGACGTTATCATCATAAACAAATGGATATACAGGACAGAATAAAGTAAATGTGCCCACATTCCGTAAATGTATACATACTTTTGCAATGTCTTTAACATCAATCTCATATTCATTCTCATTCGCTCCGTTTCACTAACCTAACCCTACTAATTCCCATATCCTTCACTACCCATCATCTTTCCATCGTTTTTACCGTCCCTTTTTGCACCTTAACACCTGCACAATTAATTACATTACAGTCGCGGAAGCAATGCTTCTTGACTATAATTCAAGCAACAAATTATATAGATACGTGCCACGTCCATTTTATTAAAGCATTACTTTAATTATAAAATCCTATGTATATCACACTATACCATCTCGTGCTTTGTTAGTTGTTACATAATTGTTGTCTGGTATTGTCGCAATAAAATGAATGCACTCTTCAATGGATCGAACTTGTCCCTGCAAAAGAAACTATATCTAGTAAAAGCACAAGTTTAAGTAGATAAAAGTCTTGTTACTAATTACCTAGCAAAGTGTTCACGTACTAAGTGAGTAAGGTTATAAGTGTCAAGCGAACAATTTCAATAGAGAATTCCGACGGATAGCAGATAAGGAACCCGACGGGAAAATGGGATTTATCTGTTCAGCATGTTAATGATGTTAATGCGTAGCGTATAAGAATGTTATAAGTAAGCCTACAAGAGAAGCAGTATAAGTCCGATCTAGAACTTCCAAAAGATCAAGTGCTGTTCCCGGATTGTGCTGCTTTTTCTGAACTAAACTGAAAGAGATAAAAAGAACATTATGGTAAAGTAAGAGAGTCGAAATCAATACTGCTAACATTCAAGCAGAAGAAAGAAATACAATCATCTTCGTCTGTAAATATGCGATATTACATTATAAGACACTATATTTTTAAGTAGTTCACTGCATCACTTGGAAACAACAATACTGTTCATATGACTTTTAGGATTTATCACGTAAGCTATAGCGTGATCTTAGATAGGAGAATATATTTCTGGAGTGGCTAGTAGTCATCTAGGTTGGTTTGTACCGGGTGGCGTAGCTCAATGATAGCGTGCTCGCTTACCACCCGGGAAGTGGTGGGTTCAACTCTCGACTGAGTCATACCAAAGACTTGAAAAACGGTACCAGCACCGCTTGTACTTCGACCAAGACGGCGGATTTATCCTTGTCCTTGTATCCTTCGACCAAGTAACGTGCGGGTAATAATAATCGGGACCACCTTTGAAATAAGTATAGAGTTACTTAAGGTGTTATCCTTGAACGACACTAAACGTTATCTTAGACGAAATTATTATTATTATAACTCTTTTGTTAGCCTACTGGATTTATTACAAAATCATAGTGTCAATCTGGTTGGACCTGATTTTGCGTCAGTTTTGCAGCATGTTGCTGGCAGAAGGTCAGTTGTTACATCCTCTTTTCTTGCTACTGCTTGTCACTTGCTACTAAGGCCGACAATTTGTTCGTTGCCTCATTTTTGTGTTGCTTCTCGTGGTCTTATGGATTTATGCTGGACATTTCTAGACATAGAACGACGGCTTACAAAGCCAGTTTTTTCCTCGGGCTTCTTATCTGCGGAGGCCATAAATTTCTTTCCTGAAAATATGACAACTGCACTTGATTTAAGCTGTAGCGGATAGCCCTATAGACCGAATAGGCTGAAGCCTAAGGCCCTGGATCAAAAGGGGCCCGGCAAAATAAAATGATTATAATAAGTATAAGAAATTAGTAAGAAACTAAAGTTACTTTCAGAGTTTCTGATTAGCTTATTTTAGTTGACATCTAACCCAGAAACTCATCAAGCTGTAATCGTGTTTATATAGTCCTAGTCCACAACTCAAGGATCAAGAAGATATAATTTTTATCACAATCGGTGGGCAAAAACTCACAAAATTAAACAAACTTACAAACGACGAGAGCTCCACAAAAACACGTCAGCTCAGCAGTGTAGCAACATTTAAAAGGCCCGTTCCAAGCTCAAGCCTAAGGCCCATAAAATCATAATCCGCCGCTGGATTTAAGTAGAATTTGAACAGAAAATACCCCATATTACAGTACTAACAATTCCTTACATGAATTCTATTTCTTCGTGTAAGTATTCATATCTTTACTATAACTGTAACTCTTTACTTGATTTAAGTAACCAATTGGTTAGTAGTAATTTAATAAATATAGTTTGTTAACTGTTGTTGCCTTATTGTAGTCGTGATCAAACTTCCAAAACTTTTTGTATAGATAAAAGAAATAAGCTCTTTTTGCCAGAACCACACTAAACGTAAATCAAGTTTGTAAAATAGCTCACCACCTAGTACATTTTCATAAATCGCAATTCCTGGTTACTCATTGCGCAGTATAGTATAGTATAGTATAGTATAGTATAGTATAGTATAGTATAGTATAGTATAGTATAGTATAGTATAGTATAGTATAGTATAGTATAGTATAGTATAGTATAGTATAGTATAGTATAGTATAGTATAGTATAGTATAGTATAGTATAATAGACCTAATTAGGGGTTTAGACAATCATTTTGCGACTTTGCCATAAAAATCCAATAATTCGTGTTCTATGCTGCTTATTTTCCTCTTTCGGCTCAGCAGCTCCATCCACAGAGGGCGCCCACAGCTTAGCCAACAATGAGGAGAAAGTGGAGCTCTTGTCACTCAACCTGGCTTCACTGTTCCAATGAGAAGTCAAGTTATTCTGATTATACATGAGCTCATTGCTACTCCAGTCAAGTGGTAAGGATTGGCTAGCTGTTTGGCCAATCCTGGGAGAGGAGGCGGAGCTAATGACAGTCAGCTGGCTTCCAATGGTCAGTTGATGACGCAATAATGAGCCAGTAAGCGGAGCCTATTAATATCAGTAACAGAAAATATTCTGAATTTTTCAGCGGGAAAGAGAAGCTGAAGATGCAATGTATCAGTTTAAGCATAACATCTGCTGCTTCAGTCACAAGTTTTTACGAAGTTTGTTAGCAATGGAGCGATGACAGTTGCAAGTGTGCAAACACCCTTCTAAACTTCAATTTATAATGCACAAATCAGGTGGTTTTTGAAAGTCACGCAAATGAGGTGTTAGACCACTAATAAGAATATCTAGCAAGGCTATAGATCATTACAATCAAACTGCTCTACAATTCACACGTGTATGAGCCGCAATTTCCCTCGGCTAATATCACGTTTCCCTCACTCATTTTCTGTTTTCATTTCTAGATTCTCACTTTCCATAATTTGGTAATTGCCACTAATCTGACGGAGGAAGCGCTCTGAGGTCACAAGTCCTGGGGTCCGCCGCTTGAGTGCTCAACCATTCAGATCCTAGTGTGAGTTTTCATTGAACTGCAACCGATCACTCAGTGTCAGGTCCTGTTCTTTCTGGGGTACTCGCTCGCTTGGTTAGCAAAATTGACTTTAACTATAAACGCATTTTGTTTGCTAGAAATAACAAACCCCGGAAACGCACAATACTGAACACTCAATCGCTGCAGAAGAAAAAACAAGTTCAAAGTGCGGGATAAAGAAATTTTACCGGAACTTCCGGCGAAAGGAAAATGCGGAGAAAACACAAATGCGATTAAATAAACTTTAATGAGTTTTGTGACAGATATGAGATATGATGCTGTTACAACGTATTTTTTATCAACAAATTGTTCCTGTGAAATGTGTAAGTTTGGTGAAAGCTTTCAGTTGAGATAAATGTACTGTACACTTTTTAACATTCTGGAAAACGAGAGAAAATGAGTGTTTTACGAATAGTTGCAAGAACAATTGAAAATAAATAACTGAAGCAGAAGATGAATAGATAATCATGAAGTCTACGATTGTGCACGTCATTTTTCTATTAGGTAAGTTGCTGCTTCAGTTGCATTTTAAAAAGTTAGATACTTCAGAGGCATGTACGCAGTTAGTACATCTACATAATTATATGAAATAGTTTAGCAGTTTTTCGTAATATGGGAAGTGCATCAATTCCTCTTTTTACAAATTAGCAGAAACTACTTGTAGTTATATTAACAAAATAATGCAGTGATTTTTGCACTATTGGGTTTATTTTAATTGTTGAATTGAAAATGTATTTAAAACGATTGATCAAAAGCATCGTCATCATCATCATCATCACCACCATCATCATCAGTCATCATGCGCAGCAGGCCAGCAGCAGCTGCAGCAGTAGGAAACATGACGCTATACTTGTACAACTACAATATAATTAAACAGTGTTGCATTTCGAGTTTTTTTAGAATATAACTTATTTCGTAATGTGCAAAGTTTCACTGCATTTCATTTGAACGAGGTGAATAGTCTAATACGTGCGCTTAGTTAGCAGCGTATTGAAGTTAAGCAACATCAAACCTGGTCTGGTCATGCATTTGTGCCCATCTGGTATATTATTTATGCTGAGATGTTTCATCTGCCTTATAATCCATAAGTATATTAACCTCGTTGGGAAGGACGTATCTCCAAAGATAGCTGAGACACTTTTGCTGATCCAGTGCCTCGTCTTAGAAGGCTAAACTTGATAATGAGAAAATTTCTAGTCCTGTCAGAACATTGAATAAACCTTGCTATTTAGTGATGTTTCTTAACGTGTAGAAATGCGAAAAAACGTTGGTTTGCATTTGAACGCCGAATTATAAACGTGCGCATTAAATCATGCGGGCAAAACTTTCCGACTGCGTTTCTGCTATGTTAATCACATTTAGAATCTACGGGCTGTGAAAATTGCTTTCGAATAATGATGATAATGAATAATAATAGGTTTGGGTTAAAATGAAATATCTGTAACGTGGATCACGAAAATGGGAGAGGTTTTTGATCTCAAAAAATCATTATGATACCGTGCATGTCGATTTGCGTGTGATGCGCAGCGCTTTTGGATAAAATGCTTACATGGTAATGTTCTCAGTTTGGTGCATGCCTGAATAGACATGAATCTGATTATAAACATGATTTAAGTTGGTAATTATGATGGTGATCATGATAATTCTCTTATTTTTGCATGAATGATATTGTGATGTTGGTGCTTTGTTATGGTAATGGCTCAAGATCGCTAGACTAAAAAGTGCCTACATAATTAATATGATAGGTGAAACATGAAGTCCGGTTACAGAGAAGGAGTGCAGTTTTGTATGCATGTCACAGGGTTATTAATGAAAGTGACACAAAGCGCGTCTTACTTTGATCCCCTCATCTTGAGTTTAACGCATTTTGCACTGTGTTCAACATACTACATTCAGTGCAGAAGCAATAGCGTGGAAATCGAGAGTAATAGGATTGAGTTACGTAAATTTAGATTACAATATTATGTAAATTAAAATATTTTATTAAAAACGATTTTATAAAAGGAACCATTGAAATAAATAACTTAATATAGGTACTACGGATGAGAGAAATTTGTCCCTTACGTAGTTAAGTTACCATGACAACAATCGCCATAACAACGCATAGTGCCCTCCTGATCACCATAGCAATGGACTGGAAATGCACTTCCCAGCTGGTTCCCATGACAATGCCAAAAATAGAAGTGAGATCACCCTCCAGCTATGTGACCATGACAACCAAACTGGGTATATAATGAGGTGCTTATCCAGTACCTCCAGTATCTTACAGGACATCCAGTAAGATATAAGTATATATCTTACTGGATGTTACTAAGTGCTAAATTCTGAATGTTATTTGTCTTAATATACTTTTTACTACACTTGTTATATTATGCAAATAAAGTGTTATTACACTACTTGATCACACTTTGCCTCGCCAAACTTAATGCATTTTTTCATTTTTTACTTGAGACCGCTATAGTTCTAGGGCCTCTAGGCAACACACAATATTGTCACCTTATGGTCACGATCTTGTCAGGATCTTGACAAAAAATATATTTAGAAAATATTGTCACTACCAATGTTGGTCCAATACTGTCGTGCTGCCGCGGCTCTTGTCAAGTGGTCAACGTTGTGATAGGTTGAGCTCAAAGCCACATTTTAAATACTTCTTGTCGGTCATAAGACGATTTCTGTGCTCTCCTTGAATTCTTGTGCCCCCTTCATCGAGCTGTTCCTTGTTGCAATACGGTTGTCACTAAACCACTGGAATATCATACCACATAGAACTAGTGTATTTAGGAAGGCTACAACATTTAACGCTATAAAGCTATGGAACGAAAAACCTTCCAATATTAAAGAATTAAATCAATATCAATTTAAAAAAGTTATAAAATATAATCAAAATGATCAAAATATTCGTAATCTCCTCAGATCTGTGTTGCAAATAAACTTGTTGTTATGCGTGAGTAATATCAGAATGTAAAACGTACATGTAAGCTCACAACTATTCCGTCTAGTATAAAAAGTTGATTATTAAATATTTATGTATAACTGTTATTTGCTATATTTGTTCAAACATAAATTATTTGATGCTTATTATTTCTTTAAACAATTGTACATACTTAGTATAAGATACTCGTTCAAATCTAGTATGTAAAGAATTGTTTAAACTTCATAAATTACTGTGTAATAATTGCTCTGGGGGACGACTAGATAGCTTGCTCCTTCGCCCCTCTCATAATGTTGTCTAATTTATATTGAAAGTGAGACAATTTTTGTTGTTATGCATCGTGAAATAAACATTCTTATCTACTTACCTTACCTTATCATGCAATGACAGCTGAAATGAACTCAAAGCCGTATAATTTGGTAAATTGGGCAGTTATATAGTCTTTACATAAATACAGGTAATAATACAATATAATTTTAATCGGATGTACAGTAATAAATCAAGTGAGAATATTCTTATAAACAACTTCGCACTACACTGCCCTTTTTAACACCATTTTGTGATTTTTCTCCCTGTAACATTAATCAATTTCATTTGAATGATGCTGATATAATAGATCTATGGGTGTCACGACGAATTTGATAAATAACATGTATAGTCAGTTAATCTCTGACAAACTTGCAATAGATTTTCCATTTAAAATTCCATTCAAGGCTGAAATTAATAGAGATTTGCAGTGGCGTAATTTTCATCTCATCATTGTCATTACCGTCACGTTTATCAGTATCTAACATTTACATAATACATGCAACTTGAGTTTATACGCATCATCATTGTAAAAAATTCAAATCGTCTGATATTTATGCTAATAAATTTATTATAATCGTTTAAAATTGGCGCTATAAAAGGCGTGAAGAATGTTTAGCTTTGTAAACGGATTCAGTTGAGAAATTATGGGCTCAGCTATAGAATGGATGGTGTTAGCGTCATATGTGCATTCAGTTGATAAATTGTGGACTCGGCTAGAAAAAGGGTGGGTGACCGTTTCCATAAATTAAAAATGTTCCTACAAATAGATGGTACGATAGTAACTTACCTTAGTGAGGTCCCAAAAGCAATAGGCCATTCACCAGCCATAGGCACACTCAACATTTCACTCACGTCTTCACTCACGCGTACACAACACCCACTTTTCCCTTTACTCATTCACTCAGTCAGTCACTCACTCAGTGGAAAATTTCAATGATATGTGATAAGTGAACATCATTGTATTAATTTGTATAGAATTTAGATAAAAATTTACTATTGTTAGACAATCTAAAAATGCTCAACAAATTAATTGACGTCAAACATATTGGTCTATCGCTGCGCCCCCGCTGTAACGTAAGCAACGTTCAGGAGCATTCGGGACTACAGCTCACGCTGGACAACAACTGTCTAAGCTAAGCTAAACTAAACTAAACAACATGACAGTCACAACTAATGTCTGATCAGCAGACAAACTGATTGCGCTTTTTCATAAACACAAATATGCAGAGCAGCAGCTATTTTTAAACGAAATTAACACTTCAAGTAGCCAAAAAATTTCCACTAATTCACTTGCAATTTCAGTTCACAATATTAAAATCTAGAGCCAGGCTAATATTTCTCTCGCTAACTAATGAAAAGTTGAGCATTTTTCATAACAGTGTTAGACGGAGCTGTAGCTAAATGTCCTGATCGTACCTGCTGCAGGGTTGTGTGAAAAATGATTGACATTATGTTAGACGTCAGTTATGTGCCTAGTCTAAATTTAAATAGTAACAGCGTCAGGAAATGAATGAAGAACGGTTTCCAAAGTTCTCAAACCTAATATTGAAATAAACAAGCAATTATCAAATTTTACAAACTAAACAATATGAAATAAAAGAAATAATTTCTATATTTGTTGAGAATAAGAAATGCAAACGTCAAGACTAAAACGCGATTTTTGAAGTAAATCCTGGGCCTGCAATTCAAGTTGGCAGTTTCAATCCGAACTTGACGATTTTTAAATATCAATTTCTTAAATATCAAGTTTGTTTTCTAAAGTTTATTAAGTATACTTTCACCATTAGCTCCATCTAGTTTCTCTTGCTTACACAGATCGAAATGTAGTGTTAACGAAACAAATAACTCATGTTTAATCGTAACCCTATAATCTTTATAACTGCGCTAAACTTTGCAAAAATTGATGAAAAATTTTCCAGCTCATTTGATGGCCGTACAATATCTGTGAAGTGTAGGTACAGTAGAACGCCGTATAATCATTTCAGAGTAGTATTTCAATTTTTCTTAATCTAAGTTATATAAAAATGGATTATAACAAGCTAGGGAACTAAAATTGTTCGAGTGTAACACTGGGCATGAAAACACACTGATATATTTATGAGCACAACTAGAATGGTAATTTATTATTAGCGTTGCATGACCGCATGCAAAATCCTTCCGCATTAGGCTATTGTATTAAACAGAAGTTCCTGAATTGGCATTTTGACTAATCGAATTAGACAAACACCCGTGGGATAAATCTTACACACGGTGCAAATTGTTAAGTCTTTAAAAAATTTAGAAAGCTGGGGTTTCTGGACAGCCATGGTTGTGTTACTACTTATTACGAACATTGTTTACTCTGGAAAGAATCAGATAATTTCGTGTGGCCTTTTGAAGGAGATAAGCAAGTAAACAATTCACTAAACAATGACAGGGGAATTGTATTAAATCTGCGCGTCCGGTGTGAATTATTACTAAGGTGGATAACCCGGGATTACAAAAATGAAGATGTTATATGGACACCTATGTTTAACCTGGCTCGTTAAAATCATCAATTTAACAAATAAAGTTTTGCAGCTCGGATATTATTTTAAAATGCAGTAGAATCTTACTTCTGCAGTTTTAAATCCAATTACGCGAAGTAACGTAAATTTGTAACAAATGTTAAAACCAATGTTAGAAATGATTCTCAAACTTTCCATAAAAACTCTTGTTTCAGCTACAAAACGGTGTAAATTTACTTATCAATTGTAGGCCTAATGATTGGCCTTAGGCAAGGCAATATGTAATATAACATTGAAACGTTTTGTTCTCAATTATCATAACAGTTAACAATGGTAATAATTTTAGCATTCAAGTTCACACTTTTATTATTATTGTTATTATTATTATTATTATTATTATTATTATTATTATTATTATTATTATTATTATTATTATTATTATTATTATTATTATTATTATTATTATTATTATTATTATTATTATTATTATTATATGCAGTCACATAACTTCACAGAATACAGACAAATCAACGCTAAATATTGCAATATTTTCACAGCTACAATACGCCTTTACCTAGCTCTATCTAATTTAATTACCTAGATCATTTATTCCGGTGTATACATTATATGCATCTAACACAGCAATATGGCACATTTTTTACAAAGCACATTTTTGTACAGACTGACTACAGAAAGGAGATGCTGGAGATACAAATTATTACAGTAGTGATAAAAATGTTCCGTAATTTAACCGTGTATTAGCAAAACGTGAAACACCCATGTCAGACTTAACATTAATCTTACCTTGTACTATAAATCTGGGCGCTTCTGAAGACATGAAAAAGTTGCATTTCATAACCTGCCCATCTTCAAGGCTGTGAGCGCAATACCCAAACTCTTTATTTAATCATGTTTAAGGATTGAAAAAACTGCGAGATTAAAATTTACCCTCGGGGACTGAAATTTTTATCCGTCTCATTTGTTAGAATCGACGGAGGTCATTATAAAGATAGCACAATACTAAATAACTATAGCATTAAGTACAAATTCAATCGATAAAAAATATACATTTTCTTACATTGTTACTAAAAAAACATGTAAAAAGGTACAAAACTTCTTTTACTGTGGAATATTTCTACTTACTGAAATTTTTCTTGTTCTTTGTAAGTTCTCGGGCTGCAACGTGATTTGTTTGGCGTTGCTTGCTTGAAAAAATTGGTGGCGCGAAATTAAACGCTACAGACGCTCCATGTGAGTGGCTGTTGCGTTTTCGTGATTAACTGGATATGGACCATAATGGTTAGCTCAGCATCATGATTACAACGCCTCTATACAGCATAATATAAATATATATTATATTATACTGTATAGAGGTGTTATATTATAATATATATATATATATATTCGGCACGTTCTCCAAAAAGTGCTTAGAAAGTATTACTTTTTGTATCAGAAAGCTTTGTAGTGTAAATTAAAAAGTGCATTAAGCGTTTTTGCGACCCCCCCCTCCCCCCGTCATACGGCTGGA
The DNA here is from genome assembly GCA_030141605.1 of Tubiluchus corallicola. Lineage (NCBI taxonomy): Eukaryota > Metazoa > Priapulida > Priapulimorpha > Priapulimorphida > Tubiluchidae > Tubiluchus > Tubiluchus corallicola. The sequence goes on along the minus strand of JAQGDQ010000044.1, from coordinate 402,728 downwards.
TCTTCTGTGTGAATCTGTTAAAAGTGCTCTGGTTGTGTTGCTTTAAACGTAATTTTAAAACTAATTTCAGTAGATGACGCCACGTATGAACTGTGGTGACGCATGATATCGATAACAAAGATAACGCATTAAAAATTCTTTTAATATCAACATAGGGGGCTACCATGCTTCCAAAAAGTTTGTTTCAGCAAGCATTCTATTTAGAACTGTGACTTTACATCCATGTAGTACCATAGTTCGTCGATCTTTGCGGTTCATTGTTGCCGTTTCCTTTGCCCGAAATGCTGAATCCACTGTACGTAATTACAAACGGGCATCCTGTTGCAGGAGCTTCGAAATGGAATGTCAATTGCGCAGGTGAAACTAAAAAAACGACGTGTGGTAATAATGAGCCATTGACAGTCTGGTGTACAAAGAGACTATTCTTTTTTACAAAATTGTGCTTGGATGTTAGATAATAACTGCCCTAAATCATATTCATAATGATCACACTTACTGTAACCAGCAGGCGCAGCAATTTCTGATTCTCTCTCTCTCTCTCTCTCTCTCTCTCTCTCTCTCTCTCTCTCTCTCTCTCTCTCTCTCTCTCTCTCTCTCTCTCTCTCTCTCTCTCTCTCTCTCTCTCTTTCTCTCTCGCTCTCATAAACATTCTACCGTGTTGACACATACCTACACATAGCAACATGATAATTGTTGTTAGTAACTATACATACCTGCTTTGAAAATTCAATTATACACATTGTTACAATGTACATATATACAAAAGTAACAAAACCTGTTTAGTAGTTATTGTGATTATAAAATTATGTCTGCACGCCCCATAAAGTTATTTTAGCCTTTCTTTGCGCCAACCTCGTAGTGATATTTTTGCTAACCAGTACCGTGTCCATGCATCTACACTAAACAACTGATCATCGCCAGTTAGTCCGTAAGTTACCAAAAGCATAAAATTACTTTGAGGAATGGCATAATCCAAGTTGTCCAATCTAACACAAGAAAGATTTTAATTACGAACAGTAAAAGCAAACAATTGAAAGAAGTAGATAGACAGAAAAGCAAAGACAGCCTGTAGTCAAAGCCCAATATTTTTTAATTGTTGTGTTTTACTACGGACTCTTAATGCTTTCTGTTTTTCCTAATTGCTAGACCCAGCGGCTGAAAAGTATGCTTGAATTGAAACAAATGTATTACTCTTCAAAATCGTCCATATCAATAGCAGGAGAACAACAACAACACCAGCAGCAGTAGCATTACAAGCAACAGCTACAGTAGTTGTAGATCACTAACATTATCAAAATTCAGAATTATCGCCTTGTCGTCGTCATCATTATCACAGCACTTTTTAAATCATCTTGAACATCCCCAAAAAAAATTTCTGAGCGACACAGTTTTTGTCTATGTGCAAATATTGTGAAAAACAGTAAAAGTGTTGGAAACAGCAGCCTTTAAGAACAAACAGGTTCACTGTTTCACTCTAACTCCTTCCCTCAACAACTAACCTATTCATCTCTCTCTTTTTGCATTACTATTATCGCTCCTATCAGTAGTAATTAATTGTTTACACACGGTAACTGCTGCAAACATAAAGTAAACAGAGAACTTATTCTTGTGGGCGCCTTTTTGCCTCAGTCCAAAAAGTCAATAGTAGAATTACTATTTGTCCAGTTAAACAAATCATCTAAAAAACAAACACACGTGTACCAGTAGTTAAAAGGCTGGGGTTCAATGGCCATAGTGTGGTTCCTGGGTGCGTGCGTGCGTAAGAGCGTGCAAGATAAGAAGCACGCACGTGTACGTGAATGCAAGGCTTTCCTTGAATTAATTTTGGCAGTCAGAAACGTTTAATTCTACTTTGCAGTATCCGAGAAAGAGGGAGAGAGTGAGGGAGAGAGAGAGAGAGAGAGAGAGAGAGAGAGAGAGAGAGAGAGAGAGAGAGAGAGAGAGAGAGAGAGAGAGAGAGAGAGAGAGAGAGAGAGAGAGAGAGAGAGAGAGAGAGAGAGAGAGAGAGAGAGAGAGAGAGAGAGAGAGAGAGAGAGAGAGAGAGAGAGAGAGAGAGAGAGAGAGACGAGGCGAGAAATAAGAGGAAAAAACAGAGACAGAGAAATAGAGAAAGAAAGGAGGAGCGACAAAGAGAAAGAAAGAAGGAGAAAGAGAGTAAGAGTGAGGAGGAATAACAGAAAGAGAAAGAGAGAGAGAGAGAGAGAGAGAGAGAGAGAGAGAGAGAGAGAGAGAGAGAGAGAGAGAGAGAGAGAGAGAGAGAGAGAGAGAGAGAGAGAGAGAGAGAGAGAGAGAGAGATGATACAGAATTTTGTTAATTAAAGTTTTAAATTTATGAATTATAAAACGGGAATAATTAGGTATTAACAGTTATCTATCCTACCATAATAGCATTGCAGTTCGATATTTACATAAAAAATCTTAGCTGTTCTGTAATATTATAAGCTATTGTATAGTTGTAAAAAGCATTGTCAAAAATAACACATTGTAATCGCGATGCACAAAAATGTTCTCTCTAAATAAAAATTAACTTTTAAACTCATTCACATTGTCTCACACATTACGTGACTAGTTGCAAGCGTTTAATTAAATTTTTAAACGTCTTGTAATCTTCTTGACATTGATCGCATTAGAGCCTTTTAACTAATGATCACCGTAACAGATTAAAAAAATTTAATTCGGCAAATTAATTCGACAGCAAACCCGGAAACTTAACTAACAAGATTTATAGTGTGAAACACGCTTTATGGCCGGGTGTACGAAATTCCATTGACTGTGTTGTGAAGTTACGCCAATGTCCGTATAAAATCACTTTACTCAAACAGTCTGCACTAGGTAAACAAAAGTTTTCATTCGTGTAGAAAATTGATAATTCATGGAAGTGTGGATATTATTTATAAAAAATCTATATTAGATTGTAGAAAAACTTTTACAATGCTAAAAATGCTTAGTGACCTACTAAAAATAGTTTTCATCTTGAAACTAAACGTTTGCGCGGATCACGTAGATAGAAATCTTCAATTCTTACTCATCTATTCTTCGAAAAGTAAAGTCGCGTGCACACTAGCACACTTTCAGCTGTTCAGACTTGTTAAGACTCAACGACGCATTCCAGTTTAATCCACACTAATCCGGTGCTAATCTTATCCCAGAAATCGCCTTCAAAAATTAATGTCACGTGTTTTCTACATATTTACTCATTTTCTGCCCCAGTTAATTAACGTATCAGGAGAAGTTTTGCACGTATTTCGTATATCCTTAGTCCTTAGGACAGGTGGGACTTATATAGTACCAGAAGTTGCTCCTACAACAACATAATTCATTAATTCAAATTTTATATATTCACATCCCCGATAACTGTAAGAAATCTATATTACAGTAAAACCGAGTTTCACTAAGTTAATTATAAAATTGCAACACAATTTATGAATAATAAATCAGTTATTATGTTAAGTACTGAATTTATATCATATATATATATATTACACAATATACATGTGTAGATTGTGACAATTGGATGTAACTTTTGTTTAACGTATGTTATGTATTTTACTTATTGTATTGTGCCTATGTATTGTGTTATGCAACTATTGTAAATACGCATGTGAATGAGTTTTATTCAGTCACTGCTTTTGTTTTAGTTTTATGCACTAGTAATTCACAGTTTTGAACCGGACGCATTTGCCTTTAACAGTGTTTTAATATGTGTACTTACCATAACATACCATACCGTACCATACCGTACCATATCATACCATACCATACCATACAATATCATACCATACCAAAGTCATACCAAATGATAATGATAAATTTGTCTTTTTAATGAGTAGTCAAGATATCGAATTATGCAAGATTATTGTAGTTTTTTTGGAATCAGCCTTTCAGACTATAAATGAGTTATTGTCTAAACAAAATCTAGATACAATTGTATAAAGAGTTATTATCTGCAACAGATATTGATTTGACATTGTGCAACATTGTTGTGATAACTATTTTTAGTACTTGTATGAATTAATTGTTACTGGTTCTGTACGCTCGAGCAACAACATTCTTTTGTAAGAGGATTTTGCTTTTTGGTAAATGTTTTTTCACTGTTGATTAAATCTGTCTTGTTTCTTTGTTTATAACGTAATGTATGTAACGGTGGTTCAATAAACAAACAGATATATAAAAATATTTTTAACGTTGAGAATTGTCATTTTATTTTAATCAATTTTATGGCAAAAAAGGTACATAAATATATTATATTACATATACATACATATGTGTGTGTGTGCGTGCGTGCGTGCGTGCGTGTGTGTGTGTGTGTGTCTATATATATTTCTTATATATACAAAAGGCAGATTGCAAAACTTACAATTATTATGTTCGGCAAAATGAGTGAGACATTTATAAGAAGGGCCACACGTGAATATTTTTGGCTTTCCCCTTATATTTCAACTAACCACAACGACGTTTTTTAGTTTAATAGATGCTCATAATATTCATTCTTTTTTGACAAAGTCTTGCAGCACACGGTTTTTTCTTCCACTGTTAGGCACTCTAAACCCCAAGATGCATCGCTGAAAGACAAAGACTATCCAATGCGGCGAGACCTAAACTGTCCTCAATTGCAAGAATAAGATGACAGAATAGACCGAATCGTAATCACATTCGGGTTCACCCAGCAGTTCATTTGTCAGGCTCGGCATTGCTTAACTTCAGTTGCATAGCACGCAAACTAACCATTCAGCTACTACTCCATCTTATATTAGCTGATAAATTTAAACACCTTAAGAGAGGGGCCACGTTAGTGACTTACAGACCATTGTAAGTGTATAGAATTTAGCTGTACTCCATGTAAAAAAATCTGTTCTACTCTAGTTCTTAATTTGACAGTTCAATGTCATAATTATGTTTTCACAAAAACAAGTAAGGAATGCAAAACAACTTTATGTGAAGATGCTGTACGTTCATTCAAGTCGCGTTCTACTTAAATTCTTCCAAACAAAAACTTTATCACGAGCCAGGCTCATAGATGATTACATGTACCCCATAGGACGTGCGCGTGCGCCCTGCGGTGCGGGTTAAAATGACCACTATTGTGTACAGATTTTCCAAATCTTTCAAAAAACACTATCACGTACTAACGATTGATATCATTCTCATGACATGTCATGTTCACATAACTGGATCCAGTCTCTTCCCTAACCACTTATTTGTACGGCGGCGTGCACAGAACAAGGTCAATATTATTACTGTCATTATTTTACCTGAGATTACGCGGAACTGGATGTCGTGGTGCACCAGAGAGAGAAAGTTACATAGGAGAAAGGCGGTTAAAGTACTTTAAAATTGATGCTACAGTGAAATTTGGTAGCGGCTGCTTTTCTATAAAAACATCAGTGCTTAAAAACCGTTTTAAGCACTACTTCGCGGATTTGTATACATACATGAATTGACTGAATTCTTTAACAAAAACATGTATCATTCCGCCACGCCAAGTGTGCAACACCAGAAATTATGGGGATTCCGATTTAATGCATTGTTACAAGATAAATACGAGTTAGAATACGAGGATTATAGCTTCTGGTAGACTACCAGACACAAATCTCGTGGAAACTTTTGAGGTGTGAGAAGAGGGCGGACCTTAACTATTCTGGCAACCGCCTTTCAAATTGTAATCTAAGAAAATACGGATCGGAAATAACGATTGACTTTTGAAGATCTTGAAAACGGGAGCAACGTAATAGGAATAACAGGTTGCCAAAGAATTTGAGAGTAAGCAAAAAATAAAGAGAGATTAGAAAACGGCTGAGATTTGGGAAAGCGCAAATACAACGAAATGTAATAACTAGTATAAATAGATTATAAGGTAAAATTATTTTTCTGCAGCATTCGTAATAAAAGATGTTTCATTGATAAAGGATACTGGACACTTTCAGGGTGCCTCAAGCAGTTCGTCAGTTCGAGTCACGGCAATTATGTACTTGCACTGAAATTAAATTAACAATAGTCGTCTTTCTTGTCGTCGTCATCATCATCACCATCATCAGTCGCCTTTATCTATTATTATTATTATTATTATTATTATTGTTATTATTGTTATTATTATTATTATTATTATTATTATTATTATTATTATTATTATTATTATTATTATTATTATTATTATTATTATTATTATTATTATTATTATTATTATTATTATTATTATTATTATTATTATTATTATTATTATTATTATTTATCTTATCGCTATTATTATCATTGTGGCAGTGATTAAATTTTAAACACTGCCACTAATAACACTAGGCGCGATTGCCACTAGTATTAAATTTTTATTATCAAATTCGAATGTGAAAAGGTTAGTACTGAGACAGGATTTGAACAAGGGAACTTTTACTCAAGTTAGACGGCTTAGGCCTTAAATAACTTGATTTCGTTTTTGTGGTAATAAATGGTTTAAACAATTAACAATTGCGTGTTTCTTACATCATTGGTCATCTTGTTTAAAAATAGTTAACCGTTGATCAATTGTGTTTAAATGTCTAATTTAAACAGGAGATTGTCGAAACATTTTGCACAAAATTTGCTGGTGCATGACCCTGTTATGTTTACCTGCATAGAGAAACATTGACAGTAATATGGTCATAATACAACATCCCAGAATCGGGTCTCTTCGGGTTTTATCTCTCGGGTTTCTTAGCTGTGGAATTCTTTAATAAATAACACTACGTGATAACTAGAACCGCAAGAAAATATTTAACAGACACCGTTGTAACAATCTAGTATATTTGCAAGCTTGGGACAACCTGTATAAATACGATGCTAAACTTTTGGCCACAACTAATTTCAACTAAGTGAAGTCATGTGCCAATGTTTGTAGAAAAGATGACACCCTGCAACCGCATTTCTGTGCTTCAAAGAAAAACTACATACAAAGACCTCACTGTTCTTCAAGCGTCAATGTCTTCATAACAAGTTGTTGGGAAAATACTGACACTAATGAATAGGGGAAAATGGCCAACAAGATCGTACCAAATCTGTCAAACACACTCATTTTCGTGCCAAGATGAAAAAGTGAGTCAATTTTTACCTCCAAATTCTCTGTTTCTGATTACAATGTCACCAGGTCGGCTTAAGATTATGCTAATCAGAAAGAGAATGCACCGGAGCTAGTATTCGTTCATTTGTAATTTTCTGTCTTGCACACTGCAGTTAAAACTCATTGTTATTTTTTCTAAGTAGGTTGTCTCTTGCCATTCGCTTATTTACGCTCTATTTTACAGCCACGGTGCAAATTCTTTAACGATTTAGCGATTTTTTTCAATAGGCATAGGTAAACTAACATGGTAATTTGAAATTTTAATCCACATACCAGTTTCAGAACATATTATTAGAGGCCCGACGTTTTGAAAATGACATTAAACTTGAGAATTTATTACACTGGACAGTTACAAGGGAAACTGTGCACCTTCAGCACCGCATCAACTTTATTAACACAAATTACAATGCAGTAAAAACGCGTGAGAAAGATTCCTCCAGCTACAATCCTCAGAAATATCCACCACATTTCATAACTGGAGGATAATGTTAAAGAAACGCAAGTTAAATACCCGTATGGCATGGAGGTCTCAGGTTTGCATTCATATAACTACATGTGCAGAGAAGAAATGTGATTCATTCTCTTATTGGCCTATAGTCAAATATGTGAAACGCAGAGCACCTCTGTGATGTAATGGTAAGCATTAGCTGCTTGAAAAGCAGAAGGCCTCGATTTTAAGTCTCAGCGGAGGTGCTAAATTTTTCAGATTTCTAATTTAGCATTGCCGTAATGCATTTATGGCTTGATTAAAACCTAAAATATCTGCTCTATGTGCACTATGGATCTTAAGGAGACTGTTCAATATTATATTAGCAATGGCAGCAACATTTATTGTTCGCTTCTTGATGCCTCCAAGGCAATCGATAATGGTAAATTTTTATAAATCATTTAAAGTGCTTATCAGTTAAAAATACCTAGGCAAAAATAATCGAAACTCTATTGAATATGTAAACATGTATGTATACTAGACAAAATACTAATATTTATTATAGCAACCGTTTTTCACGTGATATCCAAGTGTCTAATGGCGTTTGCCAGGGTGCTGTTCTATCCCCTGTTCTCCTTTGCATTTAATAAAAGGGATTGTTGCATAAATTACATAATAGTAGCTACGTTTGTTTTGTTGGCAATAGCTCTATGGGGCTATGGCATACGCCGATGACCTTACTCTACTCTCTGCCAGCGTGAAGGGCCTTCAGCGTATATTGGAGATTTGTGAAGCCTATGCCAGCGAATATTCTTTTACTTTTGTTAATATTCATGGTAACAAGGTAATAAGTAAATGTATAATTTACTCTCCATAGTTCCTATCATTCATATGATAGGGAACCCGAGTTTTTCTCTATGGAATTACTTTAACTCGGCATAAAACTGTGTCTGATTTAGGTCATATACTAACTTCTGACTTGTCTGATAATGATGATATATCTCGGTCAAAAATGACTTTGTGTTTATGGCCAATAGTGTTATTGCAAATTTCTATTTTGTTAGTCCTAAAGTGAAAATTAAAATAGACGTGTTGTCAATCACTGGAAACTTAACAGTCGCAATATTGAAAATATTAACTCAGCTTTTAGAATATTGCTGTGAGAAAAATTTGGAATTTACTATATCATAGTCATCGCTACTTGCTATCGTTTGTATGCAATATTAATCATCCTACTGTGGTATTTCATAAACGTTTTGTAAAGTTGTATGTAAATAGTTTGCGTATCAGTGATTCCCTAATTAATGATTCCGTAACTCAAACATGTCTGTTTGTTCCATTCCAGGAATTAACTTATAGTTTGTTAAAAACTTGTATAACTACTCAATTTGATAACTCAAATTTGAAGGGGGTTTTAAAGGATATCAGTAAACGCGAATATAGTCTTGATAATGATGAACTGATGAATACTGTAGATTTTAATTAGACATTTTAGATGGCTGTGAATATAACAACTTTACTTTTTTTAAGTAACGTAGAACTATACGCTATACTTGAATATATAACTACTGTCTGATTTATTTATACTGTTCCAATGGAACCGTTGTATCCATTTTCCTTTTTGTATGTTGTATGAGTGTGTTATAATACGGCTATTGCTGCGTTCTTTTTTAGTACTAATTCGTTAACGTGATTGTATTGTTCGGACAAAACATATGCATAAATTAATTGTTTTCTATCATTATTTTTTAGGTATTTTTCTGAGCATCTGGGGATCAGTAGCAGAAACCATGTCACAGCCAGAACTCGAATCATCTTCAAGCGATGCAGTCAACACAAGTAATACATATCCATACTCATCAGACAGCATATCGGCATCATCCGGTTACCAAAGCAATGGAAGTGAGCCTTCAGCGACTGTAAATAGTGATTTGAATCAGACTTTTAGTGAATTAAAAGAAGCAAATGCTCAAGCTGCAATTGTAGACCTAAGTGATACAGTAGAGCGTGTGAGTGATAGTCATAATGCAAAGAGTGGTAGCAAAGTCAACTTGACCGTGACTACTGAAAATGTTACCTCAGACAGTCCTTATCCTGAAACGTTTATTCAAGTAGGCGATAGCTTAAAGAGTTTCAGTAGAACTACACCGTTCAGAGACGAATTGCAAATGCCAGCAATAGATAACATGAGTGCATCTAAAAGTGAATTAGAAAAGATTATTATAAATATTAGCTCAAATAATGACAGTGGCAGTTACGATTATCCACTAGATTCAAAACATGTAGTGAATGAAGATGTATATCAAACTAGTAAACCTGTAGTGTATGTTGATAATGTAACATCAGTTAGTGGTGACCAAGGGCTTGTGTTGACCGATGGTTCGCATAACATGAATACAAATCCAGATTCTAGTACACCAAAAACAGTATTTGCTCATACAAGGGATCACTTGTCCCTAATAAATGTCACATTAGCACAACCGAAGGAAGAGGCAGAAGAAAGCCTTTCCCACGAAACTAGCAATGTGCCAAATAAGTTCTTAGAGAGCATCTTGTCCAAAGGATCCATTAAACGTGGTTTGAATCAGACGTCTTCTGCAGTTTTGCAGACGAATTATTCGCAATCTGCAGACAGTGTACCAGAATCAACAACAATAATCGCTTTGTCTACCGACGAACCTTCAAAAACGCTAAGATCTACTTATGTGCCAAATCAGTCATCTAATTTATCTTTTGATGCTATTTTGTACAATGTAGAACCAGTTACAATGACAAACGAAAGGCAATCAACATCAGTGTCATCCTCGAAATCTGTAGTGACCACAAGCACTTCAATGTCCACCTTAAGTCAAACTGTCAGAATATCAGCAACTAATGTTCCATCAGTTATTACACAGCCAATCACAACTCATAGCCCATTTCCTAACACGAAACAACAAACTTCCAAAGTTGGGATTAAAATTGAAGGCCCTTCAGTTCTTACATTAGAGAATCTTGAACCCATTTCTAGTGAATCAATTACACTTCAACCCGTCGTAAGTGATGGCGTCAGAGCGGCAACTGCACCAGAAAGCAAGCTGGGTCACCATGACAGGACTGCCAGCTTGCCCTTGTCTACAACCACTACAAAGCCACCAACCACCAAGACACATTCTATTGTAAGCAATCCAGCAAAACCCATAGAAAGCATATTAAACCAGACACCTTCGACTAAAGTTGTTGTCCGGACAACGTTGATGCCAGAGAAAGTAACACGAACAATAACAAGAACATCCCAAAAAGGACCACTTCACACCTCATCTCAAACAGAACGTACATCGAGGTCCAGGAGTCGCTCTAGTCTGAATGTCACCACCCACCCAACCACAACTTCTGGAACCATTCAGTCTTCACAGCCAGTCCTAAAAGAAGAAAAAATTGTTGACTCATCAACAAAAAGTATCGGTGTTGCCTCTGAAACTACAAGATTGATGATTGGAAGAGCTACCGAAGTACCACTAACTGCACACTTAGGAAAAGAGGAGCCAGAAGAAGTGTTTCCAACGACAAAGGACGCTCCTTCAGCACATGGAATTGTAGAACAGATCGACATGGAGAACATTTTCAAACATTTGTCAACTACGTCGGAAACAACTCCACTAATACTGCAAACCGAAGATTCGTTTCAGAACGTTGTCCAAATGAAAGGCTTGGATGCCATCATTGCAAATGGACATCCAATAAACACGTTGAAAACGTGCACCCTGCAACTGCCATCTAGCTGCGACTCTGTGCATAATGAGGTCTGCAGAGCATATACTTTGGATGGAGGAATATGTGTTTGTCAACCAGGGTATGCCAGGCAGCAAGACACGGGACTATGCCTATGTATGTATATCATGCATGACATTTAGTAAGGTCTATCGATAATTCCAATCTCAGTGCCACGTTTAGCTTCTAGAGTTTGGATTTTGTTCCTTGGAGGTTGCGTTTTCACTTTTATTCTTGCCTAATTAAGTCAAATTTTATTTCAGCCGCTCGGACGTATACCATTTTACTGCGACTGCAGCGGTTAAATAATCAACCTCTTGACTATCATCGCGTTTACCGTGACGTCACTTCCGACGAGTTTATCAAAATGAAGATTCTGGTTGAAGAAGCGGTAAATTTTTCTTCCTCTCACTGTGCATTTTTTTTTGAATAACTAGGTTTTTTGGATAGTTTCTTTGACCCTGGTGAAAAATTCTGGTGTCCTGACTTTTGTCATTTTTTGCATGTTGATACGCTTACGATTGAAATTGTCTAAGGGCGTTTTTCGTTTGACAATAATTTTTTTTGTCTAATTTGTCTGAATAAGTTGCCTGAAAACTATAATAAGTCAGAAGCACAATCTGGTCCACAGAAGGTAGATGGCTTAGGTAGAAGGGAGTAGGTAGGGTTAGTGCCAGCTAATGAATTTACAATTTTTGCCAAATGACAATAGTTGTAAGACAAAAAAATCGGTAGCATACCTACGACATTACAAACAACTTTCATAAATTCGGTAACAACTCAAACTAGAAAAAGAAAATGAAAAATAATTTCTTCTGCTTTAACTGAGTCTGGCATGTACTGCTTGTATGGTTCTGCCTTGTCTCGGTTTGTTATGCATGGTTTCATGTCCCATCTCATCTCTTTTATTCTGTCCTCTTCAGTTCTATTCTATTCTATTCTATTCTATTCTATTCTATTCTATTCTATTCTATTCTATTCTATTCTATTCTATTCTATTCTATTCTATTCTATTCTATTCTATTCTATTCTATTTGTTTTGTTCTATTCTGTTCTATTTGAATTCTATTGTATTCTGTTTTATACATTTGTGTGTTATGAAAACACAGATGCATTAACGACTCATAAGTGACCAACTTTGTATCATCTACTGCACAATGGTGTAAAATAAAGGTATTTCTGGTTTTAAATTAGTAGCCATTTAAGCGTGATTTTCTCTTTTCCAGATCAACAGTGCGTACCGGATGCGGAAACGCATGGCTTCATACTACCTCAACTCGAATGTACTTGGTTTTGTCCGTGGAAGTCTTGTGGCGAATGTCACAGTCAGCGTCACGCTGGACTCCCCAATCAGGACAACGGATTTAGTAACAGAACTGCAGCGGTCCTTATTGGCGAGTGAAAATAGAATTGGTGCGAGTAACATTTATGTTCAGGACCCTGTAACAGCCGTATCAGCTATTGAAGGTGGGCAATTTTTCACGAGAGAATGAATTGAACTCAGCGTAAAGCAGCATTCTCAGTGACCAGGCTGATCCTTGTGAAGACAACGTTTAAAAACCCAGAGCTCACTTGATTTGGAGCTTACTGAGTTCACTGGGACACGAAGTTCATTTTAATGACCTCAATGGAAATGAAGCTCAGCGGTTCGCAGTTTATCTTGCCTGAGTTCAGTGCTTCTTAGTATCGAGCTAACGAGAGCAATACCTTGTTTGCAGCAAGTCTTTTGTAATCCATTGATGGTTCCTAAATCATAGCTTACTGCCTAAATAGATGAGTTTCATCTACCAATGAGCTTGTCAGAAATGTTTTCCTGGAATAACTTGTTCCAGGAGAAGGCCTAAAGCCCACTAATCTAGAGCTCTCTAAAATTGGGGCCTTAATAAATTAGTGCCTTACAGAAATGGCACTAGGCCTATAAACTATGAAGCTAATTAGGGTGAAGTCAAAATTTAATAGGAAATGCAACTACAATGTAATACCACGATTTGAAAGAAATTTCAGAAATTATACACGACCTACAAATGGTTGGTTGCAGTCAAATTCCCGCTCATATGGGCTTCATGCTGGTCTCAGTGTGTCTTGGTCCAATAAACTCTGTCCCAGTGAGGTTTATGTTCCACTGAGCATTGTGCACACGGTTTCTAGCACAGGCCTACAATGTTAGCGAAATTTTGTCTCAATAAACTTTGTTTCAGTAAGTTCCCTAGTGATCTCTAGTATGGTCAACCCAAGCTCGATTCCCCATTTTAGCGCTGGTTGCTTCAGCACTTTTAACTTTTTATTGTCTATTTGTGTATTATTACACAATTGTGTATTGTTAAAAGTGCAAATAAAATTCATCCATTCATTCATTCATACGATACTTTCAGATTTCAACGAGTGCGAATATTCCACTCAGAATGACTGCTCCCATGCTGCTCAATGCATTAACCTAGAGGGCGCTTTCACCTGTCAATGCTTGCCATCGTATGTAGACAAGTCTTCAGAAAGAACTAGACCTGGGCGTGTTTGCATAGGTGAGTAGAATTCTTCAGACACTTCAAAACGTGACAAGGCACCTCAAAGCGGAGCATCCCATTACAATAGAACGTCGTACTTGTGGGTAACACGATTTTTTTCAACTATTTAGCACTTAAAAATTTCCAGCGTAGTCTCATTGATAAGACTGGATGAATTGCCCACCTCTAGAAAAAAATTACCCCTGGAATTATACCCTACATCATACTGAAAATGACAGAAATGGCTCCACGAGTCCAATTACCCCGGAATAGATGTCATAATTAGTTTTTAATGTTAATTTTTTGGAATTTTTTTGGAATTTGCGTTGGTTGTGCAAGAACTTGGCGATGTACCAAGTTATATCGTACTTGTTAATGATTTTTAATACTATGACTGTGTTCGCAAGAGAGGCTTTTACATAGGTTTTTTATGGGCGTGTTAGCCAATCACTTAGTACCGTTAAATATCTCAGCTGTTCATGTATGTGCTTTTTCAATTTTCAGTGCACCAGTAAATACGGTTTAAACCAATACTTGGCGGCCATTTTGTTTTTTGACTTTTAACCCTTTTCCGCTAATTTTTCGAGCTGCCAACTACTTTTTTTCCGATTCAGCATAGCCAAATTGATAAGACTGGCTAGGTTGCCCACTTTTGGAAAGACGCCCCCAGAACTTTTTAGAAGCACTTTTTCAGGATTAGACTGCAGTATAAATCGTCATTGCTCTTGGTGAGGCTATTTCTACCACTGCTGATGACTGTTGTTGATTGGCACTGGATTAGATTAGATTGATTAGGATGATGATGACGTTTGTTGATGATGGTGACAATGATTACGATGGTGATGAAAGTGACAATCCTTGCTACCCAGCCGCTACCATTTATTTTGTAAGCACGTTCATCAATGTATCGTTTTTCTCATTTTCATTCTCATTTTGCTGCTTTCAGCTCACCACCAACAATGTGATTCCAGTAACTGTAACCAAAATGGCCGCTGTCAAATTCTGAACGGAACAGAAAACTGCATGTAAGTAAAAGATAACCTGATGCGAAAATGTTTCTTTAGTTTAAGCTTGAGTAACACTAAATCGTTATTCTTATACAGAATTAACCTGGTACAATTTATTTGACTGAATCAAAGTTCTGTACTACATTTTAACGATGTAACCAATATCTGCCGTGCTTTGAATTGATTTAAAGATCTTGCAAGTCTCACATTAGATGGTAAGGCATTCCAGACCCCCCCTACGCATGAGAGACTTGCAAGGTTTTTTCAATCAGTTCAAGGCACAGCTAGACGACCACTATAGGGACCATCCCCTTAAACTGATACAAAACCTTTTCCATACTTTTCCGCCTAGTTGTTATTCAAAGTGAATATACTACTACTACTACTACTACTACTACTACTACTACTACTACTGCTGCTGCTACTACTACTACTACTACTACTACTACTACTACTACTACTACTACTACTACTACTACTACTACTACTACTACTACTACTACTACTGCTGCTATTACTACTATTGCTGCTGCTGCTGCTGCTGCTACTACTACTACTACTACTACTACTACTACTACTACTACTACTACTACTACTACTACTACTACTACTACTACTACTACAACTACTACTACTACTACTACTACTACTACTACTACTACTGCTACTACTACTATTACTACTACTACTACTGTTACTATATCTGTTCTTGGTGGAATGAACCAACGACTACTGAATTTTTTAAATCAAATTATAATTGGGTTTGAACCAGGAACCTTAGGTTTGCTAGTCCAACGTCATGACTGCAAAATTCATTATGACAATGGCAGGTTTTAATTTAATCCTCACAACTCACCAATACATGATTAGCACATTCGAGATAAACTCTAAAGCAAGACTGGTTCTTTCAAAAATTCAATAACCAAAATGGTTTCATTCTATTATTAGCAGGAAAGCTGGAAGAACAGGGGCGTGTCCCAGCTCTGCTGCAGCGGGGACAGTGGTACCCTTTTCTAAAATAACTAGGAAAAATATAAAGGCTAACACCAGTGAAAATATTGTCTATATTCTATACATTGCCTAAGTATTGTACAAAAAAATCTAGGAAAATTTGTGTTTAACACGAATTATATTCATTTTATACTTTGCCAAGGTCCATTTTTCACATTCTGCATTGATTCTAGCTATTACACAAAACGACTACGTAAAGTGTGACAATGCAGCAGCTATCATTGCTGTGAAATAAAGTGCTCTTCTTCTGCTCCCGCCTCACAAATTTTCTTGGCCACCCCTAATCATTAGTGATAATCTTGAAACTGACATTATTATTAATAGTTTAGTTAACTTATTATCGTTTTCAGATGCTATGACTGGTTCTTAGGACGTAACTGTCAAATAGATATCAAAAGTAAGTTTATGTCTGCCGCTCATTTCATTAAATTAAATAATCAATTTTATTATTATTAGTGATTATTTATTTGCGACATCAGCTTTTATCAGTGGGAATGGATAATTGGTTTAAGCTTTCCACTTTATTTGAAATGTATACTTATTTATTTCTGGGTACAGAAGAAAGTTAATTAGTATGATTAAAAAGTTTACACACTAAATTTTGACAAACGATAAAATAACTCTTTTACCTATTTAGCGAGTAACTAATTAACCAATAACTTAATAAAATATAAATTTTTAACTATTTTAACAGTTGGTTAAGAATTAACGTGTGTTCAATTTAGATACAATAATCTCTGACGACGACTTTTTCTTTTTTTTCAGTAATTCTTATCATAGGAGGCGCTTGTATGGCAGCCATAATTGTCCTCATTGTTTGTCTAGTCTGTTGTTGTTGTAAGAAAAGGTAGGCTCATACTAATGAGTATAATTATATTGTCTGGGAAGTCCTAAGTGTCTAGGAGGTCGCGAGTTCGATACCGCGGCTGGCTGGATCATACCAAAATTTTAAAAATGGTGCCAAATGTTACCCTAAATGGTATTTAGGGTAAAAGCGGGGTAATAATAGTCTCTGTTATGTAGTTGTAGAATTGTTATTTACAGTCAGCAAGAAGCTCTTTAATCTTATGTTAATCATTCATCCAAAAACCAATTATTATATTATTATACTATCGTTTTTACATCATTTTAAAATTGGAAATTACGAATCATAGATGCTAGCTTTAAGCTCTCAGAAGCCCAGACAGTAGGTAGCTCTTCTCTCAGAAAACACTTTAGTGTTTCAGTGGGAGCTAAGTGTAATAAGGCCAAGTGTGCCAACGAAGTGTGTTTTTATAGTGCAGTTCTAAGATGGAAAGGATTTAATTTTTTCCTCAGATGACGCAAAATGCCTACTTAACTGCAAAAAATGCCTTTCCTTTCAGAGGTCTAAACCAGATTATGCGTAAGCCGGTTACTAGATCTACAAGTAAATTGTAAAAGAAGTCCTTGTCCTTTCACAGATCTAAGCCAGTTGATGTACAAGCCTACAAGTAGCTTGTAAAGAAGTGCCTTTACTTTCACACATATCTAAGCCAGTTGATGTATAAGCTTATAAGTAAATTGTAAAGAAGTGCCTGTCCTTTCACAGATCTAAGCCAGTTTATATACAGGCTTACAAGTACATTAAAGGAAAAATGCTTTTGTTTTACAGATCAAAGCCAGTAGTGTTAGCTAACGATCTTCACTCGGAAGCGGCCAGCAGCTACGCATTTGGTTACGCTGATGGCACGGATGGCAACGGCACGCTTTGCCATGGCACAGAAAGTACGATAACGTACGAGGATCGCATTAGGTGGGCGTCTATAGCCGAACTAGTGCAAGAGTACAACGTAAGTAACTTATCAATTTTTTTCATTTTGAAAGATAATCCCAAACGAAAGGAAACTGTCATTTTCAAAGTTACAGATCTACATTCAAATCTAGAACTGCTACAGTAGCTGCATGCAATGGCCTTTTAAGCCTTCAAGGCATGCCAGGGTCACTCTTTCAGGTAGTAATCGTTCATTTGCAAAAGGATTTTTATTCATTTTTTCTGAAATTAAATAACATGTTTTTTTAAATAGAAAGTAAATATGGTTATAGAATTTCTATAACCCACAATTTTTTATTTTGCCACTAAGACCATAAAAGCAGGTGTGGGCGACATATGAAAGATTTGTGCGCTTACACATTTTCTCTTGCTGCTTATAGAAAAAGTTTGGTAATTCAGAAACAGAAACGATTGAAATGAACGATTCGAACTCGGACCCAGATGTGACGCGGTTCCACCAACGTCCACCTCAACAGTTTCTTCCCAAATCCAGATCGAGGACTAGCATTAACAAGAGAAGCAGCTTTAGCAGCAGCAACAAACAAACGGTTATACCATATAACGGTAAAATACGGGGTAAGTAATCACCCTGTGTATGCACATAGGAAACACTCGAGGACTTCCATTATAATACGGCTAAACAGTTAGCCTAAACTTGTGACCGTCTCACCTTTTTTTCTAATTAGTTAATTTGCAATTACTGATATTATTAATTAATTTATGACTGTGACTGATGCCTATGATTGTTTTTCAAGAGATTTTCACATTCTTTAAGTGCGTGACTAAACTGGAAAGAAAGGTTCATAGTAAACGGTTCCGAACTTTAACATGACACACTGACTTTTCACTAATTTATAACGGGACTGTCATTGACTCACTGATAAAAGGAGGACTGTTGGTATTAAATACTACTGAAATATTCAAAAATCTGAAAATAGAATCACGTTTCATCAACACCAGTTATTTCGTATTTAATTGTGACCTTTAACATTTGCCAATTCATTTGCATAGTATGGTCAGGTCTCTCAAAATAAGCAGCTAGAACAACTTTACAGTGATCAGCCTTAGTCTTTAATTCTGTGCTTATTAGAGCAGAACGACTTTTGCTAGTTTTGTAGTGCTAATTAGGATCAGCGTCAGAAAGGACGCATAAGAGCCAAAAATTTGTTTAAATATTATTCAAATAGGAGACGGGAAACTGAAAATTGAAGTCCCTGTCCCTGAAATTCTCATGTGTCCGGCAATTACAAGAGTAGACAATGGAACACTTGCTCGTGCATTAAGTTTGCATACTCAGTGAATATATCAGTCAACAGATGACACTTACTAGAAGCCATTCAATTCTCTAGATACATATAACACCGTGGTGCCACCTACAGTATAGAATAAACATTAAATCTGACAAAATGACATTCATTTACTAATACATATTTTCAGATAAATGACATGAGGATTTTGCTTTTCCCTGGACGAAAAACTCACTGCAGATGGAGCTACAGTCAAAACTGATGCTGCGGGGACGATGGGACGGGTACCCAGCTAACAGTCATGAACCTCGTGCTATTACTGTGAAAGGCGAATTTATACTAAAATGACTCAAAACGAAATCAATGCACCATCACAAGCAATAAAATTCACGTGTAAATTGTTTGGAAAAGATATGATCGAGTTTTGTGTGGGACATACAAAGGGCTAATTCCTGAAATCCACAACAGGACTAGAGTGCCGCCTAAAATTAAGGGAGTGAATTATCTTTTGTCCCAGGGCAGGTTGAGAAGATTATCCCTTTACTGAAAGCTTTATTATAAGTATTTTCCCAAGAAAGGCTAATGCACTGTAGTGAACTCGCATCAACAGGCAATCACTGAAATAGAAGAGGAAAGCTTGCTTAGTTTAATTTGCCTGTAGTACTTTATTCGCAGGTTTAAATGGCAGATAACTTCAGAAAAAATACCCAATTATGTGCGTTTGTTAAAAAATACCTAATTATGCGGGTCTATTTGTAAATTCAGAGCCTCAGCGCCACAGTAGGCCTATTAATACCAACAATTAATTTTGCGCAAAATATAGAATGTTACAGTAATTTATAAGAGTTGTAAATAGCAATAAATATGTTGTTTTGTTTAAAAGCTAAAATCTGGTCCTGTGGTTTGTTCTTGTTAGTGGCTACATTTTCCTTACGTAATTTGACTGCAAAGCGAGTTGCAACACTCAGTGAAAGGGCCTTGCAGTATAAAGATGATCTACGTTTTAATTAAAAGTAATGAGATTATGGGTATCAGATTTAACGTTGATGCAAGAGGGACTTGATAACATCACTGAGTAACTACTCACAAAGGAAGAAATAATCACATTGTTCAGCAATAATCTGCGAGTACCTTACTTACACTGCCTGCTACCACCTTGTGAAAAAAAGACTAAAGCACCAAAGAGAAAAAAATTGATGTAGATTTGGATTTGTCATAGAGCACAATATGATCATACTCAGCAGATCTTTTCCACTTCTACTAACCAAAGTACAAAATACCTTTATAGGCCTGCACTTCATCAAATTCGTTGAAAATACAACAAACGGTTAAGATAAAAAGCAAACAAGAAAAATTGTTTGCATCATTTAAATATTGTTTTATTTTCAAAAAGAAAGTTGTTAGATTTTAATCATTTAGCAAAAACAGAAATTCGGGATCTACAAGAGTTTCATCAAAAAACGTTCATATCACTTACCCTCCTATTCTTGCAATATAATATAATTGATGTTATTGGTTGTATTGTTATTAATGAGATATCAGCATTTTTCAATAACAAAAGAATGCAGATAACCACCAAAGTGGTCTACTCTCAAACACAATTTTTTTTCAAACAGTATTATATTCAAGAATTCATTTATCTAGAATGCAAATTTAGTTTGCTTCTGCAAATAAGGCAACTCAAACTTAACACCATCTGAGAATATGTCTGACTGTAATTAGAACTAAGTAAATTTTTCTTGGTTGTCACTAACCCTAGAAACTAAATAACATAGTCTCCACTCTCTAACTTTCGGTTTACAAGCAAAAAACTTATTAATTTCTGTTAACTTAAGTAAATGCAATAACAATTGAAAAACAACGAATGGAAGCGACATTTGCATAATCACAAGAACAATAATTAATACAAAACTAGAAAAGGATTCTCAAGGATCAATATACAAGTTTTTTACAAAATAAGGCTACAAATGAAATGATAGTTAAGCATAAAATGACGAGGTGATACACACAAACATCCCGTATTTCAACGATATAGCTATTTCTGCTTCGTAATCTTGCAAATTTGCACAAAATATTTAAATGCAAAACGAAGATTAAAAACTTGTCCTGTAAAATACATCATCTTTCTTGCAGTAAAGTAAAATGCAGCCGGTAATAATGAACTTAACAAGTTGTTGAGGAACATAAGGAATACATTGGCAAGTACAGTGAGGACAAGACAAACAGATTTTTACTTGGAAAAAATGATCGATTAATGCACGTTCAATGACATTTCAGTCATATAAACCACCACGTATTAATGTTAAAAATGCAGGGATGCTTATCTGCAATGCCGTGTAATAGTCTAGTTTAAATACTGATAGTATCTTTGTATAATAAAATTATGCACCGTAGTCTACGTACGCACCATTTTGTAAGTTAAGTAACAGTTAAATTAACCAATAAGATTTACAGAATTCAAGAAAAACTTCTTTGGTATCACGCGGCAATGCCGTTGTCATGAGCATGCACCTCTTTGGTGAATACCATTAAAGCGATGGAAGAATGTTACCGGGTACAGTGGGTAAGGCAATAGATAAAAAACATTCAACACAAAAATTAAATCTCACTTATGTCTTCTGCCAGGGTTTCTTGTCTACACCTTTGTGGGCTGGTAAATGATCGTATCGACAGTTGTTGCCGTAAACACACCCGGTTGTACGCCAGAAGTAGCATTCGTTTCCGTTGACTGGTCCAGAAAGCTTCTCTTTTGATGCATTTTTTGCAGCTTGTTGTTGCTGCTGTAACTGCTGCTGTTGCTGTTGCTGTTGCAGATGTTTTTGCAGAGCTAAATTTTGTTGCTGTTGCTGCTGTTTGTTGCCTTTATGAATTTGTTGCTGTTGCTGTTTGCTCTCCTTCGAGGGTTTTGTTTTCTTTATCACCGTCACCTGCTGACCATTGACTAGTGGGTTATCAGGAAACTTAATAAGGAGCCGCTGCCCAGCGCATTCGGTTCCTTGTAAATGGGACATAGCTTTTCCGGCAGATGCTTGGGTCTTGTAATTCACAAAAGCACAGAATTTTTCTGGTATCATGCGAATACCCGTCAGAATACCATATTTTGAGAATAAAGACACTAACTGCTTTTCAGTGACTTCGGGTAAAACGTTGCCCACCCAGAGTGAAGTGAGACCTTCCGGGTTTTTTGGATTCATTTTTAAACGGTCTGCCCCACCCTGTACGTGCACTGCCGAATCAGCAGTAGTCACAGTGACAAGTGAAGGCTGTTCTTTAAATGTGTGAGCTTCAGTTACCGAAGGTTTCACGGAAGCTTCCGCAAAAACTCCGGCCAATAAAGAATCTAAGGCGGCCTGTACAGAAACATGTTGCTTGATTGCTGCTTCTGCTTGATTTTTACTAAAGCCCATATCAGTAATTTGATAAGTTCTGACCTTTAACAATTCTTGCATAGCATCCTCGCACAGCTTGTCTAGTTTTAAAACTTGTTCGAAGGCACATTCTGCTTCGGCATATAATTTCAACCCCGACAGAGCGCGACCTTTCCTAAAATATCCTTTTGGCCAACAAGGCTGTAGACTAATCGCCTTATCAGCATCTTTTAAAGCTTTTTCAAACTGCCCTAGCCGATCATAACAGTAAGAGCGATTGCCAAAAAACCTAAAATCCTTTGGGTCAAGTTTGATGGCTTCGCTAAACAGGTCAACGGCTGCCGAGTAATGTCCAAGGTTAGCCATTTCATTTCCTCGTATCGCAAGCTGGCGGCTCTGCAGAACAACGGGATCAAAATTGTCACCATCATCGTTAGTGTCACCAAACTTGCCATCTTTTCCCTTTTTTGTAGAATACTGAGTTATGCTTGTAATTTTTTTATTAGCCGCTGTAGCGACGAAAGCACTATTAATATCCAAGCTCTCCTCGTCTCCGGACGAATCTGTGCTAACCAGACGTGCCCTATTTTCTACGCCATTTTGTTGACCACACATATTATTTTCTTTTTCTAGTTTTTTCTTCTCTTTTCTTCGCTTCTTCTTTGCTCTTCTTTTTGCAGCTTTCCTCTTCTCCTTCTCCTCCTGATCTAAAAGCTCACTGGCATTCTTTCTAGCCTGATCATCCGAACGCGGATTCACCGTAACCCACACACCTTTTTCTGCATTTTCTTTCCTTCTTGTTAGCTTATCATTGAACCTATCGATGCAGTGCTGTATAAAATCATCATCGTCGTCATCATCGTCTGACATGTCAGAATCACTTGAAATGCCATTCATGGCCCTTCTCACTGATGACAATTCATGAAACACGTGTAACATTTCGGCTATGGACATACTAACACACACTTCGCTATCAATATCAGGTCTTTCTTTCAATCGCTTGTAAGCTGTACTTACATTATGAAATTGCTCCTGTGCTTTTGTTGACTGCCCATTTTTATCCGGATGCCATTTTGATGCTAAGTGTATATAAGAAGACCTACAAAAGGAAAAGCAACAAAAGCTAGTTACCAATCAGAACACGTATGTTAAAAATATAATTTTTTTCTGTATGTATAATATTAATGTGCGAATAAGTTTACAAGTTGTGCATTTAAATATGTTGCAAATATTTTGAATGCACATGGAAAATAAATTGCCACTCATTTCAACACATTTCATTTAGCGGAGTTGACAAAAAAAATAAAAAAATATGCTATAAGGCTAGAAGCAGAAAAAATCGCAACCAGACTGTTGTAGTACAAGAGGATTATTATGGGTTAATGAAATACTAGATAAAACACAATTTACAGTAGGCGCCGCTTAATAGACTCACTTTGGGACCGAAGTGTTTTGTGTCAATTAACAGATTGACCTTATTAACCGATGGCGTAGTATTACTAGTACAGAACTATGAGTCGTCTCATTAGCATGCACTACAAAGGCTTTTAATGAATTTTAAAAACAAAGTAATGCCTAAATTCCTTTGTGCAGTTAAAAATTTAAAAAAATATTTTGAAATATTAATTTATATAAGTTTATTAGCAATAGATTAAAAAGTATACTTTTCTAAATCACATAAGTCTGTTTATTTGCAAAAATTACAACAAATTCTTGCAAAGTCTGCTGCTTCGTTTTGTTGTGAAGAAGTTGGCTCACAAAGTTCTCATAATTACAAAAACGTTGAAAATCTGTTGCTGTGTGATGCGTGTATTCTCGTAAAACATTTAGCGCCTGGCGTGCCTGAGCTGCAAAGTTCTTAACTCTATGCTCTTATTTGCTGTATGATGTTTACTCTCGTAAGTTACAAGGAATACTGGCTGATGTTTTTTTTTGAAGTGTTTGAAGTTTTTATTACTATCACATTCAGTACAACATAATGGCGTTAAATACATAGTGACATCAAAATTGTTACTTCATACTGTATTAAATTATTATGTTTCATTCACTATCGTTATCATAAAAGAATAATTGTACTGCAGTGGGCTAGAGAAGCAAAGGCTTGTATAAGCCCACTGTCATGTGTCATCAGATAAAAAAAGAATGGATGAGTGAACAAAAAAAGAACTGGGAGAAAGGTTAGATCACACAGGTAGGGTAAAGGATGTGTTAGTGGAAATAGTAGGAAGAAAGATAGTAAATTGTGTGATGTATACATCAGCTCTAAAGATTTATCAATTATGTCTTGTTTTGCATAATCTGTAGCAGGATTGTGGTATGACTGCTGCAGTAGGTGTAGGATATTAAGAAATGTTGTACTTGTTGAAAATCATTGCTTTATATTTCTTTTTAAATTTTTGAATTGGCTGGACAGTTTTTAATTCATCATTTATGTCATTCCAAGGCCTTGGGCCAACATTTGCAATGAATTGCCGTGCCACGTCTGTTCTATAGAAATTTACGACAAACTCATTCAATCTGGTTACGTAACGCTGATTATTAGGTTGGACGGGATTATTAAAGAACCTTGGAAAGAGATGATATTAAGTTTTACATGATAGATGATATTTTAGGTGATATTTAGAGATTACTGTACCTGCATCTTTGATTGTTAACTGATTAAGCATGAAAGCATGATTTACAACGAGAGCATCAAAAGGAAACCGCAAGACAAGTGACAAAGTGTTTAGCTTCCAGAAATTCTTGGGTAATAGGTTAACATATTCAAAGCAAAACCGCTACACTACCATAACAGCGCATGATAAACGCACTTGCTTACAAACAAAACGGTACATAACGTGATTGTTTCTACATATATTATAGCGCACAAAAGCGAGGTAAAGATGATATTAGTAGGAAAGGCTCTTCGGGCACATACAAATATCTTATTTGTATGTGAAGGAAAAATATTTAGTCAATTATGCGGAGTTATTTGAGTCAATTATCGATAATTTTTATGTACATTTGAATAGGAGCGGCCTATACCAGGCATTTTTGAGTCAGTTAAGCGATTGAGTCTATTAACCATGAATCTATTAAGCGGCGCCTACTGTATTTCTGTTAATAACTTACTACTATGTCACATCCAATCAATTATGCACTATAGAAAGCACAAACTCAGAGTGCATGCAGATCTGAAAAATGCTAGTCAGGTTTCTGAGGACTCGATAATCTCTATAAGCACAGGATGGATATAATATAACTGGCTTAATAAAGCCCTGTGGCCAAGGCCCTATGGTCACAAGAACCTACTAATTATATATCGCTGAAATTAAGTAATATTTCATATTTCCAGAGGCACTTACAGGCCAAGAAATAGAGAAAAAACTTGTGACGTGAACTTTAACAGACGTGTGCTTGCATAGCAAAATTGTCCATAAGTCGGCAATTAACCATTTTCTAGTTATTCATACATTCTGAATCTCTATTTTATGAGTATCATTTTGATACCAAGCTCATCGCTCTACATTATTTCTAAGCTGAGATAATCCACGTTGAAGTTGAAGTGCAGGCTACACACTGAAAAACGTAACCTTGAGAAAATCGCTGTTAAAGTTAGCCATTGGTTTTTATCATGTTTCTACAAAACACTTAGCAACCTCACAAATGTTGGTATGGACTTTGCAAGAACACATTGAAGTTATGTTTAAATCCAGTAGACGGCTCTTCCAGACAAACATCTGGGCTTG
Source organism: Tubiluchus corallicola (assembly GCA_030141605.1). Classification (NCBI taxonomy): domain Eukaryota; kingdom Metazoa; phylum Priapulida; class Priapulimorpha; order Priapulimorphida; family Tubiluchidae; genus Tubiluchus; species Tubiluchus corallicola. The sequence continues at coordinate 376,810 of JAQGDQ010000044.1, read as the reverse complement.
GAAGCCAAAAAAACTGAAGCAAAATGACTACTTCATTGAAGTTTGAAAATACAGTAGTCGCAGCTCAATAGACTCACGGTTAATAGACTCAATTGTTTAATTGACTCAAAAACCCCTGAAACGGGCCGCTTCTATTCAAATATACATAAAAACTATTGGTAATTGACTCAAATAACTTTGCTTAATTGACTCAATATTTTTCCTTCACTTATTTAAAATAAGACATCTGTATGTGCCCAAACAGCCTTTCCTACTTTTATGTCATCTTTACTTCCCTTTTGTGCATTATATATGTAGAAACAATTAAGTTAAGTTAAAAAGGTTTTGCTTTGAATCTGTTAACCGCTCGCCCACTGCAATTAACCTTGGTACCCAAAGAATTTCTGGAAGCTAAACATCTAGTCACTTCCCTAGCGGTTTCCTTTAGTTGCAAAGTTGCAAATCACGCTTTCAGGCTTAATGAGTTAATAGTCAAAGATGCAGGTATAGTAATCAGCCAGTATTCCTTGTGACTTACAAGAGTAAACATCATACAGCAAATAAGGTCATAGAGTTGAGAAGTTTGAAAGATGGAGTATAAGCGTAAAGCGTAAAAATCTAACAGTTGATTTATTGTTAATTCACTTATATAAGTTAATATTTTAAAATAGTTTTTTTCTAATTTTTAACTGCACAAAGGAATTTAGGCATTACTTCGTTTCTAAAATTGATAGAAAGCCTTTGCAGTGCATAGTAAGCTGACAACTCATACTTCTATAGCAGTAATACTACGCCCATCGGTTAATAGGTTCAATCGGTTAATTGGGCCAAAACACGTTGGTCCCAAAGTGAATCTATTAAGCGGCAACTACTGTACAAGTTTTTTTACAATTGCAGTGCTAGTTTTTAGGCACCGAAGTGGGTACGGGATTATAAAATTAGATTTTTAGTATTTCTTTAACATTTCCTGATGATTTGATAAAAGTCCAATATATTTAGCGTTCGTTTTTATAAAAAACAAAAAATTGACACGACCAATTTTTGATGCATTCTATTTTGAAGTAGAATGTAGTTTTAACTATGACTTATGGACAGTTTTGGTTTGCAAGCACACATATATGGAAGTTAGCGAATGTTACTGTTAGCCAGTCAGTTCCGTTATACAACAAAACGTCATAATTAATTTCAGAAAAGCAAACGTGCAGATTGACAGAAGAACATACAACTCCAGAAAGTTTACCTGATGGCATCTAAGCTAGCACCATATGGTAAATGTAAAATCTCATAAGCATTTTTCTTTGATAGATTTACCATCTTCTCGGTAATCTACAATAAAAACAGCACAATCGAAATGATGTAAAAAATATCCTTGTGTCTTACTGATTTTCTTTACTTGTCACAACTTAATAGACAGGCCAATTTAAGAAGTAAAACTGTGTCAACAATTCGAAATTATTTGAATTAAAAAAGAATACACACATTTTATAATTTTAGTTAATGCTAGATTTTCATCAAGGTTCACTACGGTGTTTTTCTACATGCGCAGTGTATCAGTGTACTAATACGTATTGTATCATTCGTGTACGTAATAAATAATAACAACAATAATAATAAAAAATAATAATAATAAGTACACTTTTCGATATTAACAACTCAAGCAAACAATATGTATGTTGTCACACACAATGTGTAAAATTTAGGCATTTCATAAAATTCCTAGGCATTTCATATAACCCCTGTATTTTGAGAAAAATGTGAAATATATCTTTTTGTCATGGCTTTTTCACACTCTAAATAGACGTTTCGCATAATAGCTAGGATTTATATTAAATGCGGAAACTGACTTTAGCAATGGGTAAAATGAACATAATGTCTGTAGAATCAACCTTTTGCTAAATATTTTATTAATTGCCTAGGTATTGCACGGAATGCATAAAACTAGTTCAGACTAGCGAGTTTTGTGTCATAAGTTTTTCTCTGACAGTAAAATCACAAGTGTGAACTACCTTGGAAGTTACTGTAGGCAAGAAATTGCAAACTCTCTGACGGTTGCTGCGAGATACTGTCTGTAGTGAATGCCTTGGCGAGTTGCTCTTGATATTTCTTGTAGTGAATAGAGAAGAGTGCGTCAACTTACTGGAAGAGAATACTTCACACCAAGTTTTGCTCTCTAGCCTGAAAATGCTTGCAAGTTACTTGGAGAGTTAATATTAGCGAGAGAAAACTTGCTAGTCTGAACACGCCATTACCTAATATACTAAACTAAGCTGTGTGGTTGGTGCAACGTCACCATCTCTAACAATCAGGTGGTCACTTTCCACATCTAGTAAGCCTGAGGTAAGATTCGTAAAAATCTTCTCAAATTTGTTCACAATTTTACGCAAGGTTTAGAGCTTATTTTTCGCAATAGTTTAAAATTTGACTTGTTAATGAAAGCAATTTACAAATTACAAATTACAGCCGGAATAGTAGGCCATAAAGCTTGCATTTTGTCAGTCTCTCTGTCTGCCCATCCATCTACCTTTCTATCGATCTACCTGTCTATCTATCTATCTATGTATGTATCCATCTATCTATCATCCAACCAAAAAAGCAAAATTCAATTTCACACATTCCCTAAAACTAAATTAATTGACATTAAGTAAAATGCCTAGGAAAGTATATTAAAAATCTAAGAGTTACCTAGACAACTTTGCATAGACAAACTTTTGCATCATATATAATGCCCAGGAAAAGTGTAGAAAGAATTATTTTAGGCACTTTACCTGGTTTGTTTTGGCACTCTGTGAGATGCCAGGCATTCTATATATTTTTGCTATTTCTTGGAACAGCCAAAGTTCCAACATTAAGAAATTTTTTTTAAAAACACAGAACAAATTATAAGGAAGAAAATTGTGTTTCGTAGAAAGCGAATTAAATTCCTAGACTTCTGCAATAATTACCACACCAAGATAAAAGACAACATACTAACAGAATACAAGTGCATGGCATTGCATCTATGACCAGTACAGAGTTCTGAGCGTTATTACAGTTTCTCATAACTTTAGGTGATACAGGCAGCTGGCCACAAAGAATGTTTCTGCCTTGCCTCACTAGCTCAGAAGATGTATTTAAAGTAGTCGGAATCAAAGTTTGTTTATTTCCCACTGGTTAACAGTAATGTTTTAAATTTTTTTAATGCCCATTTTTTCACACTTTGAATTTTAGTTTTTTGTTTCACATTATTTGTGCGGAATGAACATATCTTCTGCTAATTGTGGTATCTATACGGTACCTATAATTAAAAGTTGTAGGCCTACTTGTTAGTATCTGCCTTCCCATCCCTAAACATCTAGGCCTCGCTTAAACGTATTCAATTGTAATACCAGCAGTGGCTGTAGTAAATACAGACTGTACATTCGTGGTAGCAACATACCGCAGACTCACTGACACCTCTAACCCAATACTTGCTTTAGAGTTTAGACTAACCAAAGCAAATAACTATTAACATGTTGAAATAATTCTGCAGTTTGTACTTATGCCAAACAAAAGGTTAAACAAGCTTAAATTATGCTCCCTGACAGAAGAAACTGACTAAGGGACTACACGTTCGTAAATTACTATTTTATATCAGAAGTAAAAATACGTGCAATGGATAGTATGATACCCGCTTAATACAAAAAATATTTTGGTCCCGTGAAAATTTGACTGTACAATGTAGCAGCGGGAGTAGCTAAGGTGCACTAATGCATAATAGTAATAGTAAATGCAATAATATTAAAAATTGAATAATGTTTCCCAAATCAATCAACAGTAAATTTACATGTCCGCTAGTGTCTAATAATAGTTTTCCGTACCTAGTAAAGGATAGCAGACTAGGCGCCTTCTACAATCTTTTCATTATCCCTCCTCTAACTTTGTACTGTGTAACAACTTTTCGTGACCTGCCTATCGAACCTAATAGTAATGATTGTTCTATATCGTACAAAGAGATAAATGAATATTTGTCATATGGTAAATTTGAATGACCTGGTGACAGTAGCGACGATGGTGAGTACGTGCTACAGATACATATTTGTTACAGCTTACATCGTGGAGAGGGGATTAAGCATAAATGATCGCATTTTACCCCTCCAATCTTCTCTCAATGCTTATGTTGAATATTCTAGTAGGTGATGGCATTAACGATTTACATTTATCTCTCATTAATTAGTTAGAAATGAATTACAATTCTTAATAAAAATTTCACTTTTAAAAAAATGATTTAAACGAAAAATGTGGTCATCTTATTAAAATAAGATGTAGCACTGTGGTTAGAAAATTTGGTAAATTCACACCAACATAGCCACCGGCAAAAGATAAAATAAAATGCCTTCCTACCCACAGTGCAAAACTACAACAAATCAGAAACAAACTTATAATTCAGATCTTATAAGTTATAGTTAATTTGTCTAAATTGTTTTATTATTATATTACTTTTATATAACAATTTAAAACTAGTTTATACTTAGTCTATCAATTAAAGCGTGTCAGATACCAACAGTATGATGCAGTGAACATAATAACTCTAATATTTGAACATTATTTGAAACCATTCAGTATTAGACTACTCATATTATTTACCAGTCACCACTTGACACGAATTGCCGTACAATGTAGGCCACTAGGCGAAATGTTTTAAAAACATCGATGATCAATATAAAAAATAAAATATGTCTTTATTTGTGGTTCAAATGTTTCTCATACTATATCCATTAAGCAGCAGTTATAAAACTTCTTATACTACGCACCGTTTCTAAGGAAGTGATTGCGAAAATTAAAGTTTCAGATTCTCTTCATGATCGCAGTCATTTTTATTCGTTTGTGGCGCCACACCTTGTGCTTTCTGGCAATGATTTGGCAAAAACAAGAGTATAAGTTTAAAGCCGAAACTATATGATGTGTAAATTGCACTATCTATAATAATTTTAATTTGAAACACTAAAAACATTTGTAGTCATTGTTTACCACCAACATCTTGCGTAAGCACTTTGATACCAGAGGAAAAGCCCGGAAAGATCTATCCTCAGTATCCGCTGCCCGGCAAACATATGCATAGGATTGCTATAATTTTCTTGCAGATTTGTGGAATGTTGAATGTGTAGGATTGACACCTGTTTGCGGACCTGGCACAACTGTGAATCATATCTATATATTGTTTAACTATTATTCTGCACGTCCAATGCCGTTGCAATACCGTTTAATGCTGCAACACAGTTATCCGGAATAAAAGCTGAGAATATTGGTGCAGAAATTTATAACTAAAATACAACTTAAAATTTCCAGCTCAATTCCATCGAAACATAATAAATTTTACTTTGCTTTGCCGTAAGTTGTCACTACAGTCCATTATATAAATTGCGGGATAAAACTTTCGAAGTTTTGTATCTGTGGCCAGTAGAATTTTTGTGGCACTTGTGGAAACTGTGTTACTCTATAACTCCAATTTATGGACAATCAAAGTAAAATCCAATCAAAGTACAACGCAAATAAGAAATTGATGCATTTCAAAGAAGAAACTACAGGAACATTCTAGGAATAAAATGGCCAAAGAAATTATCAAACCAGAATCTGTTAACAAAGTCAAGGCATAGAAATGGACAATTAAAATCAAAAGAAAATTAAAATGGATAGGACATGTTATACAAGTACCAGATGACAGCCCATTAAAATTAGCTTTCAGAGAAGCGTTACAGAAAGAAAAGAAACTGTAAGGAGGGCAGCTGGTGACTTACATCAATTTCACCCAAAAGGATTTATCAACACACTATTAGATATCAAAAATACAGAGACATGGGACGTTGCAGGTGACAAGGCAGTGTGGAGTAATGTGATTGGCAGGGTCATGTCAGAGGACGTGAGATTCCAGAGATGATGTTGTCGTTTTGCTGTGCTAGAAATACTTTTGCAATAGGAACTCCCATTATAGGAGTGCATTTACATGCAGCAATAATAACAATATCATTAGCAACAGTAATAATTATTACTAACAAATCAACGACAATAAGACTTAGTGAGAACCCACTCCAGTAACCTGACATTAAAATTTAGATAAAATGAGTCATTACAGAACTGCATGTTATGGAGTAAATTCATTGAAACTGAGTTACTGAACTATAGGAAAATATAATTGGTATGTAATGACTTAAATCCTATCAAGCCTTACCACCACCTAACTGGAAATTTACTTCACTATAATTATAAAAATTATGTGTAAATTTTGGTTAAAGTGAGCGAAGTGCATGAGGGGTGAATGAGTGAGCACATGAGGAATATAATAGTTGCATGCAAGCTTGTGAAGTACGTGTATTTCATGTTATAATTTGTAAAGAGACTATATTGTTTTTAGTAAAAATGGTCTGTGAAAACAGCCTGTAGGATGATGTTTTATTTTGTAAAAACAGGCGATAAATAAAGGCATTGTACTGTACAACGTCAAAACAACAACGGGGACGATAACAAGAAGAGCCGTTAAAACAACAACAATAACAGCAACAACAGCAAAAGCAAAAACGACATTACGTCAACGACACTAGCAGCCATAATAACAACGACATCTATATTGACAACACAAGCAACAACAAAAGCAACAAGCTGCAGCAAAGAAAATTAATCTTGTTAAAATTACGATAATAGCAATTCTGTTTTTTTCACACTGCCCATTCTAAAACACTTTTATCACTGTGGCAAAGACAATACCATGAGTCAGCTCCGCCCACACACTGTGCGATACGCAGCCGTACAAAGATTACTTCTCTTTTCTTAGATAGCAAAAAAAACTTGACATAATTACACACTGGTAACACAAAACAGTGACTAAATTTATTAAGTGCACAAAACCTGTAACCGTGAATTTGCTAGTTAACCCATGTTCATGTGTAAGCTCTAAGTTTTAGCTTATGTTTATCCTATTAAAGTTTCTGGACGCGGCAATGCTTAGGTACGGTTACTTAATACTGTCTTATGTCTTTACAGGTTTGGATTTAAGCTTCATCTTACTTTAAATTACTATTAGTATTGCTAACTTGGAATTTACTTTAGGTCACAATTATTAACGTAACTAAATTATTAATGAATAAGTGTTCAAATAAGAGTGGCTACACTAGATAGATCGTTTATTTCACACACGTGGCTAAAGACAATAATTACAAGAGAGCATGTGCAAGAACAAAGCTAAACGGAAAGGCAACATACGACCATGAGGTCCTTTGCACGTTGACATTATTTTAAAGATCGGTGAATGTGCGGAATTTAGATAATAATGTGAAAGAAAAAGGTAGTATTAAAATAATAAAATATACAAATTTGCAAATATCACTTTGAAACCAATAGTTATTAATTATACGAAACCCACTGAGCTAAAGAGAGCTGTGTAAGTACTACTACAATTCTTACATTTTGTGAAAAACAGATGCACATTGCAAAATTTTCACAGCACCAAAGTGACATTTTTTGCTTAAGAAAATGTTGCAACATATTGCGTGTGTCCCTGCAACCAGTATACTTAATTGTTCAAAATTTACAGTCGAAAAGGGAAAGAAGTTACGTGTTGTAAAACTGACATTCTTGATTAGACATTCTGTTGTTTATAGTAAATTGTTATATGATAACAAGTTGTAGTTAAGCTTTAACATTGACAGTTTATGTTTTGTATTTTTTCAGACTATTTTTTGGTGAGAATGGTCATGAAAATTTACGTAAATCAATTGCCGTGGCATAAATTGCCACAGCACAATAAATTGACAGTTGATGTTTTGTATTTTTTCAGACTATTTTTTGGTGAGAATGGTCATGAAAATTTACGTAAATCAATCGCCGTTGCATAAATTGCCACAGCACAACTACCAATCCTCCAGTGATGCATCAAAAAGACATACGCAAAGAACATGCCATTCCACTGTATCATCTCATGTTTCTCAACTTTATAACCTGTGGGCTGGAATTCTGTGCAAGTGCCACATTTACTTACCTGCCTCCAATGTTGCTTAAGGCAGGAATTAGTGATCAATACATGACTGTGATACTAGGCCTAGGCCCGCTTATTGGGCTTTTTGTTGTCCCAGTAATAGGCCGAGCTAGCGACAGGTGCACATCGTCACTAGGACGGAGAAGACCTTTCATTATCTTTTTGTGTTTTGGTGTCATCATTTCTTTAGTCATTATTCCTTCTTCTTTTCACATGGCGTCGTCAGACGTTGTCACTAAGTATCGCACTTGGACTGTGGGTTTGTTAATCTTGGGTGTGGTCATGCTAGACTTTTGTTCACAAGCTGCTTTTAATCCATTTGAGGCTCTGCTTTCAGACATTTGCAAAAATACTGCGTCGCAGGAAACTGCTTTCTCCATATACTCGTTTATGATGAGTTTAGGTGGTTGTATTGGATACCTCATTACTGCTCTTGACTGGTCGGAAAGTCGCCTGGGTGTGGTACTCGGTTCCCAGGAACAGTCTGTTTTTACTGTTATCGCAGTTTTGTTTATACTGTCATTTTTCACAACCTTGACTGTGATGAGAGAAAAGCCATTGTTGATTAACAGTAAAAGGAAACAGTTGAAACAAAGAACTAATGACGTTACTGATGGTGTCGAAGCTTGTGTCCAAAACGGTAACAATGAAGCTAAAGCTCTCAATAGCAATGGGCAAGGACATCAGCTAAATTCACTAGATGATTATACAGAAGTAGTTAGTGAGAATTCTTGTGATTTAGGTTGTAAAAGAACAAATTCTGATGATACTCGTGAAGACAGTATTTTATTAATACCAAAGGAGGCCAAGGTTCAAATTTCTAGTTTTACTCGTACGTCTTCAGTGCGTCTTTTATATCGTTGTTTTTCCTTCAGACTGACATTCAACCGGTTTTTAATCTCAGTAATAAAAATGTTCATCAAACTGATCGTGACATTTCTGTACCAACCAGTAAAAATAGTGAGTCAGTTCTTGCGGATGCCACTTGTACTTCGAAGGATATTTGTTGCACATTTTCTCACATGGACAGCACTGATTTGCCATAACTTGTTCTACACGGATTTTGTTGGACATATTGTATACGGCGGTGATCCTAATGCACCACATGGTTCGCCTGAACAACAGTTATACGATATTGGTAACTAAAATATTACTAGAAATGTATAGTGTGTAGGATTACAGAAAATTGAATTATACTGAATGTTTATTGAACCTCAAGTAAATTTGTTAATTACTAATATCTGTTGCCAGGTATCTGTTGTTGTTACAGGGTTAATTTAGGGCGGTAATTTAGGTTAGCATCTGAGTGTTCACAGTGTGTGTTTGCAACACAACTTAAGCAACACCGAGCCTCATCGGATACACGGGTGACTCTCTGGTAAACTGCTTCTGGCTGTTTTCATTTTGGAGGAGGGATGTATTTGGGTCTATACATGAAATCAAAAAGCTCTGCTGGCCCAAATTTCGGATTTTAGAGACAAATCGATATTGATGACTGGCTATGCTTCTGTTAATGCAGTAAATTACCAAAACTATTCGAGTTGTCGCCAGTTACATTCAAATATGAAAAAACCTAATTTTTCTATTTATAATTGCATCGTTAAATTTTTTTGTAATTTTTATTGTTTTTCAGAAGGGAAGTCAAATTGTGAGCATGGTTATATTGACCAGACTAAACTAATGCAACTAAATTGAAATATTTCTAAGCCGTTAGCATTGATTAGTTATGAATCCAGGAAAGTGCCATGCAGTTACCTGATTAGCGTATAATAGAACAAATGACAAATTATTGTGGAAAATGATCAAAAGGGTTTCCTTTAAAAAGACAATTTCCGTTAAATGTAAAAACAAATCGGAGCTGTCAAAATTTACCTGTGCTAAACCCTCTTTCTGGAAAGTCCATTGTTGAATTCTTGGTTTAAATTTTTTGTTATAAAAAACAAATATGTATGGGTACACTTTTCCAGTGATTAGATTAGGTACTGACGGTAGTTAATTAATGCCGATTTGCTGTTAACAAACAGATTAGCTGTTATTCACCGCATACAATTATATTGTAGCACATATTGTAGCACTGTATACATTCATTTTCACTTTCGCAAACACATACAACACGCTCATCGAATGTTTGTGCTCTTAAAGATTATGTTCAGCTGTGATTTGATCACAGTTGGCTTCACCTGCTATTAATTAAATTTTCAATCTATTATTTAATTTTCAGAAATACTTTGCATTATTGTAGGTGTTAAACTGTATACTTTTATTGTACTTGAAAATTGAGTAGGATATGAAAAATCGTCCTGTGTTTCCTTTAAGATCTGTTACTTTAGGTAGAAAGTGCAGGGCACATTGAACTGCTATAAATTTGCTATACAGCAATAGCACAATTACAAGTTTACAGCAAAACCCAGCAGTGCATGATTGCGCATGTAAAAGTCCATCAATAAATAGATTTATTATTCAGCCTATACATTTATAGCTGCCAGCTGAGTCGTGTCGAAAATCATTTAAAGTTATGGCGCCGTGAGCAGTTGAGCACCCTGGCCATGTAAAAATACGTGTATTTCCAAAACTAAGTTTCTACCTAACTTATTACAAAAATGTGATATTTTTGTAAGAGCTGGATTATCCTATATCCCAGTAATGGCTGCGGCCTATGGCCCCTCAAGCTTTGGTAACATTTGGTAAAAAATCTGTTTTTCCACTGTGTTGAAATCTGTGCTAATTTAGTTTGCAAAAAATAGTAGTAAAATAACGTTATTTTTAAAGTTATTGTTGGCAAACAAAACATAGCTATTCTAGTTTATATGAAGAATTTGCATGAGGTTTAGATTTCTAGCTGTTTCTTTCATGTAAATTTCATGTTTATTGCTAATATTGTAAATAATTGCTAAAATATATCAGGAGTAAAAATATTCAAGAGTGTGGATCCATCCGAGGGGGCCCATAATTTCATTAGTCTAGGGGGGCCCAAAAAGGTTGTAATCCGGCTCTGATTGTTTAATCCGGCCCTGATTGTTCTAAAGTATTAGGGGAATTACGTAAAAAGTTTGGCAAAGTGAGTCCAAGTGCGTAATAACTACAATTTCGTACAGCAAAATCACTGTTGTAGACATTTAGGGCTTGTTATTGAGATTAGCTGGAGTCCTGCATTCAGTACCAGGGTGTGGCAAGACTGGAATCTAACTTGATAGGGGCTTCAGCCAGTCCCAGGTGTGAATACGTCCTCCCTCAATACAGTAAACAGCCAATTAATTACGCATTAATTATACTGTGCAGCATAAAGCATTTGTTGCTGGGTGGATGGTAACCCTAAGTTCATGAGTGAGAGTGCTGTAGGTGATAAGTAAGAGGGGGAGAGATGGGTAGTAAGATAACCTGTTCACTCCCAAATAAGTCAAATCATTCAGACTGTACAACTGGGCATCTTTTTTTCTGATGAGTCAAGATTAATTGTTAAGCTTCGCACTAGTGCACACGATATTTTATGCTCTAGATCTTGCAAACACTGTTCTTTATTTTATTTATTATATCTTTGCACATTCTTAAATGGAAGCAAGCACAATTATACTAGTATGTTTTAACCCTTTCAGTCCCAAATTATTTTTTTAATAAGAAAAATTTTTTTGGCTTGGTACTTTTGTTCAGTATGTCCATCTTGTTTACACATAATAATTTTTTTCTACCTGTGCCCTCGTGCTAAATATAGCATGTATCCCACGGGATACATTGGGATTCAATGGAAGCATAAAATGTGCTTCATTTTGCAACTGCTGATAATTTAAGACATTTAGAATGCATGCTATGCTGATCTGTACAAAGGCATATCTAAAATGCTGTACCTTGTGCAGTTTTTGTGCTATGTAGATTTTCTAGTTTGCCATTTTAACACCATTTTTAGTCTATTGTTATTGGCTTAAATAAAAATAACTATTAACAGATCAAATGACTGTCAGTTTTAAAATTTTATTAATTTTAAAGGCAGAAAATATTCTCGTATCCCACGAGGTACAACGGGTATGAAAGGGTTAATAAAACATGGAGGCCTGTAGTCTGTACTACCAGTGTAATTTATGCAATTTACTCATTCTGAAAACAACTGAAGTATTTGTAAAAGATAATTATCCTGCAGGCGAAAATATTAACATAAATTAAGATAAAAATTAAGCAGATTTGATAACTTAACCATTACTAACCAAAAGTTACGTCTCACAATTATGATTACACAAATACTGTTCATTGAGGCACACATTACATTAGACCCTATGTATTTAATAAGTACCTGACAGTATGCAAACGTGTGTGTCATGTTATTACTAAGCAAAAATTACATTATGTGCTTATATAAGTCAATGATTTCCATTCAGTGATGCCAATAGTTTTGCAGATGTGACCAAATTAGTAAATACATAAATTCTAGAGGAAGTTTGCAAACTAACACAGATTACTTTGTCTATAGCAAGTGCTTGTAATGCCTTACTCTGTACATCTAAATGTCTGATGCTATGAGATCATTTTGCAATGAAATTGTCCAAGGTCAACCATCTATGCGCTATCTAGAGCTATTGATATCCTGACTTAAAAAACCAGTAATCTGCTGTCTGCTCATATATTTGTTGATATATCCTGGGCTGGATTACCCTATAGGTTGTATACTCTGGGTTGTATACCCTAGGGCCCTTTAAGCTTGGAGGATCCATATTTTGCATTGCTGAATAATTCATATAACTTAAAATAAAATTTCAACTCTAAAAAAGAGGACAGGAAGTCTGAAAATCCAATTTTAAAGTTGCTCCTCATTTGAGATAACGGATCCCTGTTTATAGCCTTTTATCTAAAACAAAAGCCTTTGTTTGAGGCCCTTTATTTGAGATAAGGGCCCCTCTTTGAAGCCCTGTATTTGAAATATGGGGCACCCAGCTATGCAACTGTTGCTAAAATATATCACAAGTAAAAAATATCCGAGACGAGCGCGAGCAAATTAAGAGGGTTCATCCGTCTGAGGGATTTCGTTAGCCCAGGGTCCTCAAAAGGTCATAATCTGGTCCTGAATGTATTATATACTTTGTGAAATATTCTTAACAGTTTAGTGCTTAAAAATATTGCCTGAGTAAAGAATTTCTTTATATCTGTGTCGCATCCACATGAACCTCTGGTCTTGCTGTCTTCTGTGGGAAAACAGTCTATTACCTGGAAGAGAACACAGGTACACTCGAAGTGAGGCAGAGACAAATTCTTATACTATTTCTACCTTTATGTCAAAAAATATTTTAGAATACAATGAACAGCTTGTAATGTCTTCATATTGTTATGTTTCAGGTGTTCGTATGGGCAGCTGGGGACTTCTCTTTCACTGCATAACTTCTGCCTCATACTCTTGGTTTCTGGAGAGCATTATATCTCAGGCTGGTGCACGCAATGCTTACATGTTTGGTAAGTTGCAATGCAGTGGTGTAGGTAACAAGGGAGGAGCAAGGGTAGCAACTGGTCCCCGAGAACATTTTTTAAAATTGGTGCCTTTTCCCAATTTTTTAAACTCTTTACTTCGCTTGTGCGATAAAAGTCGTTAGTTTCTTTTATTTTTTTTAATCGCATGGCCTTGGAAAAATTTCCTGGAGTCATTACTTTTACTTGACCAACCTGCTTCCTGTGTTTTTGAAATGAGCATGCATTTACTCAACTCATTTGTTAAGGTATTCTATTATGTTTTGAGACTGATGAGCTTAGTGTAAAACTTTTTATTTCTTTTTTATTTTAAATAGAATATAACAATGATGTACTTCCTTTAAAACTGTATCTTTCTTGATTTTAAACTCAAAATTAAATTTTTGTTAAAAGCTGTTGTGTGGGCGTCACGATGCCTTTTTTATGTGCTTGCATTATGAATAATTCTTTGAGCTCAGCAGCTCTGGATCAATGAAATATGTGTGCAGTCATGTTTAAACCTCAAAGAATATTTATATAATTTTTTTTTTATTAGGAAAATGTTTTCCAAAAGTAGAAGAGCAGGAATTAGAAATTAATATTATTTTAAAGAAGTAGAAATCAAAACACACTGTACGTACATACTTAACCATTGAACTAACAAAGAGTTTTTGTACATGTATTCATAATAATCCAAGTACCTTGTACATGACCTACACGTGCAGGGGTCCATGCAGTGAATGCAAAGCGTTATATTTAACAAAGATAAAATCCAAGATAAAATCCAAGGTTTTTAGTCGAACCTAGTATAACTTGCTTTGAGACTTTTTTCAAGGGCCTTAATGTACTTGTGTTCATGTGAAATAAACAATCTTGAAAAATCTTGACTTTAAAGGCTATTTGAAGAGTGTCTGGAGTCTTAAATACCAGAGTATCAAATGCACAAATAAACTAACAGAGCAAAAGCAGACATTTTTGCGTATGCTTATTTGTTAAACGCACTTGTTCACACACACACAGTGACACAAAAGGTTGGTACAATTTGAGTGAACCAGTAGGTTTAAAACGACGCTATACATGCATTACTAACAAAGTAATCCTAAAATTACTGGTTAATTATTCAGTGTAGCGTGTAGGTGGTTTTTATTTGTGAGCATAACATCACTCTTCACAAAGCATAATACATAGTACAAGTTAACAACTCAATGTTTCATAAGCAAGATTTTAATCATTCAAAGGTAAAATGTAAGGTATCTAAGGAAGTGCTGTAGTAGTTGTACAATGCATGATGTAACTAAACTGTTTTAATAAGAGTATCTCTATGGCATAATGGTTAGCATAACAGCATAACGGTCTCATGCAGCCACAATGTATGGCCTCCCATTATTTATATTATACACTATTTTAATATAGCTCTACGTAATTTAAACATGCACTGCAGGTGTTTCCTCCCCTCCCTTCCTTCTTTCTATCTCTAATCTTACTAGTTTTTCCATTCTGTCATGTTTACTAACCTTAACCGTTCTTTCATTCACTCATTCTTGCCACCTTAACAAACCAAAATTTCAAGATGTCATACAGCAACTCTTATTTGGTTAATTTGACTGCATCAATGTTTTTTTCTTATACTGTTCTTTTCTGTTAATCATATTGTACGTTAATGCATTCTATATGTATTGCTGGCGTGAAATAAATTGATTTGATTTGAGCCAGAATGCAGAAGGAGTTGAGTTCGAGGCCCAGTGGAGGTGCAAATTTTTCGGACTCCCTAATTTAGTATTGCTTTACTGCATTTTGTAAGATTAAAGTATTATGTTTTCGTAAAGTATTTGTGATAATTCAACAACAGCTACTACAACAACAAAAGTAACAACGATGACCGAGACAACCATGACAACAACTACAGCAACAACAACACCGACAATAGCTACAAAACAACAACATTGACAGCAACAACAGTAACAGCAAAACAAGCAGCAGAGCAGAAGTCGCAGTAACAACAATGAGAGGCACAAAAGCAACAACCATGACAATGGTGGCAGAAACAGTAGCAGCAACTGAAGTAGTCACAAATAACTAAATAACTAATTTTCAGGGATTAAAATAACTTTCACAATAGAAACCAAACTTCGTTGTATTCGTTTGTAAACTGACCATTTGCATTTAGAGTAAAAGTGACCAACGATCCAAAATGCTGTCTTTAATAACTTACACTTCTCAGACATTACAATGTACTTACATTGTTGCTGTCAGTGGTTACTAACATATAGTTCAATGAACTTGTTTTAGTTTCACGTTGCAGTTAAGTTTCTGCTTAGCATAAATAAATATGACAAAATCCTGTTTTTTAGACCATTACTAGGAATCGTCGTTCAACATCCAAGTTTATAGTTGACAATGGTTGATGTAACTTTTTTCTTGTGTGCGGTACACCAAAAACAATTGACCTGATGCTGATATACTAACAACGACAATAGCTATAAAACTACAACATTGACACCAGCAACAGTAACAGCCAGACAAGCAGCAGAGCAGAAGTAGCAGTAACAACAATGACAGCAACAATGATATACTAACACCGCTTTCACACAAGCAATTTTAAATGGTGATTGAAAGTTTTATTTGGAACACTGTGTTTCATATAGTTACAATTACAATAGGAATGATCTTTGCACAGGTGGCACTAGGTCATTGAGTTTTCTGATTTTTTGATGAATCTTGCTGATCGATCAATGACTCAAGGACTGTTCTTGCCTAACGATCAAATGCAATTTTTGCATTCTACAACATCATGGCACCAATTGTTTGCCTAATGACAGACCATAGAATTTGAATTAGACATGGCCTCTTAATTTGCCTCCCATTTTGGACAATTATCGCAACCACTGTCTGTACATGCGCAATGTTTAAACCTGTATGGATCAATACCAGTTGTTAATATATAGGCAACTTAGTGATCAGAGCATTAACACTATAAAGATTCTGAGAGTTTTTTATCCTAGATTTTGGTAGAACTTATTTCAGCTAAACCTAAATATTAACTAAGTACTATAACTCGAGTTTATTATTTACTGATTTTTTGTTTGCAGGTATAGTATCATTCACCTGTGCAATGATATCGATGATTTTCATTAGAAATGTTGTACTTCTTAATCTGGTGACAGCGATTACTGGCTTTGGATTTGCCACATTTACTGCTATACCATTTGCCCTCATTACACAGTATCAGCAGAGTAAGACGGTATGTTTGTCTCTTTCTACAAGCTACTTAATAGGGTCCCCTTAATAGCTTTCTAGGCTCCCAGGCAGAGTAGTGCACCGGGGTCCCAACCTACAGGTATAAAGATGTAGGTGGTTGATAAAATTATAAACATATATTTATTGTATTGGTACTTATTGGTAGATTTATTGACAGCAAGTCAGAACATACATAGATTAGTATGGGGCCTCCGGGTATCTACCCTGCATTAAGACAGCCCTGCTACTTACGACAGTTAGTTTGAACTAGAGATGGATAGTTGCTACATTAATTCGTACTAATGATTTCTTGCTATGCATAATAAACGAAATGCAATAAATTATAAGCGTCACTATCTGGAAATGATTTTTGTGTATTTTGTATGAATCAACAAGACATGGAAGTCGATACAGTGAAATGTTACTTTTATGCAAACCTGAATTAACATTTCTTTACGTACCAGGTCCTGTCAGACTTCTATATTATTCTTTCGTTTATTTTATTTTCTTAATTATATACACCGTTTTCACGTGGCAAAATGGTTTCAAAACATTTTGACCCTTTTCACATGGCAAAATGGTTTCAAAACATTTTGATCATTTTCACATGCCGAAATGGTTTCAAAACATTTTGAGTAAAACATTTTCGCCAAACTGTTTAAAATAGTTTAACTGAGTGTTCACACAGTTGCTGGACTAACCGTTTCACAGTTGAATCATAACAAAATCATGTGATGTTAGCTTGCCTACATAGTGGATACCGCGATCAATTCTGTGTGCTTCTGCTTTTGAGCTGCCATGTCAAACTGTTTCGAAATGTGGTTTGCACTTGCCGTGTGAAGACTTTTAGTTAACTTTCTAACTAAAATCAAAATATTTTAAACTGAATATATAATAAATATATAATTAAATATAAAATGCATTAAGACTATAGCCTAAGGTTATGCCAATTAATAAACAAAAAAGCAAAGTTGTGAACAACAATGTGATATCCTTCTGTGGAAAAATTAATCACACAGTTTACACAGCTGTACTCAAATCAGCTCCTGTTTAACATATAAAAGATTACAAGCATACATGGCATATTTTACTGACATTACATTTGAATAAGTCTACCAGAGATTGTAAAATTAAAATTCTGAGGTCAGTTCTTATCTCTGACATTTTGTGTATAACCACAACAACGAATTCAATGAAATTCAGTTTACACATTATTACCACATGCATATAGTCTGGCTTCCCTGGGCAAACCGGACCAACAGCCGGTTTTGTATGTAAATTACGCTCTGATAAATGCAATATTGTGAATCCGATTGTATGACATTTAGAACTAGAATAGTTTCTGGCATATGCAATATGTTGCTCCAAATTAAGGTTAATTTTATTCATATTTACGTGGGTTTTTCCACCTATCTGACTGTATAATTCTGGTTATATCAACATTACTTCTGATGTACTATACATTGTTTGTTTTTAGGTTTACTTTAGTGATTGTTCTTCATCGGAGGAGATCCATCAGCGAGGTTCGGGTTCTGACATGGCCGTTCTCGATGCTGCATTCTTCCTTGCACAAGTTGTTTTATCAGCGTGCATGGGTAGCATTGTTCATGTCACTGGCACAACTCTTTCATACATTGTCTTCTCAGCATTGATTAGTTGTGTCGCTTGTATATCAGCTGTCAGAATCATTTTCGACGAATCAGATATGAGATGTTCCGTTACATAGCTCCATTATGTATGAATAATATTCTTATTTCCTCTCAAAATATTCATAAATTTATGAACAACATTATTGAAGTTCAGAAATAAGGTCAGGGTGGCCATCTGGTAAAGGAAGTGTGAAGTTATTCTGAATCATCAGTTTAGTTTAACAAAAAGTTTTGAAACTCGATTTATACTGTACAGTGGCCAGCTGAGCCGAGTATGCAAAAGAGTGCTGCATATTGCCGAAGAAGCTCGACACGTTAAACAGTGCATCAACTAACAATTTTTTCTAATCGAGTAGTTACATTTCTCACTTTTGAGTTTAATTTCATCTATAAGCCTGCTTTGCACAGAGCTTGTGCTCAGATAGTGGTAAATGATTAAAAATACTTAAGATGCAGCCACTTTAGCTGTTTATCGTCTGTTAAAGAATTAAAGCCAGTTCTATCAATTTATTTGCACATTGTAAAAAATAAGTGAAAATCTAATAGGGTGCAAATCATAAATTTTGTAAAAAATATAATTTTTGATCTAGTTATCATACACACTGGTAACATGGATTTGTAACGTTGGTGCAAATTGTATAAATTATGAAAGAAACCAACATTTTTATTATTAATCTGAGCATTTCAAACTAGTAAACGTACTAGTGCTGCCACCTTGTACAACTTTACTTTGCAAGTCTTTCAAGGCATACTACAAAATTTGCTGCTGTACAACTTTTTCTTTAACTTTATTTTGCCAAACATAAGAAATTTTGCCTTTTCTACACGGCTACAAAATCGTGTTGCAATTTCTAATATTTGAAGCGAACACTTTTTGTTCTTTTTATTGTAGGAAATAGTTACTAAGTACACAATGATGAAATGTCTAGATTATCATTTTCTTACCTGCACAGCTTTTGTTGAACTCTGGTTCAGATGCATCTGTCATTCTTGACCAATCTGAATCCATTCTTTTTTAATGCCCTTTATGGTCAAATTCTAATAAATTTATTTATAGAACTGTGCACAACACTTCTAATCATGAAGTTACTAAACTTGAAGTCTAGATTGTTCTAGTCTTTCATCCACTGCTATTGTTATAAATCTCTTTTGATGTACGGTTGTGGCCTAGTGTTAAACAGGCACTAGTTGACAATATTTCTTCTTCATTTTCACTAGGTGGCACCACATGGTTTCTGTGATATGCTATTCCTAAATATTTGCAGTATTACCTTTTACTAAGATTATTAGGTCAGCCAGGACACTAATAACAGTTAAAGTATAAAAATACCAAAACAGTTTACCTATTTTCTATTAATAAGTTTTGTAAACTATATATGGCTATTTGTGGTTGTTAATTGTACTCGTTAACCTGCTCAAAACTATCTTGTGAAAGTATCTGTCCTGGGTTATCGATTAATATAAAGTCTCCTACTTTTATTTATTCACCCTTTTATACAGTGTATACTATCAGCGTGTTTTTATCTTCATATTGTATTATTCACTGAGGTTGATTGTTATGTAATCATAATATTATTTATATTATTGTTGCGCCTTAACTAGTGGCATGTATTCTAATTATGGTGACGAAAGTTTTGAAGCTTAAAAAGCTGTGATTTCTGTGTACAGTTGATTATGGCCCTAATATCATGGTAATTTTTTACTCATTGAAAAGGTAGTGGAAATTTGATGTGCCAAAATATGATTAATAAAAAGTCAATAAAGTTACAACTACGTACTACTATTATTGTCATGAAACATTTTAATTCTGGTGAAAGGTTTTATGTAATGTTAAATTAATAATTATTTGAATAAAAGTTATGATATGGTCTGCACAACAATTAATTATTGTTTATTGGAATTATTGATCAAAATTGTAATTTAATGGAATAAGTTGCTAATTGGCAAGACAATCAATCTAATTTAAGTATTCATATTCAAGTATTCAATTGACAATGTATAAAAATATCAATTTACGAGAAAAAATTACAAGTTCGGCACAAGATATAAGGAAAATGTTTGCTATAAAGAAAACCTAATCTTGTTGTCTTCCGTATGCAAACAACAAGGGGAATAAACGCTTCTTTAAACCAAAAGTAGGCCCACACTTTGTTTACGCTATAGGAATAAAGTGTGACCACCTAATAAAATGGTGGAGTGTTGCGGGCATCCATCGTGTGTCCTAGCTAGACATTACCTATTAATATAAATTCGGTGCCCGTTCCTCCCGGTAGGCTCGATTCGAAAAATAACCCCCCGGTGCGAGCCCTTGGGTGGAAACCTTTCATTTGACGCATGGATCGTCGAAAATTGTGCCGTCGTCGGTTATATATCCATATATATATATATATATATGTGTAATGTTAAATTAATAATTATTTGAATAAAAGTTATGATATGGTCTATGTGACGCTCAGGCTTATTTTAGGCCAGGTTATGTAACTAGTTCCTACTATTATAACTCTACCATTAATTATTGTCAATTTTTATAAAAGAAAATTAGTTTAACGGTATAATGACAGAAGCCAATCTGTTCTGAAATCAGATTTCACCTGTACATTCAATGACGATGCATTACTACTATATCATGTGATTGAAGCCACGTAGACGAAATTTTGGCTGTTCAGTTCGCCCAGGTATTCCGCTATAAGTTGTCGAGTTAAGCGGACGTTCTCATGTCATAAAATGATGGTTTAGTAGTAACGGTGCTTGCTTGTAGAAAAGTGATCTGTCTACATGGTTGCGACAGAGACGATAGTTGCATTCCAGCGATGAGACTTACCTGTTGCTGATTATATTAATCCTGACGCTGATGATACACTTACCAGTTGTCGATGATATCTGCTGCTGATGATACTTACCCGTATTTACCTGAAGTTGATGATACTGTCGTTGGTGCTTGTTCCCGTTCTTCAGAAATAAGAGGTATAAGTTTTGCAATTTTTTGGAGGTTTTTCGGTCACCGTTGCTCCCGGTGGGCCCGATTCGGTTAGTTTTGGTGCGTCCGTGTATAGTGCTTTCATAAAGTGATCAACAGTCACGAGTTTTGGCACATCCCATTGAACACAAATATAAATGTAAAGTCTATTGTGATATAACTGCTGTGATAATGATTTGTGTAGTAAAATAGTAAGAAATATTTGATTTTGTTACTATCGTGTTAAGCATAGTTACTTAGTAAGAAAAATAACCACAAGTTTTAAAGTAGGTTATAATTAATGAATAATGTTTCTGACCTCGTCAGAGACTGGGTATTTTGCAAACAACAACATTATATATAGAATTAGACCTCAGAATGAGGATAACCTTTTGTTTGAATGGCATATTTGCGATTTTATCGAATTTGCATAACTTGATTACCTTAGAATTGCAGTCTGAAAAGTCAGTAATTAATTATCGGCTACCCTTTTAAAGTTTAGATAGCTGCTCCCAGTTGTCCTTCATTATATGGATAGCCTTGGTGTCTAAAAAACCCTTAAGGTTATATACGATACTATTAAATAAATTTTAGCGATTCATTTGTTGCACTGCACATAGAAAGGTAGAGTGATTTAGTGGATGTATGTGTATATATATATGTGTAAATGCTGATCAATAGTTGATTTATGGTACTGGTACTTAGTCTAGAACTACCTTCAGCTGATATTGAAAGTGATTTAAATTTTCAAAGAGCACTTGTAAATTGTTTTGAATTTTTGGTAACTTTAATTATCCCTGTATAGATTGTGTTAATTTAACAACCCGGTCTAAATCTATTGAAACTGTACATTATGTTTATTTACATCGACATGTTTTTTTTGTCTACTGGCAAGTTCGGGTCAGTATTAGACTTAATTTTTGCTTCAGCATATAATGTGATTGACTATTTAAACATTTTGAATCCAGTTGATATTAGAGCTATTAGTGCTTGAGGAACCTCATTCCAAGCATTAGGGATAGGGCGGACTCGCGGTACCGGATCCGTGATCCGGATTTTGGCATACGTATCTGGATCTAAACTGGCTTTTCATTTAAATATGTCTGCGGTCTCTTGGTGCCCTGACTGCTTTTATTTTGCATTTAAGAAACATCTTTCTCATGATTGGCTTTACATATTTCAAAAAGTTCAATCAGAAATTGCAAAACAAATATATATCACATTTTCGGTCATTGTGTAAAAGTTTGGTAGTAGTTAAAAACTGCATCCAATTACTCACACTAGTATTCATGCCTGCTTGTGTCATTCATCTGCATTCATAGTGTTTTCAAAGATTTATGGTATTGTCACTTATATGATTTTCATATTTTTATTCTTATTTACTTTTTTTATTGAACCATCGAGCAAAGCAAATTACAAGAGACAAAGAAAAACTAGACTTCATTATGCATCGGTACAAAGAAACTGCATATATGTAGTATAATGGTTCCAACACAAAAAACACATACAACAGAGCAACAAACATACATATCATAAACTTAATATTACATGTATTACGGTTAGTCAGTCAGTCAGGTTTGCACTGAGTTATCTCAGTCGGGCCTGTCTTAGAATACTTTGTGGACCATTCTGGCATTAATTTTAATAAATAACTTCTACATCTTGTGATCCAATTAACGACAGCTCATTAGGAGACATATAATCAAAGTTGGGACAGATATCAGAAAGCATTTCTCTTATTTGAGCGTACAGTGAACATTCGGTAATTACATTGATGGCTTAGATAAATTTCTTTTCATCGGTTTAAACAGTATACATTTATTAGTATACTGAAAACTGAAACAATACATACCTGAACAGCTGAAATCATTTAACGGTACTAAGTGATTGGCTAACAGGTCTATAAAAAAACCTCTCATGTGAAGAAAGGTTCTTTCCATTAAAATGTACCTCTGTGTTCCCAAACAAGTCCAAACCCCAAATCAAACAAAACAGTTTTAATAAACGTAGCCCATGAAAGTCCACCACTTTCGCTAATGTCTTTAGAAAGAACATAAGCATCTTTTGCGAGGCTATTATCTGCTGCCTCCATGAGCCACAAATTCGGGCAATTTTTGCTTGCATTAATGTACAACGTAAATTGACCTAGTTCACCTCTCACAGCACTTCTAACTGTTTTAGAACTAACAGCAACAAGCGACACATTTTTAGATTAACACTTTCAGATTTCAGCATGTCACAACATGATTCTAAATTAGATCAGTTCATTATTCTTCGAAAATTACAAGAATATGGTAACCACGTATCTGAAGCATACAAACATATAGGTCTGATGACACCTTCAAAGATTCTAAATGCTATCTGTAGATTAATATCATAAGAAAATAAAGAAGAAAAGAAGAAAATAAGAAAAAAGTTAGTATCATCATTACCCCACTGTTACCCTAAATTCCATGCGTCAGGCAGGGCAAAGTATCACAGTATCAAACTTACGACCGCCCAGACAGGAAGCGGATGTGTTACCACTACACTAAGCCGTTAATATATATATTTAATTATAAAACCTAACTATTTATATTTTTCTTTACATTCATCAGTTTCACTCCGTTAAAGTAAAAGTTATAATTTTTTTAAAATTCTACTGTTTTGTTAAAAATAACTGCTTGAGTTTTATTTATATCAGCATTCAATGACGACTGGTTACAATATTCTGCTAGTTTTTTAGGCACTCCTACAAGCCATTTTCTAACTCTGGCAACAGCACAATATCGTCTGCATAGATAAGAACATTAATTCTAGTGTTATTAATTACTACATTGTTTCATAAAAAAACTGCCAAATGACTGTTTTTATTTTTCCGCTGTGATGTTCTCAATACGATAAGTAATTGTATCCGATTGCTTCATGAGAAGTAAATTTAGCTGAGTTTCAACGAGAAAAAAATCAATCTTTTTGTAGAATTTTGGAGTTATTTTACTGTTACCTTGACAATATCTTTTATTTATTGTGTGCTTGCATAGCAAAATCGTCCATAAATCGGCAATTAAGCTTTTCTAGTTATTCACATATCCTGACTCCCCATTTCATGAGGATCATTTGATACGCTAAGTTCATCGCTCTATGTTATTTCTAAGCTGAGATAATCCCCGTTGAAGTTGAGGTGCACGTTGCTCACTGAAAAACATAACTTTGAGAAAATCACTATTAAAGTTAGCCATTGGTTTTTCTGGCAAACACTTGGCCAACCGTACAAATGCAGGTTGCTACCAACTTTGCAAGAATGCGTTGAAGTTATGTTTAAATCTAGTAGATGGCTCTTCCTGACGAAGATTTGGGCTTAGTAACAGAAAAAACTAGAAGCAAAATGACAACTTCCACGATTTACAATCGGAGTTTGAAAATAGGAATTTTTACATTTGCATTACTAGTTTATAGACAGGAAAGTGGTGAAGAAGTTATAAAATTAAATTTTTGGTGTTTTTTGAACACTCTTGATAATTTGATGCTAGAATATAAAAGTCCAATGTATTTAGCGTTGTTATTTATGAAATACGAAAAATTGACATTGGTCATTCTACTTTGAAGCATCATAACATTGTTTTAACTATGCCGACTTATGGACGGTTTTGGTATGCGAGCACACAAATTTATTTTTGATTTTCTTTTTTGCAGATGTGATACAGGGAAAATGGAGAATGCTATAAGTGATTCAACCAGCTTGTCGCCGCCTCCACTCAGAAAGCTGCCAGTTACTCGGCGTCTGTGCTACAGTATTGGCCATGTGCTCAATGACCTCTGTGCTTCAATGTGGTTTAGTTATTTACTCATCTTCTATCACAAAGTCATTGGTCTCAGTAATTTCTTGGCTGGTAATCTCCTACTTCTTGGCCAGGTGAGATTTACCAAATAATGAGATTAAGCTTTTCCACACTGTCTAAGTACTTGCACAGATTTTAGGGAAGAACATCAGGAAAATGATATTCAAAAGTCGGGATGATTCGAATCTAAACAAAGTGCAAAGCTTGACTTTTTGAAATAGAAATTAAATTTATGTATTCTATTTTTAAATTTTTTATGCTGTTATTTCAAATGAACTTTATGTCAAAATGATAATAATGTGCTACTGTAATAATGTAATACTGTAGCGAGGCGTTTCCTACAAGACGAGCGAGCGCCCGGTGGTGTGTCTGGGGTCCTCCACCGGCAGGTGACCGCCATGCAATAATTGTAGAGTAGAATTGCTTGGGATCATTCTGTGTAATTTAGAGTAAACCACACTGCAACTGAAAAATACTATAAGCCTAGTTTCATTCATAAATTGTGGCTGTTCGTGAGTCCTAGTGGCGTTGCATTATGATTCGTGAACTTTGCCTTGGGTCTAAATAACATCTACAATGTTTTTTTTTCTTTAATGTTGTGTGACACCTGCTTAGTTTGACACCTGGTAAAGTGATCTGATTACTTGTGCATTTGATACACTTTAATTATTCAATTACAAAATATAGTAAAATAAGTTAACAAAGTTTGCTAAATCCTGGTGTTAACTACTGTCCATAAGCTATTAGGGATGGTATTTTTTATGTTGATTGTATTTATACAGTTATATGATATTTATATTTTCTGAATTACTGCTTGTTTTGATAGTTTTTTTAATTATTTAGATAGCTGATGCTCTTTCCACGCCATTTGTCGGCTTGGAAGTAGACAGCAATCACATAAACTGTGGCTATGGACAGCGGAAAACGTGGCATTTAATAGGTGTGTGTCAGTAGTAATTTAAATTTTTCCAAATAAGGGCAACACAGTTTTTTGACGAACCATAAAATTGCGATGTCACTAGTATCAACATTTAATGACCTCAGAAAGTGACAGGAAATGATTATTGCCTGTTAATTATCTATAAAATTAATTTCAAGCTTTGTTGCTGATGAAATGAACAGACAGTTATTAAAATTATTATAATAATAAACTCTTTTAATCATATCGAAGATACAGTACAAATACAGAATACAATGAAATATAATAAAATTACAGTGCAATCAAATTCACACTACATACTAAAATAAATTACAATATAAACAAGTTCGTTATTTCATAGACGGTTTCTGATATTTAGATCCTTCTAAAATTCATTTTCTACTAGACAGTTTACATTAATGCAAGATAAGTTCAGCGGTGCCTTATATTTTATACAGATGGATTGACCTGACTTATTAATTTTATAGAGACTATAACAATATAGCTATGTGGGTGAGACTTAAGACTTTTATAAAATGTAAATTCTCTTATATCAGTTAAATTTATAGTTCAATGTCTTACAGGAGTACGGAAGCAATCTAACACTCTTTCGTAAAAGGTGTTCCATGCAACTTTGACAGTTTCTAAGTCTGTGCTTTCCACTGACCACACTTCTGAACCATTATTAAAAGTTTTACGAAACTTTACCTAAATAAAAGAACTCTGAAAGTGTTGTGACTGTAATAACACTTAAAGCAGAGACTTTTCAATTATCTTTGTGCCTTCAACTCAAGTTTGCAAATGTTGTGAAACTTTGCAAACCTTGCACAACTTTGCAAAACCTCATCAGGTGACGAAGATGAGTGACATATAAGAAAAATTGGTCAAACACTGCATGTCTTAAGAATACGAACATTTTAAATAGATATAAATTCCAAAATACGAAAACGTCTTTTGAGATCGGTGTAAACTTTAAGTTTGTTTTTGATTTTTTCACTAACGTTTTATTTAAAAGTAATTGTAAATGTTAATCTCGTACAGTTCTTTTATTTTTGGTACAGCATACATACAGTATAGTTCTCACATTTCACATCAAGTCCGTGTTTTGTTTATGCCCCTTCCTGTATAATTCTTGCATTTTGAGAACAGTGTATGAAGCTAACATTTCAGTTATGGTCTGTGATTCCCTTTGTGCTCACACTGTACATTTTTAACATTTCAGGCGGAGTCTGTGAGCTATTTGTGCTCATCCTGTACAAACCTGACACTTTAGATACAGTCTGTGAAGCTGTTTGTGCGCACCCCATACAAACCTGTCATTTCAGATACAATCTGTGAAGCTGTTTGTGTGCTCATCCTGTACAAACCTGTCATTTCAGATATAGTCTGTGAAGCTGTTTGTGCTTACCCTGTACAAACCTGTCATTTCAGATACAGTCTGTGAAGCTGTTTGTGTGCACCCCATACAAACCTGTCATTTTAGATACAGTCTGTGATTCTGTTTGTGCTTACCCTGTACAGTTGTTACATTTCAGGTGTAGCCTGCAATGCTGTTTGTGCTCACCCTGTACAGTACTAGTCAGTGAGCCTGTTTGTGCTCACTCTATACAATTCTTACATTTCAAGTGTAGTCTGTGATGCTGTTTTTTTTGCTAACCCTGTACAACTTTTGAATTTCAGGTACAATCTGTGTTGCTCTTAGCTTCTGTTTTCTCTTCATCCTTTGTCCAGGCTGTCCAAATGTGAGCTCAACTGCACAGTTTGTCTATTATGCTCCATTTATTGTGATTTTCCAGTTTGGCTGGGCTGCAACACAGGTGTCGCACCTGTCTCTCATACCTGTTCTCACGGATGACGAGAGTCAACGTGTAGAGCTGACCTCATTAAGGTAAGCTATGCATATTATTTTCAAGACCTATGTTCTCAGAGAGTAATTAGTCATTTTATTAAAGAAATTATATAGCATGCTAGTGTGTTTTTTACTTAAATCTGTTGCAGCATAAATTAGGATTCAGATTTCTAATTGTGTTTTTTGTGTCATTTTGACTCCTCAGCATGATGCATAGCAGTAATTTAGTTTTCTAAGCACCAGCTGTGGTAGGAAATTTGTATTCTACTTTAAGTACCCAGTGCCGTTCTTTATCAGCAAATTTTTATGCATGATTGTTGAGCAAGGAAAGGAATGAAAAATGGAGAGTGGCAGAGATAAAGTTGGAGTACTGTTTTTGTGCTTATTGTGGCAACGCCTGTGCTAATTGTGCCAAAGTTGTCACATGTGTAAGTTATTTGTTATGCCTCCGTGATTTTAATATGTGAAAAAATGTGATTGTACGCTATTTAAGTGTAAATAATATAAGATTACTGTAGATTATAAGTCATAAGTCATTTATTTCACATAACTGATTTACAACAATTTTGTATACATAAATATAGTGAAAGGGTCTACAATGAACATAACACAATTTATTTTTTGCTGTTTCTGAAAAAGAAGAGCTTCACACTATATCTGCCTATATATAAATGTAAATGCGTTGTGGATTACCAAAGATCGAGAGGGCTAAGCCTGTATGTAGACATTTTACCCATAGTTTTCTCTCTCGTTATTAAAATATGAGAGAGCTCTCCTGAGACTTGCCATGTTTAACATAAAAAATGTAACATAAATTTACCATTTTGATGATGGTTAAATAATGTTTTTCTATCTGTTCAGCGCTAAGACCAGCGTCTTGGAGACAGTTTGATGGCACTTTTTTAAAGAGGAAGAGGGGCCACTCGGTGAATTATTTCAAAAAATTGTGATATTGTGACTTCTACACAATGCACATCTGTTTTATCAAAGTTACCCATCCATGAATAAAGATGAGCCTAACCCCACTCCACCATTGTGTGTGCCAGAACATGAGGCACTTGTATTAACTCAGGGTTTTAAACCACCAAATTTTCTAAACACTCTTGTGTTAGCAGCACATTCTGTTTAGCTGTTATCAGTTGTTATCTGTGTAGCATACAGTTGTTATCTGTGTTATTTATTTGTGGCCTTGCAGTGTTGTTGTATTCGTTAAGAGTCACTTAGTACCCTATGGCTAATGTCATCTGTTGTCCCAGCGACTGTAAATAAGTGTCTTTGTCCTTTTTAGCTGGTGATGCCCTCTTCAGCTAGAGAGCATGAGGAGCAAAAGCTCCGGAAATAAATAAATAATTATAAAAAGCACTCAGCATTTTTTATGTCAACGTTGTACCTTTCCTTGTTTATATTAGGGAATAGGGAATATTTTACTAATTATCATATATTTTTGTCATTAAAAATTAAGTTTACATTATTTTGATTGTAATTAAATCATTTAGATATGCAGCTACTGTGATATCCAACATTGCCGTGTATGGGACAACTTGGTTGCTATTGGATTTTGATCAGGAGTCAATGGGGTTACAGGCAAGTATCGGCATTGAGGATGCGCCTGTATTTATGGTAAGTCCCATTCACTGTTATCCAGGTTTATTTACGTAAATTGGTCTAGCTTCTCATCTCGTTTGTGATGACAGGAAGTCAGAGATAGTTTATAAATCCCTAATTACCGCTGAGTTGGGGAGTTCATTTTGTTGTAACTAGATGCCAGGGTTAATGGTTGGATGCTATAAGAAGCTTGCAAATTCCAAAGGGTTCACAGGAAGGTTTACAGGCACACTTGTTTCATTTAGATGATTTGTGAAAGGGTATTTAAAATTTAAAATTGTTGACATTTTGCAGATTATGTTTCTCTTGTCATTCAGCAAAAATGCTCTTTTGTAAAATGTTACAGTTTCTTATTTAATTTTTAACCAGACAGAGGATGAAGAGCCACTCTTGTGAATAGTTGTGATGTTAGGTCTATTCACGTAGCATTTTGAAGGCATTTTCCGGACCCTCTAGCACCAAGTGTTCCTAAGTTTGCACTCAAAATGTTTCTGTTGCTTTTTTGAAACTTACAGATTGCTTAACATTTTAACATGCACTAATATTAGAGATTACAAATGTCATGTGCATATGCACCATCCGTAGTTATGCCTTTAATATTTAGTGTTAATATAAACGTGTTAAATTTGGACTCTAATGTGACAAAAACGCGAAAACCATGTCTTTATTAGCAGAAATAATTTGTAGATGTTATAGGATATGATATCTTTTCAGCAACTGGTGATAATTGTGGTAGCAACAGGTTCTTGCTTTTCCACTGTCTTTCATATTGGAACTAAAGATGAAGTAACTCGCTTGAGGAGCGTCTCTCAAACTTCCTCGAAAAAATCGTGGAAAGACTGGCTACGGAGTTATCAGTTTTATATGGTAAGCAATTATAAAAGATTGTGGTGTGGCTACTGCTTTAATTTAGTTGCCTCAATAAATTTTTTAGGCAGCTAGGGAAATATCAGTTCTGTCTGGTGTAACCTGGTTTGATGCTGTAGCGTGCCTACTGCTGAGTACAGATAATCAATAAACATCCATTAACAACCAATGGCTAACAACCAAGTTTTGAATGATGGCTTTTTAGCAAAGCATCAGGTAATGTCAATCAGTGTGTTAATGCTGAAAATGTATTTTTTGCAATAACTCTTCATGTATTTCGATCTCATCAGGGCAACCATGTCCCCTTTTCTGAGCGCTCTCTAGTTTTTACAATTTTATAGGTATTCAACCTTTGTAACCTTTTTATACAATTTGGCATTTTGCAAGCTGGAATGCAGCAACCACCACCAAACCTAATGAGTGTGGTTAGCTGTGGGAGGACCAGAATTTATCCACTTATCAAGAGTAAATGTATAAAGTCAGTCACTGCTATGTCTGATAAGTTGGTGTACCTCTAAAGTGTAATAGTTAGCATAGCTGCCTGGAAAGGACAATGTCTTACTCTTGAGTTTGAGTAACAGTGGAGGTGCAAATGCAAAATTAGTCAGACGTTCTTATTTCTTGCTGCTTTTGCATGTTGATGTGATTAAATCATATGGCTGGCCTGCCTAAGCAAGGCAACCAGAAAATCTCCTTCATTCCACAACCAGCCCAAAATCCGGGCTCTACTGCCATTTTTGGGATTTGTTGTAACTGTTATTGGTTTTAATATCATTCGACCACTTAAAATTTTTTGAAATTTCCAACTACATTTCAAGCAGAAATGTTTTCCCTTTATGATTTCAGTTTAGTAGACCTGTTATACTTAAATTAGTCTTTGGTTTAAGAATGCAACAAGTTACGTTGTTGACATTCATTGTGTCGGAATGAAATTTTTATCAGTAAGCCGTTTAATCTCTGTGTGTTCAAACATTAAAATTCGCTGGCCATTTTGGTTTAGTTTACTAAATTTTGAGGTGTTTGTTTCTTTCTCCTGCATTATCATGTATACTTATTTTTCTTTATAGGTAGCCATTGTTTACATGTCTAGTCGTTTGTTTGTCAACATATCACAAGTGTATCTGCCGCTGTATCTTGACGAAACACTACTTTTAGAGAAAGATTTTATCGCACGCATTCCGCTTATAGTTTACGTATCTGGATTTGTGACATCGTTTGTGATGAAGCCTGTAAACAGCATCATTGGTCGTAGGGTGCGTGAGTAACATTTTTGAGTTATTTCACAGTTATTTTGGAATCAGTGAATTTCCACACATTACATTTCAGATTTCCACCTCAAATTCCTGAACGTTGCTATACTTTTGAATAGTATGTGGTTATGTGTTAGTAAAAATTTCTTGTACATGCTCAAAACATTGCACTACTTTCTTTTTGCCCGGAAACTTGGCTTCTTTCTGCATTATGATAGGTCCTCCCTCAAAAGATTGCCACTTTTCTTGTTCTTGTGTAAAATTCTTCTTCCCAGTCTCTCCTTTCTTTTTCCATTTTGATTAGCTGCATTGAGTTATAATTGTTAAAATTAACAGCAATGGTATATAAACAGTCTGTCAATCACAGTCATAATCTAACTACTTACTAAATCTATTAAATTCCTAATTGTTTTAAAATTTTCTTAGCAATAACTATTGAAATTTCATTCTGTTTAGGGCACTTATATTCTGGGAAGTGTCATGGCTATTGGCGCTTCAGTCTGGATGTATTTTGATGTTGGCAATCAAATATATGGAGTAGCTGTACTTCTTGGCATCTCTGGCTCAACATTGTTGGTTACATCTTTATCAATGGTAGCTGATCTCATAGGAAGAAATACAGTAAGTAGTTTTCTTACACTTTTGTTTTTTTACTCTACTCAACTTGTACAAAACACCCAGTGGTTTCAGGCTTCTTCCCTTGGGGAACGGTTTCAGGCTTCTTTCCTTGGGGAACGGTTTCAGGCTTCTTCCCGTGGGGAATGGTTTGGCCCACGCTTGAATCATGCAGCCCTCACAGTCTGTCTATACATGAAACATACTCACTGTTCAGACCAGAATTTACGTATAACTTCCGTTATACCTGTGTGAGTTCAGCATCTACTTGTAGATGGTTGTGGTAGTACAAGAACGTAGTCCATGTCAAAGATTGCCTTAAGGGATGATCCTGAACATTGAGGTTTGTTAGTCACTTCGGATGTATAGGCATCTTTCATTGGCAAGAAAAGGAAGTGGGGGCAATTTGTAAGCATAACTGCACAGAAGCAGTTTTCCCTGCTGGCACCCCGCCATTTATTTTCTAAACTTTATGTTGTTTAACTTCAAGTATACACCGAGAATCAGCTCATTGATTATTATTAAACCCATGATTTTGATTTATTTAACAGAAGTTTGTTTCTGAAGAAGCGCTTTTTTTCAAAAAAAAAAAACACATTACAGGGTACAGATACATAGACCACTTTTCAAATATATGTTGGCTCATGCATATTATTGGCTCAGAGAAGTTGAAATCAAAGTCATCGTTGATGGAGCCAAATTTAGAATTAAAATTTATAATCAAGTGATATTTTAAAGTTCTGTTTTGTCATTAAAGCCATAAAATATTATGTTAATGATTAAAATTTCACGGAATCTGAGACACCTTTTACAATTTGATTGCTACATTTCAGCCTGCTTGCCAACATTTTGAAGTGTGGTTGCTTATTCCAATAACTAAAAATTGAATTTCTGAATATTCAGTGTCCTTTGATTCATTTTATGTGCTTTATGTTGGCTTTCCTTGTCATAATATACATTATGATGCACACTTTACTACAGATTTCTAAGAGTATTATTCGTGTGTACATTTGAGTTAGTAAACACAAGCCTCTGTTTTTGTTGGCTTTTAATTTCAAAAAATATTTGTTTCAACTCTTTGGCAACAGTTTGTTTAAAATGTAAATGTGGTCATTAATTCTCTAATTTTATACATTTCAGGAGAGTGGAGCTTTTGTTTACGGTGCAATGAGTTTTACGGACAAGTTGTCAAATGGCATTGCGGTTTTGACTATACAAAATTTGCACCCTTGTGTGTTAGTACCTCTTTTTCTATATTAGTTAGTATTTCTTGTGTTGTTTGATGCATGGCAGGGCATTTTTTGCTGCCATTTAACATACAGAATACTTAAACATACAGAAGAGGAATATCAATATTTATTTTGTAAACATCGCTCTCCTTGGTAGTATTGTTCTGTTTGGAACACATTTGAAAAAACTTTAGTTTTCTTTTGTAATGTTACAAGATGACATCCAATCAAAAGATCGGGATCAAATTCAGACTCTGATGTGATTTCATAGTTTCGAGGTGGCGTTAATTCTCATTAGTGGTGTGGCCGATTAATTGATTATAATCGATTTGGGCTTTTATTTTTGATCATCATGTACCAATTTTGATAATTTATTGCATTGCCAATGCTATTTGCACTTATTTTTCTGAAATTCATAAAATGGCAAGATAAACATAGCTGTCATTGCTGTGGAAGTAAGCAATATGGTGCTACGTATCGTACTGAAGGCGTTGCTTAGTTACGTAGGTTTCTCGTAAGTACAAGCATGTGGTTTTTGTAAACCCCCATAAATAAGTATGTATAAGCATACAAACAATGACATCAGTTTTGGTAGTCTGCTTTATTCTAAACTAATAAGATAAATTCGTTTAAAAGTTATTTTTTCTTTATACTTTTTACCTTTTCAGCCGAAATTGTATTTAAGACAGCAGTGAAAATTGTATTACATTCAAAGTTTTACTTGTTAAAAAATTGGAAATTACAAGTTTGCTATGCCTAGAAACCGATTATAATCGATTATCGAATCAATTTCTTACCAGATTAATTGATTATGAAAATGAAACTATTATCATCGTATCCGAAAACCTAACGCTGCATTGTGTGAAAACAAATTGTAGCAAAATTTTTTATGTGACTGCCGTCACTATTTCCAGTGATGGCCACAATAATGCCATGTATTAAAATGTACTTCTTGACCTGTTTGTATTGCTTGCGAGTGTCGTGAAATTTCTCTGAAATGAACCTGGTCCATTTTATTTTTTGCAGGGGTTGCTGTGTTGATTGTCGTTATTACTTTCGCGATGTAATGACTTTCGTTCTTGGCGGTACTGCGGTGCTCGGTGTTGGAATCATCTTTTTAACGCTATTGACGGTTTGCAACTTGAATACAGGTGTGAAAGTACCTTTATTTATAAAATCGTTAACACTATTAATGATGTTGACTGCTGCTCAACAGCGGTTAGGCTCAACAATAATGCTAAATAATTGTGAGCATATCACATGTTTTTGTGTTGAGCTATTAATATTGTTTATATTATGAGCTATTAAATTTCATAATAGTCACATAAAGGACAAGAAAAGGGGCATCTAAAATAGGTTTCTGAAAATTACCTTAAAAAATTATACTACTTTTCAGCAATTTTACACATATATGGGTACTAGCGTTGAAAGGAATTTTTGTTTATTTTCATTTTAAATCTTCCGCAATACTGTCCCGACTGCACCATTACATGATGTCACTATGCAAACGTAAATCAAGGAAAAAAGGCAATGCTAAATTATGTCCCACGAAACTTTCCATGCACATCCATGTTACTTAACATTTGGCTTACCTGCTGAAAAAACTTACGTAACTAGAAATAATAATTTAAAATGTTTGTGCCAATTTTTAAAATGTTGCTGACTAACCCTCCAGGGTGCGCCATTCAGTAACAAAAAATGTATTTTTAAACTTATTGACAAGATACTGTAATTTAAAATTTTACTTTGTTAGCAGCATGTATGCTACGAATGCTCTTATCATTTTTTCAAACTTTCCTCAGTGTTATCTAAACTTGTTTTAAACGAACTACTATCGAAATGGCTGCGCCTAACCATTATCGTGGGTGTTTAAATGTACAAGTTTTATACAGCATTATACAGCAGTATGTAAGTGGTATAAATTTTCAAGACGAATTCTTTAAACTTTATGTAAGTAGAGGATTTTCTTGTGCTTTAATAACATACATAGTATTTGTGACATTAGCCATGCCACATTTTATAACACGTTTGGAAGACATTTTGTGAAATAAGTTAATATCTCAATAAGTATGCCCGTTACCCTGATAATGGTTCGCGTGTGGAAAAAAAAGCAAATTGTTAAATTTGTAAAATTTTGTACAAAGAATTTTTCTTTGACATACAGTTATTTTCTCTCTAGATATGTTCTCTGCAATGAATAGTTTAACTGTCGCTGCATGTGAAAAAATCCTAAATCTTACAGGAAATTCAGGTTTTGGTGAAGCTTTAGGACTTGATTGTGAGAGTGCATAATTTCAGTGTAACAAACAGAATCGGTTCTGTTCCAAATGCGTGTCATGCGAGGAATTATCAGTAGAGATAAAAGAAAGGAGTATTATTTAAAGGTTTTGAAAGTTTCAACATTATTCTTCACTGCAGAGTTGGTCATTTACCTTGGCTCAAAAAACTATTGTTATGGTAAAATATTTGTTATCACTAAGAATTTGAATATTTTTAGTTAACAAACC
The DNA here is from genome assembly GCA_030141605.1 of Tubiluchus corallicola. Taxonomy (NCBI): domain Eukaryota; kingdom Metazoa; phylum Priapulida; class Priapulimorpha; order Priapulimorphida; family Tubiluchidae; genus Tubiluchus; species Tubiluchus corallicola. The sequence continues at coordinate 340,922 of JAQGDQ010000044.1, read as the reverse complement.
ACAAACAGTTGGTTTTGTGGTTGTTGTACCTTATAAGAGAGCCGCGCGTCTACAGAATTTGAAATAATCATGAGTGCAGAATTCGTATGACCACGCCCTCAAGCCTGCTATGTCAGCAATAGCCGTTTATGTGGTTGCGCTATTCCTTTGTTTTGGTTTTAGATCCCTGATTTTCAGATAATTTTCTTTTATTACGAAAAGAGCCGCGATTTTTAATTTTTCATACGCTTCTATGCACCTAGTACAGTACTCTTTCACACAATTGCATTTGTTGTACACGTGAAGTTGTCTATTTTGGTTTTTTATAGCATTGTAAATTGTATTTTTTTAATTCCATATTATGCTTTTAAATTCATTGTTTTATTCGAATATTAATTACTGTATTGTTTTATCTTTGTACCAACTATTTAATTTGATATTGCAGTTTACCATGCAAAATTAAAAGTTCATTTTTGGCTACTGGACATTTTATGTAAAAATAAATAAATAAAACAGACTTGATATATGTGCAACAATTTGAAGCTAATGCACTGTTTAGTGCATGTTTATTTTCTGGTCTTGCTTTTGACAAGTATTAAAGTAAAATACCCCCCGCAAATATTAGATGTTTCAATAGTCTCTCATTGTATTTAAAATAATATCAAAAATTTAATAGTAATTACAGTAGGAACCAAGTGACAATTTGATGACTGAATTTCTTAGTCTTGACAATTTTTGTGACATCAAACTTGGTTTCGAAGTCCACTGTAGCAATTTTAGTTTGCTTACAATTTTAGTTAGCATATTTTAACGCATATGGAGACTAAGCACATGAGGGCACCAAGGCTCCGAAGGCACAAAGCTGGCAAAAATATAATTAACTGAAAACAGATAAAATTTAAATACAGCATGTTAAAGATCATTAAAGTCTTGCACAGTTCAAAAAAAATCTGGATTAAAGGCTACACGAGAATGATTCTTTTTTTACTGTTGGTGGGCATTGTACCTTTTTTGTAGCCTATATATTTAATTAAAATTTTGTTTTGAAGTCAGCAAAGAATTTAAGTGTCGTAAATTTTATATAGAGCATATGGAGTTTGTTTTATACAATAATGTCGCATGATTTGTATCACTTAATCTATATTTGTTTTGAGCTGCGTAACGCGCATGCAGTGTCATCATCAGTTTCTGGGTGTGCTTAGGGCACCAACACACCTTAATCTGGCCCTGTAGGGTGGTGCAAAGTTTTAAATTTGGAATAAAAAATTAGAAACGAACTAAAAAATCCAACAAATATAGCAAAAACTTATCCTATTATAAAATGATTTATCAAGCTGTTAGGAAAAAACACCTCACTCTACACCAAGTTGCATTTTGAAACATCAGAACACAGTCACGCTTTTCAGCCACAGTGATAAGAATAAAATTCAGTTTACTTTTAAACTCCAAATTGTATTCCGGGTTGTTTGATATTCCGTTATAGTACTATAAAGCCACGCTTTTATCAAAATTGAAAAGTAAGTGTCATTATATCTCTGCTTCAGCTAAACTTAACCGTGATAATTATGTTACTTTATCACCGATTTTTTTCCAGAAGAACCTTGCATGGATAAAAATTCAGACGAGAGGAAACCTTTGTTAGAAGATTCACAACCCTCAGAGTACGACAGCTACAGCCGACCAATCAACAATGTTGCTGCATCTATCAACGGAAGTTAACCGTTCTACCTGAAGCAGTGATGAAGCAGCACTAACTCACTCGATCAAGGTGGTCACTGAGAACAAGTTTAGTTTTGCTGTAAAATTTGCAGCCCCAGAAATGCAAAAAATGGGACTTATTTTGGAAGCATGATTTGTAGTAAATAGTACGTAACATGTTGAACATCGAACAAGTTACCTGCAAAATTTTGCTGCAAAATATGCTCCTATAAAAGCATTTGATTTCAGAAGCATGATTTGTGGTAAATAGCATGTAACATATTGAATATTGAACACATAACCTGCAGAATTTGCTTCAAGAAATGTATTGATTTTAAAAGCATAATTTGTGGTAAATAGATATAACATGTTGAGTATTGACCAGATAAGAAACAAGTTCGTCAAAAACCAATGAAAGCTTAGCACTTAATCTTTGTATGAAGCTTAAGTTTAGATTTTCTCAGTTTTGAACAGTGAATATTCTCTTGTTATTGCAATTTTGTCGGAAGGCATTTATTTTTTATATATAGCTACAACTGAGTAATTCATTTTATTCATGACCTTAGCTTTAATATCGAACGAAACCACTTTCGTTAAATTTAGAAAGCAAACTTCACCGATTAATTGGAATTTTAAAAATATCCAAATTCCATTTTTTAAAGGCTCCCTAACTGCATTTGCCCTTCTTTGCTCTTGCTGCTTTCACCAGAAACATTTTATAGTTAGTCCTGCTAGCAGATGTCTCTTATGTGATATGTGGTGCATATTTTCTGTGATAATGAGAAATCATCAATTTGTAAGATACAGTATGCTGTTTATTATGTTGTCATTTGTTGTGGAAACTCTTCTGGTGGCCCTCTGCAACTTCTTTTATCACCTCATGCAGCTGTCGTTGTTGCTCCAAGAAAATAGTTTCTGAGTCATCTTTTGAAGGATACGTAGGATAATTATCTATGGTTGGAGCCACTTTTTGGCACTGCTTAAAAAGCTTGAATATACTTTTCTAATTCCCTGCTTCTAAGACTACCAGTATCTTTCACATTTTGTTTGTCAGGTATTCTAGTGGCTATGTGTTGCAGTTCTTAAAACCTCGCTAGTGCTGTTAATGTGTGATGATCACAACGACCAGAACATCATATGTTTAAAAAACTACAAATGACGATACTCGCATATTCTTAAACTAATATCTTGATTAAAGTAATAATTTGCATTTTTGTTTTTTTGCTACTGGATAAATTATAAAACCAGTCATGAATTAAGCTGATGCATACAGAGATTCATCAGCAGTACAGAACAGATTGAAATTTTGTTAAAAGTTACAGTTAGTGCTTAACTTAAACGGATTTTTGAAGTCAAACAGCCGGGTAGAGTTTGTTTCCTTCCAGATTAAATGTTTTTTAATCAAACTATTGATTACTGGCCTCACACATAAAAGACTTGTGTCCTTTTGAAAAGAATACTTTGTTGATACTCAGATGACAGGTGTGAGCTGCGCATGGTATGCCAGCCGCACCAAAATAAGGATGTGTGATCACTCATACAGCCTAACTTTAAATTCCATATTTGCAGTGCCCTTGTCTGTTGAAGTGTTGAGGAACTTATTCATTGTGATGCTGCTGCTATGAATATGATGGTTGCAATCGTATATCTTGCTGAATACTTGAAAATTACGAATCATGGGCGATGAATATTTGGAAAATTTGAATTTTAAACTTGAATATAGATCTGGTAAATGTAAGAATGTTTAAAGTTAGTGATACTCTTTTTGTGACATTAGCAATGAATTTTTTCTGTATGTAGTGTTTTGTCTGTTTGTTATTGTACATATTAGTGAACAATGTCAATAAGCATTTGGATTGCTTTATCCCATATCAGTAATACACAATTAGTAAAGGTAATATATAAGTAATATTGTGTTGTAGTTAGTAGTTACCAGCTCTTTTCTGCCGAGCTGTATGTGCTAGTAGTAGCAAAGCTGTACAGTTGTACCAAGTAGTATTGTTTTGCAGCATCCACTTCTGATTAAGGTGTAGAGCTGTATACAATGTATCAATATAGTTCTGCAGCTTTCAATTTTCCGCTCAGAGAATACTACAGTGGTGTAATCATTGTGTAAGTAGTGTGGACCTATAGCCTTCACACATTGCAGCAAAGCTGTTTGTCTTGTGTCAAACACGTTAGATCCTGTAATTGTAAAGTTTACAGTTGTAGCTGTCGTTTTCGAATAGAGCAACTGACATTTTAAATGTCAGCATACTCGATGATTGAAAAACTATAGTTAAGTTTGATAAACTAGATTAAATATCATTAGGAGAAAATTCTTGACTAAAATGCTAATTTAAGTCTGCCTTTGCCCTTTGTATTAAAAAAAGCAAGTGGCGAATTGTTTATTGACTCCTGTTTTTTAATACATATTAAGTAATCAACAAACTCCTGGTATTGTAACCCTGAGTGTTTTACTCCTTATGATCTTTATTCCTGGAAATACTTTTCAATGAATTGAAATTGTCTGAAAACGTAAATTAACTAATTGTCCAGTTCCTTAAGTATTTCCTTCAATTTTTTGGAGACTTGAAAAACTATATATTTTTTTAACTCGTTAAGTAATAGTGAGTTTAAAAATCTGTTTCCATTTTTTCAAAATCTGTATAGCAGCCGTCTTGAAATTCAGAATGGCCATTGTCAATGTCCAAATTTCACTCTTACCTCTGTTTCTAAGTTGGGTAGTGCTGGATAAATGATTTCATTTGGTGTCAGAACATCAATAATTTTAGGTAGTCAGAAAGACAGATACACTATGTACAATCAGAAAAGCCTTAGCATGAAGTAAGATTATTGCTGTTATTCGGTATAGCAAATTATTTTACAGGAACGATATGACAACAAATCTGCAGGAATATCTTTGCAAAGAGTAATCTCCTTTGCACCAACATCTCACCATCTCAATTATAGCTATTGGTGCAGGAGTAACATCAGTGGCGGTGGATCTCAGACATCCTTTGTAGTAGCCATTCTGTAATGGATCCAACAGCACTTGCTGACAAATGTTTGCTTGACCCTCCTAACCAATACAGCCCCACCCTGCCCGCACCATTTCAGCCCCTTTTGCCTTGTATATAAATTACTTTGTCCTGTTCACAAGGAAAGAGTTATCCACTAGAACTGGAGAATTAACTGACCTTGCAGTGAAGATATAATAAAGAATCGTTTTGTAATTGCCGTTTTGAGAATCCAAGATGGCTGCTGCTGCTGATTTTGAAAAAATGGAAAGATAATTTTTAGGTTAAGGCAGATCCTTAACTTTCCAAAAGCTTATAGGTTATCTAATCTCCCAAAATTTTGAACAAACCTTACGACCAGTACATTACGTTCTAGACTAGTGTCCTGAGTTTGAATATATTCTAAAATATGGGTAAATAAATTTTAATAAGCATTCTCAATTTTAACAAGCATTCTTATTGAGCAGCGAGTGGAATTATGTGTAGCAAAGCAACACCTAAGTTTTTGGATGATCTATTTATGTTGTAGTAATTGAGCAATCGTCTGATTTAAGGTCTGTGCACATTTAGTTTGCTAGTGCTGTTGTGATGGCAGCTTTGGCTGTGGAAATGACATGGAAAAACCGGAACCAGAAAAGGGCACAATTGAATTGTCGTCATTGTCGCACAAACCGCATCTATGTCTTTACACTGTGAGTAATAACTTATTAACTATGTTGGTTGCTGTAAAGGGTCTGTTCTGAACCTAATAGTCCATTCTTACATGTGTCTGTGTGACACGTGTACATTTTGTTTGTTAATATGCTAACCTATGTTCTCATTGCTGCAATTATGTTATTTTATTATTTATCTGGTAAACTGCAAAATGTATTGTATTATTTTGTTCGCTCATGACATTTTAACTTTAACTTTAAGGTGCATAATATATGGTAAAATGAACAGTGCATTTTCTGATGATACTCGTTGCTAATGCCATTATTGGTAGATCTTCATCTTGCATGCTTGGAATCTTGCTGTATGTTTTCATTTAAATTGTTGCAAATTGCACACAAACTTCACAAAGTAGGAAATTAAATTGAGTTCAGAATTTCATGCAACAAATAAATAAAGTAATTATTTTGAATATTTTTTCTGTATGTAGTAATATTGTTGCATCCAGTGTATCGTAGTTTTATTATAATGATGAGTTCGTGTTAATTCTCTCGATTTTGTGATAAATTCTTAGTATTTAGTATTTATAAAACTTCCAACAATAACTAGGTTTTAAACACATGTTCCTAAATGTATATTTATCCTTAACTTGGTGAAAGTGTAGTTAATTATGTCATAAGATATTAGATAATCAATATGAAGTCTCTTCCAAAATCTTGTTATAATAATTACGATGTATAATATATTTTATTTGTATATGTATATTTGATTATGTAATAAATTGTAATATATAAACTAACATTATTGAATGTTAAGAATATATTTTGTTAATATTATAAATATAGTGTTAGGTGAAATGTGTATATACAACCAATAAATATTTTGGTGCTTTTATAAAACCGATATACAGCTTTGCGGTGTTTAGTTTTGATCTGAATATTCCAAGTTCATTCTTCGGACAAGATTTCAAAAATGTGATGCCTGACGCAAATGCATGTTCACGTACATGCAATGTTCATGATGTTCATTTGCATGCAGTGTTCATGATTGATGTTCATTTGTATGCAGTGTTCATGATTGATGTTCATTTGCAGGCAGTGTTCATGAAAACTGTTTGTTGATTGCGTGCAAGTTTGTGATTCATGCAAATTATTCAGTTTTTTAAATTTATTTCGTACATAGCATTACAATTAAAAAATATAAGATATACTATAAAAATTACAATAGTCTACTAAAAATATTTACATATACATAATTTTGCATACGCACCAGACACAAAACATAATTACACAAGACTGATCATTAAAAAGCACAATTGACAGGCGTAAAACACAATAAAAGTTACACAGGCAAAAATATAAAATACGTTGATTGCATAATGCAAAACAATACCAGTACCATCAGGTTACTATAATTGTACTATGATATGAAAAGTAAACATACAATTTATGAATATGTCATTGAGCAGTTCTGCCACCCCATATATAAATGATCCTGTTACCTTTCTTGTAATGCTGTCATTTATGGCCAATGGTGAAGACGAATACGTGCAGTAAAATCGTCTAGTGGCAGTGAGAATATTGTTTCCAACAACATTTACCACACTCACACATGCGTACTTGTGCCACTTGCTCACCTCCTTATCATTCGTTTACTCATTTAGTCACTCACTCACTTATTTGTTTTCTCACTCACTTGTTTAGCTGTTATTTATTTGTGCCATTTTCGCTCATCTATTCACTTTGCTTGTTGCTCACTTTTCGTTTATTTGCTCACTTATTCATGTGCTTGCGTTTCAATTTGTTCACTCACTCCTCTGCTTAATCACTCACTTGCTCACTCGTCGTGCTACTCACTAAATCAGTTAATCATTTGTTCGTTCATTCAAGTCTTCATTTATTCATTCATTCATTTATAGTCATTTATGTAGGCAACTTTAAGGAGAAAAAGGAGAGAAGAAACAAGACGAGAGAGAACGCGCGAGCAGAGATCGAGTCTAATATATTACATATCTTACCGAATCATGATTATTTTTATTATCAATAATTGTGCAGATGATATGAAGGTTATTAAACAGCAGGCATGCAACTTCGACCAGCTTGGCGAGCATGTTTTTACTGCAGGCTAGGCTATGGAAAGCATTTGCTTCATTAGTTTATTCCTCACTGTGTGACTAATATGGAATGATCCCTTCTGTTGAGAATTCTAGTAAAACGGGATAAAGATTTTAAGTTTACCAAGAAACTTGCTTGATTCAGAAGGTTGTTTAAAGATGAGAAAAACATCCGAATCCCGCGAAACAAAATGGCGACATTTTAGAAATCAGAGGTGAAACGAGTGAGTGGGTCCGTTGGTCACAGTTTTGTAGTAATATTGGTAATTACTTAGTGCAAAGCATAAATAAGACCAGCCCAGAAAGGGCCATGCCACAATGTCCATTACTGGAATAGTGATGCATATACATCTATAGCTAAATGTAACAAACTAACTTTTTTCTGATTACGCATTAAATCTGTAGGCCTAATGAATCGAATTATGCCTAAAGTTATTATTATTATTATTATTATTAATTATTTATTTAACGTGTATAGCACTTTAACTAACAATTGCAAACATATTAGTTATTTCCGAAATGGTCCACAAATAAAATAGGCAAAAAAACTTTACAGAAATATTGCACACTGATGTTCAAGTACGTTCACTGTCAAGACAAGCCGATAGTGCTGCTGTCGACGGCGATTGCGACAAGTCGAGAACAATGCTGACTGTGGAGATGGCTGTGGCAATGACGATTGTAGTGGTGGTGATGATGAATCTGAAGAAGAAGGGAACTCTGGAGAAAGCATTGATAGGCCAAATATAATGATTTTTTGAGGATTTGATGTGGGCATTTGTCATTGACATCGGCTTCAGAATTAGGTTGTTAAATTTTTAAAATTGTAACGTTGTAAGCACGTAATTAATGCCGACACGAGTGTGAGCAGATATTCGGAGTAGGTTCTGGCAGTGAGGCGCCCAAGACTATATCAGAGCAGGCAAGTGACTGTAAACTGACCGAGCAATACTGCCAGCACACGTCTTAATACGGTTCAATTTCAGTCTTTCTCTTTGGCTGTAGATTGAACGAGTTACTAGATATCCGATAGGATATGAGTGAGAACTTCAAAATTGCAAGTGGACATTAAAATGTCATGACACCAGTCTATGCTAGTGCCAGCATTAAAACCATTTTCTCATTACGATTTAGAAAAGAAACTTCGCGAAGATGTGAGTGTTTAACACAAGAGTCAGAAACTTAATACACGGTTTGGGGACAATAGTGTGTGTTTATCCATCCGTCCGGTGCCTAAATCCCTTTTATATCAGGGCTGCTTCGTTGCCCGCCATCGAATTGGAAGTATGCCTATATATCCGGCCTTTACTCGATGTTCATGGTCATCTCAGCAGACGCAGCCTCATTATAGTAGCATTAATTGATGGCGAATATTAAAAGGATGGACAAGAGGCGACTATTTCAATGAAATAGGTGCATGTAGACCAAAAGGCAGCTGAACGTAATAGTAAGTTTTAAAGGAAAACTGGACCAATGTTAAACTCTAACTCATAACAATTTACTCTGTAGAATATTGAAAGGGAACAATACTATTTTTGCAAATACGCTCATATGGAATGTTTGGGCTCACCCGCCGTTAATTAAATTTTCAATCTATATTTAATTAGCAGAAACGCTTTGGCATTGTTATATGTGTTACAATGTATACTTTAACCGTACTTCAAAATGGGGTACCATATGAAAAATCGTCCTGTTTTTCTTTAAGCGTCTTGAGTAACATTTGTGTATATAACAGTGCAGCTAAGCAAAGGGTGTACGTTTTACCATCTTAATTTAAGTCTAAAGCGAGTCACGGAGTCAGTATGCACTGTTTTACTTTTGCCGTCTGCCTGTTCTTCGTTAACTACACAAACAAGCTGAGAGTGGTCACGTGATCGGAAAACATGAAGGAACTCGTTTTTGTTTGAGTTTCGAAATGGAAAGGTTGTTTTCCCATCATGTGGTGAATTACTTGACTTGGTTTTTGATGCTGAATACTGATAGGCTGTCCTCCCTGCTGCTGGCATGCGTCATCACGCTCATTATTTGTATGCCTTGTGTCACTCACTGATGTGATGGCTTCGCAATTAGATGAATTCAAAGTTTTATTGTGATGACCTAGTGGTTCACGGTTTCGAAGCTTGTGATGAGTTTGCCCGTACATTTGCGGCTCGATTGTGGTGTTCAGTGAATAGAGCGTTCCTCACTCTTATGAATTACCCATCAGGAATTTCATACTGCACATACTACGAGTAAACTTTTTCTTTTCTTTTTCCTTCATTATGTATTTTATTCGCAATTGATGTTTCTTTCTTGATAATTTGTGGGTACCAGATTTAGTTTCCAAAATCCAAGTTAAAAAATTGAAATTTATAATAAATTTCAAACACAGAACAAATTGTCATTCTGATTAATTCTCATAAAGCATTCTGGGTTAAAATGAATGTCCAAAATATTTTATATTCATATTCAAAATGAGGCATAAGAAAAATAACGACGTGCTTAAGGCCTCAGAGGAAGAGAGCCCCACACCGTTTTTTTCAAATTGAATGAAAGTAGAATCTTCCGGAATATGTGCGTCAATTTCTGTGTCTGTTTACGATAGGACGACATGGATTGGCACTGAGATTCTGGCTAGTAGCTACTGAGCAGCCTGAGCCGCACACTGCCATACGATGATGGTGATTGATTATGTAATATCATAATAATACTTTCAAATGTTATAATACTTCATTATACTTTACTGAAAACAGAATAGTCGTCTTTGTATTTTTAATCTAACATCACCTTTTACACAATGTAAAGCTGATGTCCTAGCATTATCTGTAAATAAATCTTACTGCAAGTTTTTTTCCATTTCGAAAGATAAAATTTTATTTTACAGTTTATCATTGTTTTAATTCTGAATTACAAGTACACATCACAACTGAACTGTCACAACCATGTCATTCCTTTCTGCTTTTGCTAACCACGCAATATGAAAACATGTATAACTGAGAATAATACCGAATAACTGTTCAAACGACTTGTGGTTTTGTTTTAATATAAATACGTTTCATGCAATCCTTCTAAATTTGTCGTTTTTCTTTTTTATTAGATTTAACTTAATAATTTTATACTACATTCAAAATCTTGTCAACCCAGCGCTGATTTTACAGATGTTGAGAAATGTTTATTTTGTATCGTATAAATTGCGTGTTCGAAGTAAAATTTTTAAACATTTTTCCACCAAACTCACCTGACACTCTCGTTTATGCATCACAGTTTCAGCGCCTGTTTTACTGATTTTCTTTCTAATGCATTTCAGCCAATGTGATGTCGTTTATTGTTTTTATTATCTGATAAAACAGGCAGTTACCAGGTGATTTTATTATGTGCTTTTTTAGCTTTTCTGCGTTCAGTTAGTGCCTCATATGCACAAAACCACCCATGCTTACTGGACTAAAATATAAGGGGCCTTAGTGATCGTAGCCTTTAATAGTATGTATAGACCTCATAATTGGTCTCACTTAGGAACCACTCTTAATTGAAATTAACAAACACACGGTGCATACTAAAATTTTATATTTAAATAATTACAATAAGCTTATTTAATAAGGTAGTTAATGCTTAGGATTGACAATTGCTGCTCTTGAAATACATGTATAACTTACGATAACTTGGGTTTAAGTCTAAATTTTGGAATTTCACTGAATTCTTAAAATTATAATTATAATTTCAGAGTCTCGTGACTCACGTTTTGTTTTGAATATTATCCCATTTTTAACTAAAAAGGCGTGAAAATAATTAATAAGGAATGATGACATCCGGTTCCGGGATTTCAGCGCTGTTTCTAGGGATGCTGAACAGCTTCATTTGTTCTGCGCTCGTAAAACTTGGCTTCCTGGTACATATTATTCCTTGCCGGAAATTAGTTTGATTGGACATTATAATTATCCTGCACATTTCATGAGTTTACACAGTGAAATCGCGTGCTTATTGCTTCTTTATTACGAGCTACCTCGTGGCTATGTGCAGAACTAATTTAACGTACTCTGATTTCAGGTGTGGCAAAAAGGCGGATCCATGCCACTACTAATAACACATTTAAACGTTCTAAATTACTTTTACATCATCACCGTGAATGTAACATGCAATTAGATGATTTAATTAAATTAAATCTGTTAAAATAAATTAAAATAAATTAAGTAAAATTATAAATACAATAATAAACTACTTTCTAAGTTTTTTGCAAATCCATGCACATGAGCATCTAGGAAACATAACACAAGATGTAATCAATGCATTGTTTCTTACTGTAGAACCAAAATAGCTAAACTTTTTATAATGTGCATGCCTAATATTAAGCAAATCTTTTTACAAATAACAGTCTTTCTGTCTTTTACATTATCTCGTATATGAGTTTCATTCAGTGCATAACTTCATTCCGAATTCTTTTTCTTTATCATCTCATAATTTTATTCATTGTTTCTTTTACTTTCATAGGTTGGGAGACCTCTGAACAAGCTAACAAGCCTTGCTTTTACGTTGTCCGTCAGTGTATTGGCACTTATATATAGACAGACGTTGGACATTTTCTATTCTCAAACAGTAAAAAAATTGTACTATGTTCATTTTAGGTCTACTCACAGTATTGTTGTTTATAAAGATTGTTGTAAATGTGTTGTGCGAAATTAAATGACTTATGACTAAGGAAACTAAGCTGAGGCACCCAGACTGTAATTGTTAAGGTCTAAACATTTGAATAAAATGATCTAACGCGAAACTACAGGTGATCTATGGTAAAATCACATGAAAAAAGTCACGGAAAAAGTTACAATTTTGGCTAGAAAAGAATCACAGGAAAAAATTCACAATTAATTTTAGCTAGGGTTACGGGTTAGGGTTAAATTCAGATTCAGATTCATTTTATCTTCCCTTTTCAACAGGGTTAAAGTTGAGGTTAGGGTCATTTACTTTTTTCCCCCGTGCCTTTTATCTGCGACGTTTTGTGACTTTTTACCTGTGATTTTTTTTACTTTTTTAGCTGTGCCTTTTCAGCAGCAACTTTTTCACCTGGTTCGATATCGACACAGCACATTTGCAACAATCCGTAATCAAACTTGCAATGAATATTCTAGGACCCTTGCGTACGCTTATATAAAAAGCCGTACACATAGCAGTACCATTAGAATACTCTTTGAGGTACAAAATAATGCGTTTGAATTTTTTTTAGTTATCACAGTCGATATCTGCCTACCTAGATCACCTAACATTAAGAACTTGCTAGAAAAAAGTTTTAATACTAACATACGTGTGTACATAAACATTTAAAATAGCTAATTCAGTTCAATTTAAACTAAATTTTATTGTTTGCCTCATACTATTCACTAGAAGGTTTGATTAAATATGGTTAGTTTGCCCTACAAAGTAAACAGAAAGAGGCGAGTTGGTGAAAGACCATGGGATCTCCTGGCAACCACAGCTTAGTAATCAATTCTGTCAACGAAATTAAAAAAAATGTTTTGTGATGCATTTTTGATGTAACTGAGAAAACGTTTACTTAAATATGAATTCGAACTTCCCTTACCCCCCCCCCCCCCCCCACCGTATAAGTAAGCGTCCATTTGTAGCTCTCTATACTTGGATCCGCCAATGTGTTATGACAGGTGAGTGGTTTCTTTCTGTTGCGCACGCGGCTCACTGTTGATTAAGAAGCAGCATGTAAGATTACCAGTGTTGACATAATAATCAAAATTCTGCTTCTGAGAATCAGACTTGCCTTGTGCCTGCAGCGATAATAGTTTGATCCAATTTGTAAAAGGAAGCAAGGCTAAGGCTGTTGGGCAGTTCTCGTCGTTACGTGCTATTGCTCTCTTGCATTAGTTCTCCTGTGAACATTGCAAATGCATATGTAAAACCTTATAATCTATAATGATCTTCCTTAAAGGCAGTGCTAACTGTTAATCTATGCATGTTCAAGTTCACACGTGCCTATTCGTGTTCCCAAGAACAAACGTTTTGTCGCGTGGGCGTCCGCGTGCGCCACGAAATGGTCGATTTTCACCATGTGAAACTTTTATTGCTCCAATGCAATACAGGCATCGCACGAGGTGCATGTTTGATACCTGATTACGGTAGTAGATTGCTTGACTGCGGAAACTGTGAATTCATAACCGAGTTCTATGCTTTTGCTGTTTTGGTCATATTAATGAAATTAAATATGGCGGCCGATGTATGACTCGCGTGATAGAAAACAGATATATGTGATTCTGTTTTATCTTGGGTTGTCCAGGTTTCATCCAGTTTCACAAAATATTCCGATGGGAGCCTCGTGACCTTCGAAATATTCATGACTAGAAACACGCGAAACACGTAACTGCAGCCAAAAAGTTTTTTGAGCAGAATACGGTTAAAAAAAAATCTTAAAAACTTAGACTAAAATTAAAAAGAAACATTTAAAATAAGAAGCATGACGGTGATTTTTAGTGGGCACAGAAATGTGCTCTGTCCAGAGACAGCCCTGGTCTTTTCTTGGGTGTACGTGTGCGACTGTGCGTGCGACATGTCAAAATTAAAAAAAGAAAACTACACTTTTTTCACGCTAATTGTCTCTTTTAAAACATAATGGTAGTAATGGTGATTTCTTGTTCAGATTTGCCTCACCCTGGAAAAATCTAGCGGTCAATGAACGCCAAAGTTTTACTGTTGCTTAGACTGCTATGTGTATATGAGTGTGGGGGTGGTTTTCGATGACAGCTAAAATGTATTACTGTAGAACAGCTGTTGTCTTGTTTCCGATTAATTATTTAGTTTTTTTGTCATTGCAGTCGAGCAATTTTGATAAATGTTTCTTATCTTGCAGGTTGAAGATGTATGAATGATAAAAATGGTTGTTACTGAAGACAAAACTTCTTCGATGGCAAATCCACAAGGTGTCGTCAGTCTACAGAATGAAACGGGCCACACTTGCTTACAAAACTATACGGCTATGCCTATGCTGAATCCAAACATACTCATACCCCTGACAACATTTCTAACAGGTGTTATTGGCAACATCATAGCCCTGGTTGTGTTGCACAGGAGTCGCTTCGACTGTCCTCGCAGCATCTTCTACATCTTGGTCGCCGGTCTGGTGTGGTCAGACCTTGTTGGTCAGCTTGTTACCACCCCTCTGCCCCTTGCAGTCTACATGAACAAGTTCGCCTGGATAGGAGGCGAACCCACGTGCAAATTCCACGCGTTCGTCATGATGTACGCTGGACTTACGACGCCAACCATTATCTGCACCATGGCACTCGAAAGATACATGGCGGTTAACAACGCCTACATCTATCAGATAAAATTTACAAAGAAACGAGCCAAGATTTACTTGGTGTGCGTGTGGTTGACCATGCTGGGCTTTGCGGCCTGTCCATTAATGGGCTGGGGAGCTACAGCCCAACAGGCTCCTGGAACCTGGGCCTACATTGACTCGACCACCAAGAAGACCTCAAATATTGCCTACACGTATCTGTACGCCGGTTATTCGGTCTTGATGATAGCGATCACGGGCTTGTGCAACCTGTTTGTCCTGTTGACTTTGTTGAAGATGAGAAAGCGTAGGCGCGAATCCATACCATCAGAACAAAAGTTCGACAACAGGAAAGTGAAGAAGCCGAAAGAGATTGAGGTTTATATGGTTGTGCTACTTGCTGCTATTACATTTGTTTTCACTGTCTGTTGGATGCCACTTATGGTAAGATTCTTTTAATGTAGCAATTGTCCCGTCAAAAAAGTAAGCCAATTAAAAGTTCTACGAAATAAAAACTTTTACTTTTTTAAACCGAACCAGTTTCCATTACGCTAACTATAATATTAATAATGATGATGATGATGATGATGATGATGATGATGATGATGATGATGATGATAATAATAATAATAATAATAATAATAATAATAATAATAATAATAATAATAATAATAATAATAATAATAATAATAATAATAATAATAATAAGAAGAAGAAGAAGAAGAAGAAGAAGAAGAAGAAATAAAAGAACAACAACAACATTGACAGCAGCAGCAGCAGCAGAAACAACAACAACAATAAGAATATTGTCTGCTTGAAACACTGTTTATGTTACTGTGAAGAGCATTTCCTAAGTCTTCCTTGAGTAAAGTACGGGCAGTCACCAAGCTGAAGCCATAAAGCTGGTGATTAGCCTGTGATAATTAGCTTGAATGGATTACTCAGGCTGTAAATCAATCTAAAATCTCAAATTGCCAAACTTAGCTAAAAGGATCAGTCATTCTAGCTAAAAAGTGACAACTTAAACTACACGGTTTTAGTTAAAAAGCATAGCAACACATCACAATGAAGCCATCATTGTCTAAAGTTAACCCCGGGCTCAACTTCAAACTCCGGGCATCAATTCGTGTGTTCAAATTATATTTGATCAAAAATCTGCGTGATATTTTTAACCTAAACTTCTTAAAGAAGTCACTTTGGTGTTTTCCTATGCAGTTTTGTGCTCTGCAGACAAAGAAGCACTATGATGATGATGATGATGATGATGATGATGATGATGATGATGATAAAAAACGGATTGATGTCACAATTATCGTAGATAAATTGTACTAGTATCAGAAAGGTCGAAATTCTTGTAAAATTCTTGTTCTGTCAGAAATGGAAAGACTTTCACAAAAACAAACAATATTATTATTGCTGCTACTGATAGCATTTAAAAAAACGTCTTTTATCTGTCTTTTCTTTATTCTGTGACTTAATGGATGCAAAATTGTAATGCAAATAACAGTTTGAACCGTTCTTTATAGTCACGTGACATGATAATTATGTAAATTTATTTTCATTTTCAGGTGGAACTTTTCATATCTCAAGCATCGGGAATGAAAGACCACAAGTTGAATCTGTTGGCAGTGCGTCTTGCCACCATAAACCAGATTCTAGATCCCTGGCTTTACATTCTGTTTCGCAAAGCTTTCTTTGTGTCAGTGAAGCAACACTTAGTCAAACTGTGGACCTACTTGTCCTGTGCTTGCCTTCCTGGGTGGGAATCAACTCTAACGTCATCCTCTAAGCCGCAAAGAACACCAAGTCCATGGCTGGAAAAGCGAAAAAAGGACCCCTTGGCTCTCGAACCCATGGCACCAATTGCTATTAGTGAAAAGGTCATGCAGACAAGTAACTGTGATACTGCCCTAATTCCACAAAATGGCGACGTCCAATCACCTCATCTGATTCCTGAAGAGGCGAACTATTACAAATTCTTATACGATACAAAAGCTGGTAGCGAAGTAGAACCAGAGGAACTGAATGATGTTGGCAGCCAGGAAAGTAAAACTCAAGAGAAATGTATCTTAAAAAGCAATTTCTTGGAAACATCCATTGCAAATCATTGGAACATTGAGAGCAGCTGTGGTTACTCAAAATAACACAAGAACAACAAACGTTTTCAGTCAGTGTAACCTTCGTGAAACATGAAGAATTAAAGCACGTGTTAACTAAAAATATTATCACTAAGGACAAATTTGTATTTTTACATGCTCTGTTGAGGTTTTATATTCACTGTAAGAGATTAATAATGAACAGAGATCCCAGTTCAAAAGTATTATAGTACAAAATATCCCAATAACAAGCCGTTATAATTATAGGAGAGTAGTTTACATTTCTACTGTAATAACTTGCGGTTAGTCCCGCCATGCAGTTGCAGATTTACAATACTGTGTTTTTCTGTTTTTAAAAATACTTTGACCGCCCTGAAGGCCTGTCGTGATGGCGTGTTGTGATGTCATCATGCTCATGTTGGTGTAAAGTTTTTATGATGTGTAATAAATTATCTTTGCTATATTCACATAATGTTTATATTGAATTCAGCTCTATCGCCTCAATTCATGGGAAGCCTTTAACTAAGAAAGAAACAAGGAAGATTCGTCAAAAATTCATATTAAATGATTTTAACAAGACTTATTTTGCATACAGTTCTGCACATGGTTAAGCCCACATGTTGTACTAAACGACAAGACCTAACCATTATGGATGTGGTTGTGGCAAAACCAGTTCTAGCTCAAAATCAGGAATAATCTGCTGAAGCGGCTAAAAGAGCATCGCCCAACATAACATGCAGTCAGATGGCACTATTTATTATCTCCTCCTGATTCGGGGGAATCTGATACGTGTCGGAGTACAGGTATCAGTTTGGACTTAACCTTGGTACTTTGAGCATTGGCTATACTATTCTGCACAGTAAAAACTTCTAAACTGGATTGAGCAATAGGGAATTTCAAGTGTGTGGGCAGGTCTCTGTTTTTTATTTAAGTGCGTTGTTAGTACTTGTTAGCACTCAATCTTATACAGCTTGCTAGATCTTTAGTTAATTATTAACGGATTTACGCACAAAAAGAGTTATTTTCCCTGATCCAGTTTATGCGATTTTTACGTTTTTCTTGAATTCCATAACTTTAGTTATGTGCTGACTCTTGCGTTTCCTATAGCTAGGTCTGTAGTAAAATTCAATGCCATTATCACTCTCTGAAGCTGTCTTAGCTACCCAATGGTTGAAGCTCAGCTATCTGATTTGTGAGACTAATTGAATCTGCCGACTACAAAACTGTCCATTAGGCTTTAGCATGCATCAGCTGGGATTCAGCAGCAATTATTGAGAATTTCCACATTAATTATTATTCTTACCAACAAACCTGTTTGGTGGCCATGACAGTGTATGTAATGACATCTTCATCCTTGATCAACCGCCACTATTATTCATTTTTTTATTGTACACAACAGAAGATCTGTAGCACTGCATGGTGCATATCAATACCAAGAGCACAAGATTTTTTAACAAAATTTTACTTCTTTGATACAAATATTGCGCGATAACTTGCGAGACTAATGAATGGACTGTAAATTTTATTGTTTTCTACTACCCCAGTTTTTGTATTAATCATTGTATATTTATAGTCAATAAACTATACTACTACTACTAACCAAGCATAATTATTGTCAATTTCATATGCGCGCAAGTTATTTTATTACATGTAATTACCGGTTGACCCTGAAGTGGTAGTGTAGGACATGATCCTGTGAAGGAATTTCGATCTCTGTTACACGACTGGATAACGTACCCGATTAAGCAAAATGTACACGTAGCATCAAAATCTGGTTTATCCGGGTTACTATAACTAACCACAAATTATGCAATGCAAGATTTAACCACCCAATTTGCTGGTTCAACTACAGATTTTAAAAAATTCATGTTTCATAAATGGCCTTACACAATGCAATGTAATTATAATGTTATGTAGTGAATGTACAAAAACGTCTAGCGTTAACTGTATTATACATTTAACGCACACACACACACACACGCACGCACACTATTGATTTTTTTCCTATGCGTTTGTCACTTTTTGCTGGGTACCTAAGCATAATTTTGCAGTGCACTGTTGGATTTTTCATCATGACAGTGAATTTCTTGTTATGCTCCATTGAACTCAATAAACTGATTCACTATAACACGTGGAGTGACGCTCATCCACTACTGGTGTTTGAACTAGAAAGCTAGCGCAAAATAAAACTAGCTGAATCGAACACACCGTCAAGCTGGTGCACTTAATTTGAATGCTTCTGCTAAAGTCAGCTGATGAAAGTATGGCTGTTGTCGGTTGTCGAAGTTCAATTATTATAGGATGTTGTCGACATTTTCTGCTAAATATTAGGATAGCGCAAAACAGCGATATCGCAAAAAGATTTCTTGCGACAAGGTACCTATG
This sequence comes from Tubiluchus corallicola, assembly GCA_030141605.1. Taxonomy (NCBI): domain Eukaryota; kingdom Metazoa; phylum Priapulida; class Priapulimorpha; order Priapulimorphida; family Tubiluchidae; genus Tubiluchus; species Tubiluchus corallicola. The sequence goes on along the minus strand of JAQGDQ010000044.1, from coordinate 321,749 downwards.
TTGACCAAGTTGTATTAGCATGGGTTGTTTAGTCTTTTTGTAATCGATGATGTCAAGTCAGAGCAGAGTCCTGTTCCCACAGCAAACCCATCTAAAATTGTGCAGTTTGTTTTTGCCAGTACCATTGTTATTAAATGGTGTATCCAGTTAAAATTACGATTGTTTGTTATAAAATAAAATGTACTAATTAGGACCGTAACAGCGTACTAATTATGACCATAAATACATAAGTAAGTAAGTATCTTGACTTTATTTATCACCTTTTTTTACAAGACAAACGCAATGCCTGGTACGATAATATGGTAATATGATATTAAGTGACAAAGTTATTAAATGAATAAATTATGAGTCAATGGTGTTCAAGTGATTGGTGAAAGGGTGGCGAAAAACTAAAAGTTACCAAAGTCAACCACCCTGAATACCAACCATACATACATAATCTTTATTTAAAGTCGGGTGTACAACGGAACAACTTTACTTTAGCCAAATACTGAAATACGCTATTAATACCGACTAAAATATACTATGCTAAAAATTTTTACTGAAATTTGCTGGAATAAAATCAAAAGTTGAAAAAATGAAAATGGGGTACTCTGCAAAATACAAAATAAAATCATACAAACAAGGATAAAAACAAGACAATCACAAATATTTAAAAAAGTGAGCATCACTTAATTCTGAGAATATGAAAAGATTATCGTGAGATAAAAAAACACTAAAACTGATTCATTAAAAAAATTAAGACACAGGGTACATAAAAATGATTAACACAAATTAGGTAGCACAAGCTGAGCATCTACATATGTCCCCACTCCATTTGTTAATGTGCCTCTATAAATCATTATAGTTAGTGACTATGCGCAAATGATTAGGCAACTAATTCCAAATTTTAGAAGCTGAATATCGAAATTTTCTTTTTCCATATAATTCAGTGCGTACTTGCGCATCCCCATGAATAACATCCCAATTTATAACAACCAACCTTGATTAGTAATTACGCTAATTATGATAGTCAGTTAAAATTGGGCCACACATTCATGATTTCATTGGAAAGTAATTTATGATGTGTAGCATTCACATCTCAGGTATGCTGCTAGTGCCAAAAGAGTGGTATAGGCCTATGTTACATAAAGAGTAGGTCATGTTGCTTCTTTTTTTTAATCACATCAATTTTTGTATCATTATTTCATTTGTACTATGTTTCAGTTCAAAAAGTTAACTTTGAAGTGCGACTATCTTCAGGTGAAAAATAAAAAAGCACAAACACTCACTAAGTAATATAGCACTTCCAACGCTAAATCGCTCACACGAGTGTTTCTAACTAACTGGATTAAGATTATTAGATTAGATATGAGCTATTAAGATCATGATAACTAATAACTTATTGGTACGTTTTGTCAACAATCGTTCATTTCTAGATTATAAATTTAAAAAGATTGACAGTGAGCTACACCTGCACATTTGTGACGATTACTTATCGATTACGTACTAGTTGCGGATTAATCATTTGATAGTTTTATTACAAGCACCGCCTTTCTATTGAAGCTGGTTTCCAATAAATTGTAGCACAGTTGCTTGTGTGAATGAAAGTGTTGTATGTGCTATGAATGTGTGTGCATTTGTCCATATGTGTGTGAATATTGCAAAGTTTTGTAATTGTGAGTAGGAAAAGGCATACAGTATTAGCATACGAGGTTTACAGTACTTAAGAATATTGAGACTGCAATGACTATTTGCATACTTCTATCATTTTATTTGTTTTGTATGTAAATTAATTTAAATTCATCTCCTTTTCAGCCTGTTAATAATGTGACCACATTTCCAAATATTTCATTTTGTTTAGTTTCACTAATCTATAATTTATCTTGTCTCTTCGCATTTGTCGCCCGAAAACATTAATATTAATTTAGTTTTGTTGAAATTGTTGCTCATTCCAGCCACTCATTGATTATATTTGGTAATTTATTGTTTATGTAAAGGTTAGCAGAAGTTGGACGATTAGATTCTCTTAAACCTGAAGCTGCAAAGTATGAGACTGGGCAGGTACAGTATATTTTTTTGCTTATTGGCATATGTTTTTTACAGTAACTAAATAAGCCATTACAATATAAACATAAACTGCACATCAATGATTAGCTGTGTACGAGGATGACGTTATATCACTAGAACATTTAATACTTTAGAGGTTGTAGTGAAAAAGACATGTTCTGCTGTTGAAAAAGTTTTTTGCTAATAGAATGTTGTGTACAAAATGTTCTGATAAAATTTGTTTTTTATTTTACGCACATGGACATGTTCTTTCGCCATCTGAATTTAATGTAGTGCATTCTGGTACCAATAACTGCTGTGATTTTAAGAAATTTGGGACACATGTTAACAAGACACTGAGGCAAACACCTAGCCAACAATTAGTATAATAATGATTAATATAACAGAGCAATACATTTACATGTAAAGGAAAAGCAAAAGATGTGGGTTTCTGCTAGCTGATTTATTGTTTTGGGTTTAAATGATTACATGGCTGACTACTTTGTACGTGAAAAGCACATTGTCAAACATGCACTGTCTCCCCACAGTGAACTAGTAGCTGACATACAGAAGCAACATTAAATGTTGACTGGTTGAGTTTGGACGGTATATTAAGGAATTAAGGTATTAAATTAAATACAGTTAGGAATTATAAACGAGTTCTCTCTTATTTAACCTACTTTAAAGCATGTACAATGACACGTCATGAGCTTTGTGGCAAAGTTTCTTGTAGAAGTTTGCTTAATACCAATACTAGTAAACAGAGATGTATGTCCAATATTAATTCATATTTGAAGCTACTTACTTAGGTTTTGCATGGCAAATCACTTGAGCTATACAGCAAACTGATTCTGGTCTTATTTATTTTTTGAGATATTATTGTAACTGTCTTAGCTTACTTATTTATTTTTATTTCATTAGCTTTCTATGGCATCGACTAGTTCCGTGTTCTTGTTTTGCTAATTGCAGCTATTTCTACACCGAGTGTTTGGATACAGAGGTGTGATCCTGTTTCCATGGCAAGCAAGAGTCTATGACAGAGATACACAGATTACTGACAGGTATTAATCTGCTGTGTGCCTTGACTCAAATCAACTGTACCTGTAATTTTTAGGCTTTCTAGTTGAAATTGTACCTTGTAAGTTCACAGTGTTAATTTAAGCATTCATTGTTTATTGTGGTAGTAATGTATTGTGTTTATTGTGTGAGACTTTAACTTTAATAGGAATTTCTGCTTAAGAGTCTCTAAAGAAACCAAATGAGGATTGTATCTGTACTGCAATTCGTAATTGTGTGCATTGTGCAATGCGAAAAAATAAAGAAAAAATGCAATGATTCTGTTTATATAAAACGTGCTAAAACACCACCTTTTAGTCAGTGTGTAACGCGTATATTTTGCTCTCGATTAGTCTCAGTTAATTGAATTGCTGATCAATTGTCGATTATATTGATCTGCACGTGGTGATAACCGGGATTAATTCAATTAATCGATTAATTACCCATCACTATATTTAATAATTGTAAAGTAAGACCAGCAATTTCACATTCAGAGGCATTTTACAGGATTAGTCTCAAAAGTGAAAGGTGTTGCTGCTTTTCATTTTAAGATGTTTTCTATTTGACTATGATTTTGACTTTTTCATACTAACTGTATTTTTTGTTATGTGTTTGTGTGTAATGTACATTTTTGAGGTACTAAATCTTATAAACTTAACAAGATTTTATCGAAAAGAATGTTTTGCGTTTTCTAGGAACACATCTAGTAACTCATATGCTGGCCAAGAAGTCAAAAGCAAACATCATACTTACTACCAAGTGCTTATAGACAGCCGGGATAGTCCATATATTGTAAATATTCATTTACCATTATGGTTATTTAAATTTATGTATTTTATCAACAGACAACTACATAAACTTTTTAAAAAATTAAGGTATATTGTAAACATTCATTTACTGTTCATGGTTATCTAAATTTATGTATTTTATGAGCAAACAGCTACATAGATTTTTTGAAAGATTAAGCACCTTTTTGTAATAGATTTTGTTACCTATTTGTCGGGGAATATGCCAGGAGGGTCTGTAAATAAATAAACTGCTTATTCGGTTCATAAAGACTTCTTTGTTATCATTTTCTAAAATAAATGCTAGAAAGAGATTATGTATAAGTTACTCTTGTTGTACCTTCCTCCTGCATGTAAACATTTGATGTTTATGGTTAAATAAATTAATGAGTCACGCTGAGTTTTATTTTAGTATATTTAGTTAATTTGCTAATTTCGGTTTCTGAACAACAGAACAATTCCTTGTTTTAAGTATTATTATTATTGTAGTTTTATTAAAACTACAATTTCGAAAAACTTACAAGCATTTTTAAGCATCTGTGTGTACTGGTGTTCTATTTTATCTTTAGAGAGCTCAATCAGAAGCTGTTACATTTCTGGGCAACCAGGAGAATAGTCGCTCACTGTACGCTATACCAGGTATTACACATATTATTCTTACCGCTTTTGAAACTGTCAAATATCACTTTAATATGTCCGTTCTGGATAATTTGCTGCTTTGTTATAGTTGTTTTATTTTACTTTATCCTAAATTTAACTAGTTTCAAATGATGTAAATGGTACTTGCTTTAATCATGTGAATAGTACTAAATACTGATTAGTACTATGCAGATGTCCCACACTTAATGCCTTTATAACTTATTTTATGTCAAGGTTTAGACTATGTAAGTCATGAGGATATATTTCCGTATACGACAACAGAGAAGAGGCCCCTTGTCCACGAATTATTTGACAGATTTCTGGTTGCCACCGGAGATGGATGTAAGTTGTTTACAATGTTATGATTTTAGTGGGAACTTAGCGAAGTAAATAATTCGTAGATTCTGTACTGTGAGACGGCTAGTGTGGCGGCGATGGTAACGGTGGTCCTTAAATTTCACAAATCTGAAATTTTAAAATGCCTGTGTTGTGCTTAAAACCCAAGTTATCCAGTGTTTACAAGAGAACACACACGGAAGCATAAACTGCTCACGCAACAGTAAACTTGAATGTAAAAAGCTTGTGCTTGTATATACAGAACCAAGCATGAATAATTTGCATCGGTCATTTAAGTGCAGCCTGTGTAACATGAGGTAAAGTGTTCACATTCACACGTGAACATACTGTTTGCGTATGAATACAAGAAAACAAAAGCTTACCCAGTAGACATGTGTATTTTGTGAACCTTTGGATTCGCAATATCTTTGGTAACTTGAGTTTTAATTTTGTTTTTCTGCATCTGACAAATTATATGTTTTAAGCATATAGGTTTGTACTCTGTAAAAGATTAATACTCACATTTTATACAGGTTTGCACTCACGTTTGTTTGTATACCCGTTCTTCCTTGCTGCAATTTTTCAACAGTTCTTTACTTTTCAAACTTTCTGGTTCACTAGAAAAGCATTTAACCTTATTAAGATATTACTTCCTAGAGATGTCAATATCACAAGCAGTTTAGTTTGTTTGCCTCTTATCCTTAAAATTGGCACTAATTCAGCACGATTGAAAACAGGTTAATGTTGATTATCCAGATCAAGCAAGGGACAGCAGCCAAGTTGATTTTGCATCCCACATGTTCCTGCTTTAACTGGTGTTTGTGTGTTTAATTCTTACAGAATAGCTTAGGTTTTGCATTTTAAATTTCCTTTCCCTGTTTTCAGCAGCGACACAGTTCAAGTCGAGAGAAACACTACGAGCTTGGCAGGAGAAGAATCATCCTTGGTTAGAGCTGTCTGACGTGCATAAAGAGACGACGGAAAATATACGCGTTACAGTTATACCATTCTACATGGGGTCTAGGGTATGTGCTATGTGCTAACGATCCCGATGTGCAACATCTACACCTTTATTGAAATCTATCTCTATCTAATTATTAATCTTATGATTTTTGTTACAATCATTCAGTACTGTTGCTGTTGGTTTCATTTTCAATTTCATCTAACTATTGTTAATTTTTTGTCTTAATTTGTTTCGAATATTTTCCTGTAATTCTGTAAGATGGTAGCTCCATAAAAATCGCTTTATACAAAATAAATTCTTTATGCGACGCATTTGAACATATTGTTTTAATTGCAACATTAACAACATGTTGTTTATTTTCCAGGAGGCACAAAATACACACGTCTACTGGGTAAGCTTTTGTTTTCTTGTGTTCATGCGTGAACGCTCTGCATTTGTTTATGTTCATGTGTGAATGTGAACACTTTGCCTCAGGCTGCATGTTAGACACAGACATAAATTATTCATGCTTAGCTCTGGATATACAAGCACATGCATGTTTGCATATACAAGCTTTTTACTTGCATGTTTAGTGTTGCTTTTTGAACAGTTTTGCTTCCATGTATGTTCTCCTGTAAACATTTCATGAAGCTTGCGTGTTCTTATGTCATTTATTTTGTGCTTGTTAGTGTGTTTTTACATGAGCACCATATTTATGAGCACAAATAAATAATAACAATATAGCAAGAAAAGCACAAATAATAACAATTTTATTTAAAATTCATATATTTATAATAAGACTTACATAATTGACATTTACTACTTGCACTATTAATAGTCGTTTTGTTTAAGTATGCGCCTGGATGGCAGAGATGCGAGGATAGCAGATCTGTGGACATGCTCTGGATAGCTCTGGATATACAAGCACATGCATGTTTGCATATACAAGCTTTTTACTTGCATGTTTAGTGTTGCTTTTTGAACAGTTTTGCTTCCATGTATGTTCTCCTGTAAACATTTCATGAAGCTTGCGTGTTCTTATGTCATTTATTTTGTGCTTGTTAGTGTGTTTTTACATGAGCACCATATTTATGAGCACAAATAAATAATAACAATATAGCAAGAAAAGCACAAATAATAACAATTTTATTTAAAATTCATATATTTATAATAAGACTTACATAATTGACATTTACTACTTGCACTATTAATAGTCGTTTTGTTTAAGTATGCGCCTGGATGGCAGAGATGCGAGGATAGCAGATCTGTGGACATGCGAATGCGGAATCCACATTAATTTTGCGGTTTTGTGGATTGCGGATAGTGAATTTTTTGTATATATAGATTGTGGATTTTTTAATGCCTAAATTTGCAGATTTTCCTTGAAATTGCAGCACACACGTTATATCATGTAAAGTAATATTTCCAATTGTTTTGCGAAAGAAGGTTTACCTAATTTCAATGTGGTTCTTTGTTTTATCACGACATGGTTTGGTGCGTGATGTAACTTCATGTGGTTGGTATGGTAGAGATGCATTGTTTCACGGAAGTTGATGTTGTGGATTTATACCTGCAGACAAAATCATTTTCTGTGGCTTATCTACTAATTTATTATCTATCAATGATTATAATTTGTAGTTTTATACAAAAAAAGGTTTGACTTGCAACTATGTGGACTTTCAAATTTCATGTAAATTCACAGATTCTACAGATGAAGATACGTACAGTTGTTTATTATGCGGTAGCAAATCCACGCATCTATGCTGTATAGTTCAGTCTAGCTTAATTTTATACTTTACATTACCATTTGCATTTACAGCCTTATTTGCAGCTCTTTGTTCTCGAGTAATCTATTATATGTGGCTTTTATTCTCTGATTATGCTCAGTTTGGCTTAGCTTGGTTACCAGCTTCATCTTCGATCTAAAAAACATGTCTACAAACTTAGTCTTGTAGGAGCAATTCTGTCACCTTCCTTTTCATTGACTGATATGCACTATGATAAGTGAACTAATTATATCGCAAATATTATAAAATTAATTCCTTTTTTACATTAACACTAAACAGCTTTTGCGAATGTCATTAACATTGTTAACCTGTTTTGTGTGACTTATCTTGCTTATGCTATACATTTGTGATTGCATCAGGCAATGAGGCATTTACTATTTTCAGTGTATTTATAACAATTTGACCTGTCAAACTAACAAAACTGTTTCTTTTACTTTTTGCAATCCTTAAAATAATCTTGAGTAAGCACAAAGTGGGTAAAGATTTTTTTTGGTTGTTTATAACTGATCAAGTCGTATACTTCTAGTGGCGCTACTGCATCCGTTTAGAAAATACTGGAGAGGATACCGTACAACTCCGCGAGCGACATTGGAGGATATTCAGTTTATCTGGTACATTGGAAACAGTGAGAGGAAGAGGAGTAGTAGGACAGGTACGTGATAATTAGAAGATTTTTTGATGCTTGTATGCAAATAGTGTACTTTGGTATGCTCTTCTGTGAAGTTTTTTACAATTTTTTTACAAATACCATTAACGCACGAAAAGTTCATATTCAAAATTTGCATTAGTATCATATTCTGATTGGATATTTCTTTGGCCATTTGAAAATGTTAGCTGTTTTTGTTCAAGAATTTAGATATTTTATCTATTTGAGAAAAATCCTTCAGTGCACCGTGAAAAATGTTTCTTTTACTGTACAAAGCAGAATAAAACATTTAAAAATTGCTCAAAATGCACAAAGCTCATAGACAATCTTAACATAAAGATGTGATCATTACAAGCCTTTTAATAGACCTTAGGCTGTTTCTACCTACAAATATTTGTTAAAATAAAATTAACAAATATTGTGTAAAAAGTGAAATTTCTCAATGACCAGCAAGTTAATCAGGTGCAACAATGAAACTTGTAATTGTGCTACTGACAATCACATGGACTGTTTCTAAATCTGTTTTCAGCTGCCAGCTGTTCACTTTTTTCAATTTCTAAATTAAATATGAGCAATACGCTTTTATGCCTTTCATGATTTCTGTTTCACATTTTGTCCTTGCAGGAACCTGTGTTAACGAAGTCGCAATTTGCCTTCCAGTACAGTAGCCATGTGTCCTTACAGGCCCCTAGTGGTCACATGTGGTGAGTAAACACTGCAAAATAGCGAAGATGGATATCAGATGGCTCTAGCTTGATCTCAGTTTGGGTCGAGGCCTGTTCAGACGTGAATCAATCAAACTGTTTCTGCATTCTCATGCGTGTGTCTGCGTGTGTGCGCTTTACTTGCATTGCATGATACTGATGTTGCTAGTAGCAACCGCCCAGGCTCCCGCCAAAGATGCACTAATCCGTGAAGTAGTACACCTTAGTGAACTGTGGGTCTGCAGCATTTCTTTGCTATAAACTGAAGACTCACTCTTGCATTGATCCAGTGAAATCATTGACTCTGCATATTGCTTAACTACTATTTTGCAGACTCAGCTTTACACTAGAATTTTATGTTTTTCTACAATTCACTCTAGTTTTCCTAAATGCAGACTAACAACATGCAGAAGTTGCACATGCTAATCACTCAGTAACTGCCTTCGTGCGTGACAAATGTTCGCAAGTCTCACAAACGACCTAATTATGTTAAATCAGAATCTGAGTTTTAAATTATTTTTTTATTAATTTTGTTCGTGGTCCTCAGAGTTTGCAGACCCAATTAATGGATAAGGTCAGCGATTTTTGCTGATTTGTGGACCCAAAAGAAGTTCGCGCTAGAACCATCTGTTAGTGAGTGTTTTTTATTGTTAGAGCGATGCATTCTACCAGTAAATTCATCACTGCTTGCTTCTACTGAAGATACATCAGAAGTCCTCATACTGCATCAATTACCAGTGCCAGTAAGCAAGAAAACCTTTATACTGTCAGCATCTTTCATTTTAAAAATGGTATATGAACTTACAATTATGATTCTTTGGTGCCAAAACTAGCAGATATAAGAGAAGGTGACAAAGGAATTTAAACTAATAATCTTGAAATAAGCATTATCCATTTACTACTTCTAATTGCTATTTTGATTTAGCAGCTAATTTTGTAGTGGTTACATTTTTTCAAGAAGAGCTTAACTTCTTCAAATAGAAAATTATTTTAACATATAAGTCAACAAACTGGTCTGTTTGTTATCACATTGTTTTGGTATTTTCAGGGGCACATTTAGAATGGAGAGGCAGGACGGGTACACATTTGATTGTAAAATACCACCATTTTCGCTAGAGAGCAAGGACGATTCTTCAATTCCGCCTCAAAATCTTTCATAATTATGCCAGCCAGGTGTTACTGCTGCCATGACTGTGTGACTGGCAACCCAACGTGGTCTTCAAATTGCTGGAAAACATTGTTTAGTGATTGCAGCCATTTTAATCATGAGTTTCACACAGTCAGTTGTCTACTGTGCTAATGAGGGGCTGCGGTATTTACAACTTATACTTGATGTGAACGTGATCCAGGAACATGTGTGTGAAGCAAGCTGCTAATATACTCCGAATCACATGTATGTCAGCGGCTTTTGAAAATTTTGGGTGTGAAACTTTCTCGGGTAGAGGCGCTACATCATGTTATACAAAGCCACCGCCACTTTCTACGAGCCGTTTTTTAATTAATTTGCAAACCTATTTACTAGTGTGTTCTTTCATTCAAATTTGTTGAGGTTGTTGCAATGTCTAATCGCTGAAATTGTATTGCTAAGTAATGCATTGTGCAGTTTGCATGCTACCGCGTCTGCATTCAATTTGTAAACTCTGTCTCACCCGCTAAAGCCTGGTAGAGGCAGCACTGTATAAAAACCAAAATTTGCATCAAAATATGTTGCTGTTTTTAAATTGTTTATTCTTCTTTCATTATCATTATTGATGGATGATGTAATTGTGGCTATTTGGACTCACATTTGCATCCTGTCTATATTTTTACCATGTGTTTATAACTTATTTCAAATAATTTAGAATCTTATAGATTACCAGTGACTGCAGTGAATGGTTTGTAATAACATAAGCAGCAGAATGGAGAATACCACTGTTTTTTTTGTATAAAATCACTGGATTGATTCAAATACACCAAGTTTTTTTACTGATATGTTATAAAAAGCATTGCTTTTGTAGGTTGTAGTGCGATAACACTGTCACAGCCACTATTATCTTTTTTGCAATTTTCTGACATTTGTGCACTAAAATTCAGGGCTCGCAGGTTTGGGTTAATACTAAAAGTTTATCCGAGCATTTTTAGAAATGCAGTTCATTCGTCTCCTTTTCATGTGGTTTTATTTCAAGTAAGATTTATTACATGCAACTTTTGCCAAATTGTGAAATGGTCTGGATTAATTGTATCACTTACAAATACTGGGTGTTACTGTATCTGCATATTGATAACAAGCACAAGTGTTGTTATAATGTCAAGTGAAATGCTTTGTTACTATAAAAATAATTATATTTTTAACTTGATTTTTATTTGTTTGGCTTTTTTAACTGACAATATTGCAAAACAGCAGTTATCTTCACTCAATAGATAGTTGTGACAACAATTGCCAAATAAATAGTTTTTTATATAGTGATTTCATAATTAAATGTGTAATTTTTGCATTTGAATTCTGAAGTGAGAAAAAAGAATTGTTCTCAATGAACTCTGGAGCCAGTGCTATTCTGTATGGTATTGCAAGAATACCAGCACCCAAAGGTCAAGGGTTCTAGCTTGGATTGATGCAAACTTGTTTACAAAAATAAGCTGTCTTCCAATGTGCAATACAACTAGAAAAACATCAAACACTAAACATAACGTTGAATAATTAATTTGCAAGAAATTTCTCTTGGCTCATCAATACTAGCTGTTCTGCAGAATAGGTCCTGAGATGTTTAAGCACTTCTGGTGTATTCATTTATAGCTGGCAGTATGCAATGCTTTCATAAGAGACCATCCATTGCAGTATAAAAGGAATCTCTTATTCAACTCGAAAAAGAGATAGCGCGAGAGAAATGGGTGTGATTCGCAATTCCTGATAATAAAAGAGTTTGCATATTGTTGTTTGTGCTGTTGAACGAAAGCAGTAAACTTCGCTGTTATTTTTTTGAGAAAGTATTACACCTGCCTAATTGGGCGCACAGTATTACTAGTTTTTGTTTTTTTGTGAACGTCAGTTACTGTATTTTCTTTTTTCACTAATATACTGAATCTATCTGTCGCTGTAGCATGTAAATGTGCAGTTTAATAATAATAACTCACAATGAAGTGTAAATTAACAAACGAGATAATTAAAAAAAAACAAATTGTTTGAATATGAGATCTTAAAAATTCAAAATCGTAAATGAATGAAAATTTACATTGTATAAAATTTTAGAAATTAATAATAGTGAAGTTGCTAAGCTGTCATCCCGAACAAACTAAAAATATTGTTCATTCGTTTTTCAGAAAATTCAGAGCAGATTTCTGCCTTATTTTGCTCTATTTTTATTTATTTTTACTCAGATTAAGTTTATTTATCTTCCGTGATCATACCGTATAATATTCATAAACAAAAAATTAAATTAACTTAATCTAGAGAAGGATATGGCATATCAGCCATCTTTTTAGTTTTAGGCAAAGTTACTAGAAGGAATTCTAGCAACACTTTTACACAAAACAAAAAGCTATGTTGTTATCTTGAACTAAGCATTAAATTTGGCTTTTATTCACGTTTTTTTGGCTTACATATATAAGTGGTATCCTAATTTTAATTTACTTATTATTTATTTATTAGACTTAAAAATTAATATCTAGTTGTAGTATGCTGTACCACTTCATTCTTTTTTGTCAAAAGTGGCATTCTGGTGAACATTCATAGATTGGCAGATTATGTAAATTTTGCTCTTGTTAGAAATAGTTTTTAGAAAGCATTGAAGGTGTGTTAGTGTATGGCACGGAGTACGCCACTAGCCGAAGTAGTATACGTCCGCTAAAGCGGATGTGCTAAATTTGCGGGAAAGCATTGTCGTACATGGGCAGCCCAAGTAGGACGCTGGCAACTTCTGTCGAGTATAGAGAATTATGACATAATAAAACATAAACCTAAATTTGTTTTAGAAAAAAAATAACTTTATAATAATGGCCGATAGTCCTTGAGAATTTGCAAATGTATTTTTTACAATAATTATTATTAGCTTCATTAACATTAAACTAAGGATCTAATGCTTTAAAGAGAAAGCAATTATTTGTCCAAACAGACAAGTGAAACTGATCACCTGTCTGTGAAGCGAAAAACAAAGATATACTTTAAGCAAATGTTGGAATTGCCTGAAAAGTGGGTTTATTTCACTTCAAAAAGATTAATATCGAATCCAAATTTATTATTGGCCATTCTACTAGCTCAGAATAAGATTATTTTATTTTATCAGATGTATAATAAATTATTTAACGTACATGTATTGACATTTACATTTTTTACTATTATTAAATCAACAAAGATATCAGTTTACGACTCAATTCATGACCTGTCTAGCCTGTGTCCAATTGTCCTATTTCGGCTAATGTCCTACTCCGCTCCCAACAGTTAGGATTATTGGTCCTAAAGTTGTTTAAATATATGCAATAATAATGGTAATTGCCATATCTTTTGCTGCATTTCTTCTTTTTCAAGGTCTTTTAGTGCAAATTATTATATAAAGTGCAACCTATTGCCATGTAGTGTAGTTCCTCTTTTCTTGGCTAAATTTGGTATTTACAAATTTTATTATTTCAGTTGCTGCACTTGAATTGCAGTTCTGACCAATTTTCATGGAAACTGCAGTTAACTGCATACAGAATGCAAATATTATCATGAAGCTCAGTTTGCAGAAGTCTGGCTTTCTAAAATTATTTTTACATTTCACAGTATTGAACTGATGTGAAAGATAGACTTATATGTCATACAATCTGTAGTTTGCATGTCAACTTTGTCTGTCTTTCTCATTGTTGTAGCATAATTTAGCATGATGTGTGTAGCTTATTATTTGCCATAGAATATATATATATGTTTATGATTATGTTTATGTGTAAGGCTAATTTGTTATGCTTTTTTAGCTGATTGTCTTGACCAGTTTTGCTAGCAATGCATCGATTGAAGTCCTCACAGAGAGAAAAAGTGAGACAATTCATCTCATTTACGAACACCGGTGAAAAAACAGCCATTTATTGTTTGTCTCAGTTTGACTGGAAACTAGATGTCGCATCAGACAACTATTTCCAGAATCCAGAAATTTACTACAAGGAACCAAAATCGAACATTGACAAGAAAAAGGTTGAGCACTTATTTAATAAATACAGGGACCCCCGTGAGACCGACAAGATGATGGCTGATGGTATCATGAGATTCCTGGAAGACTTGAGTTTGAGTCCAGAGAGTCGGCAGGTATTGCTTATTGCGTGGAAATTCAAAGCTCATACGCAGTGTATTTTCACACGCGATGAATTCACCGCTGGGATGACAGAACTTGGATGTGATAGTATTGACAAACTCAAAAAAGTTCTTCCCAGCTTAGAGCTGGAGTTGCGCGATCAGCTCAAGTTTAAAGACTTTTATAACTTCACATTTAACTATGCCAAGAACGATGGACAGAAAGGTGTGGACTTAGATATGGCGATAGCGTACTGGAAAATTGTGTTATCCGGCAGGTTTAAGTTCCTAGACTTGTGGTGCAGATTCGTTACTGAGCATCACAAATGCTCAATACCAAAAGATACGTGGAACCTGCTATTAGACTTTAGTAACATCATCTCCGATGACATGGGGAATTACGATGAGGAGGGTGCTTGGCCAGTGCTGATTGATGATTTTGTCGAGTGGGCACGGCCATTGATAAATGCCAAGAACCGAACAAATAGCGTGTGATATCACAAATAACTCTGAATGTGTTAATAATTTTCTTTGTGATTTTTCTATATCAAAACCTAGCATAGAGGTTTACTGATTGTTAACTGGGAATGAAGTTTTTTAATGTAGAATTATTAAAATGCAAATTTTGTGGAAATTTCCACTTTTCGTGGAAATTTTCCATGGTTTATTCTGCTTACTTACCCGGTATGTTTATTTTTGCCATTGTAATGTTGGTACCTTATTCGGTGATATTTGTTAAATCAATAGTAACACATTTTTAAGGGATCACAGTTACTATGAAGTTTTGAAGCTATTGTCAACATTTTTTACGTGTAAATAGCTACATTTGTATTATTGCTAGGTGGAAGTCTTGTACATGTAGTGGCCTACAGGCATTTCTATGTAAAAATCGGCAACATGCTGTTTTTGTAACATTTAAAGCAGCTGAATTATAAAAAACATTATTGGATAGCTGACAATGCTTTTAATAAGAACCTCAATATGATGATTTTAACTGAACGTAGTCAGTTTATGCAGAGCTGCTTATATCTGAAAAAATTTGGATTTATAGCTTTGCAGACCCATGAGCAATTTAAAATTGTATGGTATAAAAATTTACTTTATCTCATTATGGGAAAAGTACATGTAACTTTAGAAATCCTGTTATTAGCATCCCAAATTCCAGAACTTTGCACACATTTGAAAATAGGCTGCAGAATTGAGCATCAAACGGCAGAAGAGCACTCTATTGTTAGTTTAAATATGCACTTTCATTTGTCGGTTGAGTTGCTAGCAGTTTTGGCATTAATTAAGCTTCTTTGAAATTAATTATTTTATGAGCATTGTTAGCTTGGCAACAGTTTGAACCTGGCATGCTTTAATTGTTACAAAATGGTAGTCTACCAATTTACTTTCATGTGCTCATACAAATTTATTAGAGTTCCTTTCTGGAATTTTCTGTTTTTAGGTTATCTGCACTTTTTGGGTTCTCTTGCAACACTTGAACAGATGAGCTTTTTTGACTCCATACATACAATCTAAAGTTATAAATAATATGAACAGTTGCAGAGAGTACTGCAATGATTTTAATGCCAGAGTAATTTTTCCAACGTTTTGTAATTCTGAAACGCTCCAGTATAAGATTTTTGTTTGACTGCGAATTCTCTTAGCAACAACAAGAATAGCAACATTTCATAACTTTGCTAATAAAATCATATTTAGAAGTTACAAAATTATGTGTTTAGTTTGTTTTCGATATGTCAAACCTCGTTATAACACCACATTTATAATGCCAATCTCGCCCATTTTTCTGGCAAAGCAAAATATCTTTATATGCCCAGACGTGCATAAAGAGGTTTGTCTGTATTTTTATTTTAGATGTGGATGTATCTATATGTAATCACACTTCAAAGTGTAAAAGTTTCGAAATAGTAGTTTTGGCTGAGTCAAATAGTCTAATGATTGTGTGCCTCTTTAAATACAATGTGCTTTGTGTGCCTCTTTGAACACAATATGTTCCATCTAGCCTGACTTATTTACACTCGTTGACTATAGGGCACTATGTTAAAATGAAAGGTATAGAACTTTCTGTTCAATAATACTTGCAGCAGATGGGGACACAGAGCTGTAAATTGTGTAAAATTTTATGGTGTGCAAGTCGAGCTGCAGCATCTGTTAATGGCAGGAAAAGTGAATCGGCTGACCTGATTGTGAATTTATATTGATCATTTTCGGATCATTTTCGTTCCATGCAGTACCTAAATGGCATAGATACATCATTATACACGTTACTGAACTTGATAATAAGGCTTGCTCTATATACTAATTTGGTAATAAGACTGCTGTGTATTTTCTTATAAGGCCAAAAATTGATGTTTGCTTGAAATGCTATGACAGTTGGCGTAATTATATTTATGCTTCATTAATTAAACCATAATGGGCGTACAAGCTACATTTTGTTTCAAACATGGTGTAATCCAACAGAGCAAAATTTTCAGACGAATATTTTTTATATTTCTCTGAGCAAACCATTTGGCAATCTGCACGTCTGTACCTTAGATTTTTGAACAGATTATTGAGAAACTTGCACATGCCATCCCCATATGAACTCACGATGCGATGTTGGTCTAGTTGCTTCTCAAATAGTAATAATAATAAGAGCAATCCCTAGAGCATACATTTATCATCATTATCATTAGTTACTGAGGTACTGCAGCAGTGAGCTTGTTTTGTTTTATAAAACACATTTTTATTTTTGAAACTAAAATAATACTTGGAGCTGGTAATGAGCTGGTTCGCTCATTAACCTCTCTACTTGAGCATATTTCAGATTGCAAGTGCTTTGAAATAAAAGATTAAAAGACTCGTAATTCCAGGATTAATTTTGAGAGTGTTTGATCTTGATAATGCAAAAATATAATATTACAGGTAAGAAATACCTTATCTCGTACAGCCATATTTGTACAACTAGCCAGTAATCTTTTTTGTAGCTTTAAAAGAAATAATTGTTATTCCCGATTATGTGCTGTACTTATTCTGATTATTATTACAGCTTGAACGCCAAAATGATAAAAATAGGTACATGTTGTGCAAAGAGCAAATGAGTCAGTAGAAAATCTATTGGCGACTTTTGAATCTAGTTATCTATCACACAATAATAACTGATCGCGATCAACCTTCGTCGTTAGGAAATGGTTATCGATCACATTCTTGATAAACGATCGCAAGAAGCAAAGCTTTTGTTTGTCCGTTGTATGTGTCTGGTTGGTTGTGTCGCCTACGGTTTTGTTGTACATTGTAATGCTTTTTTCGTTTTTTAATGCCTATTTGAGTGTTATTTATTTTTAGTAGTAATTTGTTGTTCCAACCTTGTTTGCTAAACCTTTCATTTGTATCTTATTGACTTACGTCACACTATTAAAGGTGGGTTGGATTTGCATTTTTCAAAGTAATTATTCTATTTCTAAATTCTAGTTTAAAAATTTGTTTTCTAATTAATAATTTTTGTTAAAAAAAAACTTACAAGCAGGTTAGCACGCAACTCCTCGTTTCTTTATGCGTTACGATCAGTTTCCAAACAGCCTAATAAAATAAGCTAAAAGTCAGAGGCACCGTAGTAGTGTTGCCACTCATGAGTTAATTATCTTTCATCATCAACCTTATCCGAGAATACCTTAACCAAAGAAATAAGGACCTAGATGGTAGCTATCAATAAACGGTTCTCTCTCATATCCCTTCTGAAACTGTCAACTGATGAAGCAGTGATGGTTGATGATGGAAGATGATTCCATGGTTGAACTACAGGATGCCCAAAGAAATGTGATCTGATGTTGGTTCTAGCTGGTTGCACAAATAACTTAGACTCATGACCAAGATTCTGTGAAGTCAGGAAAAAAGTTTACCTCAGTCAGAACAGTATTTCCACCAATTATTTTGAAGCAGTTCACAAGGTGTAAGAGTAGAAATTGAAGCGGGATCCAAATCAATAGCAAGATGAGTACATCTATCCCGAGTTCTTTCGAGAGCATTCCTGAGAGTAACATACTGGGGTGACCATACAACCGACGCGTATTCCTGAATGGGTCGAACAACAGCTTTATAGAGAGGAATAGTTACTGCTGCATTTCTCGATATTACAAACCGCTTAATCATGCCAATATGACAGTCTGCCTTAGTAATGATATAATTCACATGGGAATTCCATTTGGGGTCATTAGAAATCATTACTCCCAAGTCTCTGATACAACTTTTTTCAGCTATTTGAGCATTATTTAGATGGCAAGGTGTAATGAATTTAAGCCATATTCTAAGTAGAGCACATTTACTGGGTTTAAGTGTTATCAACCATTTACTGCACCAGTCTAAAATTTCATCCGAGTCATGTTGTAAAATATAACGATCAAGATTGTCCCAAATTGGACAAAAGGGCTTTAAATCATCAACAAATAATGGGATGCTAGTCCCTGGGGAAATACAGTCAGTAATATCATTTATAAAAATAAGGAAGCAGTATTGGCCACTCAAGGTTCCTTGAGGGATACCACTTATACCAACATTGGGGGAGGAATCCAGAATCAAAAGACTTACGGAATAACAGGAAAAGAGGGAGAGCAAGCTGGAGAGCACAGGATTTCAAAATAAAGCCATGAACTTCATCGGGCTCTGTAGCCTTAAATGGTGTTAATTTAATAAGCTTAGCATATACACTATAATACTGAAATTAATGTGATTCAGAGAATCAGCATTCCGGCCAGAAGAAGGAATAGGCAAGACATTATCATCAAGCTCATGGGTGAAGAAAGAACAAAAAGCATCATTTATTGTAGAAGCAACCTTTTTAGGACAAGTAGCAACATCATTGTTACCACCTTTAATGCAACTAATACTGTTGGAAGGCTTCAAGAAGTATTTACTATACCTGAAGAATTCCTTGCCATTTTTGTTCAACCTACTTGCAAGTCTATTTTCGTACCTCATCCTTGCATGGCGAATAGACATTCTTACCTGCTGGAATTGTCTGGTATACTCAGCAAGAGCACTACACAGATTAGTATGGTTCCACAGCCTCCAAAGTGTAATCTTCTTAGATTTAGCTTGAAGGACATATTTTCATTTTCCCAGGGTGCACATAACTTTTTACACTGAAACTTAGAGGTTTCATCAGTGCCTCATCAGTTGAAAGTTTCAAAAAGCATATGAGAGAGGACCGTTTACAGATAGTTATCGTCTAGGTCATTATTTCTTTGTATAAGGTAATCAGCATAATTGGCTAATGCACGTGTTTTGTGTTTAGGGCAAGTGCAGGATATCATAGATTTTTCTCAGGTTAGTTCCAATGTTGTAAACCACCAGTGTGTTGTAGTTGGTAAACGATTGCATTTGGCTTCGTGGTTACAACATTTGGATGTCACAATCTCACAAGACTTAAAATAGAGTTCACATATATTCACTAAGCTGCAACCAAATGAATGAATACATTAGGAATTCTTGCCGAACTCTCATCAATAATAAGTCTAAAGTTAGACTATGCGTTTTCAGTATGGGATCCATACACAAGCAAAAACATTTTAGAACTTGAGTGAGTGCAGTGTAGATCAGCAAGTTTTTGTGTGTATTGACAGCATTCAGACTAGCGAGTTTTCTTGCCAAGTAAACTTGCATCAGCTCACAGGCACATTTAAATGTTGCTGTGAGTTACCTCTAA
This sequence comes from Tubiluchus corallicola, assembly GCA_030141605.1. NCBI lineage: Eukaryota > Metazoa > Priapulida > Priapulimorpha > Priapulimorphida > Tubiluchidae > Tubiluchus > Tubiluchus corallicola. Next base: position 301,906 of record JAQGDQ010000044.1, on the reverse strand, counting down.
ACATTGTATTCAGAGGGAAAACTCGCTAAAGGAAATGTATATCATAGAGATGCTAGCGCAATGTCTATGTTAAACTCTCTGAAGTGGCCATGCTTAGAAATGCGACAGAATTATGTTTATACACCCTCAGCGAATCTTATACCATCATGTATGTTAAGCAACATTTACTGCATTAGTTCGTATACCGCAGTTGGTCTACTATGCATGTCCTAAATTGCGGAGAATCTGTGCGGTGTATGGCAGCCCAAATGCCGTATTCGCTCACTCTTTTAACTTTATAAGTTTTTCACAATTAACTGTGGGTTTGTAACATGTTGTTTAATGTTTAAGTACAATAAGATTGTAGTAATTTGCTTATGCATTAATTAATATGAAGGTATGTGTAAATACATTAAATTTGGTGAGGAACCTAATTTAATTTTAAAAAGTGTTAAGTGAGAAAAATCTCGCTGTTTATGAAGTTTTATCTAGTTTTGCTTTACACCAAGCCATTTACATCTTTTTTTGATTTATTATGTTATTAGTAGCAATAACTATTGATTTCTTCAGGGAAATATTTACTAGAAACAAATAAGTGCGTGCATGATGTGACAAAAACTCGATACTGTAGGCCTGACATAGTATCTGTTTTAGTTGTCTAATATTACTGTAGTTTAGCTTGTTATTTACTTTGTTGTTATTTATTATTTTGTTGCAATAATTCATATCTATTTGTATTTTGTACTGTGAAAATGCATTGCTAAGTCAGTCAAATATTTTTCCACTAGAGTTGGCTCAGAATCAATGATATTTTATTTTATCAAATGTATAATTTGTATTTAATTAATTGTTTAAATTAATAAAAATGATGTTGATATTTTAAATTCTTATTATTAAATAAACAAGATGTATATTACACCTGTCTGGTGTAATAATTATAATATTACAGCAAAATAACAAGAAATTCGAACAATACTGTCTATTGCACAAAATTAGTGACAATTAATCGTCATAATTCTAAACTTGTGTGTGCTCAAAGCCCAGTTATTCAGAGGAAAACCTTATAGCTGCAAAAGAGCAAACTGTACCTCACTGCCCGAAAACCATATAATGTACATATTAGGCATGTAACAATACATCGATGCATTGTGATACCTTTTGCGACAATACGTGTATCGTCAATTATGTTTTTGCTTATAAGTTTCTGCACAATACAAGAGTATAAACAGAAATCAAACAGTTTGTTGAATTATTTTAACACTATATTTATATATATATATGTGTGTGTGTGTGTGTGTATGTATATATATATATATGTGTGTGTGTGTATGTGTGTATATAAGATATAATATATCAACAGCTTAACCTAGTTTTTTCATTAAAACCTACAAATGTTAACTCAATGGGTGTCGTGATACGTATCTTATCGTGGGGTTAGTATTGGGATGTATTGTGACTTACGTACATCGTTACAGCCCTAGTACATACACACATTCATCATTTGACTAAAATCAACAATAACTGCATATTTTGTGATGGAACCCATTCATAGAGTACCGAGTAACAACATGACGATTGGTTCTCATCTCTGTCTTGGGGTGTTGACTTTAAATTTGAATATTTAGTTTAATAAAAATGTTACAAACTAGAAATTTATTTTTAAAAACTAGCTGCACAACTTATGACTGAGTCATGTTAATTGTATTTATTTTGTTAATAGAAATACTCCGACTAATTTAGCTTTGTTTTGTTTAGCTTGGCTTGAAAGTGTGTTAACCGTTGCCGTGTTCAGCAATGGCACTTCCACCCCAAGTTCATTACCGTTACGGCATGCCACAGCAAGCTGCATGTGAGTTGTTTACTTTTCACTTTGCTAATATGTTTTACTAATTATAGACATGCACATCCATCGCAATTGTGATGCGAGTTGTCAGGTTCATCTGACGACTTGAGAACAAGGACTTTTCACAGCTCCGGCAATTATAAGTGATCATGAAAAGGTCAAAGCTTAAGGGAACTTAACAACGTTATCTGAACCAAACAATTCATTAGTTTGCACATGACAATGCAACGAGGCCCATGCTGCTATATTAGTAACAGTCCTTAGCGTTAATTTTCGCTTCAGTTATTTCATTTTACGTGCATTGCTGATGTTATTTTGCTTACTGTTTTTGGATAAGAACAACGTGTTAGTTTGAAACTATGCACGTGTAATATATGATAAAAATAACCACGTGTCTCACCCGTTTCACTACATGCAGTTACGTACATAATTTCGCATGAAAGTTATAAGACGCGCGCTGGTTTCAGTTAATGTTTGACCTACAGCAACTGCATGTATGCATGGCAATACTGTGAAAAGGCTTATCATTCTCATACCTGTGCTGAAGGAAGATATGACAGTTTTTAAAGCAGCTCTCAACTATTTCCATTCCCAATTTAGCTTTCCTTTGTCTCTTGTTTGTTATTAAACACTCTAATGTTTATTTCACATAGAAATTATTTGACATATAGTGGCATCAGAAAAAGTTTGCATGCATATAGTAGAAATGGAGTTTGTTGCATTTTTCTGAGGAGTTTCACGGACTTTACATTAAGATTTAATTTTTCAATGAACTTTTTTGCCTATTTAAGAGCTTATAAGCAAAAAGTAGCAAATATATTTATTGTAAAACTGCTTTTATTTTCCAGTTTATTTATTTCACTCCAGTAGCATGTTATAATAGTAAAAGTTTTACATACTTGTACATCATTACATAATTTTAGTTCAATCTGTTTTAATGGATAAATTTTAACACTAATAGATATAATGATTTCAATCAATATCCATTTAAGGCAATACTACTGCATCATTTAATTGTCTGTTAAATGTAAAGTTTAAAGTGAAATATAGTTAAATGTGAAATGCAAAGTTTTGCATCAACTCTTGACCATATGTTTGTTACTAGCCGCATTTGTATGCATTGTGCTGTTTTAGAATGATGTCTTTGAAATTTTTCATTTTACCCTTAAGGAGTAATATTGTTATAAATAATTAAAGGAAAGGACAAGCTATAAAATTGAAATTTGAATTTTAAACCTAAATTTTGCTGTGTTTTTGTGCATTACATTGAGTGTTTCACAGTAGTACTGTACTTTAGTTTTCGCCTTCCCAAACGCATGTGACACACTCATGGAATGTTTGTACTGGTGGAAATTATGCTCAGCTATGATGTCATCATTAGTTGGGCTCCTCTGCCATTAATTAAGCTTTAACCTATCATTTAATTATCATACTTCAAAATCAGGTAGGATATGAAAAATCATCCTGTTTTCCTTTAAATATCAGTACATGATTATTTTTAAAATCTAATTTACGGTCCATCACTGGAGTGAATGGCTTTAGACACAAGATTACCTTTTTTGATGGTGCAGGATAAGTAAAACGATTTTTTATTCTGGTACATGGTACAAAATGGAATTTTTTTTTACTCCTTGCATCCTCCTGGAATGCTTCCACTTCAGAGAAATCCTTCTGGAATCCTATTCACTCTGGTTAAATTCCTCTGGGTATACTTTAACTGTTGTGGAGATCTGGAATGTTCTATAGTATAGTACATGTAGAACAATCTTCTTTCCTTGTAGAAGATTCGAGAACTTTCTATACGCGATGTGCGTAGTGGTTTCTAGATTGTCGATTTGCACTGATATATAAGGCGGAGCTGGCCGCTCGAGTTAACTTTGCTGTGGAGTTTGGAAACTGATCCTGTTCCTTATTAATAGAAATCGGCTCCCAGCCAATTGTCGAAATGTTTGAGGTAGATCCCGTCCTCTTGTATAGTATATAGTGTACTTGGATAGTCAACTGAACAAAAGTGAAAAAAAACAGACTGTATCCACTCAAAATGCAAGAGCAGTCAGTAAAATCCAATAAAGAAAATTTGTAATTAAATGGTAATATGCAATTGAGTAATGGATATTAAATTTGTCTGACACACATTGTATTGCACATCACCATTTAATTGCGAAATGTTTGGCCTTTACTGGCTGTTCTTGCTTTTTTAGTAGATTTTGTCTAGCTTTTGTTTTTCTTTGTTTAGTTGACTAATGATGGATATGGGATGTAATTTTTGTAACGTTTGAAACATGTTTGCTGGTGCAGTATCTCACTTTATAGAAGAGTTAAGTTCCAGTCTTGCTACAGCCATCTACACTAAATTGAATGCTGTATCATACCTTGTAATGTAGTGAACTGTATAAGGAAAATACAACTGCTTTGTAATAATAGTGTCACAATTATTAAACACCTAATAAAATTGGGCATCAAGTCTGGCACGAGATTTGTTCGTGAATTAATTTGATACTTTTTCTGTTGTTTCAAGATTGAAATTTTCTTGAAAGGTAAAATAGACAGGTTAAAGATTTTTTTGAATAGACACCTTAGACCCTTAGACAAATTTATACACTAGTACACAGTTAAGTGATTGAATTACAGGGTCTACTTTCCATTAAATTAGTTAAAAGATTGACATTAAGAACATGTTTTTGATTAGTCAGGAACCTTTTGTGTTGCAGTTAGTGTGACTTAGTCACCTTGCCAATTTTGTTGCACTGAAATGATATTTTCATTTAAGCTAAAAAATTTGTTTGCTCTGTTGACATAGCACTCTTCTCAAAATTGAACAAATCAATCTATTAGTGTGTGCAAAGACGTCTGATGTCTAATAACCTAAACTACTGACATGTGTCCTAATTTCTGTCCTGGACAGCAATAACTCAGCATGCAGAAATGCCTGATCATGGCACTGCATCATAAAACCTCGACAGGAAGTTAGAGACAATGGGTCACAGTCAAGGTCTGTCATAAAGTTGGTAATAATTATAAAAGGTTGAAGGTCAGGGACATTGTGAAGTTGTCAGCGCCTGAAACTATCTGACATTGTTCTTGAGTTTGTTATTCCTAATGTCAATTTTGAAGTGAAAGGTTAAAGGTGAATGTCACAGTGAGTTCAGAATGTTGGTTAATAATTATATAATAACTTTTGCTAATGTATTACAACAACCAACGGTCGTGTCTACCTGAAATCAATCCAGAAATAAAGGGTCATTTGACAAGGTCACAATAAAGTTAACAACATTAAAAATTAAGCAAATACACACAATATTTGCCTTTAGACTAATAAAGATGTTGTGTCCTTTTATCTTTTAGACATTTTTTTCTGTATTGTCATTTTCCCTTCATTAGTTATAGCAATGTTAGTTATTGTTTGCCAAATGAAGCCGCGTGCACAGCCGGGTTTGGCAACTGTAGAAACTTGTGAAGCCAGATTTACATGCTGGTGTTTTGTATGGTGCAGTTATGGCCACTTATTCTGCTATTTATGAATGGTTATTGATTTCTCTGTTCACTGGCTGTCTGTCTGCACCACAAGTTGAGTAATATTGATCTAACCACTGTCTAACTTCATGCATACATTTTTCAACAGATCGGCAAAGAGGTTCGACGTCGGTTTTGTTGGGAGGGCAGTTTTCTTCATCGTATTCTATGCAAGGTCAGGTGTACCCATCAATGGCACCACCAGTGAGTATGCTTATTTTAAAATTTGAAATTATGTTTTGAAAATTTTGAATTTTTTTTAATTTTAAGTGCGTATTAAGTAAACAATATCTGAGGCATACAGACACCAGTTTACACTATTTTCATATTATATAGACTGGTTGTACCATATATTGCTTTGCATTTGACGTTCCTCTGGTCCGGGTAGCATTTTCTGTCTTCTTGTTTTTAAATTACTGTCATTCTGCATGTTAAACAGCCACAGAAGTTAGCAGTAACTCCACAAATTCACTAGGCCTAATTATGTACCAGTTGGTCATTGTCTGTACCAAAATGTGTAACCATCTAACCATTTTGAAAGTTTTTTTGTCCCGAGCAGTTGGTATGATGGAAAGTACTGATTTTTCCAGATAGGTATCAATGGAATTTGAGTTATATAAAAATAATTTATTCATATCGTAGCTAGTTTGAGTTTAAATGATACGTATAATGTAAATAATTACTGTGACACACTTATCTTGAACTTTGCCATTATTGTGCAGAAATTCACTTTGTGGTATCACGAAATCTTAGTGCTAATTTAACTTCAACCTGATCAACAAAGAGTGTGAAAAACATGAGAAAATTTCCTTAAGGAATGCCAGTTTTTTATTACGCTTATGTATATTGTTAATTAACAGTTAATTAAATGATTATGAGGTGCAGTTGTTTGGTTTGTGTAAGGAATAAAGGACTATAACGCTGCTTTTCACTGCCTGATGAAACTTGGAAGCTACTAGAGTGCAGTTAGAACACCGTGTTTAAAGGAAAGGACAAGTCCCTTCGTATGTTGGGATTATTTTACTGTTATCATGTAATTTTAGAAAAATGTGGCAAAGAAATTTGTAAAAAACCTTTCTGGTGCAATGGTAGTCACCATTCACTTGAAAGTTATGATGTAAGTGGTGGATTTTGTGTCCTTTCGTAAGCACACCGTAGCTTTCTGTAAGCGCATGCTGCTTAAACTGATTCAGACTTCTTCAGCTTACCTAATGTTCATGCAAAAATATCACAAAATCAGGTATCTCGTTTTTAAAAGGGGATTAAACTTTTGACAGAAATTGAGAGTGTTCTGCCTTCCTTCAGTCGATGAACGACATCATTGGTGGAAGAATTGGCATTCAAAATGGGAGCGTCCAGGTGTTAAATGATCGCGACTTAAAAGTGATTTTTACAGAAGGGGTTCATCACTCTTTTTTATTATTAAATCCTTCTAACATTTTTCGCAATGATTGAAATAAACCCAACTTTCCAGAAGGCTTGAGCTTTCCTTTAATAAGAATTTGTTTGTTGCGGTAAATTATATATCAGTAGAGGAGCAAGGTTAGTCAGTTATTATGATAGTAACACTGTAGAATATTTACAAGAATGGTACAGGAGCATACTCTTGAGTAATATCTTAAAGTGAGTACTTGAATCATGGTGTTTGATGTCATCTGTAGGTTTCTACAGCTTCTTCATCCGGACCATTTGTCTCCACCACACACGGGCATCCCGGTTTCAGTCCTGTCAAACTGGGCTCGCACTCAGTAAGTGAAGTAGACTGGCGCATGTTCTCATTGCATGCATGTGAATGCATGGCTTTGTGTTCAGAGTTACCCATCTAGCAAAGCTTTCTTCTGTTCTTGGAAATTGTAGACGTGTACCAGTTTGTAGCTTTCTTGATGTGTAGATTTAGAGAGGCACAGTTAGCTTGTTGTTGCGATTGTCTTTAGTCCATTACTTATTTCGTTGCTTTGTCTGTGGCCCTTTTGAAGTATTTCATCCCTTTTTCTTTCAGTGTCTGTTTTACATTCATTTTTTCTGTTAATATTCTACTAATTCTTATATATAAGAATTCACAAATACGTCCAGTGGTCACTGTGGTAGTGATGCTCTTGTAGAAAGGTGGAAGTTGTGAGTACAAGTTCAGAAAAATGGAATTCTTGTAACTAATGTGCTAATGATAGACCTGAGTATGTATCTGTTAACACTCTTCCTGATATGGGTTATGTTAAAAATAATATATGAACCATTTTCTAGTAAAGAATTTGATAAACAAGAGGACAGGAAAAAACTGGACATTGCAACCGTTCTGTTTGGTTTTGCTTATTAAATTATTTTAAGAAACAGTAAGAATCTACGTACTATGATGAAATTCTTGACTTATACGAACCAGTGACTAAGGAACCTGAGAGCACCTTCCCTTAAAGTAGTGATAAGAGTCCCTTAATATACTGTAGTTGTGATGTAGCTGCCATTTATTTGTTTTTCATCTTTTCATATTTGTTTATTTTTATCTTATTTTTAGTTTAGTTTTTATCTTCCATGTGCATTTTCAATCCAGTCTTCAACTTCATTTGTTTTTTGAATCCGGTTCATGCATTTCTCAGACTATCTAAACACGTTACGAACAAGTTTTTGTTTCCCCCTGCTTTCCCCTTGTTTACTTGTATTCATTTTTAATCTAGCCTTTGGGGCCCTTGTTTGATTTTTCACTTTTTCATTTCTGTTTGGTCGTTTTTACCTTCATGGCTGTATTCTATATGAACAGTTTTATTTTCCTATGTTGGTTTGGTTTTTTAACGACTTTATGCCTGTTTTCAGTAGGTATTAATTTGCCATTATTGTATTCGTTTTCGTTTGCTTTTAGTTTTCTGTTACGTTATTTTCCAGTTTTTAACCCTTCATTTTTTAACCCAAACGTGCTATTAATCCATTTTTACTATCCCTACATTTATTTTCTTTAACTCATTTTTGATGTTTTTGTTCATTATTTCATTTTGCCCATGTTTTGTCATTGAAAGCAAGAAAACGAATAACAGTTGCAGCAAGAATTTACCTAGAAGCATTCATTTAGCAATTCATTTTTTGCAGTGCTTTGTTTTTTTAAGTGTACGTTTTTCCTTGTTTGGCTTGCCCGCTGTGCCATCTAGCATAAAAATTGTGTTTGTCATAATGATGTATTTTAATATCATTGTTGTTATTCATAATTGCAATTTGCAAAAGTATTTGCCGTATTTTGTTTTGTGATCAAAATGATTTACAAAATTTTCTTGCTCAGTGCCTTCATAAAATCAATGTATATAATGAAATATAATGTTAGTTGCTTTTAAAATCAGTGTATATAATGAAACGTAATGTTACTTGCTTTTAATTTTAGATTACAATGGTACAAGTTAAAAATCTTCTTTCTTTGTGCTTTAGATGTGGTATTATGAATTGATGTGTACTGACCGTATTTGGTTGGTCAGCTTGTGAACTTTTTTGAATGATTTTATTCTGATTCTTGCGTTGTCTGTCTACACAAGTCCTGCCATCCTTGTTGTGAAACAGTGGAAAGGCCTTTGGTTAAAAAATCTGTATACTTTTTGAATTTCTAATTTTGTACAAGTTGATCAAAGTTCTATTCAATTTTGTTTATCGTACTTGGTCTGGGGTTGCTAGGTTTTCTCATTGTTTGCCTGCATGCTTGTTCCTATGGCAACATTGTGAAACAAAAAGACAAGATATGGTCAAATTGTTTTTCTTCTTTTCAGTTTCTTCTTCTTCAAATATGCAAATGTATAGAATATATTATGGTTAATCTGATCATTCTGTTTTCTCCCCAATTTGAGTGCTGTTTGCTTTAGTATGATGTTTCTATGCAGTGGTGAACATTTTTGTCACGATTTCTCCAATCTGTTTGCTTGATTTGCCACAGAATCTGCATTTCCATTGTTTTTTCTTACAATCGTTGGCTATTATGTCAGTTTGCTTCTGATTTTAGCATTTCAGCAATAAATATAGAATTAATATATAAATATGCATTTCAGCAAGTTTACAATACTGTACCGCTTTTTATTTTGTCGTTATTCACAAGTTGTGTAGAATGTCCCACTGCTTCTTTTGGGATGATTCCTGCAAGAAAGGATGGATCTCTGCCTCGGAAGCAGAGCTCAAACTTGTCTAATTGGTTGTTAGTTAAAAGTGCTGTAAGTCTACAAACTAATGAATGGCTTTAACTGGTCAGCTGTTTCTGCAGTGTTTATAGAACTCTAATTCCCCGTTTAAATATATAATCGTAGATTTCTTATTTCCTGATAATCCGATAAATTAAATATATAGAGCTGTGCAGTATCTCTGTTCATCACTAGATAGCTTGGTATTCTTTGCTTTGCTTTTAAAGCTATAAGTGTCGTTATAGATACTTATGTGTTTTAATAGTGCTCCAATTTTGTAACTTGCCGAACTTCAGTTGTTTAAAGAAAAGTATAATTTATTATGAATATAATTGTTTGTGTACATTAGTACTTTGGAGATCTATGTCTTAAAGTTTCCAGTGAAATGCTTAAGACTTAGAAGTTTTGTCAAAAAATGGCCAAACAAAGCATTTTTTGTTGGTTTTGTTTTTCTGAAATTCTGTGAAAACTGTTATTTATTTTTTGTTTTCATTTTTTGCAACAGCCTGTATTGCATTTTTTACTAATTTCTTTTAATGTCTTTTGCAGGATAGAATACCAAAGCCACCCAAAGCACCGGATAAACCGTTACAGCCGTATATGAGATACAGTAGAAAGGTGCCTATTCTATTGTGTTTAAATATGTCAACTTACAAGTGCAGTTTTTGTCACTTTTGTAATTTAATCTATGAATACTTTTGTTTCTATGTCCATTGAGTTCTGTCAGGCATTATCGTCCGTAAACCTTGACTATTTACCTCATACAGTTAGTTAGGCTGTAATAATACATCTAAATCTCAATACAATATGTATGACAATACATCTGAGTTATTGTTTGCAGGTTCTACAAGAAAAATTAGACGAAGTCCTTGATAATAAATGCTAAACATGTTTTACTAAGCAACAGTTTTAGGATTGCTAGTGCTAAAATAACTCGACAAACTGTTTGATTTTTATTTATTACGTGCGTAATGTGTAGGCTATTGTTTGCATTGTAAGCCACCAGAGAAACAGAACCGAGCTCGCAAACGTGCTATGTGACAACCGAACATCTCTGAACTGAGAGGTACAGCACAAGGTTTTTGAGCAATGCATTTCGTGATGCAGTTGCTAGTGCTCATCTAACTAGTGAATGGCAATATACATGTAATAGTGAAGAACTAGTGGCGCAAATGCAAAATTATGTTTCTGTGGTAATAATTCTTTTATATAAGCCATTCATTTAATTTGGAGCAGTTATTGTTTGTTTTATACTTTCAGTCTTTCATCTGGAATGTTATGTAATATGTAATTAAGTCATGTAAATTTGTTTATTCTGAATTTGGTGATTTTGGCAGGTATGGGATCAGGTGAAGGCATCCAATCCGGACATGAAGCTTTGGGAAATCGGGAAAGTGATCGGGCAAATGTGGAGAGAGTTACCTGAGGCTGACAAACAAGCTTTCAGTGATGAATACGAAGCAGAAAAGGTTTGTAGGAAGGAAAATTAATCAGTTATTAGTAAACATGTATACTATTTTTAAGTGTGAGTGATACGTGTATCGTAACAGACTGTAATAGTGTACTGGATAACTTGCTAGTATTACGAACCTTCACATGTTGAGTAATTCTCAATTTTCCAAGTCATTTCGGAAGGATCTTGTGGATACAGAAGCTTACTCCTCAACTCAAAACCCAGTTTTTGATGTGATGTCGCAATTTCCAGGAAAACATTTATTTTGTATATCTAAAGATTTTTTTAATGATTTACCTTGTATTTGCATTAATATTCTATATACTATATGTAGAATATAGTAGAATATATATATATATATATATATATGTATGTATGTATATATATATGTATATGTATATGTATAGTCTAGGTAACATGACCTAATTTGAGTGTATAAAAACTGGAATGCCGACATTAACTGATGGCCAACAATACCCCACTATGCCCTTTTCCCCCTGTTATATTAGTATATCATCTGTTTTACTAACTCCTCAAGAATATTGTTTTTAATGTGAGCTCTTAATTTTAAGATGACGATCATACTGTCGCATTTCTTAAAGGATAGTTTCAATTTTGGCCAGAGCTTGTATTGCTTTTTACTTGGTGTACTTTCGATATTTTGCTGATTACACATCTGTTATTTTTGATTTTTATGGGAACTAAGCTTGGTGGGGGTGGGGAGGCATATGAGCGTCACATTGTGTGTTTGCCTATGAAGTTAAACAAGTTGGATCTAAAGAAACTGATTGATAACACTAGAACAACTGCTTAATCATCAATGTGTTTACATCACAATGTGCCAAAGACACCTGTGCACTTCATAGATTATTCTTTGTATGTTTTGGTCCTGCCACAGTAATAACACGTGCTCGCAACAATAATTTGTCAAATCATTGTTGGAAAGAATGCGATCTGGTCGTCACTTTGTTTCAAACAAAAGGCCTCATTTGCAAATAATTGCTGCCCCATCAATGATTTTCTTCTTTTAGGCAGAGTACGTTGAAAATATGAAAGCGTATCACAACTCTCCTGCTTACCAAGCTTATGTGGCAGCCAAGGGGAGAGGTAAGCCAACATTTTTCTGTAGTTTCTCTAACGTAATGTAGAGCAATATTTCTTGCAGCAATTAACCAATGAAAAGAAATCCTGAAATGATTCTTGCACCAAAAATACAGCACTAGTTTGTCTTGAACCAAGTTTGCATGTTTTTGGAATAATGTAATATTAACGTAAAAGCGAGATTCATTGGAATAAGAACATTCAAAGACTTATTTGTTATGGCCAGTTTCGATTCTGCCGTCATCTTTAAGTTAGTAACAATGGAAGTAATTACAGAAGGCTATTTACAGAATTAGAGAAACTGTATAACTGAAAATTTAAGGTTTAAAGAAAGAAAACCAACTGTAAGCATCCAAGCTTCGGTGGATAAGATTGCACATTTCCAGCCTATAAGTTGAGTTGTGCAAAATTTTTTGTATAACAAGTTTTATACAGTAAATATAACTTGTAGTTTTAATTTGCTATTGGACCTTCACTTGTGTTTGCACATACCTTAAATTTCTCTTTCTTACCTAAAGTTACCCTTATCATTGTTGGTCTTTTGATTGTTACACTGGGGAAAACACAATCAATTTTCCACATTGTTTGCAACTTACTTCATTGTTCCACAGAAGGCTTTTTGCTCATTGTTTAACTTGATGCTAATGTTTTCATTTTTAATTTTTTGTTGCTGTGTGAAGAACATTACGCGTGTTAATTTGGGTGTGCCAGATATTCTCGTATTTTATGCATTGGTTGTACTCTAATACTGACGAACTTTTTCTGCAGCACAACAAGCACAAGAAGAGAGAGATGCGATGGAGCGTAGTATGGGAACCAAGGCAAGCAAGGTATTGTTCTGCTGCAAATCTTGTCTTTTTGCAAGCTCTCTGTATTGCTGTGCAGTCTATAAGAGCTTAACAATTTACTGTTGAGAATTGTGTGGATGATTCTGGTCACATCATGAAAGAAATAGCAGAGTGAGGTGTGTGCAAAACCATGTCAAGATTTATAATCTTAATTCCAAGGCTACCAGATGGTAAACTCAAAATTGTAGTTTTCCCACCAAACTGTGTATTAAATCAAAACTGATTTCCATCATATATTATTTTTAAAAATTCATTAATTGTGGGTTTTTTCGATTGTTGGACAAAAGCAATCTTGGAACGATACACTCCAATGATTTTACACTACTTAATGCACTACCTAATGTGAATAAAGAAAGATTTTTGCTTGTTATACCTCAAAGCTGATTCTTTCCTGTCACTATTCTAATGTACGTCAATTTTTCTTTTAGGCTAAGGATGCACGAATTAGCATTCAGCCAGCTGAGGATGAAGATGGTATGTAAATTATAATGTACCGATTTTGTTTAGTAAAAATACAAGTGCAGTTGGTTTTGGCATTTCACAGAGATTGAGCATATGCTGTGCAATTCCATGTAATAAACTATTAGAAAAGTCACAGGTAAAAATGTCAAAGAAAAAAGTCACAGGAAAAGAGTCACATAAGAAAAAATAACCCTAACCTAACCCTAAGATATTGAGCAAAACGTATTGTAATGCCATAATATGTAAATAATGTTGTCGAAAGGTATTACCAGTTAATAACTGATTTAAAATATTTTCTGTTTTATTACTTTAATTGTTTATGGCACTTTAAATTGTGACTGACTTAAATATTGTTGGTTTTCTTACCTGGCTTTCTTTCCTAGCCAAAATTGTGATAATGGAATTCGTTTCAAACGAGTTTTTTAGTTTGAATTTGATTCAAACCTGCAATTGTAAATTCGATAAAATTCAGCATTTCAAATACTTCTTTATCATTAAACAGTTTGAAACGTCATGCAATCAGCACAGTTTTGCTGTGATATCTGTGTATAATTTGAAATATATTATTAATGTTTTTCTTGCAGAATAAAATCAAGTAAAATGCATGCTCTTTATGAGACTGCTTTTTTTTAATGATTCGAAAATTTATTTGAAAATCTTTAAGACTGAATTCGAATTTGATTCGAATTCGAAATCTTGAAAATTGGTTTGAATTGAGTTTGAGTTATAAATTCTACTCGATTCGATTTCTGGTAGCAAATTCCCACCCCCTATCGGCACCCCTACTGTGCAACTGGTTCTCTTGGTGCTGATATACATTATGGACTCATTATTGACTGCCTAACATTGTCCGATTTTTTTTTACCATTCCAGATGTGGACGATGGATTTTCCGTGAAACACGTGGCCGCTGCTAGATACATGCGCAACCACCGGTTGATTAATGAGATATTCAGTGACATTTGCGTTCCGGACGTGCGCTCTGTCGTGACCATCGGACGCATGGAGGTGCTGAAGAAACAGGTCTCTTCTTTGCAGATGCATCAGGTAAGATGTTTCTTTTCAGAATATAGCTTTCTGTTCACTAACTTATTCAGAAAAGAAGAACAATTTTTTATTCAGAAACTGTCTCACCACTCTGTTACAACCAGCACTTAGGGTCACTGTATTTATTTTCATTAAAACACTACAAGCAGACACATTGTGTTTTTTACTTTCTCATTTAGTGAGAAAAATACAAAGTCAGCCTAGTCAGGCTAACAGGAAATGCAAACTTCTTTCGGAGTTTCCTCTGATATTTTTGGCATTTGAAATTTTGATACAGTTAATAGATTATTGATTACTGGTGATAGATAATTAAAATGTTTAACTTCTACACAACTAATCTAGTAGTGGTTGTTTCTGTGATTGTGTCTTCATTAGTGAAATATAGAAATTAACGGGAAAAAGAATAGCAGCATTTTACCAAAAATTTTGGCCTATTTATCACTTTTATTAATTGTTGGTCATAAATTGATTGACTGTTTTTTTGCAGCAGTCAAGCTCTTCATCGGTGATTGATAATTAATAAAACCACAAAATTATTTAAAGATGTACAAAAGTCTGCCAAAAATTTTAATCTGTTGTATTTGATTTGCAGGTTTAAAATGTGGATACACAGTTCTGTTAGCCTTGATTTTGTTTAATTGTTCATCATGTAACACTTCCTTTTAAATGTCGTCAATTCTTTTGTCTTTTTGCTGCAAATACACTGTGATTACTTGATTTACATACTGGTGGCCATTGGGTCATTTAGAATGCAAAGTGTTGACCGTAACATATTTTGCAGAAAAAATTGGAAGGTGAACTTGAGCAGATCGAGGAAAAATTTCGTGGAAAGAAACGCAAATTTCTTGAATCTAGCGAAGCATTTAAGGAAGATTTGAAACAGGTACTTTTAAAGCTAATGTAGATTTTTCATGAAATTTTTATATGCAACAATTTGTATTTTTAGTCATATGGCTGGTAGTAGCTAACAATTTTAATTTGGGTCCAATCATCAATCTTAGTAAGGGGTTATGAATTACAGGGAGCAGTAAACAGATGTGAAATGGACGATTAGCACGAGTTTTCTCGTAGATGTGATTGTCTGTGCTACAAATTCACTGGCAAGTCAACCACATTACTGGAGCTTCTAGCAACAAAAATTAGTAGAAAACACAATAACCAAGTTACAGCTAAGAGTAAAGATGTGAGAAGTGTAGGTATCATACTCCTTGATTGGCCCATTTTGTTTTTTTACATTATGTGTTTTGCAGGTTTGTGCAAAGAAGGTCGACAAGGCCATGTACCAGGAAATGCTGGAAAAAGCACAAAAACAACTGAAGGAACATTTAGCAAAGCAGAAGGAGGCTGCAGAAAAGGAGAAAGCTGAAGCGGCTGCTGCTGCCGCCGCTGCCCCTGAGACTCCGGCACCAACTTCAACAGCAATGGATAAAGAAAAGTAAGCGCTGAAATCCCCCTTTATTTTTTTGTTTGAACTTTGTGTTTTTGCACCATTCAGGAATTGAGGATCCTAGGCTTATGTAGGTTGCGGGATTAGAGTCTCGCTATCGACCATAATCCTCTAAGAGGAGATGACAGTCTTCTAATGTAAATGGAGATTATGAATTGAATGAGATGCCTTCTTTCTACTCAGAGCAGTGTTTGTGGTAGGCATCCATCCATTTACAACCAGGCCATGCTAAATTAGATTACTGTATGAAACACGTAAATGCGGCAAAAAATGGAAACTTCGGGAGGAGTTTACAATTCCCCACAAAATCCGGTTCACGAACTAATTTTTTGTGTGTGGGGAATTGTAAACTTTAGCCGAAATTTCTAGTTTCTCAAATGAAATTTGCTTGGAAAAATTTGCAAGTTTTTTAAGCCTACTATGAATATATCTTCACTGTTTTGAATAACGATTGTTATGTTACACGTACCGTGTTTACGAAAGACCAAAACTTTGTTTCTGAATTTTAATCACTTTGTCTTACTTATTGATCTTTCAATGCTTTTCGACTTTAGTGAAGAGGAAGATTCGAGTAAAATCAAGGAGCAGAAAACTAATGGTGATGAAGCCCAAGAACCGGAAAAGCCCGACAGCCAAGCAACCATTCCAGATGATACAGGTATGTGTACCCAGGTTATCTCAAAAGTGCAAAAGATGGGAACCAAATATTTGCCACCATAAATGTAAACGCACTGTTTCACTGTTTTGTCAATTTGTGGTTGCATTTTCGTCACAAAGTTTCACACTTCTGCATATGCATGTAGCGGATAAAATCATCGGCAACACCATCAGTGGTAGCAGCTTGGTGAAAAATCATCGGCAGCGAGAGCTAGATCAGCAATGGTAGTGGCAGCTGCAAAGACACAATGGTGTCAATGTAAACGCAGTGATAGTAGCAATGCCGGCAACTGCTATGGCATTGGCAGTGGCAATGACTGATCAGCAATGGGGGCAACTCCAACAACTGCAATGATAATGGTTGTCATCGCAATTGCTATTGCTGCTGCCACCAATGTCATTGCAATTGCCAGCATTGTTATTACCAGTATTGTCATTACACCATCGCTATTGCCGTTGTAGAAGCCATTTCTGTTTCTTCCGTTACTGTTGCAACTATTGTCGCTTTTAGAAGTGCTTGCTGCTGAAATCCTATTAAATGTACAACAATGACAACACAACAACATTAATTGGATAACATCAGTAATTTTCCAAAAAAAAACAATAAACCGTCATGCATTTTGTATTTCTGGTGTACATTTGGTTTCACCGTTTGCATGTTTGAAATCACATTTCGTACAAGGAAAGCCACGGAAAAGGCGTAGAACAATATTATCGGGAGCACTCCCTTACATTATTGTTTCTAGCAGTCATGTAAGAGATGTACTGGACGTACTCTGTTATCTTATTCTTTAAGAAATCACGTAATGGAGATGTACTTGTAATGCTTCCCTACATAATTGATGGAGCAGTTAATTAGATCAGTTTTTCTTTGTTTCTCATATGTGCATTTTCTGTATTTAGTAATAAAATAGAGCATTCAAGCCTCCTTTACTCAGGTCTGATTAAACCACAAAGACCAATGTTTATATTCTGTATTTAGGAAATGGTGATATGACAACCGAAGAACCGATGGCAACAGATGAGTCAGAGAAGAAGCAGAATACAGACACGACAGCCGATCAGCCTGCAGTTGTAAATGGAGATGCGAACTATCATCAGTGATGAACATTATAACTTCTGTATTTAGTGGATTCGCCTGCCAGATGGTGGAGGGACAACCGATCAACCTGCATCCGTCAGTGGAGATGCGAAGTATCATCAGTAATAAACATTATAACTTCTACATTTAGTCTGCTGGATTCGCTTGCAAGGTGATGGAGGCACCTCATATAATCATTAACCACAGAGCAACTTCTTTGTTTAGAGTATCAGCTTTCTTTTGCAAGCGAAAAAGTTCAGCCTGACTCACAGTGTAAATTCTACATTTAGTGAGTCGGTTTTTAGCAATGAACGTACCCATCATCAGTGCAAATTTTACAATTAGCAAAGCAGTATGGATCTTTTCTTTTATAAGTGAATTCCTATTATGAGGAAAGTACGATGTGGTCCTGGCTGCGGTTTATGACATTCATAAGTTACAGTCAGTACAATTTTTACAATTTGAATCTCTCAGCCAATTCACATTTAATATTAAGTCATTTATTTGGTAAGTTGTATTTATCAAACAATAATCCTTGATGCATCTGTTATTGTCAACATGAAACAATAATTTCAGTATTTCAGCGTGTTAATGTGAAAATATTTGTATCCTATAATTTGTGTACACAGTGTGTTCGTATATTAGATAATAAATTATGTTTAGGCAATTATTTATGGCTTAAAGTTGTAAAAAATACAATTGCTTAAAGATGAAAGTATGGCACCACAAGTATTTTGAAAGAGAAATACACAGCTAGGATATTGAACTAAAAACTTTTATTCATTTTCTCACAAGAAGCAATAATTTCTTCGCTTTAACATGTTAATTTCTGTGCTGATGACACGTAAGCTGTGCTTATTTCAAGTAAAATTGTAACATAAATTGTGAGTGTCAGATCAAATTAAACCAAGGCTGAGTAGGCTTCCGTTTAAACTTGGTTAAAACAAGGACAGCTTAGGAAACGTATCACCATTGGGAAATTGAGATCATACATAATCTCTAATAAAGCCACCAATTAGCTGAAATAATCATTTATATTAATGATTAATACTTCGCCATTACAAATACCGAACTAGTTTGGCTGGTAGATACTAGACAGGTATGGCTATGCTATAAATATACATGCATGGATTTCACATTAGTGAAATTATAACAAATGTTTCTGAAACGTGATTTCACTCAAAATTTCTTAAATGCGAGAAAACTACAAAATCAAATATCGACAGCGCTTGCTTCCTTAACAGTTTCTTATTTAAACGAGGAACCTGGCACATATTACTCACAAATACTGAGGTTTTACAATAAGCAACAAACGCACATTAATCAGAAAATGGTGAAGTCATTTAACTCACAGTGGCAGTTTGCTTGTCTGAGAAGCTCTGTTTAACATCTTAAACTTTAATTACAAAACTATACACAGTCAGGCCAAAAGAGGAGACAACTAATTTTTTCTTCATTTTTTCTTCTTCCCTGAAGCCGGTGCATCCAATTCCTCGTCAGCCAAGACCTTAGTAATAACTCCGGTTCCTAGTGTCGTAAAACCGTCTCTTATGGTAAATCGTTGTCCTAAATAAAAATAAAAAATGGTCAAAAAACAAAGTCCTTAAAATTGGGTTGTAGCAACAAGTTATATGAGCTTAAAACAAGCTATTTAGGATATTTTTTCTGGCTCTTAAGAATATTTACAGTATTGTCTAGAGACCGAGAAAGTTACTTAATACCAATTATGGTATTACCACTTGTTACAGCAGACAGATGGATAGATAGAAATGCATTTTTTACATGGATACATTAAAATTGAATGTAAATCATGTTTACAGCAATATTTGGCCAATGTGTTTATAAACTTGCAGGTTGTTAACAAAATTATCACCCATGCCCAATGAGAAAACTGTTGTTCCTGGTACTCCGGGAAGCACAGACGGAAGTTCACCTACCTTGTTCCATGAACATTGGTTTAAGGAGATCAAGTATCACTTTAGCATCTTCACCGGGCATTATCATATCTTTATCAATAACAGTAAGCTTAGTGGAGCAGTCCCAGGTTTTAGAGAATATCATTGGCTCCATCGTAGCCGTGAATGGCTTTTGACGTCCACCTTCCTCTTTACTTAGCAAGTACACCTGCAATATACTCAAAGCATGTATACCTGCAACATATTCAAAGCATGCATACCTGCAAAATGTATATGACGTATACCTGCACATGTTCAAAGCATATGTACTTGCAACATATTAAAAGCATGTGTACTTGCAACATATTCAAAGCACATACAAACACATGTAATGCTGCATGCACATCAGTAAACCCTTTTAATGCATATGTGCCAGCACACATATTTAATACATGAGCTCCAGCAGACATTTTATGCATGTACATCACAATGACATTAACACCAGCGACACCTCCAATGTTTCTACATTTTGCAACACTGCTTATATTTCTTACTTATTTAATACAAATTTATAAAAATCAATGGCGATTAAAAGCAAGGCTACAGTGAGAAGATGAAGGTCATGAAAACACATCCAGACAAATAGAATTTACATAACTAATTTACCAGTGATACAAGAGATCTGCAAGTGTTCTTCTTGAATCCTGCGATGAGTAGTTTTCAGGTACACAATTTTACACAGATAAAAATTTAAAAAAATGGATGTTTCAAACAAACTGATAGAGTCTAGGAACCAATGAGGAGATGTCCTAAGAGCATCCTCCGCAGAAGCAGCAAAAAGAAGCTTAATGTAGCAACTGACCTTTGATAAGCAAAGGATGGAGGGACTGACCCTAAATATAACATATCTGAAGCATCTAGGAACAGCAACTGCAAACCCAACAAGTTTTCATCTGTACAATACATAGATAAGCAGACTGTAGTACCTGTGCTTCACATTGCTTATGACTTTTACACGACCCTGGATGAGCCATGACCATTCCTCTTCGTATCTCGTCACGTTTTACACCTCTGACAAGTGCCCCCAACTGATCTCCAGCTTCCGCTTGCTCTAGAGTCTGATGAAACATTTCAATACCTTTATAAAAAAACAGAACCTCTTTGATAGAAATGCATTTCAACTTCTGTGAGACTAGAATTCACGAGCATATATTATGCTTTAACACACAGATAGCAAATTTAGTAATAATTCCGCACCCTGTAAGCTGATGTATTCATTAGTAGTATTACTTAAGAAAGGTGGTTGTGGCAGGATTGGAATCTGGTTCATTATCAAAGACATCTAAGATATCTTAGACCCTAAGATATCTTTTCCATGAGCTTCTACATTTAACTAACAGTATTCTTAAACTTGGCCCAATAGGGTGGCAGGATAGCAGATAAGCAATGATTAGTTTGCAGCAGAAAATGCAATAAACTCTACATGAGTATAAAAATGCTGCTACGAAAGTAAAAGTGATATTACTGTGCCTTCAAACTATTCGTAATTAAACTCGCTTTTCCAATTAGAAAAACATGCAAAATATTTTTCTTATTACCTGTTATGGTCGTCTTGAAACTTTTGCCATAACCAAGGAATTCAGCTTCCATACCTTTCTTGATTAAGCCTCTTTCCAACCTACCCGTTACAACGGTGCCGCGACCTGAAGGAAAAGGTATGTAATTAAAACTGTCAATTTGGACTGATTGATAAAAATCATGCTATAAGAACTCAAGCAAATAATAGACCAGCTAGACTCAAAAATATCCAAAGCCATTGGGATCATATCCACATCAATCAACAACCTTTGGAGCTGCAAAGTGACAATACCAGTATAAAAATAAGGGTTCTTTATTAGAAATTATAAAAGTTATCTTTTTTGTCATGTAAGTTTTAATTCTTCCTTTTGGTTGTTAGTTTAATACCATTATCTGATGATATTTCAAAAAAATATTGATTCTGGTCATCTCACCATCGTTGATGGGGGTTCTGTGAAATTCAACCAAAATGGTGGAATGACCATGTATTACCAGAAATTACCAGATCTATTACCAGAAATGTGCTCTTGTGTAGAAACAAGTATTTTAGTGAAAATTTTGACAACTGCAAAAGCTGCAGGAGAAAAATCACAGGCTTCACAGCTGATTGGCCACAACAAGCCTTGATATGATGCGTAACTAAAGATGAATTTAGGTGTGCCACTTCATTGTATGATGACATGCAGTAGTGGAGTAATGAAGTGTAAAAACTTTCTAACCCACAACTTGCTTAATGATGAAACCCATCTCCTTGTTAAATTACTTTCAAATGCCAAACTCAAGAAGTACAAATCTATAGAGACATACAATTTTACTGAGCAGTGATTACACAGGAGTGATGTAAATAATAACTTTTGTAAAATTTTGCAAAATATAAATTTTATCCCTCGCAGGGTTCAAACTCAGATCTTGTGCACACGCTGCTTCATCGAAGCTTCACGAAGTTACTGACCACATTTGAAACTTCAACTAGCAGCTTTCGTTAGTTAACCTGTTTCTGATGTCACCAACCTTGTATAGAATATACAGACTCTACAGGCAGCATGAATGGTTTGTCAAGATCACGAACAGGATTAGGAATATGACTGTCTAAAGCATCTAAAAGCGCCAGTACAGAATTCTTCCCCAGTTCGGGATCACGATCCTGGAACAAACAAACAATTTATTACAATCACAATTCGCACATTATCCCAAAACTACATTTTCCTCTTTTCTAAATGTGCTTCCTAGTAAAAAACTTGGATAAAATTTGGATAATGATATGCGAGTACGGTATTGGTGCATTTTGTTTACCAGATGAATTCAATTGCTCCGAGAGATTTATCTGTCTCTAAAATGTGACAAGAGTTGTGATCTGCTTTTTATTTTTCAATGAAATGGTTGGTACTTCACACCAAAACCGAACTCTACCATTTATCATGAGAGTATAGTGTGTGAGTTATGTCGTTTTCTAATAAGACACCATAAACAATTAGAAAGTCTCCTCTGACAATACACCACAAACAGTTAATACGGACAACATTCTGAGCTTTATTACAGCTGGTGCCACCAAGTGGACAAAAAAGTGAATTTCCCTTCCTTTAGACGAGTGGCCGACAATTGTGTCCAATTAACTTCAATATCAATACTTAATAAATTGTAATGTCATAGAATAATTTGTAACAAAAACGTAATACAATTCACAACAAAAGAAACAGAAGAAAATTTTTTTATTTGGACATAAGTTTACAATTTAAAGGTATTCCTTATACAGAAGAAATAGTAACTAAAGCTGAAATAATAACAATTACCTGGGTTAGTAGGCAGTAAAAAATACTGCAAAATAAATTTAATACATTTTACCTCAAGTGCATAAAGTGCAGATCCTTTGATAACTGGAACATTCTCGCCGTCGAAGCCCAACTCTGTCATCAATTCCCTGATCTCCATTTCAACCTATAAGATGCAAAAAACTCAAGAAACAACAGCTTAAGAAGGAAATTAAACAAAAATTTCCATAAGGAATGCAAAACTTAGGGAGCATTGATTATGCTAGCCTCACTATAAGCTATCAAGCTTTGTTATTTTTACGATGTAACTCTTGACACTGATTGGTAACAACTGTAGTCACGATGTGCTGTGAAAAAAATACGAAGCACTGTTTCATAAATTGCTTCTGTGTATTTCCTTCTGCCATATAACCTCGGTTATTCCACTCATTGAACATTCCAACATGGCAAATCACCTATATTTAAGGTCTCATCTTAAAAGGTTATCCTGTTTAATAAAGTAAATTCCAGTTATGGTGGTACAACCATTCAACATTAAGTAAGCCCTGCCATCGAGTGCAAGTTTCTAGCTTGCGCAATGGAGAAACATGCATTGCATTGTATACAGGGCAGCAAAAAATATTAGATGCTGATAGCACGTTTGAGTTCAGTAAAAAAACTTCTCGACAAATGTGTTTTCTTTGTGGTTGCAAATATGACACATTATCTTTAGCCATTATCGTTTGAAAATAATTGTTTTGAACGGCTAGATAAGAAACAAGAATAACATTTAATGCAATTAAAATATGATGTCACTGTCTGTCAGTGCTTCTTTCTACCTCAATATCTAAGGGCACTAAATTTTTGTTATTATGGTCACCAGACTTTATTAGATCAACTTTGGAGGAGCTGGTTAGTCTGCATGTTGGTTATTATCAAGTAGGCTGCTTACCAAGTCCAACATTTCTTCATCCGCTGCATCTGCTTTGTTGATATAAACAACAATGTCTGGAACTCCAATCTGTATAACAAACAATGCAACATTCACACATTACTTTAACGACTTCGTTAATGAGATCAACAAAGACAAATTCATGCTTTATTCTAAGATAACAGTGATGCTCTGGAAACACATTTTTGCCGGATAGTGAATACCGTATGTCATCGAATACATCTTCAAGTTAACTTCCAGATTCGGATTAAAACCGGATAGGTTAGTTAAAAATGAATCGAATATTCGGATCAGTTCGGAACAGTAACTGAGTGGAAACTTTAGCATTTTCATTCAGTCTGTCATCTTAAAGGATCCTAACTTGCATACTTTAGGAGCTATTATACAAAAAATAAATAAATAAGTCAGTGAGAAACAAAAAGATTTTGCTAGACTTAATTAAAAGTGGGTAATTATGTAAATATACACCAACTTTGATATTGTTACAATGACCGTGAGATTTTTTCATTCATAAATTTGCGCATTTGTAATTCAGTTCATTGTGTTTGTCAGTTACGGGAAAACTTTAGCTACACTTTGAATGATGTTTTGATACATGTCACTATGCAAAGATGTACCATATTACTATACACAAAGAGAAAGAAAACATTCATATGTACAAAAACATAGCCTAAACGATCTCCGAGTATTTTTGGTAATATTTCATTTATTCATTTTTGGTTGACAAGTTATTCAAATCCCGTTTTCATCAGCACATTACGAAAACCGGATAGGGAACATCTGCAAACTACCAAATAATATCGGGCACAAATAGTTGCAAAATATTGAGCGATTTTCCGATACAAAAGGGATATCCCGAGCATGCTAAGAGATAATTCAGATTTTATTGAAGGTTTTATGAAAGAAGTAAAACATAAATTTATAAAATGTCGTAAAAAGTGTAAGTATACCGATAAGTCAAATAATCAGTACTTGCCTCGCTAAGCTGGGAAATGATTAATTTACTATACATTTTACTTTGCAATTTACTTTATTATCCAATGGAATATTGAATCTACAGAAAGAAGAGTTCTATTTGATTAGAGCACTGTTATTCGGTGAGTGTTCCTAGCCAATAGGATTCTAGCAAAATGATTTCACTTTGTTAACAAAAGCCCAGTTGTTTTAGGTACTCAGCTTCAGCAATTTTTGAGTCTCAATATGTAAAAAATAAATGTTAGGTACATTATAGAATTAAAGCAATATTATTTCTCCATGCATATACAGTAGTACGAATTAAGAAAATTTAATTATCAAACATTAACAGAAAACAATAAATTTAAATGTAATGCGAACCTGTTTTGCCAACAGTAAATGTTCCCTAGTTTGAGGCATGCAACCATCGGTAGCAGCTACGACAATGATGGCCCCGTCCATTTGAGCTGCTCCTGTAATCATATTCTGTAACACAAATCAGCAAATTGTCAAAAGATGTTTGACTATATAACGTGGTCGACTCTTCCAAAAAAAACACAGTAGCTTTTGAGCTCAGTTTTCAAAACTTAACATTGCTTAGTTATGAAAAACCCAAAACAAATCACCTTGATATAATCAGCATGACCAGGGCAGTCCGTGTGCGCGTAATGTCTTTTTTCTGTAGAATATTCGATGTGGGCCACATTGATCGTGATGCCGCGTTTTTTCTCCTCTGGAGCGTTGTCAATTTCATCATATTTGCAAAATTTTGCTCGCTGTTGTTCCTCAAGAACTAAAAAATGTTCACCAGTTTTTGAAATACTCACACTAAAGTGACTGAACTCGCAGGAAAAAATTAATCTACGTGTTATGTAATGTCATTTTAGCACCATCATCGTCATTATCACCATTATCATCGCCACCACCACCACCATCATCATCATCATCATCATTGCCACCACCACCACCACCACCATCATCATCATCATCATCATCATCATCATCATCATCATCATCATCATCATCATCATCATCACCACCACCACCACCATCATCATCATCATCATCATCATCACACCTACAACATTAATGTTCATTTCATACCCACAACACAGTAAACAATCAGTAGTATGGCAACAGCTGCAAAGCAGAGTTTACTTCAACAGTTTGAAGTAGCCTTAACCCCCAAGCGTATGTACATACCTTTAGTTATGGCAGCCGTAAGCGTAGTTTTACCATGATCAACGTGTCCCACCGTACCCACATTACAATGGGGCTTGTCACGCTGATATACTTTCTTCTGTGTAGCAGCAACGGCGGCCAGATGCCTGGTCATGTGAATCCATCTACAATTCTGCAGGATAGTTTTCTAGGATATAGAAATAAAGTGTAAAAAACACAAGTTAAATTTAAGACTACATTCACAAAGTAAAAGGCTATAAGTCTTTTAGTAGAAATCACCTTTCTCTATTAAATCATTAAATTACAGTAATAGAAAGTATTTGGATACATTAGCAATTTTTTTGTAAAGTGTATCACTACATGTTTGATATCTGCTCAAGTGACAGTCCCTCTGCTTTTATCTGCCAGGAAAGCCAAATCCCTTTTCACAGTAAAAGCCACATCATTTCAAACACTTGAAAAATGGTCTGCTATGGTCAAAAGATGCATAGATTCCAGTAAGAGCAAATGTAATAAAACAAATGTAAAATGTTGGAGAGAA
Source organism: Tubiluchus corallicola (assembly GCA_030141605.1). NCBI lineage: Eukaryota > Metazoa > Priapulida > Priapulimorpha > Priapulimorphida > Tubiluchidae > Tubiluchus > Tubiluchus corallicola. Next base: position 275,487 of record JAQGDQ010000044.1, on the reverse strand, counting down.
TAAATTGATAAGTAATAATTATGATGATGATGCGATGCTAAAGAAAAGTTACTGCTGCTATGCAATAATTAATAAACTAATAATGGTAGCTTACTGCATAGCCCTACATTTACATAAACGTGTACATGAGTATGAAAATTACGATGGCTACAGCTGTTGTTCAGTTAAAGTAAATAAGCAAAGTAACATCATATAACTGTTATAACATGATAAATATGAGCAATGTTAGCCAAAATGGACTAACTAACTGAACAGAATTACAACCATTGTACAACTGGCATGCTATTTTGTGAGTGACACGGAAAATCAAATCAAATGGACAATCATTTGCAGAGAGACTAGCTTGTTTTTTATTATTATTTTCCAAAGAAAATTTTTAAATTTGCAGATCTTAAACATGAAAAATTAGTAAGCAAGGCAAAACTTGTTAAGTTTCAAACAAAAACAACTTCATATGAAAAAGAAATCATATAATAGCTCTAACTTCAAATGCTTCACGGATTTCACATGAGTGAAAGACAATTTAATCCAGATACTTACAGATTTTACAGAATTCTGAGAAATGCTGGATTTCAACAAAAATAAACCTGTCAATACAAAAAAAATTAAATTATTTACACTTACTAGGATTTATTTTTCCTTGGTTTAATCTATTATACTTTTTTCTCGACAGCTTTGGTTGATCATTCTACTGTTTTTTTGTTTTGTTTTTTTTGCCGGATTTTTTAGTTAATGCTCAAATTATGCATATTCTGTTATCTTAAAAATCTCAAGTTATTTTTATTGTGTTTGCTTCGCATGATTCATAGTATTTTAGAATTGTAAATCTTTCGTTATTTAAACTATATGTTCTACAGTATTACGATACCTATCATTCAATTGCCAAATTAACACACATCAACCGAATACAAATTTAAATTGATAACGACGCCATAATTAAGTTTATTTAATCATAACTATTTAAGGGTGGCTGACTTGATAACCTACGGGTTCTTCGCTGCCCTTCTCCTTTGCTTTAAAATATTCCATGTAGTCTTTATACTGTATTTTTATCGTTCTAACGGAGATAATAAATAATTGAATTGAATTGAATTGAATTACTACTCAAAAACACATCCAAATTAATTATTATTCTACCTGTAGATTTATAATGAAAAGACAATAAGTATTTCAAGAGGTTCAATGAATGTTAAATTAAAAAGGTCTTTGACAGTGAAATCTGAATACTGATCAAGTCTTAAAAAGCATATATGTACAGGATTAACTGCTGAGGTTGGAACTTTAGTACTGAAAGTACCTAAAGAAATGCAAAGTTGTAGGTTGAATCTAGTAAGTAATTTATTTATCACATGTCAGGGAAGGGACAGTCATCTGTAGCAGTAGCAAATTATTTCTACAGCAGAGCCACGTTAGGAACTAGTAATAGAAAGTTAGAAGTAACTTTGTTCAGGTCTCGTATAAATGTACTAAATCACTCTTATGAATAAGATATTATGCATACCGTACACAATAAAAAAATAATAGCGGGCTAACTTCAGTATCATAACAATAATCACCGATATGTAAGCCTTGTACTGTTGTAGTTGTAAGTTTAAAAACCATAATACTAAAACAGTCAAGGTTACGTTGCGATGGCAAGAAATGATAAACTCTTTAGATAGGACCCTCCACCTGCAAGGACATGAAACCAGATGACACTTTGTTCTTAGAGACTAGATTACTTTTTTCTGTGTTTAACCTGTTAAGCTTAAACAGTGACTGCTTGTTGATTCTTTAACGAGGATCAAGACTGAATCACTAAACTTCAAGTGAAAGGGTGGGTTATTAAAATGTAGTTTCTCAGATAAGGAATCTATAGCAGTAACGAATTACTTTCAAAAAGTAATTTTTACAGCACTAAGTAACTAGTATTCATGTTCTTTAACTCACTTTGTCGACCGCAAAAGTTCAGCATGGCCATATTAGTCGCCATTTTTAGTGTCACGTGACTTCTATTTCGAAAGAACGACGGAAGTTTCCCATATTGCTCGTTCAGATTTTTATGGCGGAAATTTGATTAGACGCCGTTTAGAAAAATATAATACTGAGGTTAGCAATACGAAGACTTCTCCCCATCACGGTTTATACATTCATTATACTTAATTCTACATCTTCTAAGACTGGTATATGCAGATCGCACATATAAAATGCAAATGGAAAAAGTTCTAGAGAAATATAATGTAACTGTAAGCGTTACAGAAGAAATAGATCTGGGTATCACCATCGACACTAGGGTCAAATTTCAAACACATATAAATAACGTTGTTAATAAAGCACATGGAAGACTGAGCTTAATCAAGCGTAGCTTTTCTTATCTTTACCGTAGATCGACAAGGCTTAGTTTTCTTTCTTTGATAAATCTCCGTTAATTGTTTTAAAATATGTTAAAAGTAGTTTATAGATTTTTTTAGGCAGACCTCGAAAAGAACGACAAGTTAATGTCCTTCATAAGGTTACAAAGGGCTTAGGACAGAGTGCTTAAAATCAGGACTATTTTTCCAAGAGAGAGACATCTGGCCACCCTGCTTGCAGCAGCCCTTTCATGTAACTACTTTCAAACAGTTTAACCGGAAAGTTTTTCTGATAGCTCTTTTCAGTAATTTTGTCGCTTAAAGCAAAGACCAAGCCTCCTGGGAAGTTGGGCTTATTTTGATGTTCACAAAAAAATGTAATCATTTCATGCTTGCATGCTCCAATTTTGAATGCCCCTTTTTCCACCAACGACGTCGTTTATTTAAGAAAAGCAGTGCACTGTCAATTTGTGTCAAAAGTATAACAAGTTTTTACAAAAAATTGGATAGCTAATTTTGTGATATTTTTGCATGAACATCTGGTGAGCTGCAGAAGTTTGTATTAGTTTAAGCAGCACGCGCTTACGGAAAGCTACAATGCACTTACAAAAAGCCACAATGTTTACCGGTTATGTCATAATTTTCAAGTGTGTGATAGTCATCACTGTACCTGAAAATTTCTATACAGCAGTACTATAAATTTACCTTGTACTTTTTAGATAATTTTTTGAAAATTTTTTTGTTATGTCTTTCTTAAGTGATAATTTTAAAATAAACCCAACATGCTATGAGATTTGGCCTTCCCTTTAAGTTTGAAATTATAACTGAACTAGCAGACTTAATAGGTTCTTGGCCTCTGTGATTTTATGCATTACGAATTATTAACTACTTTTTTTCAGAAACCCGGTTTCTAAGTTTTCTCATGGATGCAGTCTTAGACAGACTTTTCCGAGAAGTGCGCAAGTCCTACAAGGAGAATTCAACAAGTAAGTGTAATTAAAATCAAAGCTCCATAAATAGTCATTCACTGTTGCTTATATTTTTGTACAAAACACTGGTCGACAGAAGATAGGATAGTTAATTTGTAGGTGATCTTCTGACAAACTAATGTAATGACATTTAAAAACTCAGTGGTTTTATTTATTTATAACTCAGTGGTACTAGGTCTTAGTTCTTAACAAACCAATGATTGTAAATATTGTTTTTAGGGTCTCAGTACTGCAATCCAATTCAGTTTTAGAATCGGGAACAAAGTTAATACTGATTCTGTTTTTATATGTATATATATATTCTTGTTTAACTCTATGAATGCAAATAACAATAATAAAAATGATGAGTGATTTTGCTAATCACTTGTAACTAACATCCACTGGTGCCATTGTACTTTGTATAATATTTGTATTTAAATTTATAATACTGGTTATTTTTCAGTCGACGACGATTTGCTGCTGTCGTAAGTATGATTTAGATAGTAGTTTGTAAAGTTAGTACAATTTTCTGCTCCGTTTTTGTTTAATGGAAGATTTTTATTTTAGTTTAAGATGAAGTAAATAGTTTCTTATAAATTTTTATTGTACGTAATGTTAATCGAAGTAAACTAATGTTACTTGCACATTCAAAGCAACTTGTGTCTTGTGCAGTAAATGTAACAGCGGTCTAGGATTAATTTCTCTCTTGTTACTTTTACTGTTATTAAGTTTGCTAAACTAAAAAGCAAGAAAGTTTATAAAATAAAACATAAATTCAAGTCCCATTTTCTGTTTGCTGCCAGTATTAAACAAAGTTCAGTTTTGGCGATGGGATTGAGAAGAGAGCCATTGTTCTTATAATGTGTAATTATAATGTTGAAATTTAACTCTAAGTTTTGCTTATAATGCCAGCTTTTCCCTTTGAGATTTTTCTAATCTTGCACCTTGTTTGCCTAATTGTTTTATCCGCAATTTGGTGTTCAACGTATTAGTATATTTTGCTTTGTGTGCTAGCACATCACAAACAGTTACATATGAAGTTAAAGCCGCTATAAATGTAGGCTACTCTGATTCGATACTGAGCCTTTTTAACAACAAATCGACCAACCATAGACTTCTGTTGGTCCTGTCGAAAGAGAACATAAAAGTTTTGCGATTCTAACTTTAACAGGGTCCATTTGACTGAAATTTGATTCTATTTTTCGTGCTGGACTTTTTTCTGCATCTAGAAAACTATGCGGTCAAGTATTGAATAGTATGCATTTTAGGAATCATGTATCATTCTTTTTCTTATTGGAAATGATCAATCAATAAACAATGAATCAATGAATATTAATCAATAATAAATATGTCAATGAACAAGAGAAATGCCTTTCACGGAAGGTGAAAAACTGTGAGCCCTACTTTCTTTTTGTCAAATTAAAATTAACTGTAATTCCCACTGGCCACCTAATGATTTTTTAAATTTTGCTTGACGCTCTAATGTTTTTGTACAGCTTATACTGTTTTGAGGTTCTTTAATAACATGTTACAGGTTAAAATTCATATTCCAAGCACCATCGATACCTGCATTGGATCTCGTAGATCGTAGAAACGTGACTCGACTTGTCTCACGTAGCGGCCGAGTGATATATCAGGTAAAATTATTGATGTGCTATTATTGTTTGTAAATAGAGAAAGAGAGAGAGAGAGAGAGAGAGAGAGAGAGAGAGAGAGAGAGAGAGAGAGAGAGAGAGAGAGAGAGAGAGAGAGAGAGAGAGAGAGAGAGAGAGTGAGAGAGAGAGAGAGAGAGAGAGAGAGAGAGTGAAGAATCAAAAGGTTCTTCTACACTATTACACATTTCCAAAGGCCTATCATTTTAAGTATTTGTGTCATTTGTCATTCACACTAGATGACATCATACTACAAATTAATATGCACCTTAATTAATCCAGAAAGATGCTAATTTAGTTCCGGGAAGTTTTAGATGTGCAGACTTTGCTGGCACCGAGTAATTGGAAACTGTTTGGGGTTACATGTGAAGGTCCTCTAAATTTTAAACAGCGACTGGCAACTTTAAGTAGGTGGAATTTCCTCATCTCTTTAGATCAACCCACCCATATTCGTGTTAATGTCATTGCCCTACGCAAGTTTGCAAAGCCACAGAATGGTTGAAATGGTAATCAGAGACAATTGTCGAGCAGTGATTTAACATTTCTAAATAATGCAGTTGGCTAGTGGCCCAATGTTGGCAACTAAGACTTGTTAATTAACTGCGTAACATTTTTTTATTCTTTACTGAGCGTACAGTATTAAAAACAATTGGAGGAGAGTTGTTGTTATTGTATTCCCTGCTGATAACATTGATTATAAAAACTTCATTAAATAGTAATGCCAAATTAAACAACAATAATTATTATAGAAATGAATGTTTGCAATTCTTTTAGATTGAAAAACTAATTTCCTTTTAGTACAATAATCGTTAAATTTTCTTGCAATTGCCTTAGAACCTAACTTTATACTCGCAATAACTGTTAGTGCTTTTGGGAAGCCAGTGCTGGAATTCGCATTCATATTATTGCAAAATTGAAATTAAAAATCCATTTTTTCTTCGGAACTTTGCAACTGTTTGTTTTCTATTAACGACAACCTCGCCCATTTCAAGAATAAAATTTCTTTTCACTAGCAAATGAGTTACCAAAGTTCTGGTTTTTCTAGTTTTTTACAAAAGTTCTGATTTTTTCTAGTCTTGTGCTCATATTTTCATCACTCTAGCCCTTACCCTGAGTGGCCAGTAGGCCCGTTTGGGGCAATTTGCAAAGAAAACAAAGAAAATTAAAATTGTTTTTCTACGTTGTTTTTCAGGTCACTGGAAGTTCTGGTTCTGTCTACACCTGTTTTGAAAATTCTGTCTTTTGCAACTGCCCAGCTTTTAGATTCTCAGGTATAATATGTAGTCGGCACTTTTCAGTGATTCTTAAATCATTAGTGATTTCTGGTTTAGAGTGTAATATAGAAATTAAAAGTTCGTGTAACAGGTGGCCTAATGTTCGAACAAAATCAGTTGTTGAAAACGAAACGTTTTTAGTTGATTTTACGTTTTAATAAAACACTGTGAAGGTGTGTATGTGAATCAAACACCAACACTGAGAAGGTGTGCATATGAATCAAACACCAACACTGAGAAGGTGTGCATATGAATCAAACACCAGCACTGAGAAGGTGTGCATATTAATCAAACACCAACACTGAGAAGGTTTGCATATGAATCAAACACCAACACTGAGAAGGTGTGCATATTAATCAAACACCAACACTGAGAAGGTGTGCATATGAATCAAACACCAACACTGAGAAGGTTTGCATATGAATCAAACATCAACACTGAGAAGGTGTGCATATTAATCAAACACCAACACTGAGAAGGTGTGCATATGAATCAAACACCAACACTGAGAAGGTGTGCATATGAATCAAACACCAACACTGAGAAGGTGTGCATATGAATCAAACACCAGCACTGAGAAGGTGTGTATATGAATCAAACACCAACACTGAGAGGATGTGCATATTAATCAAACACCAACACTGAGGTGTGCATACGAATCAAACACCAACACTGAGAAGGTATGTATATGAATCAAACACCAACACTGAGAAGGTGTGTATATGAATCAAACACCAGCACTGAGAAGGTGTGCATATGAATCGAACACCAACACTGAGAAGGTGTGCATATGAATCAAACACCAGCACTGAGAAGGTGTGCATATTAATCAAACACCAACACTGAGAAGGTGTGCATATTATTCAAACACCAACACTGAGAAGGTGTGCATATTAATCAAACACCAACACTGAGAAGGTGTGCATATGAATCAAACACCAGCACTGGGAAGGTGTGCATATTAATCAAACACCAACACTGAGAAGGTGTGCATATGAATCGAACACCAACACTGAGAAGGTGTGCATATTAATCAAACACCAACACTGAGGTGTGCATACGAATCAAACACCAACACTGAGAAGGTGTGTATATGAATCAAACACCAACACTGAGAAGGTGTGTATATGAATCAAACACCAGCACTGAGAAGGTGTGCATATGAATCAAACACCAACACTGAGAAGGTGTGCATATGAATCAAACACCAGCACTGAGAAGGTGTGCATATTAATCAAACACCAACACTGAGAAGGTGTGCATATTAATCAAACACCAGCACTGAGAAGGTGTGCATATTAATCAAACACCAACACTGAGAAGGTGTGCATATGAATCAAACACCAACTAAATCTTCAGCAATGAAAAAAGTTCTGTTAGTTTTTACCCGGTTTACTGCTTATATAACAAGAGAAGAGCACATAACAATTTTCACTCTAAAGCTTAATGAATTGAACACAAATTACTAAATTAATCATTCGTGAATTATGCCTCCCTGAAAATTAATGATCTTTGTTAAGAACTTTTTTTTACATAACAAGCATGTCGTGTGTATGCTTACATGTTTGTCTTTGCTTACATATCAAGGAAAGAAACACTACTACACTGTACTCTGTGAAATTGCCAAATGGACTTGTGTTAATTTTATTTGAGGATATATGGGCCATGATCAGTGCAAGGTTAATGCAAACTAAAATGACAAAAAAGCACACTGGTAATTGAGCTGACATTGGCTGTCAGTGGTAAAATTGCATTTATTTATGCACTACTGTGTTGTAGGTGCATTATGTGTTATAAAACATTTTTTTTATTACAGTGTTGAAACGGCATGACTACCTGATGGTAAGTTACAATTCATTACATTTACCATCTTGCCACATTCAATATTTGTACTTTGCACTCTTTACTTGCCATCTTGTGTCTTCTTTTTTATCTGAGCCAAGCATCAGATATATGTTGAAATATGTGTCAAAGCTGGCATTACCACTTGCTCCGATGGCCAAGCAGCTTGCTGGAGCAAAATATGCAAAATGCACAAAGCCGAAACACCAGTGGCTCATATTGCAAAGACAAAACTGTTCAGCGCTGAGTCAAGTTTATGTTACATTCATTAACATTTATTTTTTCAGTGTAAGCATGTGCTAGCATTGAAACTAAGTGATGCCATGGATGTTACAAACATCGTCAACATCAGCGATGAAGAAGCAGCACAACTTCTTGAAGGTAAAACCGACTGAAGAATCTTCAGCATGACCTTTGCTACAGTGGTCTGCATGAAGACTAAGTGTAGCATTCAAACTGTGGCTTGTGGCAGTTGCACATTGTGATTTCAAAAGACTAGTTTCGAGTGCCATCAGGTCTGCATTGTAATCTATGAAGAGAGTCTTAGTGTGTCATCTGTTTTAAAAGGGGGCAGTGTCATTTTGCAGTGCTTCTTGCAGCGATAAACAGCATTTAACACTATGCAATACAAGCACACAAGCTATGCTACGATGCATTGAAACTTGATGCTTCTCTGATACCATCTGCTGGCTGCTAGGCCACCACCTACTAAATTTTGGTGCTTCTCTGTTACTGTTTGATGTTGCTAGGCTACAGTGTGCTAAAGTTTGATACTTTTGTGATACTGTCTGCTCATTGCTGGGCTACGATATGCTGAAGTTTGATGGTTTGTGAGACTGTTTATATATAGAAAACTATAAAATAGCCTGACTGAATATCCAATAATGATCTGTATAATGTGGTCAAGAAGAATCATTGGAGTAAGCAAAAGAAGATTGCATTGGTTTGGGCATACACTAAGATTACCTAAAGAATCTCCTTTACTTACTAGCATTAAGTAAAGCGCTTGAAACAATAAAAAGCTGAGACGAGGTCAGCTACTGACATATATAGATTTACTGCAAAGAGATTTAGCAAATATAACTCTAGATTTGAGGGTGATGCATCATGGACGGTGGCATGAGCGTGACAGGAATGCGCAACAGGTTTCTTAGAACGTAGCAGCCCCAAAATGAATGAGACTGTTTGCTGATTGCTACGCTACAATATGCTGAAGTTTGATGCTTTTTTGATACTGTCTGCTAGTTGCTAGGCTACGATATGGCTGAATTTCAATGCTTGTCTGCTTTGCCACAATAAAAAACATTCAGCAATTGGTACAAGCTAGAGCATGATGTGCTGAAGCTTGATGCTTCTCTGTTACCATCTGCTGGCTGCTAGGCCACCAGGTTCTGAAATTTGGTTCTTCTCTGACACTGTTTGAGGTTGCTAGGCTACGATAGGCTAAAGTTTGATACTGTCTGCTGGTTATCAACAATGATGACCCACTGGTGTGCTCACATTGACTAAGAACTATAGGATCAAGCTCACAAGGAAAAAATTGACATAAAATCCACACAGAAATTCTAGCATAATTGCCAAAAATATCTTGCAGTGTGTTAGCCTATTAGCAGATCTTGATAACGATTTTGGAACATCTAGCAACTACCATTTTTATTCTATATTATAAAATTCAACTCATTCAGAATTGTAACTTTTATTTCTTATACAATAAGAAATAAAACAGCAATTGTCTTATTCTTGATACAAATGAATTATTTGTATCAACTATCATCAAATAAATTAAATTTTATAGAAAATCACTACCGTATACGCTAGAGGTAAGAAATATTTAGATAGTAAACGTGACAATCAATAAATTTGAAAGTTATGTCAGCTACACTAGCGTTAAAATTACAGCGACTATAGACGGCCAGTTTTAAGCCAATGGACAGATTTATTAAAATTGGGCCCGCCGTGCACATGCCATGATGAATTAGTCCAGTGTGCACGAAGTTTCTTGATACTGTGAAGACAGTGAAACTATCCAGTCTGTCCATTTATATCTGTTTCAATGTTTTTTTGCTGATCGTATGTTCATTTGTTTTGGAATTTCAGTTTATGGCCGCTATTTACCTTTTTAATAAAGGTAATTGGCAAGCCCAATATGCATTAGTTAGATCGTAAATGGATTTTAATTTTACTGATTTGTGGACGACATACAAACCCTCAACACGGGAAGAGCACTGTTAATCTGATTATATAACATAAAGTTTCGATAATAAAGTTTGTTAAAGATGTCCAAAGTGTTTATACTGTTTTGGAACATTTGTGGGATAGAGGAGTAACAATTTTCTAATTGGGCCCTGTGCTTCCTAGCACTGGTCCTGACTATAAGCACTGTTGCAGTAACATTGTATTAACAACAAACACAGTTTTGGCACAATTCTGTAATATTGAAAATAAAGCTATAAGAAACCTTAAAATGATTTTTGCTCTGTAAATAAAAGATTATGCATATTATGTAATAGGTTGAATAAAAAAGTAAAAAGAAAAATATAACTGTTATTATAAATAAACAGTCAGCTTTTGTAGTACAGAAAATTACAAATACATGTCACAGGATGTAAGAATTGCCTGGAAGAACATTACATGGCACTGAATGTAACAAACTGCGTTGGAGAACACTACATGTCACTGGACATAACAAACTGCCTTTAAAAACACTAAATCTGTTGTTTATCACAAAGAACAAAGCAGCTTCAGCAAAATATATGAGCAGCTCATATATCATACTTACTGTAGTAAGAACTGTACTGCAACCTCTTTAAAAATCAGAAATACAATGTTAAGGTACAAATAATCCAAAAAGGTGATAACACTACTGGTACGTTATCTCACGACAATAGTATCTTATCACGTACGATACAATATTCAGTCCGAGCAGCTAGCAACTATTACTTATCGTACTTGCTGTAATTTAATCTAGATCATAATCAGTTTAAAAATCGATGACACACTTTTCAAGGCAAACACATTGAAAAGATATCTAAGCTGGTAAGAACAGTATTAAATAAATGCACAATTACAAATCTTTTCTATGACTGCTTATGTGTGACCAGATCAAACAGCAAATTAAATCTTTTAATTAGATTATTCATGTACACTTTAAGCTAAATTACTAATTACTTTGCAAGATGACTTGACCTACAGAAGCTTTTACTATATCGATGGCGTTTGTATGGCCTTTCACCAGTGTGAGTTCTGGAATGCCGAACTAAACTAGATTCCACAGAAAACTTTTTACTACACAAGTCACATTGATAAGGTTTTCCACCAGTGTGAATTCTAATATGTTTGACAAGATTTCCTTGTTGGGAAAAGCATTTCTTGCAGAATTCACAGCTGTAAGGCTTTTCGTCTGCGTGAGTTCTCAAATGTTGGTCAAGGTGACATTTCTGGAAAAAGCATCTACCACACTTATCACATTTGTAAGGTTTCTCACCTGTGTGAAGCCTAAAGTGCTGGTCAAGATGACACTGCTGTGAGAATCTCTTATTACACAAGGTACAATTGTAAGGTTTCTCACCTGTGTGAAGCCTAAAGTGCTGGTCAAGATGACACTTCTGTGAAAAGCTCTTATTACACAAGGTACAATTGTAAGGTTTCTCACCAGTGTGTATTCTAAAGTGTTGTTTGAGCTGTGATTGTGATGAAAAGTTCTTACTACATCTGGTACATTTATAAAGCTTTCCAAGCAAACGAGTTTCTGCCATTTCATATAAACATTAATTTTGAGATTCCTTCAATAAAAACACTCTTTTCTCCCTGTTGAATTCCTATAAAACAATGAAAAAAATTATTAAAGAAAACACAGACAGCAACAACAACAGTAAACTGACAAGAAGGAACATCTTCCATAATCAAGTTCTAGTTTTCACTTTCATCACTTAGCAATTAATAATTGCGGTTAGTGAAAAAAGTACATCACTCTCATATGCTCTTTGTGAATCAGGTTATAATAATTATAAATCGATAAACTATTCTATGGGACTTGTGTTCCTTTTACTCTAATATTTCTATTTCTATCCTTTATCAGCAAATACGACCATCACACGGTAAAATATCAGAGATCTTTGATTAAACAGCAATAGCTGAAATTTGCAAACTCAATACTAAAAAAGTACTAAAAAACTCAACTTCTTATAATTAAAAAGCCGTGCATAACATATCAGTCAAATGTATTGTCAAACCTCGTTATATTGCATAGACATCTATATATATATATATATATATATATATATATATATATATATATATATATATATATATATATATATATATATATATTAATGCACCTCGTTTTAATGCCAAACTCGCTATAATGTCAACTTTTTTGCAGTCGTAAAGTAGGTGATATAAAAAGGTTTGACTGTAAATTATAAAATGATCCAAAACTCTCTGATTTAGCACTCAAGTTACGCAAATCAGTAACATCAGCTAAATCAACACAAAGATTCTTTTTCACCAATTTAGCATTCTTTGCAGCATTATGCATTCCGGGTCACATCCTAGATGAGCTTGAAGGGCATTTTGCTTGCCGTACATCATTCAAAGTCACCATTAAACTTAGCTTCTGTCGAATTGGTGCTCCGTTCATGTGTTGTACTGTTGCCCTGTTTGGTAACAGTACCCCAGTCTGCTACTTTTTTTTAAAATACATATTCTTTTTTTGCCTTTCTAGTAGCTGGCTTGTAGCGTTAGGACTACAATGGTAATAGGTAACTTATAGCCTTAGTTTTGGTTCATCAATTCTATGCCAGTACAAGGCTTTTTTGCATCACCATTTGCCAGTTGCAAACTATACATAATGCAGATTAAACGACATCCACGTACCTTGCACATCAGCTTCCGCTGCTTTCATATTTGTAGTATTCTTTGAATCGTTTCTCCGAAAACTGTGTCATCACTAGATTCAAGAAGAACATCAACAGATACCTTGTATGCCTAGCAAATTAGTTATATATATTTAATTCCCTGGATATATTAACAGAGAAGAATATAATGCCCTTTATAGTCTCAAACCCATTTTTTGGGTTTTGCCATGAAGTGCGATAGTTACAGTACATCCCGCGACTGGTTACATTACAGTTTATATTTTCATACGTTTGCATCACGTCTCTGCTGAACTCCTTTCTATTTCATTTCTCTTCTCTTTTTCTCTATCTTTGTCTATTATTTTATCTTAACTATTCTCTGTTTTCCTATTTTTTCTCTTGTTAAGCAGTTTTTTCTCCCCTTTCATGGTGGTCTTACAAGCTTTGCTTCTTGACCACCATGCAGCATATTTTCCTGTTGTTATGTAGTTAGTAACTATATTAATAATATAGTGCTTTTATATTAATGTGATTACATTGATTTGAAATGTAATACATGTAATTGATTTGATATATAGTTACAATGCGATAATGTAATCATGCTGAAGTGGACAATAAATTACGAAATTACTCAACATAAGATTACAATATTTATTCAGGAGCTTTCGCCCTGGCCTCATCAGTTGAATAGAGGTTGGTAACTTGACAGTGCAGCATATATTTCAGCTGATAAACTATTATATAGTTTAGTAACTATATTAATATAGTTCTTTTACAATTATTATAATTATATTTGCATTTTCCCTAATTGTATCACATAATAGCGCATCAATATAATTTTGTTACAATTATTATAACCAGATTTGATTTATATTAGTTATAATGTGATAATGCTAATCGTAATTACGCTGAACTGGATAATAAATTACAATTACAAATACAACTGAGATTCTTAATTCACTACAACTCAAGATTTGGCAACTTTTTTTATGTTGCCCGCGGATGCAGTACGGAAATCTTCAAAATGAAGATCAGCAATCAAAGTTTGCAGCAATGACAAAGAAAGCAGGAATTATAAAGGAACTTACGTACGACTCTTACGTTAGTTTCATTGTTGTGAAGGAGTTAACTGAGCTGTACCTATGGTCTTAGTTTAAATAATACTATTGCATAATGTATGCACACAATACATAATATTTTATCACAGTAATGTAATACTATTATATAAACTGTGCCACGGTGATGCACAATGTGACAAAGTACTTTCCTTATTCTATTTTGGGCAATGGTTTGCAAGTGTATGGTATAAGAAAGAACCAGGTAGCACCACAGCGTTTTTAAAAAATTGTAAATTTATAACTGCGCCTTATCTAAATAGTACATACACAAGTAGTAAATAGTTTAATTTTTGTGAAATCGTGCACGCCCAGAAAGATTTTTGCTCGTTCATACTACTCATGAAATCAGACTACTTATTGCTAACTGCTGGCACAGCCGTCTCTAAAGTAACAGGCAATCGATTTTTAGGCGTATGTCTTCAAGCTCTTTGGTTAAATTTAAATTCTCGCGTTTGCGCCGCATATTCGCTCGTTTATTTACAATAGTATTGTTTGGTTTTTACTTTCTCTCTCGATGTAGTTGAATTATAATCATTTGTTTCTTTATTATTTCAGATTTTCTCTGATAAAATGGTGGCTCTTCAAGCTCAAATTATGCATTTTTTATACATGTTAGCACTGCACGTGACTTGTTAATTAATATCAATGTTTTTGCAAGGTGTCCAATTGTAAAAAGCATTATTATATAAAAATTTTTATAATTACGGTAACGACATTTTAGTTGCGTAGCAAGGTTAGGGAGAAAAGTCCAATGTAATACTCTAGGGGGGTTTCTCAGGCTAAATAGTATCACTTGAAATTAAGTTGTACTTGATGATTGTAAAGATCTGTCTTAAGGTATCGTTAGCGTAATTGCTAAATGATATCAGTAATTTACAGGTATATTGGGTCATAGAGTTGCAGAACATAGAGTTTGTAAAGGTTCAATGAAATTAAAAATATATTTAGACTAAAAAAAGAATAAACATTGGTTTCATTGGTTCAAAGAAGAAAACAAAAAATTATTATAACCTGGATGCTTAAAATATTAGAAAAATAGGGTTCAAACTGGTTCAATTCACAATTTACTCAGTATGTACAGGCAATAAGTTTGGCACACTTCACACATGTACACAGAATTCAAAAAGGGAAGAATGACCATGATTTTGTCGATGTGTGCTTGCATAGGTTAGGAAGGTACCAAAAATATGCCAGGCTAAATTACATAACAAATCATTTGGACACATTGAGTAATCAGTAACGGCAAGAGTGTATTAAACTACAGTGCATACTTCAGGCTACAAAGCAAAACAAATAAATTCAAATTGTTGCATCTCATTTACATTTATTTTCTCAATAAACTATTTGTAGTGTGTAGGAAAATTTTTCCACAGCTTATAAGATGCTGTCGCATGCAATAACTTTAGAACAATGATTTTTATATAATCACTTGACAGTATAAAATCCATTCTAAATCAATTTTTGGGCCAGTTGATTTCCAGTAAAAACACACTTTACTGGCAGCAATATATTAGTTGACAAAAAAACATTAATGGATATTCAAATCATAATTGGTATTATATGAAAACAGAAGTTCAAGAAAAAATACCGAAAATTTTTCAGTAAAAATGGTAATAAAGATACCTCAAATTTTTGCACAGTTACGTAAATTTTAATAAGCAAACTTAGGAAAATATTTAAATGAATGAAACTTACAATACCAAATTTTTTACTGGGTCGATTTTAAATCAAAATTTTACTGATTATTCAGCCAGAAAAAACTCAAGGAAATAAAAAGTCTAGATAAAATGTCAATGTCTCCAGGTTTTTAATCACAAAATGACAGAAAATTTAGTAATAGTGACAATGCTGGTTATAATTACTGCAAAAAACACACAGCGGTGTCATATCAAAATATACAATTTTAGGCTGAACAAAAAGGCAATTTACAGACCAAATAAAAAAGCAGTTTACAGAATGAACAAAAAAGACAATTTACAGGGTGAACAAAAAAGGCAATTTACAGAATAAACAAAAAAGGCAATTTACAGGGTGAACAAAAAGGCAATTTACAGGGTGAACAAAAAAAGTTCTTTACGACAATATGTTACATAATTACAAATAAAACAGCACTAATCTAATTAGTTTCCAACGTACAGACAACGTAGGATGATAAAGAAGTTTAGAGAAACCACTATCTCCACCAAACTTTGGCACTAGGTGGCATCATATGGTCAACCATGACCAACTTTGTCAACTAAGCTAGTAACTAACTGCATATCGTATGTGTATCATAAGGACTGAGTCCTTGGTAAATGTCTGCCCACAAACATTACTTATCGACTTATCAACACAGTTCTCAACTCAGTTTGGTAAATCATTTTCAAACACGCCTTAGCGAAAATGTTAAGTCTCAGAAGCATCTACCGATTCCAATGTTAATAATTCTGAGGACACATTATTTAACAACACAACATCAAATTTACATCACTGTGCAGGAAGACCGTCCTTAGAGAAGTACTGTGATGCGTGCAAACTTCCTTTGTAAATTTATTGAGCCATTTTTTCCGAGTCATCCTGAACTGCACGACGAGCATGTTCCGGCAACAGCGATGGCTCTGTCAGAATCGTGGTTGTCGTACTCAACTCTCGTAGCGAATTCATCACACCTGTTAGAAAAGAAAAATCTTTGATGAACACAGTAATCATTAGAAGAATGGTTACCACAGTTTAAATATTTTAGTAAGTGGAAATGCTTATGTACGTTACACTAATGGTTCCAAAAATGCTAGTATAAATCGAGAATAGATCTTAACAATAAAGTTTATTTACTTAGGGTTTCATGTAGGTATAAGAATCGAATGTTCAAATTCAATTCAAATAAGTTTTTTCATTTGAATTTGATTCGAACCTAAAAGAATGGATTCAAATAAGTCACCATTTCAACTATCATCAATCACAACGTTTGAAACATCATGCGATCAGTATGTTTTAGGTGTAACCGCTGTGCACAATTTTTAAACAAATTATTAGTGTTTTTACTGCAGAACAAAATCAATACAGAGGTTATACAGAGATGTATAACCTCTGCAAGACTGCTTTTCATTAATGACTCAAAAATTTATTTAAAAATCTGTAGAACTGAATCCGAATTCGAAATCTGGAAATCCGGTTCAATTTGACTTCGAAAGTCAAAAATTCGATTCGAATTCGCTTTCTGATAGAGAATGCTCACCACTAGTATCAGAAAGTGAAGTTTATAACAAACCTATAAATAATCAGATATGAAGAGAACAGAACTTTCTAAAGCTTCCGCTATATGACAATTCTAGTACTTTTAAACCGAACTACAGCTTAATTTTTATACTACAAATTACTTTTTATTACACAAAAACTACTTTTTATACTACAAAGATCAGATTGCACAACTCAGTAAAACTGTACTAAGTATGTAAGACAACAAAAATAATGGTCTTACTTGGTCTCAGAGCCACTAATGAGCATTGCTGATCCAGCCACAGCATCACAGTCCTATTTAATTCATCAACCGAAGATGTCAATATAGAGTTATTGTAACTTTTAAATAATGGCTGGATTATGACATTAAACTGCAAACTACAAGTCAAGGAAAATGTGCGTGAAATGTTGGTGGCATATGACTTGAACCTGGCCTAGACAGCAAATGTTTAAAAAAAATTGTGGAAACTCAAAAACAACATAATCAGAAAAATCTAATTGATTTACACAATAAAACAAAAGAACGCTTCCACTTTCTGAAATCATAGCAGAAATGACTTGGTTCATAGTAGATGTTTGCTACTGCCCTTTCTCTGCCATAAACTAACATGATATTCTACTATAATGTTGCATACATGTCTGAATATACTGAAAATATCTACTGTTGCATTACTACTGCTGTGCTATGCTTCGAACGCATATTAACAATGATATGGTGCACAACAAACTAATAATTTACTACTAAGACTAACACTTTTGTTAGCTAATGGTAGGTAACTGATGCCACTATTTTGCCAGAAATCTGGGTGAAAAGTCAAAAGTCTGGCAACTTTTTCTTTGGCCTGACCTTTACAAGATTTCTTCTTGGAGAGATACAATAATTTACTAATCAACTTTATTATTTACGTGATTGTTTTCTTTTAATTTGGTATTATGCATCTTCATCACATTTTTGTATCATTTTGTCATAGCAAATGGAATAAACTAAACTAACCCTTAATTTTTAAGCATAAAAAACTTGCCAATGGTAAAAAACAGAAGCATTTAAGAAATCAAAATAGTGAGCTCAAAAGATACAATCCAGAATTTCCAATTCTGCAGTGTTCTGAGTCGGACAAGTTCCTCATACATCTCCCACATCTTATCAGTTTTTTGCCGGGGTACAGGAACACCAGTAGCGGGTAACTGCATCTGTAGGTTACTGTAAGAACAAGGGGGTAGCATTAGACAATTATACATGATGGTAAGTAGCCACACACAAATAACCATTGCCGTAATGTAACTGACTCATCACGAGTTGCTAACAATGTGGGATGTTAACTGTCAAGAATTATTATAAATTTTCAGCATGAGAAATTAGTAACAAGACACATGGCAAGATTTTAATTAAGAATCACAATTACATTTTATCGTTTTAACTGTTCTTATGGCCAATCTTGCCTCACCCATCTAAAGAGGCAGATTGTTTATGCTTCCAAAAAACCTTTTGACATTAGAGACATCTAGTAAACATTTTTTCTATTATTTTCTAATGAAATATTAATGGAAAAGCTAAAGAACTCTCTTTCTACCCAATCTCGTCTTCAAGATCTTGCTTCTTTTGAGACAACTTTTCTGCCTCATCCTGCATTTGTTGCCGTGACGATTTCAGTTGCCTGATATAGTCAACAGCTGTACGAAAAAGAAAAAACGAGAAGATACATCAACAAAACTGATAATTAGTTTTGATTAATGCAACACCAATCAGTGGCTGATATAATAAATGAAAAAATGGTCAACTGGAATATAATTCATCACATTAAGCGTTTTCACAGTTTCACTATGTGCACATGTAGTTGCTGCAGATCAAAGGTTAAGTAAACCCAGCATATCATACGTATGTAACTGCATGTAGGTGAAACACATGGTTATTTTTATTATTATATTACACTTGTACAATTATCATTAGCCGGAAACAGCTAGCAAAATAGCTGCAGCAATCCACATAAAATGTGATAACTAAAGCCAAGAACTGTTACTATTACAATAGCGTGGGCTGCAAGACATTGTCAAGTCTAAACAAATGGCTTTTTGGTTTAGTTGACCTTTGACCTTTTCACGATCACCATCAATCGCGGGAACTGCGAAAAAGCTTATTGTCGACAACCAACAAGTTGCAGTTCTAAAAATCACTCTGTTCTTGCTCTTCTTACTGCGAGTGCTGGTTCTAAGCCCAATTTATTTGAAGTTGCAAACTGAAATTGCTTAAAAAGTGTTCAAGCAGAACACGTTTTCATTTCACTGCTACGTCCACACTGCACAAGCAATAGTAAAGGACTGATAGCTCTGATATTATTGTCAGTGCGTAATAATAGTCATAATAAGAACTGACAGTCATAATAGGAACTGAAAAGAAAACATGTAGTTCTTTTTTCAAAACAAGAAATGTGATATTTGCTAGTTCGCATATATGTAGTTATGACTTAACTTTTTTTAAAATATACACGATTAGTAAAGCACTAAGCCTCCAGCATGTTACAGGTATATAGTTGAGTACAAGACACATTTATTATGCAAACAAAATGTTTTTGATAAGGCTGATTGATTTTGAATTGATTCATAAATGATTAATCCAATAAATTTGTTTCAATTTATTAACCTTTAGAGTGCAAAAACAGGACTCTAACCTGTGTACACTTGCAAGGCTGTATTGTTGTTCATCTACATCAAATTTTAACGTATCTCGTTATAACACCAACTTTTTTCCTGTCCCAAAGTGGGCATTATAGAGAAGTTTGACTGTACCTGGATAGAAAACCTCTTGGTGTTGCCATGGAATGTGTTTCGTGAATTTTGAAAGTTTATTTATTTTTTGTTTAGTTCATTTATTTGTTGATTTACTGCACACCTGTAGTTCATTCAGTGTGGTATTTTCAGCGGCCAGTTCATTTTGAAGTTTATTTATTTTTTTATTTAGTTTATTTATTTATTTACTTTGTTCATTTTCAGGATAGTAATTATCATTTACATTGAGAATATGCTAATAGCAGGAAAATGTCTGTTACATAAAGAAAATCTCTCAGGTACAGTCAAAACCCGATAATGCAATTTTCAAGGTACCAAATATTTTTCATATTAAGTGGGTTTTGTGTTATCCATTACACGGATTTTTACTTCTAACGTAAAATAGCATCTTCTTATGACGTGTAGTCTATAAATCGGTTTACTTAAGTACAAACTGCAAAATTATATTAACGTGTTGCCATTAGTTGCTCTGGTTACTCTAAAGACAGTCTGTAATCAAAGGGTTAGCAGTACCAGAGAGTCTGTGGAATGTACAGTCTTGACTGTCACACATCACAGTGTAAAAGGCCCACCTGTGCAACAAAACTTTACTAGAGCCGCTACTAATGATACTACAACTGGATATGTGCGAGGCCTAGATGTTTAGGGATGGTAAGCCATGCAGTAGCAAGTACGTGTAAGGCCATTTTAAACTGTCAGGGCAGATTTTTATCGCACTGGGAAGCGTTTTGCAAATCAGCAATTTGACTGCAGGCAGTTTGTTTGTACACTCATTTTAATTATTGATTTTTAAATCGTAAATTATAAAAAATGCTAACCTGGAAAAATCCATCAAAATAAAAATGTGCTGTAATTAACTCACATTTTACTACTTGAACAAATCAGTAATTTTACTCTGTTTTGTGTACTTACTAGCAAAATTTGTAATGAAGTCAATTAAACTTTGCACTGAATGGTGAATGTGTAGCTGCACATATTTACTAATTTAACCCACCTTTAAAGTTTAAACTAAACTATGACAAAATGTTGCGTCTGCATGCGTACGTGCATTGGATTATGACGCATGATGTTGTGAAAAGCATTGCTGTGGTAACTGTGACAGTAGGTGAAGAATATCTAGTGTCTAGACTTTGGGAGACACAGCAAAAATCATATTAAAAGTGTTTATTTACTTAAAACTATACTGGCGGGACTTTGGGAAAATATCATACAAACTGGGGTTTCGTAGTAACAAGTTTCGTATTAACCATACGTGATCAAATAGGCTTTACCATAAGCTTGGCAGGGACATAAAAGATTGCCATACTACAGAGAGTTTTGTTAATAGCCGAATCGTATTACCAGGATTCGACTGTACTTTGCTAGCTTTTATTTATAAGGCAGTACAGTAAGGTAAAAAAACAATCTTACTTTTTTGCAAAATGACGGCCTTGCTAAACTTGGCAGGAGTGCCTCCTTGTTTACTAAGTGACGGTAGAAGCTCATGAAGTGTGTCAAAACTAAGCTGAAAAGTATGCAAAGAGAGAATATTAGTGCACTGCTTAGATTTGTTTGAACAGTGTAGAAAAATAGATAGAAGAATATAGTGCGATGTCGTATTTAGTACATCTATTGATTAACAACTTAAAGAAGTCAAACTAAACCCCCACTATAATATAAGTTTCTACAGCCTAAAATCCTACTCTCATTACGAATATTCAATTTATACCGTAATTTAAATTACAATTTACTATAAAACTTGTTTCTTTTGAATTTTTATCACTTCGTTGTTGGTGGTATTAAATTCGAAGAACCGTCATTTTTCAATGCACGAGACGAATGAAACTGAATGATAGTTTTCATCATTACTTATACGTATTAATGAGTACAGTCACGAGGTCACCAAAGATCGGTAAACAAACATAGGTAACCAAAGAGGCATTCTGTACTACGTGCGTCATACACGTCGTGCTACGTATGCAAAACATGGCAACCTTTATGGCAATACAGCAATTAGAAATGAGCCAGAAAAAAATAATTGAGTAAGAATAACTATGACTTCTTTAAGTCATCATAATAATGCATTAAAATACTTCAATGTCTGGTGAGGTTATATAGGCCTTTAAGAACTATATAGTGGAAAAACACACTAGGAATCAGGTTGGCTCAGATCAGAATATTAAGTATTTCATGGTACTATATATTGTTAAACACGCTTTTAAGTTCTTACAAACGTTTAATTCCCGTGTTGGATACTTGACAGTCCGACGACAACCATAAAGCAACAATACGACATGCAGCAGAAAAGAAATTACACAAGTTCTGATCCGGCCATTTAACAAAAAGAAAAACGAAATGCAACGAAAAGTCTTACTTTAATATTGTGTCTTCTTTTTACTTCAGACTTTACATGGCAGACACGACGGTGCTCGTTGTAATATTTCCTTTCCTCTTTCGTTTTAAGCCTCAGAGTTTTGCCTTGCGGTGTTGTCTATAATAACAAATAATGAAGACTAGTAGAAAAACTCCAAATAACAACAAATAAAATACACTTTCACGCAGTTTACAAGACCCTCAATGTAACAACTAATCATCCATTTTGGAGCCGATTTAAAAATTATACGCCATTTTATTTAGAAATCCTCAAATTAGGATCACTGGCACTGAAACTGTCAGTCACACCACAAATAAACAAGAAACTAATTAAACAAGCAAAATTCTTTACCACAGGAGGCTCAGGACTCATTTGTTGCCATGGAGAATTAGGCGAAGCAGCTGCCGACAGTGCTGTTTCCTGTTTTAGAGCTTCCTTCTTTGTTGTTTGTAGACTGACTAAATGAAATAAATCAAAGCGAAAAATGGATTCAACATATTCGAGCAAAACATAGAACAAAACCTCACTGGTTCAAGATTTAAGATTGTCCATTTCGCATCAACACGAATGCAACTCATACATTAAAAAACACAGAAATTTCAACAGTTCTATAGTTAACAAAAAGTAAAATACCCAATAAGAAGCAAATTTTGAAATATACTAAATAAGTAACTAGATTAATGATCTGTGTTGCAGGGCATTAAGGAAGCCAAGTTTGTAAAAATGCCTTGACTGTGAAATTTAGAGTAATATGTACATTTAAACAATGAAAGGAGAGGAAGTGAACAAGCAAGTGAGGATGAGAATAGATGTCGACAACATGATTAAATGGAAATATAAAGACAATTACACAAATTTAATAAAGTGGGCACAACTCAAAGCCTGTCAAAAAGTATTTGTATGCACTTTTTTGATAAGAATCACTCAAAAACGGCAAGTTGCCACCTGAGGACCCAAGTGACTACAGTAAAAGGATGGAAATCTGAATGTAAGTCCAGAAAATTATAATTCTTACAACTAATTTGCTGGTGATATCAGGTAATGGTATCTGTTAACTCTTCTTGAAGCAGACTATGTATTTAACAAGAAAATAATTAGCAGGTACAGAATTCCACAGATATGAAGCCCGAGTGAAGAACTGGATTTATAAGCAACTGCACCAAGAAACACTCAGGGTAAAAGTAAGAGAAACAACAGCAAAACAGGTACTACAGGTAGTCGATGACTTATAACCACAATACGTTCTGGTAGACTGGTCGCAAGACAAATTGGATGCAAGTCGGTCCCGTACGTTAAAGTGGTGCACCCTTACACTCAACACGCTGGGTGTGCACGGCCACTAAGTATAGCAGTGTCTACGATGAATTTATAAAACAGTTAATTCAAAGTTAATTTGCTTAAAAAATAGAAGGAAATGTGAGTTATAATTGGTTTTGTATAATTAAATAGGTAAATTGCGCTCAGGGTATTAAGTCTAGCAGTCGTAAGTCGCATAGGTCATAAGTCAAGGACTACTTGTGGTAAACTTAATTACAATTAGAGTTCATCTTTCAGTGAAAGTTATTCAACAAATAAATCGGAGACATAATCAATGGCTTTAAACCTTGAGAAACTGAAAAAAATTTATCTTTCAGACTATTTATTTTTGCACTCATAACGCATTCTGTCTAGTGTTGCCTAGAAGTGGTTTGGCATTCAAAAATAACTCAGTTACTTTTAATAATTACATTACAGCAAATAAAGAAATTAGATAACCTTCTGCATGTCAAAATTTAGGAAAAACCTCTTTAACAGTTTTCTAAACTTAGCAATACAAACAATTACGACCAATATTAATTCTATTTCGCAACTTTAGTGATGATTGTTAACTGTGTGTTACAGCTCACAAACTGGACTAAATGTAGTATCTGTGGTTAGAGGATGGCAATAAACATTATTATGTTTTCAGTGACCTAGAAGTGACCTTGAATGATGATGTTGAACTTTGACTTTTAACCTTGAATTTGCAGAAATCATGATAGCCAGTATGTGGGTTATCAACCCAACATTTTGATGGATTTTTGGAATGCTATTGCAGGTATTCACTCAACAAAAATATTATTTTTGAGATTTTTTTTAAAAAAAATTAAAAATGAAGTTTGAATTAATCTTACCATCTGTGTTATTCTGCACTGGCCTGGTCAAATTTTCATCAAGTTCAGCAACATTCGAAGCATGCTGAGTCGGCTGCTGTGTAAGTAATAACTGCTGGAGCACACCCTGCTGACAGAAAAAGAAAAGGTTTAAAAAACAGTAACCAAAGGAGTTACTCAAAACAAAACGCAAAGCAAAGCGTAGAACAGAATTAATATAACACAGAGCATTTATAGTGCCTTAAACAAGGACATTCGTCTGTAAGGATTCTGCTTTCTAGCCAATAGATGTCATTATAGCAACATTATCGCCACCTACTAAAGTTAATAATGTAATAGCAAAAGCTAGTCCATGAGTATCTTTATACAACATTAGACATACTTGTTGCATTGAATCCATGGAGTATGACTGCTCAGATGTATCCTGTGTTATAATCTTCGGCTGTGGTGCTAAAATGCATAAATCTCTTTAATAATTATGATGAATAAATTGATACTTGAAATAATAGTATTATTCAGTGAAATAATAAAAAACATTATAATGTAAAATTCTGTATTTTTAAACACAACAATTCGTGATTTTTACAATATATATTTTTTCAAATTCCCAATTTATTTTCATTTCAATACAACAGCTAGGCTTTAGTAACAAACTATCAGCTTCAGCAAATTACACTTAGTGATCTGAATTTTGTCTGGACGTATGTTGCACAAGTACGAGTCTGCACAAATGTACTTCCATCACTTAGGAAGCCACAGTTATAATATGTTTATATTAAAAAAGAACTAGGGAATTACTGAATTTTTTTTACACAAATAAATAATGTGACAGAAAAGGAAATGGCCCCAAATCTGGGTTTGAACCAGGCACCTTAGCATTACAAATCCACTGCCAAGACCCCTAGGGTAGGTCACTAAGTCTTTTTGCTCATGAGATGTTATACTCTTGGGTGGGTAGAATCTAATTTGCAGGATAACTAAATTATTTTTTCTAGTAAATTTAAAGCCTACTATAATACGTGGTACCTAATTATTTAGAATCTTAATTTCAAGATACTTAAAATCAGTGAAGTAGATGTGAACAGTATTACTAACAGTATACGTGGATTATTGGCAATACGAAATGCATGCAAAATTTGTTCTAAAGTTTGGTTCTTTACTGCATACAATGATGTTGCTGAAAAGTTCATTCAATCTCACCAAGAAAAGTAATCACATTTGAAAAACTGCACTCCCACTTAACACAAATGACCGAATTGCATAACTTGCCGGGCACACTGATAACATTTTACCTACCAGGTTTAGAAGTTCCTGCAGACAGCAAAGTTTGCAAAGTCACCGGCGGTTGCTGCTGCGGCAACACGTTCATTGCCAATAACGATGTGGTTGGGACCGATGGCTGTGCGGCTGGTGCTGGTGCAATCTTCTTTGGCTGTCGTGATGATTTTGATGGCTTCGGTATGGCAAAGGACTCGACTGGCTTCGGTGCATATGTGTTCGGCATGATAATAATGGCCTTGAAAGAACAAACTATTTAAAGAACTAAGAATATTTGTTAAGAAAAAAGATGTCAAATATTAAGGGATAAAAAATTCCTTAAATTAAAAAAGAGGAGAAAGAGAAAGAAAAACAACTTTTCAACTATAACTGCAGTTCTTCGGGTGAAGGAAAAAAGGATGAAAAGAAAAAATATGGAAACACTAGAAGTAATTTTTTGGGGGAGTCTTTAATTATACTACTAATAAAAAGACATTGCTCTAAAAAGGATACAAGCGCGTAGAAAAAACACAGAAATGCAAGGAAATGTGGAAATGCATAGAATCATTAGCCACAGTCACAGAACATAATGGAAACTAATGACACTTTATTAGTTTTTTAATTTATAATAACAGTTTGTTGGGTAATTACTAATCTCACTTGGGTCACAATGGACATAGTGTTATGATTTTATGTAATAAAATAAAAATCAAATATTCATCTTATTCCAAAAAACGTCGCAAAAATAAATTAAACAAAAAATATAAACAATAAAATATTCTGCATATATACAATGTGCCAAGATACGCTGTATCTTCGACAATTTATCAGCTGTTTCTGAGAAACAACTAACTTTAAGGACTTACGCACTTACAAAACTTATCTAGATAGTGAAAATATGATGAACTCTCACTTAAGGAAAATGATGAAACTTGGATCATGTTTCATCACACTTTGAACAAATACTAGAAAACAAGTCAGATTACCTGATTCTGCTGAGATGGCATTTGTGCCGAAGTCATAACTAAAGACGTGGGTGTGATATCATTCTCGCGAGCCAATGATGTCACGGACGTCGTCCTACCAGTCTGCACAGTTATTCCCTGTTGCGATGTGGGCAAGATCGGCGATGTTCGCACGGGGGTCATACCATACTGCTGATCTGCTTGCAGCATTGTACCGGGTACGTATTTTGAGCTGTCGAGTTGTATGTTGCTGTATGAAGGTGTACTGTCCATCGGAAACTGTTGAACCGATGACTGCGAGTATGGCATCCCGACGATGGCATTGTAATCATCAATGCTTACGAAACCTTGACTAGTATTTGAGCAGGAAGGCACGTTCTGAGGAGATGTGGTGGAGAAATTGGCTGAAGAAGGACTCGTTACATTACTGGCTAGTAGGACGTTGTCACCGGACGCCAGCTCAACATATTCGGGACTGAGCGTGCCCATGTTGACCTGAAAGTCACCAGTGTAAATATTGGGGTCGCTGCCTCGTTGTTGACTGCTCAGAAACATGCCCAACTCTTCGGCAAACAAACTAGGATTGTTGACAAGCTCGACGGTCTTATCTAGCATTTCTGTAAAATACAAAGATGATATCACATAAGTACCGAATTGGGCCATAATCATGCAGTTAAAAGGCTAAACTTCAAAATTCACCCATTAATTTATTAACCAAGTTTGGCACTGCTCAACTTTAGTTGCTATGTTGCTAACTGCTCGACAATGTTCAGTTAGCTATTCCCTTGGGACAGAAACATAAAAGGCTTATTGAATGTCAGCATGAAAGTAATTGGCAAAAGGCTACGACTTTAAGTTTGTTAAATTATTATTACTAATAACTTTGGCTGACAATCTTGGGCAGTTTTCACAATATTTTTAATAATGAACTGACCACAACTGAAAAAAATGATTTAAATTTTAAGAAAGCAAAAAACTCGACCACATCAAAAAACTCACCATGGAGAGGCTCAAAATCCATCAAATCTTCTAGGTTTGGCTGCGGCTGTAATTGCACTAACCCTGGTTGAATTATATCAGCATTTCCAATTTGTGCTGCACAAACAATTCACAAAACTTTTAGAGAAAACAAGTTTAGAAAAAATCTGATTTCTTCCTTATTTGATACTTTTCGGCACTTATTTCTACTTATATGGGATATCAACAAATAACTGATCAGCTAGACAAAAAAGTTGACACAAGTAGATACAAAACTGTTTTATTAATAAGGAATAATATTTAAATGATTAAGTTGTTCCTTGTGCAATTTGTTTTTGCAATTGTTATCACTTTTAATTGCCAAAAACCAACAAAATTGTTAAAAATGCCTCATGTCAGTGAGAAACACTTGGCAGCATGCTCCCGTTACATTAATGGCCGTCAGAGTTGTGAATTGAGGCAACACCAGATATTAACATAAGATGTTTTTATTCAAAACTAAATGCTCTTTCTTTTGGTTGATTTGTTTCCGTTTACTAGTTTAGGTTTCTTACAACACACGAAGCAATAAATTCAATACATTCATTTCTTGGAACCTTTTACACATAAATTGACATACAATTTACAACAGAATAAAAGGCTATCATCTGTTCCTGGTTCTAAATAGAAATAAAAGCCATTATATTTTTCTTGCAAACAAAAACCGGCTACAACTAACACTTTGTGGATTTGGTCATGAATTTTTGTTTCCAGTTGTGTTTGTTACTTTAGTTGCCACTCACAGTCCGTCCCTGTGTTCATAAATGACTTATCATGCTATAGCCATTTCATTGTATTTTCATCATTATCACCTCATCATTTTTTATTTTCTTCTATAATTTTTAGTTTCTTTCTCTCTTTTACTTACATTACTTACCCACACCCTAATTTTGCCATCGCATCATCATCATCTCTTTTCACTGTGCATCTGTTTTTATCCTGCCCCTAACACCTAATAACACACCATGCATTGCAGCTGGGCTTTCCAAATTCTAGCTTTTAGCTCAGCTGCAAGCAGTTGTATCATTTGTTCATTAATTGATTACTCACTTGATAGGTAATTGTAGTAATTTTGTTTTCAGTTTGTGTAACTGTATGTAATATATCTGTGTACGTAATTGCAATGGTGTTTTTGACTAATAAACAAAAAATAAACAAAAGTAATCAGTACTCTACAGAGGTAGTAAGTATTAACAGCATTAACAAGAGACTAATAATAAGAATAACAACAGGCCTACACATACTGCTTGACGTACATATCTTTTTTACAACGAAAATAAAACTTGGCGTTAAAACGTGACATCAGTAACCACAATTAAAAAGAAAGAAAGAAATGAAATGAACAGCTAAATGGAAATTTCACACTACAGATTCGTGAACATATGTCCACTATAAGATCATTGATGAATTTTATATGCTAAGCCAGCTAAATCAGCTTGAAATAAAAAAATGAAATTCAAAACATCATCGATTTTGCAGTAACGTAGTAAGAAATACATACAAGTACCAACCATACCTAATTTAAAGATTCTTATTTCTTAGACCAACAATTAAATTAGAAGTAAGCAGCCATTACTTACAATTCATTTCGCGAAAATTCGGAAAACTGTAAGGTTGATTCAGCGTTGAAAAAAGAGTATCTGAAAAATCCATCAGTTCATCCTCCATAAAGTAATCAGCCGCTTGCGTGACGGTTGTCGCTATATTGTATCCACCCTTGTGCCATCTCTCTTCCCTTGCAAAATATTTGGGTACGGAATTCCCAACGCGCTGTAGTAGCTGAAACTGTAAAAGAATACATAAATTTTTCTGATTTTTCACTCATTGACCTTGGCATTTTTCAGTCAATATAGAAGATATAAGCACAATAGAAATCATCGTAAAAATGCCTGGAATTAAGTCTAATACACAAAGAATGCTTATAGTAAGTGAACAGGAAATAACATCAGCAGACAGGAAGCGATTCAGTTCGTTTGATAAATTCGAACAAAACACCTCCAAATGGTATTTTTCACTTTCTGTGTAGTTGTGTAAATTTCATTTTTTAGTTATTCACTGAAATGTTTGCAAACACTACATTTTTCTGGCTCAATTAATTCTAAAATAACAACCTACATCACTGTTAATATTGCAGGTCTATTAATCAGAATTTTACATTACAAATGATCGAATGCATTCGATAAATTGACATTTTTTGCTTTGTACACTTGCTCAATACTCAAACACTAGTGTCTATGGTCATCTACTGTTTGCATGGGAAGACAAGATCATTTTTCAACCATTTTAGTTACTTTTTGCCAGGAACTCAAAAAGTGAAACGTCATATTTTAAAATTTTTTTACAATGTCAAAAAGTAGTCTGCCAGCTGCAAAAAATTTCATTAATAGCAATTCAACTGAAAACGGGATTTAAATTTTTTAATGGGCTATTTAAACGAATAGCTGTTTTTTACTACCTCATCTGTCTCAGACAGTCTTCGATTACGTGAAAATGTACGCCAGCGTTTGTACTCCGCAATACACGTCTCCAACTTTCTCTTCCAATACATTCCTTCCAGAACAACAGCCTATGAGTAAATGCATCAGTCAGATGTTGGATTTGTAATGATTTGTAATGCAAAGTTTCCTGGTTCAAATGTTGGCTCAATTTGAATTTTTAATAATTTTTCTTTTTAATCAAATTTTGGTGCATATGTTCAACAACAGTAGGTTCATTCAATCAGTAAATTCTCCTCATGTCAAGTATTAGTGGAGTTGCCTAATGCATTTTCAAATTTGCTCATTATCGAAACATAAAGCAAGTGTCTTAACCTAAAAGAATTAGAAAAATGCAAATTTAAATAAGGTATGTAAAGAGTTGGTTACTTTGATGAGTCAAAAAATTACCTGCAAGTTATATAATTGCACTTTATACATCTAAGCAGACAAATTCTGATCAGGTAATTACGTCACATAAATTATTTTAACGATTGTTACTAATTATCAAAAAAGTTAAAGGAATATGGACAGTTTGCAGTCTGCAATAGCCTTATGGTACGTTCTATCAAGAAAGGATAGAGGCAGCACTTTAGGCTAGTGGCTGAGCTCAATAGTTTCCAAAGTTAAGCACCACTGGTACTAGTTAGTAATTGGGTAGGTGAGCATAAGAATAATTTGTCAAAAGTTTGTAGTTCAATAAGCTGAACAAACAATCAGTGGTGTGGAAATTACAAACTAAATGCATCCTGGTAAATATAAAAGCAGCCACGCCATTTCAGGTATGGTAGGGTGAATTCAGCCTTTTCATTATATTAAGTGCCCTTACGACTGAGACTTAATAAAGCAAGTCTGTAGAAATTTTCACAACAATTAATTAACTGTGTGTGTAGAAATTTTCACAACAATTAATTAATGGTGTGTAACATCTCCACCTATAGTGAAACTTGAAATTTTGCATTAAACTCGCCTTTGGTTTAGCATGCACTTCCGTTTCAGCAGATGGGATGGAAAATTGACAAATGATAGGATTCTTGTTCTTGATATCTGCAAGAAAATTAAAAGTTTACCACTTTCGTAAAAACACCAACGTTTTTCTGGCTCACAGTACATGCAAAAGTGAACTTGTTATATGCCTTTACCCAGCTTGTCAGAGTTCCTACATCCCTTTAGTTTGTACTTTCATTCAGTTACTAAAAATTTGTTGTTTTTTGTACATTGTTTCAAATAAGGCTAATGGCCATTACTGATACAGGGTTACCACTTAATTATATTAGGTTTAAATTAGGTCTATAGAACTAGAAGACACATCATGATGGAAATAAATACATTTTTCTTTTTTGATATTCACTTAATTACAAGGTCAGAATCGTATTTAGCAAATTGCCTTTCAAAGCACTTCATACTAGGCTGCTTTTCTAAACTTTCAGACAATAAATTTTGTAACAAATTTTTAAATTGTATCTAATGTTTTATATTTTTTTACAAAATATTTTACATTATTTCTGTATATAATAAAAAATTGTAAATTTGCAAAAAACTTTACCTACAGATAATTGACGATTTAAGACCTATGAGGCTTACGACTGTTCGACTTTATATCCTGACCATAACTTAATTAAATAATTATAAAAACTCATATTTTCTTCTATTTTTTAAAGAAATCACTATCTGTTTCGATAAATTCATCGTAGACGCAGCTATACTTAGCGCGCGTACACAAACAACGTCTTCCAAGTATACGAGTGCACTGCTTTAATATACCGGTCCGATTATCATCGATTCATCCTCTGACTAATGCACTGGACTACTTGCATAAGATACCTTCGTATAGTAAATGAGGTATCACAAACTTCATAATGCTTACATTGAATATGCCAACACCTCCAGATAACATTATTGAGACGAATCTTGTCCTTCCACTTTAGCTTCATACCCTTGAAATTCTTCCATTTTGGAGATGTCAGTTTCCCACTGAAAACGGTAAATTGTTTCTCCATTTCATTAAAACGTAAATATTACGCAGAACATGAACAGAGTATAATTTACAATGACTAAACGTTACTGGTGGTATAAACGCAGTTCCCTCTAATCCATTTTGATCTCAAATGGATGCAAATGTTCTGCAATTTTGAATTGATGAAACATAAATCTGACATTTATTCACTCCAAGGGCACTACATATAAACACCCAGGTAATATAGTAGGTGGGACTAAAACAAATTATAACACAAACATACTGGCCCTCAACTTAATTCGATATTGCATTTATGCTAGAGCTGCCACATGAATATAAGCAAGTAAGTTACTTTATTTTGGAACACAAAGTTCATAAAACGTATTCACAGTAAAAAGTTAAAATTTACAAAAATTGCAAGATAAAATTAATAAAAGAAATGTTTACAAGTTAGCATTTTTGTTAAAATGCTGCAAGTCACCTGTACAATGTTAATAGACAAAAATTACGTAACTTTGATGTAGCCTGAACATCTGAATTCCTTAAACAGCAAATAATAATATTAAAATTAATCACAAGCGAATAATAACCGTTCATAATATAACATCAATATCAGGAATATTTAGATCTATGCACATTTGCTGAGCACTACAATCAAGGGGTAACTTGAACACTTTTCTAACACAATTATTGTATGTAACTTTCAACTGCCAAAATGAATATATAAAATAATCTTGCCAAAGTGATACACATTAGTACAGAATGTTTTAAACAATTGGATTCTTTCACCATTACATTTAGAAAGATTTCTGATCAAAACAGTAACCCCAGCAGCTAATAAACATTTCTGTCTGCAATACATACATTAAAAGGAGTTGTAGACGATGCAGAAATTTGAGGAATAACTTTTAATTATTTGAAAAGACAATCACTTTCTCTTTATACTTCTGTCAGAACATATAAAGCCAGTTATTACAAACCAGGTGATCAGTAGGTCTTTTGCCATCTTGATCTTCTTTATAAGCGTAAATTATGTAATAATGTATTATGATATGATATGATATGGTGAAAACAAATATAAATAAATTCTAATTAGAGGTCATCTTCTTCAAACCACTGTAGTTGTTAATCAATTTCGTCTTGTAACTGACACACTGTGGTTCTGCAGTTTTTGCTAAAGCCTGCGTGTATGAGAATATAATTTTACATAAAATTATTATTATTACATACTACAAACTCGTGTACAATAAATGTTTTATGAAAACAAGTGCAAACAATACAAATGACAAAAACTTAGAGCATTAAAACAGCAGCAAATAAATACAGAAAAAGCAGGTAAATATATAGGTGAAAACACAACCAAAAATACAAATAGAAACTACAAATAAATCTGTTCTAAGTTACGATTTGTAACTGCAAAACCTGTAACGTGAAAGGACTAAGCTCACATATTTACCTGTAGGCCAAACTCATACATTCAAATAGTTTAGCAAGAGATGCATCAATTGCCTTGGTAGCACGCCCAGCAGTGCTTGGTGATGGAGCAGCCTCAGATATCAAGCCACTTTGTAATTCCACGGCAACTGAATCAGCGTCGTCGCGACTAGCTGGCTCTGTTCCGGGCTCGGAGTCTTCAGCATTGTGAGGGTCGCTTATCATAAAATGGCCTGAATGTATGCCCTCTTTTGCTTCTGCCATTTTTCCGTTCGAATTTGGTTCGTCTGGACGATAGAATCTACGGCGTCTAAAATGAGGCATGTTGAGTGACTAATAACGACATTTCCACCTTCCAGTTACAATCAAACATCAATTTTAAGTTAAAAAATAACGCTTAATAAAGTGTCATCTAACAATTTCAAGAGTAACGCAGAATAACGTTTTAAGATAACGTTTAACAAGTTAAGAAGTAAACTGTAAACAGCTGTCCAAAAATAACATATGCGGACGCCATAATGACGTCATGTTACAGATATACATTTTTACGCACCGTATTATTGCCTTTTTTAGGTTCAATCCATTTTATTACCCACAATACACATAATAGATAAGATACTCTTGTTCCAAAAATCAGTAATAAATAAATAATTTGCTAATGGACAATGTTATAAAATATTCTCAAGTACGAAAAATGCCACAGTCTGCTTATTATAGGTATAATACAAACAAAATAATTTATAAAGTTTCAGTTATGTTCACAGAAGAAGACTCCTGATTATAGTCCATAACAGAAGAAGTATAAAGGAAACTCAGTAAGTAGGTGGACATAATCTGATTCCTATCACCATTTGCTATTGCGATTACCTTGCTGATATGTTTACAGTTTGTTACAATCTCGTGTCATTCTCAAGTGTAACTAATTTTCTTTCTCATTTTCACGTTACATCCTCATGCCTGGCATGGTAAAAGTGGTACAGAAAAAAATGGCATGGTAAAAGTGGCACACGAAAAAATGGCACAAATAGAAAAATAGGTAAAAATGGCACAACTGGAAAAGTAGGAAAAAATGGCAAATATGTTATTTTGAAGCAATTGATTTCTATAATAACGATAGAGTGCGTTCAGTAGGAAGCAGATCTCTGCCTAAGCCGAACATTCCTTAACTTATTTGACTGATTTGCTTGATTAAAAAATTAACACAAAGATAAACAAGCAAACATACAAAAATGTACTTGTTTTGGCACTATATAGACAATGATGTACGAATGTTCCACATAGTGTTAATCTATCTTTTTAACCATTAATTTCGGCGATAGTAAAAACTGACTGACAAGTATATACATGCCAAGTCACCTTATAAGGCTATACACATTTATAAGGTTATAGACAGTGTTACACAGTTTTACAAGCTAGAATTTCTCTAAGTGGAACTCGAAGTTAAACTAACTCGTTGTTGTTTGTCCAGGTGTAGATAACAAAAAGAAGTATTAAACAGTCCTTCTGAGGCATCCACGAAATGTGCTTCATGAACGTTTTTTGTACGTGATATTTTTTGCACTTGTGAAAAAAGAACTGACGAAAAGATTCCCGTTTTCGCGCCCTATACTCGGCATTCTTTGCAATATTTCTTGTAAATCTGCTAGACAGTTTTTGCGTAATTTTGCGTAATAGACTCATTGCCGTAACAGACAGACAAAAACCATACAAACAAACAAACAACAAACAAACAAACTGTGTTGAAGCATAACTTGCTTCGCAGAAGTAAAAATAACTAAAATAATTATTTCCCCCTGTAACCCTAACTCTAAACACATATTTTACTAAGTGTACCATTTTTCCCTATGCCATTTTTACCTATATTTCTTTTTGTGGCATTTTTTCCTGTGTCATTCTTTTCTGTTTTTCTGTGTCATTTCTACCCGTGCCATTTTTGCCTACTTTTAAATTTGTGCCATTTTTCCTGTGCTAATTTTCCTGTGCCATTTTTTACCGTGCCATTTTTTCTTGTGCAATTTTTACCAGTGCCATTTTTACCTACATTCACTTGTCACAATCCTCCTCCCTTTAATTACCTTTAATTCATGCAACTGCACATTTTCTGTTTGCTTTATTGGACCTGACCTTCACAAGTTCGTCTTTTTTGATAGTCCCAATAATTTACTAAACAAAACTTTATTATTTACTTTTTATTTTTATTACTTTTATTATTTATTTTTTTTTCAATTTATTGTAATTAATCTCACCACATTCATGTGTCATCATTGTTATGGCACATAGAATAAACTAAACTAACTAAATTAAAACAAAAAGTATTTAGCTTATAACTATGTCTCACGAATTCTGCGTAGAGCACTTCACACCTTCACACTTTGTGAAACTTAACTCCGTAGAGCTCCAAACCTCTAAATTGATATTTTTAACCTTTTAGAAATTCGAAGGTTGAAAGGTCGATTTGAGCGACGACCGCTGACCGACCTTAGAAATGACACCTAAAAAAGTCGAAAAGTCGAAAACTTTTGTGCTATTGAAATACCATGCGTTAATCTTAAACGTGCATTACCGCTTTGTTACTTAATTTCCCGCGCCTTTCAAGGCAAAAAAGCTCAAGTTTATAGAAACTTTAGCGAAAAGTAACTGTCAGCAAAACGACTTGCTAAAACGTGAGTGTTATTTTATCCCCCACCATTACGCCTCTGGGTATAAACCGGTTGCTGTTTTCCTAGCCCACTGACTGAAGGGCAGACTCAAAACACCCAAAAGTTGGCCAAAAAGTAAAAAGTCACAAAAAGTCAGAGCTAAAAATAATTTATATCTACTGACAAATGTCATATTTGTGTTTTAAATATTTATTCAAATAAGCTGCAGAAGCTGACGGATACATGAAATAAACAAATGAAGAAAATTATTTTTAGTGGCAAAATAGCGAGGCACCTGGCTGCACAGAATTACAATGGGCTAAATCTTGCTGACTCCATAAAATTTTTTGGGATTGAATCAGGAACTCTTGAAAAGTAGGTCATCTTTGAAAGGAGCAAACAAGTCTGTCAAGGAAGTAGTTATATAATCCTCTTTTCGGGATAAAATAACAACGCCAAACCTCCGTTCCTCATGTAATCGCGTATAACACAATATTTTGAAATGCAGCGCATAATTTTTGGCCCGTAATTTACATGCCACATTTCACTTATTTAATGAGTAATTGTTGTATGTGTGAAGGCAGATGTTGTGTAAGTATCTTTACATAAAGAAGTCATGTGAGAAGATTTTTCTAGAATTATTGTTGGTGTTGTGTAAGTATCACTCTTGCGGCTTATGTGCGTTCTGTTGAGTGGGTGTTCTGATGTTGTGTGATGTCATTGTGAAGGCGTTGTGTGAGTGTCATTGTTGTAGGTGTTATATGCCTTTATTGTAGATATTGTGTGAGTGTTATTGTTGTAAGTGTAAAGTGAGATTTATTGTTGTGGGTATTGTGAGAGTGTTATGTAGGCGTTAAGTGAGTGATATTGTTTTAACTGTTATGTTAGTTAAAGATGTTGTCATTGTTATAGGTGTTTTAAAATGTTGTGTGGCTCTCATTGTTGTAAGTGTTGTGTGAGGCTAACTGTTGTAAGTGTTATGTGAACCTCGTTGTTGTAGGTGTTATGTGAGCCTCATTGCTGTAAGCATCGAAAGTGTTGTTGTCATAGGTAGGCGTTGTTTCTGTCTTTACTGTAGGTCTTGTGTAAGTGTTAGTGTTATAGGTGTTATGTGAGCTTCATTATTGTAGATGTTGTGTAAGCCTCATTGATGTAAGTGTTGTGTGAGCCTCGTTGTTGTAAGCCTTGGGTTGAGTGCTACTGTTGTTGGTGTTGCGTAAGTGTTATTCTTGTAAGTGTTGAGTAAGATTTATTGATGTAGGTGCTATATGTCTGTCATTCCTTTTATGTGATACGATTGTTGAAACGAATCTGTAACTGACACTGAACTGACACAACAACTTAGCAATGATTGGATGCATGTAAAAATTATACATCATCTAGTAGCAAAACACCGTTGGAATTTACAAAAAAAACAGTAATGATTTTTTTCACATTGGTCTTTGCAGTTCAGCTGAAAATGTCCCTAAAGATTTAATTTTGTGTGAATATAGCAGATAGATAAAATTTGGTTAACTATTCCAAGACAATAACTTCTACCTTTTTTGAGGCAACCACAGTAAGATGTTGTAGATCCCGGCACTAAGGTATGTCTAAAATTAATAATTCTACAAAAGGAAAACACAAATACAATCACTGACGTCATAATTACTGCACAGAGTTCTTTACTGTCTTGTAATCGAGCAGATTGGCACACAATGCATTGGCTAGCGATGTTTGGCATAAAATTATCTCGAATTTGACACATTACAAAATTACTATGGCGCTGAAACTGGATATCAGCAAATCAAGAGAATGGTTGGTCATTCCAAAACAGTGGCTGGATGCTGCAAAGACTTTGCCGGATTTAACTCTGGCTGACCACGCGGTAAATATCGCAGTTTTCTTTACGATGTTTGGAGGAGTTATTCCCTACTTTCCCCAGTACCTTGAAATCAAGCGTAAACAGAACGTCAGGGGATTCTCTAGTTACGTTTGCTTGACAACTCTAGTTGCCAACACTGTGAGGGTGTTCTTCTGGTAAGTTTGCGATTTTTGCTGCAATAATGTTCCACTGGTGACTGGCTTCGAATTACGGACAGCAAATACCAACTGTTTCAAATAAAATAAAAACCGAACTTGGCAAATAAAGCAAATAACAACAACTGAAATTTGGACCGTTTTACCCAACTTAGGCTAAATAGCAAATACTGAGTTCGTCAGTATTCTATCTCTAAGATTCTTACGGATCAATTTTCTAACTTGGTAGCCACTGTATAGTATACACATGTTTTCGAAGTCAGTTCAAGCTATTATTTTCAAAATTTCAAAGAAATGTTTAAGCTTTATTTACGAAAGGTGTTTTCTTGTGCTTTAATTAAGCTTAACCTATGAGAACCTGATGTATACATTAATCAAGGCGTGTACGATATGTATGTTTAGGTATGGAAAGCGATTTGAAACGCCCTTGCTCGTCCAAAGTTTCGTGATGATCCTAGTAATGCTGACGATGATGCATTTATGTACGAAGGTAAAGCGCAAGACAGAACAACAAGGAGTAGTTAGGAAATTTAGCGGTATGTTAACAAGTTTGTATAAGTTCTCTTCTCTGCGTTTTCTTCTGTATCTGAAACTAAAAGACAAATCCAAAGCGGTTCAGTTATTATAATTTTATGATGTTTAATGTTCATCTTTCGAATATTGCTGTTATGCGTTAATTGCTGATAGGGCCTAATTTTGCAGTATACTTAAATGGCGCTTTTAGTTATCATGTTTGTGGTATCAGTTGGAATAATTTAACAAAAAGATGTTCGTTCTACTTCAGTTCCAATTCTTTCAAGATATTTAATGCTCTGTATTGAAGTTTTGGGAGGAATGGGCTTTGATTTATTGAAATGATATAATTAGGGGTATAAATATAAACTTTGTGTTGATGCCATCATAACTTCCAACTGAAGACTCAAGGTTCAATTTCGTATGCAGTATGTTCTGCAAGAAAAGCATCAAAGGTGCAGTGTGTTGCTCCATCTATGTGGGATGTTTGTAGCGGAGTGCAGAGTATAGAGAATTAGCTACTAAATTGAGTTATGTTGTTACAGATTTTGACCTAGAGCACTTCTGGAAATGGACATATTTCAGCAGTTACTTGCAGTTTATGGTGGTGATCATATGCTGTGGTTGCTTACTCACCTATCTGTTTGCTGACTTTGCCATTTATACTGAAGCTCTCGGTTGCTTGGCGCTTTGTGGAGAAGCCGTGCTTGGAGTACCCCAACTTATTAAAAATTTCCAAAACCGTTCCACTTACGGCATGAGGTACGGACCATCTTTTATTTATGGAAAGTCTGTGTTTGGATTGCTCGCTTGCGAAATAACTGCAAAAAGAGGTCTTTTTCACTGTGATGCTGTTCTCGTTGTCTTTCGAATTGTCTTTAGTCATGTTATAAACATCTCTCAGTGTTAGTATCGTAACATCACGATAACGTTACTATGTATTCTAAATTTTTACTAAAAATGAATCATGACAACAGTAAATGGTGTACTAAATGACATATTCATAAGAAACGGTTTCGGTGACAACAGTCAGTGGCGTTCTAAATGATATATTAGGATAGTTGAAAAATCTACACTAGCCAGTAAACCAATGCTTCGTATTCCTGACTAGTTTAATCACGGAATGAGACTAACAAGTGAGTAAGTGAGTGATTAACAACAAGCAAATAGAAATAAGAGATATTTAGTGCCGAAAAGAGTTTTTTTCAGTTTAATTCAGTTAATTCAGTTTAAAATTACTAAAGTGAAAATCGTCAGCAATTGGAGAACACGTCTGGTCAATTTTATTCTATTGATTATTGATTACAGCATATCAATGGTTATGCTGTGGTTGCTGTCGGACGTAGGGAAGTCAGTATATTTCATAATCAGAAAGGCACCTATTCAATTTTGGCTTTTAGGATTCGCTCAAGTTGCCATTGACATTGCAATAATTTTGCAGGTACAATAGCAGTTTTTTCATTTAACCTTAAGCTTTTCTTCATAGAAACTTTCAGACGAAGAGGTCTTATACTCCAATTGTATACAGACACAATTACAAGTAACGATAAAAGATTATATGATACAAACCTTACAATACTTTCTTATAGTATTTTTTTGTATCTTTGTCAGGTTTTGGTCTATGGTCGGAAGCAGCACCAGCCATAGATGAACAGTTTTCAGGCAGGCCACCATTGTCATTTTATACAATCATAACAAAAATAATTACGTAATTTTATTTCACAAATTAATGTCAAAAGTATCCTTGGTGCCACCAGTCCTTTTGTATTGTGAACTGACAATCAAATATACAAATTTTATTTTGTATATTTCGTTAAATTTTGCAATAAAGTAATTTTTTATAAATTTGAATTTTTTCTTTGTTATTCGTTATTAAGTACGCGCGTGTCGTTGTCAACTAAACTGTGCGCTTTTGGTCAGTTAAAAGGTTTAGCTTGCAGCTAAAAGACTTGTGGTTCAAGTCCGCATTAGCATTACTCTTTTTTTCTTCCATTTGTTTTCAGTTCAAACAACTCTAGATTCTGAAACTTTTCATCTGTACTTATATAATATTTGTTCGAGGCAAGATTGTGTGTGTTTTTAAACACATCAACTTTTAGGTAATAACAGGCGTCCTATATTTAGCGGAACTCGGTACAGGAAAATCCAGTTTAGTTTGGCTTATCTAGTTTGCTTCAGATCAACAATTTGTGTTAATTCTATAAATTTGTTGACGTTTTTTTCGTATTTGTGATTATCGTAGCCTGCATGCGTGACCTTGTTGTTAGTAACGCAGTGGTCTGCCACACTCTAATGACATACAATTTTGTGGACTGGCTGGTTCTTCATGTAGAACGTGTCATTATAGTTTTGACAAAATAATAGTAAGTTATTATAAGTGTTTGCCCTCACTGAAGACTGCGTTTTGTAAAAAAGCCAGTTTACTAACCTTTAAAATTGAATACACAATTTAAATTTCTCTAATACAGCGAGTTAATTAGTTGTGTGGTCACTGTTTGGACGCTTGGCTACCAAAGATAAGCAGCAGCTAGACTGTTCAGTGAATGGCTTGCGATCGCTGGGTTCAGTGTTTGTTCTGGCTGGTTTGGTTCCCTATTAGGGTGTTCGGGATCTATTACTTTTCTCAATTTCCGAACTCTGTTCCGGCACATTCAATTCCGTGCTGATTCCTGAATTTTTTCATTATCACGACCCCTATACCTACCCCGGTATAGTTCCCGGTTCGAGTTTTTAATATTTGGAAACCGATTTGATTTAGGTTTTTGAAGTAATGGCTAGGCCTTTGATTAAATTCTTCATCGCTTAAATTTCGTGAGAACGTCTATTTGTCAACCGCTTTTCTGTAAAACGTTTTTGAAGTAAACGCTTGACTTTCTTTTAGTGAGACATACACCGGGGAATGCGTTCAATCGTTTGCTAGTGTGACTAATTTATTCTGGTGGGTGTGGTTTGCTAATAATGTTGGAACAATTTACGAAAATAAAAGAATGAGAGCGCCTAAGGAAAAATATTTTGTGCATTTCTTGTCTCACTGATATTAGTATCTTGCCTATCTACAGTCCACCCAAGCAGTTAATGCTGCTTAGTCAGTTAATGCATGATCATTGTTTCTAGCAATTATTCTGAGTGCAAACCAAAGCGATTACCACTAGGTTTCTTTACGTTTACTTAGCAAAGTGAAGTATGCAGGGTCGGTGCAAGTTTACCTGCCGTACTGCGTGTGTGGGTGGAACCTGCTCTCATAGTCTAGACAACATTTTTCTTTCTCTAGGATTCTAGGCACATACCGATAATTAATAGGCTAGAGCCAAAATTGTGGAACTTCGCTGTAATATCTCCATTTACTGATAATATGTGTGGACCCGTGGAACGGTCATGACCCGAAACTCCGATTCCGACCATTCGATTCTGAACCTTTGGTTCCGACCCGAACCTCTTCCCCCGTTCTCGACCACTCACAAAAATCCATCCGCGAATTTAATTATCCCCGAAAGCTTGATCTCTAATCTTATGCACTAATTCTCACTCTCTCGTTGAAGGAGATGTATTTTTTATATTATTTGAATTAAGGTACGTCCCGGTCCCACTGTCATAACAATTTTACATTAGTCAAGTCTTGTCATTAACTGTTAGGTTTTAGCTTGCTGCATTCCGAAATGCATAAAAATCCTTTTTACTATAGGACTTATAAGATTTTTACTGCAATACAATTGGCTTGAACAAAAGTATGCAAAACAGCTTGAAAAAGATGACCGTTTGTGTAGTACACCACAATGAGTTTAGGGAAGGTTTTACTTATAAATGCAAATAAGAAATCAATTAAAGTCAGGTTTCATCCAAATTTTGCTTATTTTTTCCCAATGAGGCTTTCATTTTCTTGTTTGTTTTTTACTGTTTACAGTCCCACTATTCAGTAAAATTACTAACTGTTTATAGCACACCGGAAACAGTTTTTTAACTTTCAGTTATTTTTCGATACACATGTTTGAATATTTTTGACACGTATAGTATCAACAACAGAAAATTAGAAAGCGCAGCAACACAAATTCTACGTTATTATAAATTTATTACCATTGTTTTCAGAGGAATTACTTTTTTGATAATGGGATTTTAATAAGCAGTGACAATTAAACATAATTAGTTTGTAATGACAAAATTAGTGGCACCAAACAGGTCGACCGCTTCAAGTGAGCTGTAGACTCTATCAAATTTGAATTAGTTTCAACCAGACACAGTTCTATGAAGTCTGCTTTTGAAATTTTTCCCTTGTTGACAGTCTCAACCCTGTAATTTTGATAGCGCACAAAAGCCCAATAAATAATACCTTGTTGCATGTGACCAGCGGCGATAATGACGTCAACGCGGCTTGACTGGCCGCTGCAGTTTTCGCGTGTTTCCGACGCGTCAAGCGTGACAGTGTAAGCAAAACGCTAATTTTCACAATTTTCAGCTGAGTTCTTATTGTGCTGAGAGCGAAAACGGTTTGCGGATAGCTATAATGGTTGAAAACAAGTGGTAGAGATGTTAAGAAGTTCATCAACAGTGCGGCCTGTCACTCATTAGGAACTGATCTGCCGGGAAAACGTTGATCGTGTGAAAGAGTTCTTCCAACAGTTTGCGCTGGTAACTTTTATTGTTTGACGTTTGTTGTTTTAGTCGTTTTTTTTATTTAGTGAATTCTGACCTCCAATGTTGTGTGCTAGTAACTTTCACTAAGCAGTTAAATGGTTTTTATTTTTATCGTACGTGAACTTGTATTGAGAGTGGTAAGTTAGTTGAAGTACAGATAGGTGAAACTTAATAAAAGAATAAGTACTTTAATCACACCCAATAATAAGTACCTACACCATATTGGACTTTTTATTCATTTAGTGATTTGTAATCATTATCCCCACTTGTACTGATGTGTCAATGAAAATGTGTTATTATCACTATCATCATAATTATTCTTTTATTCTCATTTTCATTATAACCATCGTTATCATTATTTTATCTTGAGAATAAGCGTAATCATCTTCGTCATGCTCGTCATCATCATAATCATCATCATCGTCATTATTAACAACAACAACAACAACAACAACAACAACAACAACTGTAACAATGACGACCATAGTGGTGACATAGTGGCAACAATTCAACAAAAGCAAGAACAACAGCTACAGCTATAACAACAATGACGGCGACAATGATAACCACAAATGACATGTTGTGCCATAATTATTGTGTTTCCAGCTCCCTGTGTTGTGCTTGTTCGACATTAACAATGATGTAACGCTGTAGTTAATTAGTCTTAATTAAAAATTAAAGAGATAACAGCAACTCTCTTGCGCTTTT
Source organism: Tubiluchus corallicola (assembly GCA_030141605.1). Lineage (NCBI taxonomy): Eukaryota > Metazoa > Priapulida > Priapulimorpha > Priapulimorphida > Tubiluchidae > Tubiluchus > Tubiluchus corallicola. The sequence continues at coordinate 231,350 of JAQGDQ010000044.1, read as the reverse complement.
TTGATAAATTTACTTTTATGTACCAATCTTGTGTGCTGCAGTTAGCGCCTCTGTTTATCGCTTAATCCTTTCTGTTCTTATAGGTAACCATAGAGATGTTTTTAACTTCTTGATACTAAAAATGATACTAGGATACCTTTTTATTTTATCTGGTCTCCTAGTTTGCGATAAACTGGAAAAGCACATTTTTGCTACACAACCATTTTCAGTTTCTCGCCAATTAATTTGTAACAAATGACTAATACTTTACTAGAAACAATTGAGGATATACTAACAGTAGCCAACATCTCCGCTGAACCGCTGCAGTAGTTCTTGTCCACTTTTCATGGACGGTATTACTTAGATAAAAACAAAAAGTGGATTTCTTTTCTCCTCGCCCAAGTGGCTCTACCGTGCTTTTGTGAGGCTCAAAGTAATCTCTGAAAACTCTGCAGAGGTCACTTTAAAAAGGACTTTCTACTTCTGCCAAGTAAAAATCAACTATCTGCCAAGGTTATGAATGCGGAAACTCTACAATTTCCTTCTACAGAAATCCAGCAGTGAAAAACTGGAAGTTATCTGAATCTTTCATCTCTAAAAACTTTCCATTTCATTTTTAACAAAAGCATTTACGTGTCCCCACCTCGGCAGGCTATGTTTAGGCAAAGAATATATGTAGTGGTAGGCTGTATAAATGATTACTATTGTGTAATAGCTTGTATAAATGATTACTATTGTATAATAGACCGCATAAATGATTATTATTGTATAATAGACTGTATAAATGATGACTAAGAAGCTTAACAACAGTAACTATTGAGAGTTCAGTAATTAGCAGATATATCTTTTTTGCAGACATAAACCCATCTTGTCTAAAACTAAACACTTATGAAAATTATTCTTATCTCTCTTTTTTCTTTAGCACGTTTGCTACATCAACCTGATTTTCTGAGATGTTAGTTTTTACAGCATTAGAACATTTCACTTTGTTGTCATCTTCGTCATCATCGCCATTACCACCATCTTAATCACCACCACCACCGCTGGTGCTGCCGCCACCGCCACCACCACTACTGCCGCCACCACCACGGCTGCTGTCGCCGCTGCCACCACCACTACCGCCACTGCAGCCACCGCAATTCACCATCACCACCACCACCATCATCATCATCATCACCACCACTATCACCATCATCATCATCGGTAAGAGCAGCAGCACCACCACCAGGGTCAATACCAACATTCCACTACTATCACCACCATCAACAACACTACCCCATCACCACAATCATCACCCGCTGCCACTTTCATTATCATCATCATCGTCACCGTAGTGTCATAGTTACCATCAGCATTAAAGCGCTGAGAACAATTTAAAAGATTATTTATTTGATTAGTTTATCAGTTTTAGATTAGCATACGTTTTTAATATGGGATTTGTCGTTACTGCAGCTGTCGGATCTATTGTAATCGCACGAACCGCTTGTGTGGATGCCCTAGTGTTAAAACGGTAACAAATCACCACCTGAGAATAAGCGTACAAAACCGAGAAATGAGTAGAGATAATTGAAAGAAAATGACCTATTAGAACCGCAGTAAAAGAAAACTATTATGCACCGGGAGGGGCACTCAGGATGATACATGACCTTCTCAGACTTGACATCTTGTCTGACACACCCTCACTTTTGAAACTTCTAACCATTAACGACTCATTACACCCAGGTGAGGCGTTTTTAACTGCGCCCTCCTGTGCAGTCAACTGGCCGCATTTTTTCCGCTAATTTTCAGCACCGAAATATTTTTATTGGTCACTTGTTAACTGGGGAAGTCCGTGTTTAATTGCTAATAGAAAAACAGAGGGAACTAAATCCGCTTGCAACAACATAAACACTGACTACAGCCACCTGATTCGCAAACACAAAGGACGCAGCTATTTGCCTTAATCTGAAAGCGCATCGCGAAAAAACTGCCATTTCGTTCATCTGTTTGCCTTTAACGAAGTCGACCTACTTCTGTTGACAGCCGGAAAATGCTGCTGCTGCTGCTTGGTTTTTATACGGAGTGGCCGGAAAAAATGCAGCTCAGATGTTTATGTATAAAGATTAGTTATGCTGCAAAGCTTTCTGTTAGCTTTCCTCATTTTCCTTTTAGCGATGTAATAACTTACGCACTTCCAAGATTCGCTGGCCATTGCGTGTAGTACATAAATGTTTGTTATTATGTACATATAGGTGTAGATATAAGAAAACTATTTTGCATTACTATCGTATAATACTGCTACCTGTAATACTACTTGCGTTTCATTTTACTAAAAGTTCTTTTAATATACACCCAATTTGTATTTTAGTCATGTCACTGATGTAGCCGTATGAAACATGCCTTGTTATGGAGTAACTTCTTACATCTGCCCAGCAATTTGTTGTAATCTTATTTCAATTTTGTCGGTCAATAAATTACATACACACATACATGTGCCCATAGACCACAGAGCTTAGCAATAACTCCAACTTTGAATTTTAAGCTCTTTTTGCACTTGAAGGAAGAGTTGATAGTGTCCTTTAAATAGGCGCAAAACTACTTTAACCTTGTTAACAAACCTTATGTAAACATCAGTTGATGAACTCTCAATGAGGACGCGATCGTCTTGAAGAGATTTTTGAAAATTGTGATTAGTTTCTAGTTATCATCAATAATTGATAACAATAATCTGTGTCAGTGCCTACAAGGCACAGTCATTTATTTATCCTCATGTTTGTTTATTGGCTGTGGACTCAAACTGACACAATATCAGAAAGAGTCATGATCGATTTATTAACATTCATGTCTGAATTCCCATTAGCCATTCCCTTTTCGGATCCATTAGTTTCTCAAGTCGTAAGTAATGCCTTTACTGCCCATATATCTCCTTGTACAAAAGTTCTTATCTTAATTCGTCTGACTTAGTTTTATACGGCGTCATTGTCACATTTATTGTCGTGGTCATCTTGTTGGCGTAGGGAATGTTTTTGTTACTGTAAGTGTATCTGTTGTTCTCACTTCTGTTGTCACTGTTGCTGCTGCTGTTGTTGTTGTTGTTGTTGCTGTTGTTGCTGTTGTTGTCATTGCTACTGAAACTCTTGCGGCAGCCACAGCCATTGTTGTGTTATAGTTGCTGTCATTGTTGCTGGTGCTGATTCTGTTGTTTCCTGTGTATTTGCTATTGCTGCTGCTGTACGTGATTTTGTACTTCTGCTCTTGCCGACCGAACGTCTTAGCAAGTTGGTGCAGATCGCTATCTCCAGATAAAGCAAACATCACCGATGGGAAAGAAAGACTCTGAGCTTCTACGCATCTTCGTGTTATTTCAACGAAATCTTTTTAAAAAGTGTTCCGATCCTGCTTTAGAGTGTAACCAATCCTGCCGTTTCAATTACAAAAAAGACTTTAGTTCTCCTCGGCCACGGCCGGCTCCTTTCGGTAAATAAAATTTAGGATAACAACATTCTAGGAAAGTTAAGATAACAGGAGTGCGACTTTTATACAGCACTTGTGCACTGCTCCTGGTGGACCTTGTAGTAACACTGAAAAACAATTGTCCAAACAAGAAATCGGCTAATCTGACCTGTAAATATTTTCAATGCAGGAATTAATAAACAAATAAACATTTGATGTGTAAAAACGCCGTTAACTGCGCTGTTTGGAAAACCTTGCGCGTTTGGTTTGTTTTACATCAAATTTTACATTTTGGATGTTGGAACTATACTACACCTTTTACTATAGCTACCCTCTCAAGGCAATGCTGGCCAATGTGTGGTCCACTTCTCACTAACTGCGCAAACATTGCCCAACAACGATAAAGTTTATAAAATTTTCAGTTCAATAAATGCAAACATATCACTTTCAACGATTCCTCTGTGCCAACGATAATCTGACTCATTATCAATATTCTAAGCTTGACACACTTTTTCTCTATTGTTTAGCAGCGGCGTATAGACAGTGAAATTTTCTTCATTGTCTAACAGTTTAGTATGTACAGCGGGAATACCTAGTAGTACCGTGCTGCCTGAAGGAACAACTAACAACTTCGTTAACAAGTCGCGGCCTTATTGTAAGCCGCTATAAATTTTCATTAAAAGTGAAGGTTGGCAATGTGCAAGATGGTTGCACAGGCGCGAATACTAAATGATGATTGTTACAAAATTTTTTGGCAATTAATATTTAAATTTGAGCTGATTAACGAGCCTTTTAGCGACCGTGAGTTAAATATGCTCATGTTTATTAGGCGTAATTAATGCAATAATCAAGGTCATTAGAAAACAAAAATTCATTTTCAATAATCAATCACTATAAGAAGGTTTAACTTGACTATGTACCAATTTTACCTTGTTAGTGCACAATAATTTTGCAATTAGTGGGAAAAAAATCATGGTTTCACCATTTTTAGTGTGTATATCTACTTGACAAATGCAAACAATTGGGTTTTGGTGATGTGAATACAAAAGAAATGGTTTTTCAATTTTCAAACTGGTATTAATTTTATTTATGGTGGATAAGTGAACGGTTTGTTAGTGCAGTCATAAATATGTCGCATAATGCTGATACTACGTAGTGAATCAAAAATGCAATCAATTTTTAATGGCCGCCCTATTCCGATTCTTACGTTTCAAAGCTGGACAACGTACTGGAACAGCTAAGTGACACATAGTTAAAAGAGAAGCTTGTGTTATTATGGCGAGTAAATTAAATCTCAAAAGTGACAAACAGGCTGTTAGTCAAGAGAAACTTGCGCTGTGGTGACTGAATTTCGCTCATGGCGTATTAAGGCGTCACCAGAAACACAGAATTCACAACAGGAAGAAGTTGGTTTTGGAATTTTCTTTCTACAGGAATTAGTTCTCCGCAGAATTCCCGTGTTCATCCTGTCTTTTAAGTTTCCATCAGAGATTTCTAAATTAATTTTCAGGATATTACAGTTTTAAGACAACCTTCTTGAATGATGCCATTGCTGCCAATTTATTTACCGAATGTAGGCCTGTTTCCTGGTTCAGTTACGCCCACAAGATTAACGAGCTTAACTCGATGAACAAGTTATCACTTGCAAGCCAAAATAATTTTAAAAAACACCTTTGTAAAAATTTACGGTTACCCTTACTGTCAAAAAAGCGTCAAAGAACATGATGAGCATCTAGGTGTGTTTACTAAAAATCATCGGCATATTCTGTCAGATGTTCTGAAGCATGTATCAAAGCAGAAAAAGGCTGTGAGTTAACAGTTTTAGTCTGCTCTTGTTCAAAAATTTGAAAACTACTCTATTTCGTTCATTCAGTAACAACATATGCTGTAATAACTTATGGGTTAAATCAAAGTATGCATGCCACTTACAACATTGCTCTGCACAAGTTTTTCAGATGTTAAGTACGTTTACGTAGCATCCGGATGCGCATGCGTTAGTGGGGTGCGGAATATATTTTATCGGTTTATATTGTTTTCAATGCACCCGTTTACGCAGCCTGCGTATTTTTTCCGCAGGTGGAAATGCATACGTATCTAGATGCTATGTAAACGCCACTTTATGCTTACGATACGTCATCTTCTTCTACAATACGTGCAGAAAATTGTATAAGACATTTTAAAGTACTGTTGCGTCACTTTGTCTGTAGTTTAAGAACACGAATGATTGGGTACGCAAATTTTATTGTAAAACGTATATACCACCAAACTGATGTACGATTTTATAGTAGAATATTTAGAAGGTGGTATGGTTTATTCATGCAGCAACAGTTGGTTTTTTAACAGATGTTTTGAATTTTTAAATTCTGTATATATTTTTATGATATTTTTGTAGCTGTTTTAATAATGCAAGACATGTAGTATTTCTTAGTTTTTAGTGTAAATTTTAATTTTTTGATAGCATTTTTTTATTTGCTAAAATATATTTTAAATAAAAATAAATAAACTAGTTAACAGGTATACGATTGCGCGTGTTTGTGAACTTTGTAAAGCAAAAAGAAACTTCACAAAAACGTTCGTGCTTCACACTTGCTTTTTCGTTCGTTACTCCACTCGCTCATTTACTCACTCTTTCACAAAAAGCATGAAAATTATCGATGTGTTCCGAAAATTTGAATCGCTTATTGTCTCTTTTTCATTTACAGAATTTGGCAGCATGCCAAATCTTCCGGAAAGTGACAGCTTCTCAACTCCAGAGTCGGAAGAAGAGCGAATGAGAACTCTTCATCAGTGGGTTCTTTGGAGGACGTCTGTTAATAATACTGCTGCCTCAAACCTCATACAGAGCAGTGATGGTGTGTGGGATTTCCCATTGCCCACAGGTTAGTTATTTGGTAATGAATCAGTCAGACACTCAATCAGTCAGTCAGTCAGTCAGTCAGTCAGTCAGTCAGTCAGTCAGTCAGTCAGTCAGTCAGTCAGTCAGTCAGTCAGTCAGTCAGTCAGTCAGTCAGTCAGTCAGTCAGTCAGTCAGTCAGTCAGTCAGTCAGTCAGTCAAGTCAGTCAGTCAGTCAGTCAGTCAGTCAGTCAGTCAGTCAGCCAGCCAGCCAGTCAGCCAGTCAGTCAGTCAGTCAGTCAGTCAGTTAGTCAGTCAGTCAGTAAGTCAATTAGTCAGTCAGTCAGTCAGTCAAAAAATTCCGTCTGTCTACAATCAATAAAGCAAAATTTTGGTCGGCCTGTCATTAAAACTGCCCAGACCCTAGAAAGCCACCTGACATAAGAAAAGATGTAACAAACCTTGCTAAATTGCATAACAAAACAAACTATAACTTTTGCAAGTAACAGTTTCTCTTTCTCATCTAAATATGGTCACATTGAGAAAATAGCCCGAGGACAATGCTGTCTTCGTTTCTATTACCATCCATTCATTCACTTGCCCGAAAGCATCCACGTTACTATGCAGCCTGCTGAGACGAAGTAAAATCATTTTTGCAATAATTACCACATTTGCATAACCAGCATAGATGAATGTTGATGAGCTCGAGATCAACATTAGCATTAATGTCAATTTCTGTGATTAATTTTTGATGTAGTGCTTTCTTTTCAGGTATATCACAAAGGACAATAGAACATATTGACCTTCAGAGGAAACTTGGTGTCTTGGACGGTGGGAAGAAGACGACGCTTTGTAGTCAACCTTATTATATGTTTGGTATTCCTCGTATATTACCACCAAGTTTCAGCAAATCTCCGACTAATGGACATCATGCAGATTTTGACGCACCGCCGAGTCTGGCTGAAGAACACTTGGAGGTCCTCAACGGCGTACAAAGTGGCTATGTGACGACGTGCTACGTCAGCGGGGACACCGATGACTCGGTCACCGAGTTCAGACAAAAACCGAAAAAAGGTGGAATTTTAAAAAATGGCCGCAAGAACGGTTACTATCCTGTAGAAAATGGCGTGAGCATTGGAGACTTTCAAAATGGTGGGACGCACTATCAAATGGACATCACACCAAATGGTTCTACAGATACAACAAGGACTGACTCGGATTCATCTCCCGTGCCATATCCACACAACATCTACGGAAATGGTTGTAACAATAATAATGAGTATGATACACTGAATGTTAGAAACCGCAGACCAAAGCGGGATGCGGGCACCCAAACCATAGACCGAGCTGGTGGACGCAATATCAAATTGTACGATCCGCTGAACAAAGAAGAGGAAACCGCTGTCGAAAGAGGAAGAAGTTTGGGATCAAAGTTTGGTCGATCCAGGGGCAAGAGTCTTGATCGAGGGAGAACTGGAAAGAAAACAGCATTTGCTGAGCAGAGAGGTCGGTCTGTATCGCCTAGACGTTTCTATACAATCGAAAACAAAAATGGCGGAGTCAATGGTGCTGTTCCAAATGGAACTTTAAACAAAAATGCTCATGTTTACGACAGCATGTATGATGGAAATACAAGCGACAGTAGATCATTGGATACAGATAGTGCACCGTTTTATGAGCCAAAACCTGATTACGAGAAAAAGAAAAAGAACTTTTTTACTGCCTTGAAACAGTCAAGGCGTAAAAAGAAGTGATCCAGCAACATATATCACATCGATTATCTATTTACGTACATGTAATTATAATATTATAAAAAGAGTGCCCACTTATTTTGAACTTAGGCGGACTAGTGTAAGCGTATACGCATTGCTGCAAAAAGCAAGAAAGACTTTTTAACTTAATAACACCCCTGTAGATTTTCAATTCGTCTTAGCCATTATTTAATTTTGCTTGGTCGCACAGCTGACGTGTATTTTTGTCATCGTTGAAGAATGCCCATAAGGTCTATTGCAGATTTATTGTAAATGTTTGCAATAAAGAGTTTATTGTAAAATGGGAAAGCGCTTATGCCAGTATTTGTCTGTATCACTTAATAAAAACTATGGCCACAGTCAAAAAATTTTTCTTATTATTAATAAAGCGCCACAAAAGCAATAAAGATATTTCCGACGAAACAAGTGTAGTCTTGTTTTTATAACACTAGTTACGAATGGAAATAATAATTTTTATTACTTAACGCGTTGAAAAATATTTAAATTATCGACAGAAAGTAACACTTTGTATTTTTACTCTTATCTTAATTTCGTTCTTTTAGTTTTGATACCCTTAAGTAGGATGTTATCCAGGAAAATTGTAGCGTCACGCATTTTTTCCGGTTTTCTGTCCCGCTCTCTTGTGACGTCACTGTAATTTTCTGCGATGCAGTGACTTGATATGAATCATTTGTTTAGTTATCACCTCGTTTATAACGACCCAGCTCCTCTTTACAATGCCAACTGCTGACACCCACATTTTTGGCAAAAAATATGCATATCTGTAGACAAATATGTATTAATGCACCTCGTTACAATGCCAAACTCGCTTAACATCAGCGGTTTTCCCTCCAAAAGTAAGTGGTGTTAAAGAGTATTGATTACAGCCAGTAGCTCGTTGCAATTTTAGAAAATTTTAGGCAAGTCCGTCTGGCAGGGAATCTGGTTAATGGTTAAAGCTAACTTGTTTAAGAGAGAGCATATTGAAATGACAGGGTTCAATTGCATTAGTAACACTTGAATGATCATCCATCTATTTACTGACCAGACTCGGAGTTGCTGCTCTTTGGTTGCAAAACAATCAGCTGTTCTCCAAGCCCTGACGCGTATTTTGTATGTAAAAGTTCTACAAGCATTATGAAGATTATGAACGCCGCGATGAACATTTCCGCCCTTATGTCTGCATTAATTTCTAATTAAAAGGAAAGCTCTTATCGGTAAACATCAGAAACCTTGACTTTCCTTGTTTGTTTCAGTGCTCTTTGTATTTATTTGCATTTGTAGCTTTGCACAACTTCCTAAGAATATAAAACTGAATCCTAAATTAGACCTAGGTTAATTAGTTAAAGATAACAATGTGGCAGCAACACGAGGATAACAACAAAAAATGACAATGACGAGATGAGGGGACAGTGATGACAATAACAGCTACTATAGTGATAATAACTACAATATGACAGTTTCCTTAGAGTGTTACACAACACAGACAACCGTGTTAGTAACTAGCTGTTTATAAAGCGCATTAAAAATTGCAATAAAAAGGCATTATATTTATAAAATTTTACTTTAACACAAATAAAAGCTAAACTACATGTATTATAAACAACAACTACTACAAAACAGACAAATAATGCGCTCAAGTGAGCAGAGAATCTCAGGATTTTAAGCACAGATATCATCTAACATATGTTAGGCCTACACGTTAAACACAAAATATCTAGACAGAAGACTGTTGATTTTAGCGCCTTACGGCTGCTGAGTTTGTGCATTATGGCAGCTTGTAAGTCTATTCATTAGGCATTTCTGTCAACAGGCTGCATTGATTGTACGTCACCTCATTTTTACAGCAGTTTTCGTAGGCAAGTTGAGCCATCTCTTTGTCGGATTCAATCTGAGGTTGTGCACACTTGCAGCAGATACTCTGTCTCTCGGCACCAGAGAAGGTACCACGACGAGTAACTTCATCGCTAGTGCAAGGTTTATTGCAGATTTCTGAATTCTCTGCAGAGGCCGGTACCTGTCTGCTACGACGCGAGTCGTCCTTATATGGAAGAAATGCAAAAGCCCCGTGAAAGAGCAGTAGCCCGAAATATAGCGTAACAGTTTTCATCTGAAATAAGTCATAATTAAATGGCAATTAACCCTATAAACAATTAAAAGAATAGTTTGACGTTATTTTTTAGTATTTTATTTGACGTTATTTTATTTTTGCTGGCACACTTGTTGTTTTTGTCGGTCACTGTTGTTGTCGAATAATAATCGTTAGTACGTCATGACTGTCCAACTTAAGTGTGCGAACTTTTTAACAAAAGATCGTAAGTGCATCCGTCATCATTGTTATGGGAAATTTGTTGCCAATTTTGACGTTTTTTGGTGAAATTATAATAATGCTTACTTAGATTTGATTAATAGTATATATGGCATTCGAGTTGCTCTGGTCTGCCGTTTTACAGGTGTAAACTATGAAGCCACATTCGTGATGTATGAAGCCATGGGTGTAAACTATATAAGCTACATAAAATACGAACAATCGTGAAGCCGGAGCAACACTCATTCGTGGTGTAATGTAGGTTATTTTTACATTTTGTTAGATAATGTAATATCAAATTTTATGCAGTCAGACAACCAATATACCACACAGCCAGTACATGAGCATACTTTAATCTGGTCAGTTAATATAACAATGCTAAACACTGCAATCCAGATGCAAACCAAATGATGGTCTTATAGAATTAACAACCACCCATTAGGACAACTAGCGCCTATATTTCAGCTGTGAGTTACTAAACTTTCAGCCAGGGTCGACTGGCCATAAAAACGGCAGGGCGATTGGTCTGTCCGACCATAGTGACCCGACAAGCCCCTCACGTATCAGGAGGCACAAATTGCGGATGACACACTTTTGTGACAAAACATAGTGTCATTTTATAGCAAACTGGCAGCGAAAGTGACGACAAAACTGGAAAAACAAACTAGCATATTTTTCTTAAGGTATCATGCGGTAAGCGAAACAGAATAAAACCAAAACCGTTAAAAAACAATCCCGCAAAAATTTAAAACTATATTTAAAAATTTAAAAAGTAGAAATTGCGTTTAAAAATAAACTATTATCTTGAAATACCGCACGACGTACGTACAGTCTACAAAATTGCACTAAATCTGTACTCTGTTGGGGGAGACTCGCCAGAACCCCTAACTGATTAGGCTTCTGTGTCCTCATTTGTATTATGGGTTTTCTCAACTCCTCTCCTACCTTCTCAAGTCCGCCCTTACCCTCAACCTATTTTTATTCAACAGTAAACAGAGCATTTTCAGTCTCCTGCTTTATCATTATCATAATTATTTTATACCACTG